>OY720684.1:60682951-61415451 GCA_963170755.1 Amphimallon solstitiale | reverse complement strand
TCCAACACAGAGTGCACTGAATGTGCTTTACTTTCGTAGAAGGAAAACATAGTAGTTAATATGGTTCCTTCGTTAAATGAGAATAATTAGAAATTATCTCTCAAGCTTACAAACATCGTCCCCGAAACTATATATACAAATTTCGGTAGATAGGAAAATGAACACCAGAGCCGTGCTGATGAATGTTCACGTTGTAGTGGTTAATGAAACTGATGCATATGTTTTAGTCCACGGAGTGGTGTGTTTCTTTTCCTTAAAATCATTAAAGTAATTATCTTAAATCAATTAATTAATACGCCGCTAAATTCAAGAAACTTCTCACATATTTAGATATATACGGCAAAGAAACGAATTATATGTGTTTAGCATATACGTTAAACACATATAAATATTAATTGTAATTATCCAGAATGAAATTAGGATTTCTGTGTTCCAACACAGAGTGCACTGAATGTGCTTTACTTTCGTAGAAGGAAAACATAGTAGTTAATATGGTTCCTTCGTTAAATGAGAATAATTAGAAATTATCTCTCAAGCTTACAAACATCGTCCCCGAAACTATATATACAAATTTCGGTAGATAGGAAAATGAACACCAGAGCCGTGCTGATGAATGTTCACGTTGTAGTGGTTAATGAAACTGATGCATATGTGTTAGTACACGGAGTGGTGTGTTTCTTTTCCTTAAAATCATTAAAGTAATTATCTTAAATCAATTAATTAATACGCCGCTAAATTCAAGAAACTTCTCACATATATATATATATATAATATATGTTTTTCTTGGGAATAGCGGCATATGTGAATAAAACTATAATTGATTGTGACGTTTCAACATTTATTTATGTTTTCTTCAGACCTCTGTAATTTTATAGAAAAAAGATAAGCTTTACATATAATTAAAATTAGATCTATAGTTATTATTAATTTAACTTTGTTTAAAATTGATTTATTGATTTGTATAAACACTCTGTACACATAAGTTTATAAAGACAAACTATACATATAACATATAAAAACAATTGTATGAACGATGAAAATATACATTAAATCTACTTACATTTATTTTTTGTTTATTTCTCTATTAATGATCATCTTTTGTATTATTTCTTTTTTTTACTTCTACATTTTTACTTTCCGTTGTATTTTCTATTTTCTTGGTGGTAATGCATTTTAATTTAAAATTAGTATATACTAAATTCTATTTTTATCAATTGGTCAATGTTATTTCTGTGTCAAACCTTGAAATGAGAAACTCTAAAATCTGCATTTGTTGTTAAAAACATAATGAAAGAAAAACAGACAAAAATAATGCACACACAGAGTATTTATTCGTAAATACAAGGGTTACACCAAAAATAAGCTGTTTCCAATTTAGTACATTTACAATCTAATCAAATAATTCCAAAATAAATGTCAGAGAGTCCCTTGATCTCTGTTCGATCATTCACAGCATGTTCCTCCTTTTTTATGTGGATCATTTCTAACACGTTACGCACTTTGGTATTTTGTGCTTTTCTTAAAATACTTGTTTTATCAAAATTAAAACCATGTCCCGTGGTGTTACAATGTTTTTTTTATGATGTAACATTGTTAGCATATTTATGACCCTTTAATCTTTCTGCTAAATGTTGTTGTGTTTGGCCAATGTAAACACCATTACAATTTGCACAAGGAACCTTATATACAACGTGTGTTTCTTGCGTAATTGGTACTTTGTTTTTGGTTTTAGTAAACAGATGTTTTATATTATTATGGTTTCTGTGAGCTACCTTTACATTGTATGGAGCTAAACTTTTATTTAATTTTTCAGTTAAACCTCGAATATAGGGCTGGCAGACATATTTGTTTATATTAGATTGATTTTCATTTTTCTTTTTGTGTTTGCTTTGGTTATAGAATTTGTGTAGTCTGTGTTTTATTATCTTTTGAATAAAGTTTAATGGATAGTCATTAGTTTGTAACATACTTTTGATGTTATTTAATATGTCTTTTCTGAATTTTGCACTTGTTAATCTGATTGCTCTGTCAACTAAAGCTGTAAAGAAACCATAATAATATAAAACATCTGTTTACTAAAACCAAAAACAAAGTACCAATTACGCAAGAAACACACGTTGTATATAAGGTTCCTTGTGCAAATTGTAATGGTGTTTACATTGACCAAACACAACAACATTTAGCAGAAAGATTAAAGGGTCATAAATATGCTAACAATGTTACATCATTAAAAAAACATTGTAACACCGCGGGACATGGTTTTAATTTTGATAAAACAAGTATTTTAAGCAAAGCACAAAATACCAAAGTGTGAAACGTGTTAGAAATGATCCACATAAAAAAGGAGGAACATGCTGTGAATGATCGAACAGAGATCAAGGGACTCTCTGACATTTATTTTGGAATTATTTGATTAGATTGTAAATGTACTAAATTGGAAACAGCTTATTTTTGGTGTAACCCTTGTATTTACGAATAAATACTCTGTGTGTGCATTATTTTTGTCTGTTTTTCTTTCATTATGTTTTTAACAACAAATGCAGATGTTAGAGTTTCTCATTTCAAGGTTTGACACAGAAATAACATTGACCAATTGATAAAAATAGAATTTAGTATATACTAATTTTAAATTAAAATGCATTACCACCAAGAAAATAGAAAATACAACGGAAAGTAAAAATGTAGAAGTAAAAGAAAGAAATAATACAAAAGATGATTATTAATAGAGAAATAAACAAAAATAAATGTAAGTAGATTTAATGTATATTTTCATCGTTCATACAATTGTTTTTATATGTTATATGTATAGTTTGTCTTTATAAACTTATGTGTACAGAGTGTTTATACAAATCAATTTTAAACAAAGTTAAATTAATAATAACTATAGATCTAATTTTAATTATATGTAAAGCTTATCTTTTTTCTACAAAATTACAGAGGTCTGAAGAAAACACAAATAAATGTTGAAACGTCACAATCAATTATAGTTTTATTCACATATGCCGCTATTCCCAAGAAAAACATATATTATATTATTGAATATACGGCAAAGAAAAATCTAATTATATTATATATATATATATATATATATATATATATATATATATATATATGCGAGAGCAGCGTTTCAGTAACACTTTCATATACGCCATGCGACATATGGTGACAATGCCGCCTTTTAGCGACCGGTCGCCATAAGTTGGCCGGCTGAGAGAGTTTACCGAAGCAGGAGTTTGGCTACCCCAAGCGTTCGGATATATTCGTGTGTGGGAGCCCGAAATTGACGCGGTGCGAAATCTCAACTACAGATGTCGCCCCTATTATGGAAAGCAGTTATAGGAATAGCAATAGGATTAATGTAAAGAAATCAAGTTCAAGCCGCATATATTAATTAATTGAAAGATGCCATTGCAAAGAATAATATACAAAGTAATATTAAAAGGGATTTATGATAATAAATAAATAGGTACGTATAAGGTATGTATTGAAGTATTAAGTAAGAGTAATAAAACCTAACTAATGCCAGTTAATACGAGAATTCAAAAAAATAGGTTAGGTATAATTACCAATATTATGTCTAAATAAAAACAAAATATAGGTACATATAGAAATGTAACATTTATTGTAAATGTTGAAAATAATTTGTGGGTTATAAAAGGTATGCAATTACTGTTGTGCACAATTAAAATGTACCACTCTACTAGGTGACGGCAATTAATAAATTTACATCACGTGTATCTTTTAAAAAATTTCATATTTAAAATCTTAATTGTACAATATTGTTAGATTATCAGAAACAGTAGGAAAATTTATTTCGACTTAGAGTCTGTGCACAAAGTGAAAACTAAAAGTACGATTCACAATTTAAAATGGTCCTAATCTTAGTGAAGAACACAGCAAAGTTTTAATAGGTTAATATAAGTTCAAAAAACTATATATATATCATAATGAATGCTTATATACTTACATAGATCGGTTGAAATAAGATACCGAATAATAAAACACCCTAATCCATATACCTACATTTATTAGAAGCTCCACTAAAACAAAGCACATCCAGCACATCCCAGTCTTAATTTAGTAATAATAGCAAAATGTAGTCGCCAGGGATACACAGTAAAGTAGTAAATTCCTGTACGAAAGTATTTGAAAGAAAAATCTCACATAGATGTATGCATACGGAAAGAAAGGTATTAAATAAAATGGTAACCATCATTATCATAAGCAATATTTATTAGTAATAGTATTGGCGTTATATAATGTAGATATGATAAGTATGAACGCGAGCAAGAAACTTGAACTACCAAGAATAATGCAGTACCTCATATAAGAAAGATGAGGTATAATATTGTAAGGTTAAAATAATTGGTATATTAACCTTACAATAATAATTTGTATAGGAAACATGGATATGAAATAAGAAACTCAACAGCTCATATTAAAATAGAAGTTATTTATTTGTAATTATGAAAATCAATAACAATAATAATAAACAAAATTTAAAATAGGAAATATATATCTACTAAACAAGTAGAATGTATGAGAACTCATAAGTAAGGCAAAGTATATATATATATAAAACCGAAAGTAAAATAAAGTCCAGTAAAAAAAAAATGGAACAAAAAAGTTATGAAGTAAGCTCAAAGCAAATAAATAATAAATTTCGTAATGTGGATATTGAGTCCAAAAGCGTGCCGATGAAATTTACTTGTTTTACTCCGAATAACTCCATAAAAAGTAGGTAAAATTGATCTACGTCCGCTGTATATAAAGCTGACCAGCGAAAATCAAGACACATAAGGTTCAAACAAGAAAATCTGAATTCGCCTCAATATTCCACACAATAGTTGCCAAAAAGGAGGCTAAAGCTTCCATAAATATACTGATATAACGTATATTTATGAGTGCAAAATTAATCAAGCGCTAAAATTTTAATACCTAGTTTACAACAAATAAAAATGCTTAACTATTTTAAGTATTCGAACATACTCAACAACGATTCAAGTAACTAAAATAAAAACAAATTACATGCTATCTTCTGCTTAAATGTAGGTAGTAAGGAACAAGGTTTTAGAAAATAACTAAAATAAACATCCCCTTTTTTCATGTACATTATGAATTGTTACTCAATACTGGTATCGGGTTTGATAAAATAAACCATACACTTAAACAAATTAAAATTGACAAATAAATAAGCTATACCAACAGCCAAAATTTGGAAAACCATAAATACAAGTAAATGCAATGTATATACTTTTTATCATTTTAATGCATATAAATATGTGAGGTCTAGAAACCAGTACTGAGTAAGTAAATCATAAAATACAAAGAAAAAGTTTTAGTTTGTTTTAGTTAATAATCTTCTTATTGTCACAGTAGGGTACACATGGTTTTGCGTAAAATCAAAGAAAGCAGCCCCTGGGTTCTGAACGTACGATACGATATTCGAATTCGAAACGCGAGCGTAGTAAAGATGGGCAAGTTAGGTGAGTACGAATACTTTTCAATGTGGCTAGACAGACTACTGTATTGTCTTGCCCATTTCTACCACGCTCGTCTTACGAATTCGAATATCGTATCGTATGTTCGGAATCAGAGGGCAGGAATAGGGATTTATTGCTACAGCGATTAAACAGAAGAAGTTCAATAACAGATGACTATAAAGTTGTAAAAATGAACAAAAGTACATCAAGTCATTAGCAGCCGATTATTCTCTCTCTTTTGCATTGTAAATAGAAGAAAATACTATTAGTGAAAGATTCATGATTGCACGGGGTGCATACCAAACAATACTTTCAGCTCTGCCGCACACCATGAAACTTAATATAATTAAATGACTCGCCCAGTGTAGTATTGGAATATCTAGTACTGTTTTAATTGTCTATAAAACTGTTATTCTTTTTCAAAATGGAGCCAATAGTTTAAGTTATCAATGTTTTAAGAAAATTTTTGACCAAAACAAGTGTAGCAGAGAAAATCATAATCGCATCGTTTTTAAATGTAAAAACATAAATTTTGGTGGTGCGAGTAGCCAAGAATATTCTGCAACAATGGGTCTAAGTTGCATCCGACAACAGCTAAAAAACCAGTTTTTTCAAAGCTTATCGTCCGACATTTTTACATACCAAAAATGTGTTTTATTTAAATCAAGCTACTAGTATTTTATTATGGTAATTTGTATTTTATTTTAACAACTAACATCTGTTATGGTCAAAAGTTTCCAAAGAAAATTTAATAACTCAAGTAGTAGCTCAATTTTGCAAATGAAAAAGCAGTTTAATAGACAATTTAAGCAGTATTTAAACAGTACTACAGCCTAAAGTAGTTTTAGAATCTGAATATAAGTAAGTTTAAAAACTAATATTACAATTACAAGATATTTTGCATCAACACAAAGATTATATTTGAGCAGTCTTCTTTCCTTGAAATATATGTCGAAAAACTCGTAAACTGCATTTTTCTCCGAGCTTAGCCAGAGTCGGCGGATAGTCTTTCCATATGGTTGAACATGAGCTAAAAACAAAATAACATTAGAAACTTGGTGAATAGAGAAATATGAAGGCAATGAAAATGTAAATGTAGTAAAAAGAAAAAAACAGTAGGAGGACTAAGAATCTGATAAATAGGCAGCAATTCAGACGAGGAAATATGCGAAAAGCAATTACACAAGGTGAGTCAACGATCTGACAAAGTAAATGTACCCATTGAAGTTTAATATAACTATAAACTCGCTTACTGTAGTCGATAGGGTTGTTATCGCTTCACAATTTAAAAATGTATTCATGTATAGAGAGTGATCCATAAATCACTGGCACAATGAGAATGAAGTTCTTTAAATTGAACACCCAATATACAAGCTGAAGTATCAATTTTGCCTTATTATAGAGAAATCTTTATTAAGAGTAATTACTCGTTAAAGTTAATAGTTTTTGAGTTAACTACGATTAAAATAAAAAAGTGACAAGTACAGCATTTTTTTATTGCCATAATTCAGAAATGTCTTGACAGACCGCAAAATAATTTGGTATGGCAAACACACAAGGTGTGTCAGTGATATTTATTTGCAGAACCTGTACTAATTGATTCTAGGTGTTCGCGAAGGTGTTGCATAATGAAGAAACTTTAAACACAAAAACCTTACTTATTTTTAATGAAACTCCCAACATTATTTTACAGAATCGTATTAAGCCCTTCAAGAGCTCTTTTTTTGCTAAGCTTGTCTTACGCCTATCTATGATATTTTAGAAATTATTTAAATTTATTTTAAAATCTTAACCATGTAGTAGTAAAATTCACGCTAGCCATGGAAAAAGATAGTCCCTGTCGAAATATATAGATGCAAAAATGTTGATACTCTTTCAAATTAGAACAGGTTCTGCAAATAAATATCACTGGCACACCTTCTGTGCATGCCATAGCAAAATATTTTGTGTTCTGTCAAGGCACTTCTGAATAATAGGCAATAAAAATGTTGAGGTGTAGCCACCACACGACTTTCTTATACGTATGAATGTTTCAAATTATACAAAAATTATTCAAAATCTTATTCTAAGTACTACTATTCTCTTAATAAATCTTTATAGAAAACATACCTACTCTGCGAGATATTCGAAAGAAAGGGTTACTTGTTAAGAGTAAAAGTGTTACTTCCGGCCAAAATTTTTATATTTTATGTATACAAAAAATATTGCAGATCCAGCTCTAAATACCTTTGTACTCTTGATAAATATATAGAGAATGCATAATTTACGACATAAGCAAAAGATGGGTATTCAATAAAAGTAAAAGTGTTACTTCCGGTCCGATTTTTGACATTTTTATTATACAGTGCGTTCATGATGAAAGGAACAAATTCGTTTAAAAGTCAGGTAATTATTTTGCAGAAAAACGTTCGGACAGGTCGATTAGTATTTTTAGTTTTGAATTTTTTAACATAAGAAAACTATATACAGGCTGTCTAAAGAAGAACATATGCAGCAATCATTGTTTTTTTTTAAATGGAACACCCTGAATATTATGCCATTTTTGAATTGTAGGTTAGGTATATTCTAAACACATTAAACACATTTTTGTGAAAACATACCATATTCCCAAAATCAGCAGTTTTCGGAATAATGAGTTTTGTGATAAATTAAAATACACATAGATAATGAAATAAAATGTTTAAATTGAACAAGAACACCTTGAACATTTTTTTAAAAGCAAAGAAAAACAACCTGGTATTGCAAATTTTATCTTCAATAAAAAAGTCTACTTCAAATTAATCGATTTTCATGTATTTTTTTAATTTATCACATTTCAAACGTCATTATTCCGAAAACCGCTGATTTTGGGGATATGGTATGTTACACAAAAAGTGTTGAGAATTTACCATACAATTCAAATATGGCTAATATACAGTATGTTCCACTTAAAAAAAACAAAGATTGCTGCATATGTTCTTCTATAGACACCCTGTATATAATTTTCTTATGTCAAAAAATCACAACTAAAAATACTAATCGACCTGTCCGAGCGTTTTTCTACAAAATAATTACTTGAATTTTAAACAAATTTGTTCCATTTCATCATGAACGCACTGTATAAAAGTTATTGAAAATTAAGTTCTAAATACTATTACACTCGTAACATACTTGTCTGAATAGCAAGACGAAATATTTGAGTACATAAAATATGTTTATACTTAGTAGTTGACAAAATATTGGCAAAAGTCGATTTTTTTAGTGAGGTAAACTACTAGTTCCGGTCTGCCGATTTTACTGAAAATCTAATGAGCTCTGAAGAGGGGGATTATACTGGTAAATACAAAATTTGGAATTGATGGCTACAGCGGTTTCACTGCTATCGAGGTCACACACACACATAGACACAAACACACACAGGCATTTTTTTAAAACCACTTTTTCGGTATCAGGACACCTCAAAACGTGGACATCTGCAAAAATCCCGAGGTCGAACATTTTCATCATCACAATACTTCCTAATACTACGTATAAGAAAGTAAAAACATCTGTAAATGTCAAATTTTAACTGTAATCATAAATAATGCTATAACTATCAACTTTAAGGAATAATTACTCTTAATAAAAAAAGAATTATATTTGTACTTATATATCGAAGTTTGTACTTATATATAGCTCGTACAATTTAAAAAAAAAAAATTTTTAGCCAATAATTTATGGATCACTCAGTATGCGAGTATATGTTCCTAGGTTGTGAACCAACGACAACCCTATCAATAACAGTAAGTGAAGTATTAATGAAATTAAGCATTAAAGAAAAAATGTACTTTGTCAGATCGTTGACTCACACTGTATATATTTTTGGTTTTAATATATTTTTGGTTTAACGAAAAAAGTAAATCAGATGAGAACAATCAATTGATCAAAAATACCTAAAGTGGCAGTTTGACAATATTCGGACAGTCTGCACCCTCTATAAGTCGAGTAGTGACAACAATTTATTTTTCATTTAATAGTACCATGAATGGACCAGCTAGTATATGTATAGTTCAGAAGTGTAGTATATGTTATAGTTAAAAAATTAAGCAGTTAGCATCAACCAGAATTACACCTAATAAGTTTTTACAGATTAATGTTTAACTATGACACAAATTCACAGTCGTAGTGACATACTGAAATGGACTTGCCACTATTTACTTATACAGGTTGTGTAATGCAACACTTGATATAGCAAGCCCAAAATACATCAGAATTGCAACGTGGCGTACTGCATCCCCGCTCTCGTGACATTTAACGGTGAAGCATCGACTAGCAATATAGCAGTTATCTCTAGTCGCTCCTGACTTATTATTATTTTGGACTTGTATATGTGAGAAGATAAATTAGATGCCGGACATATCTACCTGTGTTTGTATAAAGTTTTCTTCGCCTAAAATGCACCGCACGAAGAACACGGTATGAAATCTCTGGGGCCCTTTGGTACTCTAGATGAACGTGTTACAATTAGTGTTCCGTCGTTATAAGCAGAGTTTGTATCAAATTCGAGTGATTCCCTCGAACGGATACGGTGATATATTTCCATCCTATCCGCATCTCCTATAGAAAAGAAGAAATGGATAATAATATAGCAGTACATTAGAAATAAGGTATACATAGTAAAGAATCCATGCGAATTAACAGCACGGTAACCGCTTAATTTTGCGGTATTCTAACTGCAACAAATATTTTAAGGTACCTTACTGTATTGATTCAGCAAAAAGTTAAAGTTTACAAAAAATTAAAAATCCATTAAGATCAACAGTATTAATAAATATGATCAAAAGTGAAAGAATTAGAAAATATGTAAATTATAAGTAAAGTATGTTCAACGAGAGACTGAGTTATTATCTATATTTGTCATAATAAGCATGGACAATAATTGTTTACCCCTCACTACTTCAGTATGAATGATAAGGTGAATGAAGATTTATAAAAGGAAAACGGAACCCACCTGTAACAGTTTTTAATAGTGAACATATAGCTGGTTCATCTTCATGCTTTCGTTTCAAGTGACAAGACAAATTGGATTGTAAAATTTTGTAGTAAGTACAAAATAACTTCTTTTTAGCCTGTGTGTGATGTTTGGTACTAGGGTAGCATTTGCCGGAGCAATCGGTGTGGAATATGTAACCGGATCATCCAAAGATAACGTATTAGTGGCATTGACAAAATCTTGTTTTTGATAAGTAGTATTAGTGTCTAGTACAGTGTCTGCAACTTCATGGTTTTGTGGCTAATTAATACCTAAATCCCGATCGACTTCGGCAATGTGTATATCTTGGCCTATGTTTTCAGCTTTCACACAATTAATGTTGTCTACAGCACTGTCGAGTTGCAGCAAAACCCTCTCAGGATCAGTATTTAAAGGATCGGCATCGTCACGAACTCTCTTATATTGTAAATTTAAATCAATATCAGCAGCACAAACATCCTCACGCTGTATATTCGACTGGTCTGGGAAATAATCTTGAGTAATTGTACGAGATTGGTTATTATTTAGAATACTGCCAATTATGTTACCTGAAAAAATATGTAACATAATGATTGCTCTCAGTTTTACTAACAAAATAGAGAAATTTATATCCATTTCCCTGTTTAAGCACAATACCAATAAGTGCACTAGCAATATTGAAATAAAATTATTTCACAATTGTAACTGTATAGTTATACTATTAATTTTTACAAAATAGTCAAAAATATACTGCGACCATATCAAAGTTCGATAAAATTTGTTAAACAAAGAGACTATAAATACTTAATAAAAACAAATGTCCTTACCCCTCTATTTGGAGGTAAATATAGGATATTACTATCAAAATACTGAATAAAATTTAGGCGACTAGTTCAAACAGAAAAATGGGAATTTATACTAGTAAACGCCTCATGCGTTGTACAAAATGTTCGTCTAAGATGCGTAAAAAAACCGATCGAGCTGTCCCAGCAATTCTCAGGAGACTATTGTTTACATAATCAGAGATTACAAAAAACCATAGTCTCCAAATAATAGCCCATATAAAGGACGTTTATATGGGTAATACTCAGAATTCTGCAAATAGACACGAAACGATAATACGAATGAGTTTGTGAGAGAAGCCTCAAATATAGTTAAAACCAGTAAACATAATAATAGTTCGAAGCTAATTACCTAAATATATTTGTTACCAGGCCGTATAACAAAATTAATTATAATAAAGGCTGTAACAGCACTCACTTTTGTAGGTTTACCTGAGCTACTTTTTTTTAAATGGAACACCCAGAATTTTTTCGCATATATTGAAAGAAGTAATTATTTTAAAAAAGAAAGCTTTTATACATTATTGACAAAAAAATAAAAGTTGCGGCAGTTATCCACTATTTTGTACAGCAATTCATATCAATAAAATCAAGATGGCTATGATAAAAAAAACAACAAATATTAAACAATCATTGTTTATTATGTATATTTATTGTAATAGATGTTCGAAGACATCACCGTTTTGTCCAATACACTTCCGAATTCGTTTATAATGTACATTGCGAGTAACTTTTAAAATCGATCTTGGGTCTATGTTATTAGCAATAGTAATTATTTTATTTTGCAGCCCTACAACGTTTTCATAACTCCCTTTGTAAATTTAATTTTTTAAATATTCCCAAAAATAAAAGTCTATAGGGTTTAGATCCGGAGACCGTGGTGGCCACTGAATTTGTCCATTCGTACCTATCCACTTATTCAAAAACATTTCGCTCCAAAAATTTTGTACTTCGCGATGATTATGCGCTGGTGCTCCATCTTGTTGAAAATGTATATGTTGCTGAGTAGCCAAGTCCAGGTTATCCAAATATATTCCGAAATGTCTTCGAACATCTATTATAATAAACATATGCACAATGCTTGTTTAATATTTGCTGTTTTTTGTATTGGATGTATTGTATTGGACAAAACGGTGATGTCTTCGAACATGTATTGTGATGAATATACATAATACACAATGCTTGTTTAATATTTGCTGTTTTTTTTTATCATAGCCATCTTGATTTTATTGATACGAATTTCTATACAAAATAGTGGATAACTGCCGCAACTTTCATTTTTTATCAATAATGTATGAAAGCTTTCTTTTTCAAAATAAATCCTTCTTTCAATATATGCAAAAATATACTGGGTGTTCCGTTTAAAAAAAAGTAACTTTTGTAAATAGCGCAAAAATTAGTAGTTCAACTGTTTTTTCGATTCCGCCATCATTGTTCACGATAAAAATACTACTACTTTGCTAATTTAACCGATACTCTAGCTTCATTAATAACAAAGTTAGCAATAGTGCCGACTTAATTTATAACACCCTGTATATTGAATTGTAGGTAGATAAGAGGCCCATACACATAAGCTGTATAGAAGCTTTTCCAGAAAGACAAAAATTTATGAGCGTTATCAATTATGCTCATTATAAAATAACAAAATTTAAAAAGAGAAAAAGCGAGTTCACAGCTTTATTGTTCTTGGTAGTACCGCTTGCAAATAATACGATCAAAAACTATTTAAATGAACGTCAACAATTTACTAGTAGCCTACAGGAATAATTAAGCCCGGCCTCGAAATCGTTTTTCCCATTTCCTAATCGTATTTTTCATGAAAACCTTACCGAATTTACACGCTAATTTAAGAAAACAATGCCTTTCAATGGATAAATCGTAATTTCTTCGAAATTGTCCAAAGGGCCCTAAATAAAAATAAAAATGTAAGAAATTTCAAAAAACAAGCCTTTATTTAAAATTATGTAACACTCAACAGCAATACATAAATTTTATTTTTTCTTAATTTTTAAAAATAAGGTCACGAAACGGAAAACAAAATTTTGAAATTTGGGCGAAATTCACTGAAATCAAATAGAGTATGTGGTACGCTCGCACATTGTGTCGAGAGGTAGCTCCGCCTACCATTTCGGGCAGTTTCTACGCAGTTTGTAAAATACTTCTGAGATCGGTGTATGTTAAGAAAGTAATCGTTACTCGGACATTATTTCATCGAAACCGTTGATATTTTCTTTACAATATAGTGTACATATACAATGTCAGCGTCACAATACTTCCTTATACTACGTATCAGAAAGTAAAAGCAATATCTCTTCCCGTCCCTAACGCTATACCTGCTAGAAGCGCATGTTAGGACTCACACGGCTTGCGGGCTGGGAGTATAATTATTATATTTGACTCGCAATAATTTGCTTCTGAAACGATCTAGAAATTTATTTCTTGCACAAAAAATAATTTTGGAATGTTGGCTTTATTTTGTTTCACATATATATGGGTAAATTCTGAAAAATAAGATTAGTTACTCGATACCTGAAAAATACGTTCCACAAATTGGTCGTCTACTAAAACTTTTTTTTTTTTTATAAAATTTACACACCATAAAGAAAAATCGAAAACACTAGTATCATCCAAATACTTTAGGGTATAACCTTTAAAAAAAACAGATCCCTAGCTCTCTGCATTGCTAAGATATCACGAGATAAGTATTAAAAATTGAAGAAAATGAAAATTTTAAAATTTACACAAAAAAACGATTTTTCGATCTTTTTGCGATTTCGATTTTATTTTCCAACTCAAAATTTGAATCCGGCAGGTGATTATACATATTCAGCTTCACCTTTTTTGTGTGTTTGAGAAAATATAGATTGTCTAATTTAGGGGGGGTTGCTTCCCGACTGCCAACAAACGTGTCGGCCAACCGGCGATTATCTGAGACCATAACGCAGCCATAAATTACAGGCAGATTAGATTAGGTGACAAGTTCTTTTCTCTATCTTTTTCCTCAGCATAAGACAGAGCACGCGGACCCTTAAACATTTGTCTTTTATTACATTTGCACGAAGAAAACAGTGGTACGCCTATTTCAAATCGAACTCAGCTTGAAGCGGGCGTCCAGCCTTAAATAGAACAAATCTGCAATACATCTTATTTTATAATCAAACTTTCAGTAGAACTCCCATAACTAGTCCAATTGCATATACATATCGAAAGAAAGAGAACATGATATAGATGTTCAACAAATTTTTATTATAGATATTTAGATAATCGCATCGTATGTTTACGAGTTAGCAAACCAGAATAAAGTTTATAAAAATTTAAAACTATACCTCCAATACTTCACTTTACAATAGAGAAAGTAATAAAATAATCTTCTTAGATTAATAATTAAGCCCGTTCTAACCAGTGGGGAAATAGATATATGCTTCAAAATATACATTGTAAACTGAGTTTATATAAATATTCAGTACTTACCAGCAGACACATGTTCACTTCCGCGTAGAGGTACACTTGTAGACACGTCCGTCCAAATATTACGCAGTAATTCCATGGCGTCGACAGTTTATGTGTTTTTTTGGAACCATTTGTAAAATGCCATCTTCAGGGTAGCGTATTAAAGCATACATATTCTGGAATATAATGAATTTGTTTTGTGCACAATAGCGTAATTCTCCATTACCATAGGGCACTGTTACATCTGGGCATGGTAGATCCATTTCCCTAAAGTGGCGGTAGACATTGTCGAAATCGCGGCCATTGAAACGAACAACAAATAATAAATAGAACAGATTCTTCTATTATTATTATTGATGTTAATAATTAATAGCAAATTAATATTTAGAGTTGCCCATTCATTTATCGCACTTAATTACTTCTAAAATAAGTTAAATATGTTAGGGTAACTATTCCCCAGTTAATCAAAAATCAACCGAACTTTATATATTAATAACAAAAATTACTATAGTACCAATATAATTAACTTTCCTTAAATCACTCCAATGTCCACCCGTATTGAAGAGAACCATACTGACCATGAACTGACTACCGAATACCGAATAAACGATCTTATGTTATATTGAGTATTGTTTATAATCTTACACCAAATGTGCATAGTAAGTGAAATCAATATATTTACATACATATGCTGTTCTACTTAGCGACAGGGAACCCCCCCAACAGTTCGTCAAAAGAGATTAAAAAATGATATGTTGCTACCGCACTACATTCCGTCGCATTTAAAAAGAAGTGTCCTTCATTTAAATTACATTTAGATTATGTTTCAATTTGTAAATATATTACGTTCTGAAAAAATACTCAACTTACGTTTTAAAGTTAAAATCTGCCTGGCATGATTACATTTAAAGTATTTAATTTTAAATATTTACTTTATGTAAACACTTAAAACACGGTTTTATATAAAGACATTATTAGACTCATATAAACCTTCTTCGTTCGTTATAATGCTGACTACCTACAACTAATAATATCTGCTAATTCACTTGAGTAAACCAGTACAAATAAATATACAATAATACAAATACAAATTTCATTAGGTAGGGCAATCAGTATGTTCTGATGAATTAAGCTGGCTTAGAATTTTTTTTAATAATATACCTAATATATCTCTATTCACAATTTAATTGGTTGGTTTGATAGTATTAGAAGGTCGTAACAAATAATTTGCTAATTATACAATAAAAAACACAAAAAAAAAACAACTGAAAAGTATTATGATTGCATATTATTTTAATTTTGCATCAGAAACACTGAGTAGAGAAATAATTCTAGTATGATTTAAAGAGAATTGATTTATATAAAAGTAGCCTTTCTAATCTCCTTCAAATAAAACGAAATCAACAGTATTGTACAAACATATAAATCTGTCTTGACAGGGAGTATATTAGCTAATTCCATAGATTATAAAATAAAAGAAATCTTGTTTTTCTTAGTCGATATTTCTAGAACAATACAAGTTAAGAATATATATACCGGGTATCCCAGCGTAGCGCTAAAGTCCATTATTGGTATCTAATAATATAGATAGCAAAAAATTTTTAATACAAAAATTGTAGATAATCATAAGCTCTACAATTTAAAAATATTTTTATTTATACAGAGTGTTCGACAACGAAGAACCAACACAAACTTTTGTTTTTTTAAATGGAATTCTATGATTTTTTTACATTTTATGATAGCCCTTAAAGAATTGATTAAACTGACATCAACTTGTATTTGCCGATTTTCAACTGTTTCGACAACGAAGAACCAACACAAACTTTTGTTTTTTTAAATGGAATTCTATGATTTTTTTACATTTTATGATAGCCCTTAAAGGATTGATTAAACTGACATCAACTTGTATTTGCCGATTTTCAACTGTTTCTGAGATATGGCGAAATTTCGTTAAAAATTGTGCAACATTTGAAAAGTTGCGATGAAATAACGACTGATGATGAAATACTTTTCATGGGCTCAATTAGTAGAGATACCTTTTCAGTACGTGAAAGTAATTTTTATTTTGATATATTTACTTACGCATGTTCTTTAGAATTACATGCCATTCGCAAAAGTTAAAAATTCTAAAAAAAAAAGAAATGAAACACCCTGTATATTAATCTGCCATTGAAAAGTTCTTAAAATTTACTATTCAAAAATATCTACTTTTTTCCGCCTGTGGGCGATATGCCAAAAGTTATAGGGTGTTATATCTGAATAAACCCGATTACGACTTAAAAATATGAGTTGCCATGACTTACATTACACATAGCATAACTAAAAGTAAACGAGAAAAAATACTTCTAATATTTTCTTATTACAAGTAAGTAATTTTTATTAAAATTTTAAAACTCATGAAATGAAAAGTTTGGAAGTTCATGGATTTGCAATATTTTAAAAAACATTGCAGTCGTTATGTCTCAAAAAATGTAAAACTTCAAACTTAGATATATAACTTACGTTGAAAAGCAAACCATCAATAAGAGCATTTATATTTACTTTATTAAAAGCAGCTATCTTGAAGAACATGGCCTAAGCTACTATTTTCAAGCATCACAGCTATTATAAGCTATCAACTAATAAATTAGAAAATGCGTATGTTTGGTTTTATACAAGGGCGTATTTTTATGTTATCTACCTACCCATGAAAAAAGCACATAAGGGAACAATTTTTTTTTATTTTTCTACATAACTCCCTTCAACACTAATACACTTATTCCATCTATTTTCCAGTTGCCCCGTACCCTCAGAAAAAAATTGCTTCGGTAACCCCGCAAAATATTCTTCAACAGCTTCTTTGAGTTCTTCATCAGAAGCAAAACGCTTTCCTCTGAGATGCTTTTTTAAATTCTTGAATAAGAATAAGTCTGACGGAGCTAGGTCGGGGCTATAAGGTGGATGCCTTAACTCTATAAATCCAGTCATTCATTATCTGCTGAACTTTGTTTGCCTTATAAACCCGACAATTGTCGTGCAGCAACAAGTTTTTTTGTGGATAAGAATGCGGGCGTTTTTCCTCCAGAGCAGTTTTTAAATTTTTAATTATGTTTCCGTAGGCCTCTCCATTTATGGTAGACCCTCTCGGCATATACTCCCTAGAACATAGTATTCCCTTATCTGTGAATATAGTAACTAGTAGTTTATGGTAAATAAAGAATGTTAACACAGCCTCAAATTTGTTATTACTTTTATTAATAAGTACTGCAGTAATTAGTCTCTGCTCGTTAAAAACTCCTTCAGCATCCCAAAAAACAGTTGCCATCAGTTTTTTTCCAGAAAATTGTGTCTTGGCCTTTTTTGGTGGTGGAGAGCCCTTATGAACTCACTGCATGGATTCTTGTTTAGTAGGAGGGTCTCAGTAATATACCCAAGTCTCATCCCCGGTAATAATTCGAGTTAAAAATGTTTTGTCTCTTTCCAACTTGACCAAATTTTATTGAGAAACTTCTTTTCTTCACAGTTTTTGTTCAGGTGTAAGCAATCTGGGTATCCACAGTGCAGACACCTTCTTCATACCCAAATCGTCGTGCAAAATTTTGAGAACACTTGTTTCGGATATACAGACTTCATTGACAATGACAGAGATCTCTACACGCCGATCTTTCAGTACAAAATTTTCTACTTTTCGCACAATGTTTTCAGTTCGAGCTTCAACGGGTCGTCCGGAGTTTGGGTCATCATTGATTGACTCTCGGCCCCATCGAAAGAGTTTAGAGCAATATCTTTCTTGGAAATAAGTTGATGTATCTTCCCCATATACAGCAACCATTCTTTCATGAATTGCTTTTGGACCATTGCCTTCCTTTGTCAGAAACTTTATTACGCTGCGATGTTCAACTTTAGTTTCACTCATTTTATCGAGAAATGGACCGTCTCAAATCTCTATACACAGCATAAACTAAACACAACTTAGCACATGTACTTCTAACAGTGACAGCAATTTTTCAATAATTTGTTTGACATCGTCACTCTTTTGTTTCATGGCTAAGTAGATAACATAAAAATACGCTAGTATGTTCTTATTATTTACTAATAAAATATGGAAACAACTACGTTTACAAAAATTTATAGTGAATGTTTGAAATTCTGCTCTTCTACTTCTACACTTTTGAAGTCATGTTTCATATAACCTATAGACATTTGCCATTAGTTCTCGATTAATAGCAGAAAATACTTCTCGAATTCTTTCTTGCATATTCTCTCTTGTGGTTGGAATAATTCTATATACTCGCTCCTTAACATAACCCCAAAGGATATAATCCATTGGAGTTAAATCTGGCGATCTAGGTGGCCACGATAATGGAGCACCACGGCCAATCTTATTTTCCCTGAATGTTTTATTTAAAAAGTTTCGAACGCTTCTTGCGTAATGTCCTGTAGCCCCATCGTGTTGAAAGTACATTACGCGGCGCCTATACAAATTTATATTTTCTCATAAGACAGGCAGATAGTTCTCAAGAAATTGTAGATACCTCTCTCCTGTTAGTGTACCAGCAAAAAAAGAAGGTCCGATAACTTGATGGTTAAGGATGCCGCCCCATACAATTAACGACCATTTATGTTGATGATCAACGTTTTTCAACCAGTGCGGATTCTCAGTGGCGTAGTAATGCATATTGTGTCTATTTACTAGACCATTACTTTTAAAAGCAGCTTCTTCACAAAACAAAATCTGAGTTACAACATTGTGGTTTTGATTTATTTTGTGCAACATCGACTTACAGAAGTCAACCCTACTAATAAAATCTTTCCTCCAAAACATAGACAATATCTATTAATTCAAATTTTAAATATTTAATTTTGCACACAACGTACATTTATGTACTTATAATGACTCTCTCTTTAAACTGAAGCTATAAATCTAAGTTTGATGTTTAAACAATTTTTGACACACAGCGACTGCGATATTTTTTATACTATTGCTAATTCATTAAATTTCCAAACTTTTCATGAGCTTTAAAGTTTTAATAAAAATTACTTATTTTAAAAAGAAAATTTTAGAAGTAACTTTTTTCGATTAATTTTAGTTATACTAGCAGTGCAAGTCATCGCAACTCATATTTTTAAGTCGTAATCGGGTTTATTCAGATATAACGCCCTATAACTTTTGCAATATCGCCCACAGGCGTAAGAAAGTAGACACTTTTAAATAGTAAATTTTAAGTATTTTTCAATGGCATATTAATATACAGGGTGTTCCAGTTAATTTTTTTCAGAATTTTTAACTTTTGCGAATAGCATGTAATTCTAAAGAACATGCATAAATATGTCAAATTAAAAATTACTTTCACGTACTGAAAAAGTATCTCTACTAATTGAGCCCATGAAAGGTATTTCATCGTCAGTCGTTATTTCATAGCAACTTTTCAAATGTTGCACAATTTTAAACGAAAAATCGCCATATCTCAGAAACAGTTGAAAATCGGCAAATACAAGTCCATGTCAGTTTAATCAATCCTTTAAGGGCTGTCATAAAATGTAAAAACATTCATAGCATTCCATTTAAAAAAACATAAGTTTGTGTTGGTTCGTCGTTGTCGAACACTCTGTATAAATGAAAATATTTTTAAATTGTACAGCTTATGATTATCTACAATTTTTGTATTAAAAATTATTCGCTATCTACATTATTTGGTACCAATAATGGACTTTACCGGTACGCTGGGACACCCGGTATAATAAAACACAATTGTTTAGTTTCAAAAAATTATAATGTTCACACAAACGTAGTTTAAAAAAATCATTTCTCCTGATCACCATTACTGGCTAATTTTAAATTAATAATCGAGGAAGGAGTTACATGTTGAAACTCCATTATATTATATATATAATAATTTCTTATTAAAAACCGTTAGATCTGTCTGCGAAACTGTCGAGTGGACATTTTCTATTTCTATACCGTAGCCCGAATTGCCGAATTTATAAAAGCTGACCCTTATCGGATTGTTTTCAAACAATTTTTCGCTAACGAGCATTTTCAAGCCACTGACACCTATAAGCTAGTTTACAAGGCCACGATACTTCTTGCATACATCAGCATGGGATATCTAGAAATCTCGAAATCTGTATGTTACATACTTCAAGAAACGTCGAAGTTGTAGTAGGTATACTGCAAAACATTATGTATATTTCAGGGATATAGGTGTATTAATTTGTAATTTTCGTATGAGTAAATGAACATATAAGGCGGTTCAACATACTTTTTCTTTACTTTTAAATACATACTTTTTATATGACAATATAATAACAAGCAAAATTTTATACTATAAATAATCGTAGTATATGAATACCATAAGTAAAGATTTAAATTCATTTTATTGCACTATCGACAGTCGCTTACGAACAAAATTAACTAAATATAATGGAATAAAATGAATGTATGTATTAGCGTTGATTGAAGGAATACTTAAAGATGCGCAACTACATAGCACTGAGCGTAGCCAAAACTGGGTCCGAGATCTATAGCGATGCATCAGTCGTTTGGGTCCGAGATTCGAAACAGCGCGAGACAGCGATGACGTTTCTCGGCAAGGGGTTTGCGGGACGACTTAACGGAAAGTCACGCAATTTTACTATAGCGTTGCGCATCTTTATTCTTTATATATTCCTTGAATCAACGGTATTAGTGTATTCAAAAGACAATAATAACAGGATATACATACATATTAAGCAAAAAAGAACGAATAATAAGTATATATACACATAAAGCAATAGGTACTACAGAATATAAAACATAAATGGGTACATTATACCTATATGACAGGCGAACAATTCGCATATAAACAACAACAAATTATCACATTAAATCCTCATATCGAGATATGCAATTACACCTGACAGAAAATGTAATTACTTATATATAAAATAAAAATGGGCTGGGTGAACTTTTCTTGTGTAATTAAGTAATTATAATCCAGGTATGTAAGACACAGAGCTGGCAATAAATTGATTTTGGGAAGAAGTGAATAATCGAGCTTTATAAAAAGATAATATGCCACATAAAAACAATTCTAATCCGTTAAGGGTAATGTTGTTACCATTTGTGTTTACTAAAATCAAGCCTATATAAAAATTCACTTATGTTTTTAGTATCCATCCCCGTGAAGCAGTTGTAAGTTCATATATTGCATATATGATTCCTATAATATTTATTCTTTACCTTACAAAATTCAGTTGCTACTTTCTGAGAAAATGATATCTGAAAATATTCTTAATCTACTTCTTTCGCCTAAAAAACATGCGAGTCTGTACCTACTACTGTGCGACGGCTTGTAGCAGTTGATTATTATATAATATATACATATTTATAAGTTAAACTGCGATATCATTGAACCCCCTAATATATTCAATTTCTATATAAAATATCAAAAATAATCCACTAATGTATGTTTATATATTCAGTATAGACTCTTTTTTTAAATACCCAAACAATAGTCTGTTTTGTATTGTTTACAAAACTGATTAATAACAGAGGAAAAGCATCGTTTGCAAATATTACTTCAACGCAGTGAATATATTTCTGATTCCAATGATCATATAAAAAGAACACATTCATAGATTTTTTTAATGGCAGACCTAACAGAATAAAAGAGAAACTGTTGAAAAGGCACCAACAAGAAATTCAGAACTGGTAGTAGTAAAAATATCATTTAGCCTTGCTATTTTACTTAAGCTAATTTAGCATCACTGAAAAGATAAGTGTGAATTGAGATTGCCGCTTTCCCCTCTGGTTTCGATTCAATAAAATGGGTATTGGTAGAAACAAAAACCATGTCCCTCCAAATAATAAAACTATTAAAATTACCAAAATGAAACAATTATTGAATGCCTTAGCATCGTGCAAAAATGGCAAATTGGAATAACGGTCATAGTGATTGTATGTCCTCCATTGTCAGTGACTTCGAAATTTATTGTAAAGTCTGTAAAATATTGTTACAGAATCCCAAAAATCGCACGTACAAAGTCACTTAGCATCGCTAAAACATACACAGAAATTGGACCCGTTGGAAGCTAACAATTTTTACGAAAAACTCTGTGAAACTTTAATGGCGGCTAATATCCCAAAAATAAACTAGATAATCACACTTTCAAAACATTTCTCCAAAAATATACTGGTCGAAATGTTCCTGATCAGTACCTATGGATAGGTACATCTTTGTCACTGCCTCCCTCGCCAGATGGGGAACATGGTTGGAGGCTACTAGTTTTTATACAGAGAATTTAGATAGTTTACAAAATGTCGTTATATGTTTAAATGGCGATGCTCGAAGTATTTCTGAATGCAGGGAACTAGCACAAATCCTAAATTTAAAAAATCAGTTGTTATTCCTTCAGGAACACTTTGGAAATTTGCCTAAACTAATCACATACTTTGAAATTCGAAATCTCAAATTAAAAGATTCATTAACCACTTTAGATGTGGCTATTAATAATTTCAAAAGTATTCCAAGTGTCTTTGGATGTGACCTTCGGCACAAAATTAGAAGCCAGCTTTTAATAAAAATCTAGATTTAATAAAGTTACGGCAACTGTGTATGGAAACAAACACACAAAATCTAACTGCTAAATACGCCAAAATAAAAGAATACTTCCAGTATGAACCTATAACCAGTTGCGATATAGAATGGCCGTTTTCTATCTACATGGATATACTTCATTCAAAAAAAAGAAATCTTACAGAAGAGAACCTTGAGTAAGTATTGCTAGTAAATATTAATACTTTGTATTTTGTATTTCATAGATTACCACCCACTTGTTATCCAATTATATAAATAATATTAAAACCTCTTAAAAAACACAACATTTCAATAGTGCGCCCATGGGCGATGAGTTATCGGCCTCTCGTGTCCGGTCTATAGTAATTATGCACTACATTTTTCTTTTCAACAACATTTTTGGTGATTTGTAATATTCTATAGATAATAGTTAATTGCAACTATCGAAGGCCTCTATCGAGAGTTATTATTGATACATACTAGTTACTATAAATAATGAAATAGAATTAATAACATGTAATTTTAAAAGTTGATTGATAATATTTTAGATCATTCGATAAATCTCTTAAACTGCACTTAAAAACAAATTTAATAGAAAATAGTGCTGATTATTCGTTATTATAGTTTAAGATTTTATTTTATCTGATATATATATATTAAGTTTGAAGACATTTTTATTTTATTTTCGAAAATTGTTTCTTAATGCATTTTGTACTACATTCTGTACTTGAATGATTTATAAAAGAAAACAAAAACTGCTGGCTCCTCATTTGTATTTATAATGTCAACAACATGAAGGCCGATATAAGTGCTTCTACTAAGATCTGCTCTATAAGCAACCCGAATACATTATTTTTTTTAGATAGGTCAAGAACAACACTCGCCGCGTGTAGATACGAACTATATATTATATAACATTAAAATTCGTAGCCAAGTACACGAAAAATATAATTAATCTGTCATTATGCCGTAGATGCTATATTGGTTAGAAACTATAAATTAATAACAAAAAGTGAGGTGTGGCCACCACACGACTTTCTTATACGTATGAGCGTTTCAAATTATAGAATTTTAAGAATTTCTTTTACAAAAATTATTTAAAATCCTATTCTAAGTACTTCTATTCTCTTAATAAATCTCTATAGAATGCATACTTTGCAAGATATTATCAAAAAAGTGCTACTCGCTAAGAGTAAAAGTGCTACTTCCGGTCCGAATTTTGAAATTTCATATATACAAAAAAAATTGCAAATCCAGTTTTAAATACTTTTATACTCTTGATAAATATATATAGAATGCATAACTTACGACATATTTGCAAAAAATCGTTATTCGATAAGAGTAAAAGTGGCACTTCCGGTCAGAATTTTGAATTTTTCTTTACACAAAAGATATTGAAAATTATGTTTTAAATACTTTTATACCCGTAACGTACTTGTCTAAAAAGCATGACTTGCGAAATATTCGCAAAAAACTGATTTTTGATAGGAGTAAAAGACCTACTTCCGGTAGGAATTTCGAAAAACATTTTAAATAAAATTCTTCTCAATTTTAATTTTAAGTATATATGAATTCTTTATAAATTTGTTTAAATTTAGTAGTTGACAAAATATTGGCAAAATTCAATTTTTTTGCTGAAGTAAACTACTACTTCCGGTCTGTCGATTTTACTGACAATCTAATCAGATCTCAAGAGGGGATTATACCCGTAAATACAAAATTTGGAATTGATACCTATAGCGGTTTGACCGCTATCGTGGTCACACACACACACACACACACACACACACACACACACACACACACACACACACACACACACACACACACACACACGCGCGCGCGCGCGCGCACGCACGCACGCACACACGCACACACACACGCACACACACACGCACACACACACACACACACAGAGAGAGAGAGACATTTTTTAAAAACCACTTTTTCGGTATCAGGGGACTTCAAAACGTGGACATCTGCAAAAATCTCGAGGTCGAAAATTTTCATCATCACAATACTTCCTTATACTATGTATAAGAAAGTAAAAAGAGTATTCTCTTCTATAAACTTAATAAAAACCATGCAACGGAACAAATTAAACTCATAATCTATAATAAGATTGTTACAAACTAAGCAATATATAGGAAATAATAGTTGCTACAATTTTCCTGTTGATAAAAAATTATTGACTCATATAAACAAACAAAATTTATATACTTCATCAAGCGAAAATTAGTTTATTTGGAGTTGATTAATTTTTTCAATTCTTATTTTATTTTTGTATCTGTTTTTTAATAAAAACTATTTTTTCTGTAACAATGTTTGCCTCTATATTTGCAACCTACCGATTTTTCCCGACATCTACCGATTTTTTACTGTCGTTTTTACCGACTTTTGGAATTCTAAGATATCAAACATCGATGTTTTTAAACGTCCATAATTTTTTTTATAGATTTATTTTTTGGCAGTTTAACAAAAACTTTATTATAACTTAATTAATTTACGTCCTTAACAAAATGATATAAAAGATATCATTATTCAAAAAAATTAATAAAAGAAATATATACATTTTTAGTATGCATGCATCATAAACCAATCAAAACACACCCATAAGCGTGCATAATCGGGCCTTTATCGCACGGCGTGCGTATAAAGGTTGCTTGGTAACAGCCAATCCCAAGCGTTTAATAGTCCATTGAAATGTCAGGAAATGTCAAATGACATATAGGTACATGTCACTCGATAATATGTATTGGAATTATTGATTTGGTTTATTTGGTTTGTACCGCATTTAATATCGTATAACACATTATTATTTTATTGTAAACTATCAAATTAATCAACAATTATGGTCAATTTTATTTCAAAACATGTAACATGAACGGAAAAATTATTTTAAATGAATATTTAAACGTACAATTTTGATTATTCGTTATTGTTAAGTGACTTGCAGCATTGCTTATTTGTGTATTTTCAACGTTCATATCAGTGTTAACAAATGTGTCAGATCCGATATTGCCTCCTTTTTGAACAGCTCCAGCAATTAATTTTGAAACGCCTAATTTGTTTGTGATAGACTCTTCAATATACCCACTCGCTGTCGATGAGGATTTCCAACCCACTTGGCGTTTCAACTCATCGACATTCATCCCTCCATTAGCCATAATCGTGGCAGATGTTCGTCTGAAGGCATGACCTGTGTATTTATGAGCGTTTATGAAATTTAGATAACGTGCTATAATGGAAGGGCACTTTCCAAAGGTATTAATCCCAACAACTTGTTTTATACATAGTCCTTGAGAATATTTTAAGAAAACTCGATCTGTACTGATATGCTTTGGACGTAGTGCAAGATATTTATTAAATATCTCGGCATACTTTATGTTGGAATTATCTACTACAGCAAACGTCCGGCCTTTTTCTGTTTTTGACGGACGAATACAAATTATCAGGGCAGATCCTTCTTTTCTTATATCACTCATAACCAGATTACACATTTCGCTTCTTCTGCAACTACCAAGCACTCCACAAATTGCTACAACTTTTAAAAATAAAAATATATTATCTCGAGCCTGACTAAAAAACTTGCATAAATCTTCTTCCGTAAAAACCAAAGATTTTTTAGCTTCTTGACCTTTGCCCACTCCTTTCATAAAGGCATGGAGTTTGTGATAAGATGCTAAATCGATTCTGTTTTTAACCCTTAGCATAGCTTGCAGTTTGGAATGAATGCACCAAAGTGACGAAGCTTTATAAATTCTGGACATTTCCAATATATACGCTAACATTACTGATTCATCAATATGTTCAGTCTGTTTCTGCTCCATCCATAATAATAATTTTTCGTACTCTTTATAATATAAATGCTTGGACTTTGCAGGTATTAAACTTAATTCAGCTTCAGCAGCTAGTTTTTGAATTTCTGTCGACATTATTAATACAACAATGATGTTTAATAATTAAGTGAAATGTCAATAAATGACATAATATAGAGACACATGTCACTCGATAAAATGTATTGAAATTATTGATTTCATTTCTTCTAATTAAAATTATTGTTGCATTTATACTAAAAAATATCGTATGACACAGTGCATAATTAGCTTTTAAAGCACTCGTAACGTTAAAGCCACTCCGCTTCGCGTCGTGGCTTTAAACTCGTTACTCGTGCTTTAAGAGCTTGATTATGCACTAGTGTCATAATCAAAGGTAATATAACGAGAGCTTGACAAATAGTCGACTATTTCATTGTGATCAATTTTTCGAGTGTGCGCTACGGTCAATTTGACGAGACCAAAATTGGCATTAATAATTTGACTAGAGCACGAGAGCTTTAGCTCGAGGGCTTTAGTCTTTAATTATTAATGCCAATTTTGGTTAAGTCAAATTAGGAGGCACACGAGAAAAATTGAAACAATGTAATAGTCGACTACTTATCAAGCTCGAGCTATATTTGTTAAGATTATTTCCTAAACCAAGTTTCATAATAAAAAATGAGTTGTCAAATCGATGTGATTATCAATAATTTCATCCGAAACATCGCTAAATCTCTTTTTGTCGGACATTTTCATCTATTTGACACGTATGCCACTTAATGAAAAAATACATACTTGATTTGTTACCTACATTTGAATAGTCGATTTGTAATAGTCGCTGATATCAAGAACCGGTACCTTTCATTGGTTAATTTCAACTTCAGTTTTGATTGTGATTGGACAAAATTTAAATTTGACAGGTGAAGGAAATAATCAAAGGTAATATAACGAGAGCTTGACAAATAGTCGACTATTTCATTGTGATCAATTTTTCGAGTGTGCGCTACGGTCAATTTGACGAGACCAAAATTGGCATTAATAATTTGACTAGAGCACGAGAGCTTTAGCTCGAGGGCTTTAGTCTTTAATTATTAATGCCAATTTTGGTTAAGTCAAATTAGGAGGCACACGAGAAAAATTGAAACAATGTAATAGTCGACTACTTATCAAGCTCGAGCTATATTTGTTAAGATTATTTCCTAAACCAAGTTTCATAATAAAAAATGAGTTGTCAAATCGATGTGATTATCAATAATTTCATCCGAAACATCGCTAAATCTCTTTTTGTCGGACATTTTCATCTATTTGACACGTATGCCACTTAATGAAAAAATACATACTTGATTTGTTACTACATTTGAATAGTCGATTTGTAATAGTCGCTGATATCAAGAACCAGTACCTTTCATTGGTTAATTTCAACTTCAGTTTTGATTGTGATTGGACAAAATTTAAATTTGACAGGTGAAGGAAATAATCATATATATAATACTACTATATTGCGTGTATTGTATCTTGTATCTATAATGTGTAATTTTTCGTCCCAACTAAGAGAGATAGAATTGGCCGCCTTGCGTGTTCTGCGCATGCGTCGACTAAAATTGTCCATTTTGAATTTTTTGAAATGACAGATAAACAGAAAACATAATTATAACCTCTGATTTAAATTGACATCTATAACTATGATATTCTGAATGCATATGCAAAGTTGTTTTTTTTTTATTGAATTCAGTTTTGTGCAAGTTTAGTTCATCGGTGAATTTGTAGAATTACCCAGAAAATACGCGGTAGAATAAATAAACGATATGAAGCCTGATTCCAGTGAATTATTAACAGAAAAACTTGTGAAGTTATAACTTCTGCGTTGATACGTGCTTACTGGAATATGTGAAATTATATTATTAAATATAAATATCGATCGTTTCATTTTGATTAACAGAAAAGATTTTGAACAGAAAAACTTGTGAACTTACAATTAATACATTGATTTGTACAGGGTGTTTCATCGGTTGGGGTATCGCGAATTAAAGTGCCTAAATATAAAAATATCGACTTCAAATTTTAACCACTTATAGAGCTTTTAAACCGCTACCAGCAGGTTAGGTTGTTTTTGATAATATTATTTTAATTAATGCGTAAATTAAAAAAAAACGTATTATCAAAAATTAAAAGTGCTCAAAAAATGTTCAAATTTGAATGGTGATACGTGGAAATATCACCCATATTAACTTCACAATCAGAATTTTTATAAACGAAACCGTTTGTCAAATAAAGTCAATATTAAATAATGTCGTTTTTCTTACGACAGATTTATGGTACTTAACTTTCTAATTGTGCTGTCCGCAAACAGGTAGTCCTTTTAAATTTATGACGGATAATAAATAAAAATTTATGACGGATAATATTCAACGGCATTTTGAAAACAGAAAACACTAGCAAAACACAGCTTAAACAAATGAAGTTGACTCCGTGAAAATAGAATCACAACTAACATCACAAAGTACCTAAATGTAAGTTCAGAATGCCCTTGGAAACGCTTCCCGATTAGTAGAACTACAACAACAACTGAAGGCTTCAGGGTTGAATATTATCCGTCATAAATTTTTATTTATTATCCGTCATAAATTTAAAAGGACTACCTGTTTGCGGACAGCACAATTAGAAAGTTAAGTACCATAAATCTGTCGTAAGAAAAACGACATTATTTAATATTGACTTTATTTGACAAACGGTTTCGTTTATAAAAATTCTGATTGTGAAGTTAATATGGGTGATATTTCCACGTATCACCATTCAAATTTGAACATTTTTTGAGCACTTTTAATTTTTGATAATACGTTTTTTTTTAATTTACGCATTAATTAAAATAATATTATCAAAAACAACCTAACCTGCTGGTAGCGGTTTAAAAGCTCTATAAGTGGTTAAAATTTGAAGTCGATATTTTTATATTTAGGCACTTTAATTCGCGATACCCCAACCGATGAAACACCCTGTACATGTTTATTAGTATATGTGAAATTATATTATTAAATGTAAATACCGATCGTTTTATTTCGTCTTATTGAAAAGATTTTGAACAGAAAATCTTGTGTACATTGATTTGTGTATGCTTATTGGTGTATGTGAAATTATTGAATATAAATACTGCTTCTTTCATTTTGATTTATAGAAAACGCATAAATTAATGTTTTACATACACAATCGAATAGATTCAGGTATGTTATATAAGTCAGATTGTATTATATTTCAACATATAGTTTTGTTATGTATTTTAAGCTTAAGAATGCAAATAAAATTACTTAAATTACTGTATTTAGTATTTTGGCTATATATAAGAATAAAACATCTATTTTATATTTGTCTACGTACCTACATCATTCAATAAAATGTCGCGTAATCAACAATGTAAACAACTAATTAAATTCCTGTTGTGTTCCTTTATTTAATTGTGTGTCAAGATGTACACTGAAACATGAATGTTTTCGAAAAAGTTGTGGAATTAATCAGCATTACATTTTTGTGGTTGAATATAATTTTTATTGTTGTTAACTTTTTTTTTTAATGTAGAATGATTAAACTATTCATGAAAATAAAAACGTGATGAAGCCTAATTTACGCCCATATGGTAGCAAAGAATATAAACAAACAATTACTCTGAAACACTTGAATTTCTGTAGTGTATCTAATAGCACATTAATAATCAACACATTTTTCTTGATGTCTATGTCTCAGACTGAGATGAGTAGAAATGAGACTTGCAAATAATTTATATTATTGCTTGTAAAAAGGTATGTTGATGTATTTGATTCAATAATTACATCAAAGTACAATTTCTACTTACGAAGTAAAAAATTAAATTTTATTTTATTTATGTTCGCAAATTTATTTTGTTTTGTTTATACTTTCTTGGAATTAAAACAACATAAAATTATTATGAAATATAAATATTTGTATGAATTAATAGATACATACAAATTTATAAAATGATAAAAAAGATTTAGAGAATGTGACAATATCAGAAAAACAGGAATACCGTTTGATGCCGTGCCTACCTTGCCGTTCATAACACTGCAGTATTTACTTCCACAATGTTGGGAAAAATTCATAAGAACTCATCACACATTGTCTTGGCAAATTCCAAAATGAATATTATCTTTATACTGTACCATCTACAAGTTGTTTTAAACTAAAACATATTTTATTGTAAATTTAAATATAAAATACATTTTATATGTGCTTGATTATAATTTAGTGACAGAAATTACGATACATATTCAGCAAAGTACAAATTAAAAAAACTCACTTCACTATCTTATAAATAATGTGTTCATCCTTCAAGTTATTTTAACAATCAGTGATGCAATATAGCATAAATTCCAATAACCGGCCCAAAATACCCAATTTCGGCATATTATTATCTCATATCATATGGGATCTGTGGATTCCGTGGTGGACATATCAAAATTCTTCAACTTTCTATGAACACATGTATGTTCGTTCTATTAGACATATACCAAAAAAATTAGAAGGTCGTGGCAAAAAGATGGGTGTGCAACTCTGTAAGGTTTAATAAAAGCCTATTTATTACATATAAGCAATTCAAATATTTTAATATGTAACATAGTAATACAATTACAAGAATACCACATTAATCTAATTCTTTATTATTCTTGCATATTGAGTTGAATAATTTTAGTGCTGTTATTATATCACAAATTATTGTTCCTATAGAGGTGTTTTTCTCTCTATCTTCAAAGAAACACAATTGCAATGCAATTGAACTGACTGCGAGTTTTAGTTAATTAGTTTACAATTTTTACTATAATATAACCACAATTCGTACAATTTTTGACAAATATATTTCTGCGGTATGATCGTTTGTTTGTCTATGATTTGCCCATGATGCCACGACGATATTTCTTCATTCATTAAGGGAAATTAAATTGTTTTTCCACATTTAACAAGGCACAATTATTAATTATAAAGAGGTTTGTCGATTTTAAAACTATTTATGCTTGTTTGACGATTTACAAACTTTAATCAAATATTTATAGTAATAAATCTATGTGATAAACAAAGAGACCTAAATTTCAAAAATTATTTATAACGCATGCGCAGTTTGGACAATGCGACTCTTAAACGGCATAGCACGATATGTTTTATTTCACAATGTTGGAGCGAAGTTTTCCTTGTCTACACGCGATATAGTAGTATTATATATATGGTCATAATATACTATTATAATATGTAGTTAACGTTAGAAACTACTCAAAAAAAAACTATATAAAAAATAGTATATTAAAATACAAGTTTCATAAGACACGATTTTTGCGCACGCGTTCAAGTTTAGAAAACGAGCCGCTAGGCGAGTTTTCTAAAGAACAAGTGCGCAATATGTCTTATGAAACGTGTATTTTATACTATTTTTTCTATTTCGGTTATTAAAAGTTCAAAAAAGCTTAATATAAGAGACATGTTTTGTTCGAATATTTTAGAAATTTTGCTTTTCGGAAGTTGGTTACTCTGATTTTTAAGTAGAACGTTTTAAATATTTGAATATCGGTGGTGCTATATGTAATTGTGTTTAAAATTCAGACTGATTTATACAATAAATTATTTCAAATTATCAACAAAAAGGACGAAATAAATAACTGTACGTCCCCAGAGATTCGCAAAGTAGCAGAAGACAATTTATAAAATCTTTCGTCCACAAACTCTCTACATATTTATCAGAACAAACTCTTATAACAGTTGTACCACGCGATCATTTAAATTCTAAATTATAGCAGGCGGGATTTTTTTTATTAGGTTGTCCAGAATGTCAATTATTGATTAATTAACATTTAGAAACGTCACTTTGACAATTCAAATTGTAAATTAGTACTTATATACCAACTTAATTTAAATTTCACAGCCTGCTCTAATTTAGAATTTAAATGATCGCGCGGTACTATTCAACATGGTAAGTAAATGTCAATAGTAGCATCTGAAAACTTATCATCCAACTCTGCTTAACAATTTATATTGCTAATTAGTACCTAAGTGAAATGTTAGCATGTGTGCTTTTTATTCTTTGTACAATTTTATTGCACATTTTTGTTACTTTAAAGGCTTATATTTTGACATTTAAATACGATTTGGTTCCATTTTTTTTGTTACCAACTTCAAAAAAATAAAATTAGCGTGCGATAAGGTAATACTTTATGCAACCAAAACGGGTGTCGTAAAGTGAACTTTATAGCACCGGAATAGCAAAACAATATTATGCAATTACGCATGAAACAACCACATGACTTAAATCGTCTGATACTTAAACAATATAGGTATACATTTAAGTGTATCAAAACTTTTAAGAGAACGATTTCTATTTGGGATTTTATAGTCTTGCATTTTTTTTGACTACCCTGGCATATACCGAGATACATATGGATATGGTTTTATATTTCTGATGTGTCATCTTACATTTAATACGTGTATCGTCGTGTATGATTGTATGCACTAGGGAATTTCCCGAAGAAGTATACATCGGTAATGTCTATCTCCCTTCTTTTTCTATGAAAATACGTTTACCTCCTTCACTCATTCTGCATGCATACATGATTTAACTTTTATTCTGCACATTAAAAGTACTATAAATTTATGTATTTAATTATATATTATTTAAATATTTATACTAAGTTATATTTAAAAGAGCCTAAAATGAAGTATTCGAATTTATATGATATAGCACTGTGAAATTTAAATACTTTTTTTATTCGTAGAGAATTTTACATCCTCGTAGCCTGTATGTGAGGTGTTAATTTGGAAACATTTTTGTATTTGTCAACAGAGGACGCTGTTTTATTTTGTGATTATAGTGCAAATACATTCTGTCAAGCTTAAAAGTTCGATGTTCACTATATTTCTTCTAACATCGATAGCTTATCGATAAATCTAAATTGCAAACTTCGAACATCGATGCTAAAATACCGATGTTCAATGAACATCGATGTTTATCGCCCAACCCTAGTTTGTATCAGATCAGGTTTATCGTGTTTATATTATGAATATTGTACTGTCTATCGCTCTTTTAGTTGTTTTAACAGAAGGTAAGTGGCATTTTATATAGTATGTCAGAATATTACGATGTCATATTAATTTTTAGGTTGTATTATGGATATTACCAATCTATTTTTAAGTACTGCTCAGGTTTGTGAGGCATTAAACGGAATGCCGTCTTCCAGAACTTCACTGAAGGTGAAAACATTTTAAAATGCAAACATTTAATTCTATGCGAGGCGACAGAAATGACAAAGGCAATTCACATATATGCATTATGCCTCCAGCCAAGTGCATTAGATCCCCCACCTCACACAATCGAAGGAATTCTTGAAATTGTGGAAAATGCGGAGGTGAAACTAACAAAGATCAGTTGCACATGTGAGGCAGTAGATGGAAGTCAGTGCAAACACATTGTTTGCTACTTTGTTATATTGCAATAGGTTGTATCAATTACAATAACTGAATAACACAACTTAATAATTTTTTTTTTGATTAAATTTTAGAAATGAAAGCCCTTGTTAGAAACAAAGTGTTTTACCCAGCAAGAGGTTGTAACATCGGATTTAACAGTGGAGATGCAGGGATTTTGCTTTGACACATTAGTAAATGCCAAACCAGACAGCGTATTGGCAAAACATCAGTAAGTTATGTTCATTATGTCATTATTGTAGCAGTAAATAACATAAATGAATATTGATTATAGCAAGGGACGTAAGCATGGAAAGACTTGAGATTGTCAACAATGTTGAAGAGGTTGATGAGCAAATGGTGTCGATGATTGAAGTCGTCAGTGGCATTTTTCAGAGAGCAAAATGAACTCATGATGTGGTTGTGTTCAGTGAATATATCTTCTTTTTAAACATTGCAAAGATGTTTTTAATTTGAAATTAGTCTGCAATGAACCTCTTCAATTATGCAGAAATACCTGTATAAGATCTGCAGATAATAATGCAAGACAACAATGGAAATTGGCTAGGCAGTTTAGAATAACTGGATCCCGATGCTATTTCATATTCACATATAGCAAAGACAATTGGTTAAAAAAATGTTTCAGTTATTTTTGACCATCATTATATTGCAATAAAAATATGCTGCATGGAATAGCATTTGAGCAGAAAGCACGAGACTGCTATATGAAAGGGAAAAACCTAAAATTCAGACAGGTTTAATAGTTAATAAGGACAATCCATGGCTCGGCTATTCACTGACAGGATCATTTTAGGAGACAATGGAAAACCTATACAGCTTCTTGAGATATAATGTTTGGGTCAAGGTAAGAAAAAAACATATAAAAACAAAAATTTTATTTAACAATAATTAATATTTTTAGGGTAGACCAAAACTATTTTAGGAATGGTATTGTTGAAAAACATCATCCATACTATCACCAACTACAAGGCCAACTATATATAACGAACAGAAAATATTGCTTACTTTTTACTTGGACTCCAAATGAATATGAAGTTATTCGTATTAAAAAGGATGTACAATGGGACTCTGACATATTAGAAAACTTTTACTTTAATGTATTTCTCCCCTATATTCTAAATAATAAAGATACATAAAATATTTTATCAATTGTACAATTTGACTAATAAACAAATTATAAATACGATAAAATTTCTAAATATTTTTTTAATAAAATCTACACCTTCAGATATTTTGTTTATGAAGTAAATATAGAAAAATAAAACAAGATATTAAAGTAGACACATTTATTCATTGTTATAGTATTGTTCAACCGCTTTTAATAATGGGTATTGCAAATTTGTCAATGCAGCAACATCGTGGAATATAACTGTGGCATAAGATAAAAGTGTTCTTGGTATGAAATTTAAAATACTAAACACTTTCATACGCTGTATGGCTCATTCAACATGTATTCGTGCACGAGCTATATATTCAGTTTGCTGCAGTTGCTCTGTTGTAAATTAAGACGTGGTCAAAAATGGTGGAATATTGAGAGAAACACCAGCTGGTAGTAAATCCCTTATGAGGAATCCTTTGTCAGCTATCACAAGATCCCCAGGTAACAGCTGCTGAAGAATTCCACATGACTGCACTGTTTTCTTATCTGATGTAGACCCAGGGTATAGTTTGCTCACATATGTGATTACATCATTTGGAGCTATATCAGTCCCTTCCAAGTATTCCTATGTTTATAGGAACTATAGATCTGTTTCTGTTTAGCCATGGATTCTTGGGGTACAGCTGTATATAATTCTGTACAATCTAATATTATTCTACAATTTGTAAAAGTAGTGAAGCAGTTTGGCAAACAAGATATATTTTTGTTCCTAGATAGAATTTCTTTCATTAACTGAAAATTTCATGAATTAAATGAACATGTGTTATTAAAATATTTGAAACAGTTGCTTGTTTGTAATCCCAAATCTTCATGTGGAAAGTTTTGGCGTAGCTTCATTAATGTCATCAACAACTGATCTGTACAGGACAATTTCCCAACATGCCATTTCAGGTAATTATTTATCCAGCGTTTCAAATATAGTGCTAGTAGGAAGTCCTGTATACAAAAGTACTAACTTGTCTTTTCCTTGGATATGATTATATGAAAACTGAACAGATAATTGTTTTATGACGACATATTCTTCATTTATTAGTCTCGCCCATTATTTATATGTACATACCTAAGAATAGCAATTCTAATAACACATTGTTGATAGAAATTAGATAACACTTTTTAATATGGCGAAATAGGTTTGTTTGGGAGCACTTACTCCATCTATTTATACAACCAACATTGCTTCTTAAATTATATATGGCAGGCATAGGTAACAATACGCATATTAAACTTATAAGTATGTATATTTAAATTCAATATACTAAAAAATCATCTTTGGTTTATTAAATTTAAATTGTTTTTTATCACATTATCATCTATCTAAATATTTATTTATGCACAATATTATCTAATTAATATTAAAGAACATGTTAAATACATTGTATTTAAATAAATATTTAATCGCAATACCTAACTGTTAAATGTGTTAAATATATCCAATTATTAGTATTTGCTCTTTATACTACACCAATTATTTATAATTATTAATTCAAGATTTTTTTAAATTCAAATTACGTAATGAATTGTACATATGAGATCCAAATACGCTATACCCTTCCTCTATGCACGCCCGAAGGCGACTGTCTAGTTGAGTAGCTCCACTTGAACAAAAATAGTCGATTTAGTGACATCTACATGCGCTTATGTTAAGTACTTAACGCTCGGAGTTTGTCGGCTTTTTATGCGCAGTCGCACTTGCTGGTATCTGAAACTCTTATCTCGCATATATATATATATATATATATATATATAAAATATAATATCTTTTCTTGGTCGTGCTTTTACAATATTAATTTATTTTTTCCTGGAATTAGCGACCTTTATTCTTCTACTTAAACACAAATAAAAACCATTTTTTTTAAACGTTTCGACACTTTTTTAATGTCTTCTTCAGTATTTTACATATATCACAATACAACATGTTAAAAATTATTTATGAATATTAATTCATACATCTGCAAATTAAATTACATAAAATTAGAATTATACTAGTTCTCCCAAGTCTTCAAAACAAAAACATACTAAAAATGTACACGCACTTCGTCAGAAAACATTTTTATTTTTTTCATGTTTTTTATTTCCCTTTGTTAACCGGAAATTTAAAATATTCGTACGCGTAACATCACAAATTTACAACATATCATATCGATGACCATCAATCTTAATAAAATACCTTAAAATAATACGATCTGTCCGAGAACACTTATCTACGAAAAAGCCCACGTGTTTTACCTTTTTTGCTAGTTGTTTTCTTATCCTTATATCTTTTAAATTTGTCAAATAACAATTTTTCAAACATACAGGGTTTATTCATAAAGAAAATTATTTCCCAGCTGTTTATAGTATTGGAAAATAGATTCTTGACAAACTATCAATTTCGTTTCTGTCATTAACCGTCTCCTTCGTCCTTTTAATTTCAATCATCTCTAGGATGTTTCTGGCTTTTGTGTTGTTTTCTTTTTTAAGGATCTTGACTTTGGTGAAATTGAAGCTGTTTCATTTTGTCCTTATGTTTTTTCAAGGAAGTGGGATTTTTAGCATATTTGTGTCCATTTATTCTGTCCTCAAGAAGCTGTTTCGTCTGACCAATGTATACTCCATTGCAGTCATTGCACGGAATACTGTACACAACGTGCGACTGTTTGGTTATCGGGATGGGATCTTTAAGTTTGGTATATAATTGACTTAAATTGTTACTGTTTGTGTACGCGAGTTTAAAATTATGTGGCTTTATAATGTCGTTAATTTTTTCCGATAAGCCCCTAATATATGGTACTGGGATGTATTGTGTTTTTGGTGGAGTTGGTCTTTGAGGGTTGTTTTGTACTAGGGCGTTATTGTCGAATTTATGCAATCTGTGTTTAATGATGTTCTTAATCAGAGCCCTGGGATAGTTATTTTGTACCAGTATGGCTGTAACATTAGACAATATTTGAGGTCTAAAAAGAGGACTGGTTAGACTAATTGCTCTATCAACCAATGCTGTCACAACGTTTTTTTTGTATCCCATTGGTTGGGCGTCCCTGTAATTACTATATCGGTCCGATGAAGTTGGTTTTTTGTACCATTTTGTAAGTATTTGGTTTTTTTGCTTAATTATAGTTAAGTCTAAAAAGTTTATGGAGTTATTTTTCTCTATTTCACATGTGAATTTTAATTTTGGATGAAAAGAATTGAAACTTGTGAGAATATAGTCTATTTTGTTTTCTGGCACTACTGCAATGCAATCGTCCACATATCTTTTAAAAAATGTGGGGCAAAATTTAAATTACTTAGTACATTTTCCTCTACATGTTCCATCACTAATTGAGCCACCACACTGGGTATGGGCGCCCCCATTGCAACGCCTTCAACCTGTTTGTACCACTTATTATTGTATTGAAAATAAGTTGTAGATAAAGTTAACTCAACTGCTTCAAGAAAATCTGGAAGGGACAAATCAGTGAATTTTTCGATACTTTTCCAGTGTTTTTGTATTACATTTTTGGCCATATCAATTGGAATATTGGTGTAAAGTGATTCCACGTCTAAAGATATGAATTTGTGATTATTGTTGATGTTGACTGTATCAAAGGAATTTTTAATGTAATGGTCATTTTTGCCTGTGACATTAGATAGTATGTTAGCAAGGTATTTTGATAAACCATAAAACGGGCTTTGTATGCAGGACACAATTGGTCTTAGCGGTATGTCAGGCTTATGCAACTTGGGCAACCCATACATTTTTGGAGATTGTGCATTGTTTATTTTTAATTTGTTAGCCGTTTGTGGTGAGATCAGATTTTTATTTTCCCATTTTTTAATAAGTTCATTGTTCATCCTTTGGTATTTTTTAGTAGGATTATTTTTTAATTTTGAATATGTAGAGTCATCACTAAGTAACGCCTCCTCCTGATTTTGGAAAGGGATATTAAACAAACTAAGACTTTTTTAAAACGAAATAACCACTTAATGGTACTTAAGTCTGACAAAAGTAATAAAACGGTCATAATTAAACGAAAAGATTACGAACAAAAAATGGAGGCGTTACTTAGTGATGACTCTACATATTCAAAATTAAAAAATAATCCTACTAAAAAATACCAAAAGATGAACAATGAACTTATTAAAAAATGGGAAAATAAAAATCTGATCTCACCACAAACGGCTAACAAATTAAAAATAAACAATGCACAATCTCCAAAAATGTATGGGTTGCCCAAGTTGCATAAGCCTGACATACCGCTAAGACCAATTGTGTCCTGCATACAAAGCCCGTTTTATGGTTTATCAAAATACCTTGCTAACATACTATCTAATGTCACAGGCAAAAATGACCATTACATTAAAAATTCCTTTGAATTCAAAAGGTTTGTTGATACAGTCAACATCAACAATAATCACAAATTCATATCTTTAGACGTGGAATCACTTTACACCAATATTCCAATTGATATGGCCAAAAATGTAATACAAAAACACTGGAAAAGTATCGAAAAATTCACTGATTTGTCCCTTCCAGATTTTCTTGAAGCAGTTGAATTAACTTTATCTACAACTTATTTTCAATACAATAATAAGTGGTACAAACAGGTTGAAGGCGTTGCAATGGGGGCGCCCATATCCAGTGTGGTGGCTCAATTAGTGATGGAACATGTAGAGGAAAATGTACTAAGTAATTTAAATTTTGCCCCCACATTTTTTAAAAGATATGTGGACGATTGCATTGCAGTAGTGCCAGAAAACAAAATAGACTATATTCTCACAAGTTTCAATTCTTTTCATCCAAAATTAAAATTCACATGTGAAATAGAGAAAAATAACTCCATAAACTTTTTAGACTTAACTATAATTAAGCAAAAAAACCAAATACTTACAAAATGGTACAAAAAACCAACTTCATCGAACCGATATAGTAATTACAGGGACGCCCAACCAATGGGATACAAAAAAAACGTTGTGACAGCATTGGTTGATAGAGCAATTAGTCTAACCAGTCCTCTTTTTAGACCTCAAATATTGTCTAATGTTACAGCCATACTGGTACAAAATAACTATCCCAGGGCTCTGATTAAGAACATCATTAAACACAGATTGCATAAATTCTACAATAACGCACTAGTACAAAACAACCCTCAAAGACCAACTCCACCAAAAACACAATACATCCCAGTACCATATATTAGGGGCTTATCGGAAAAAATTAACGACATTATAAAGCCACATAATTTTAAACTCGCGTACACAAACAGTAACAATTTAAGTCAATTATATACCAAACTTAAAGATCCCATCCCGATAACCAAACAGTCGCACGTTGTGTACAGTATTCCGTGCAATGACTGCAATGGAGTATACATTGGTCAGACGAAACAGCTTCTTGAGGACAGAATAAATGGACACAAATATGCTAAAAATCCCACTTCCTTGAAAAAACATAAGGACAAAATGAAACATAGCTTCAATTTCACCAAAGTCAAGATCTTTAAAAAAGAAAACAACACAAAAGCCAGAAACATCCTAGAGATGATTGAAATTAAAAGGACGAAGGAGACGGTTAATGACAGAAACGAAATTGATAGTTTGTCAAGAATCTATTTTCCAATACTATAAACAGCTGGGAAATAATTTTCTTTATGAATAAACCATGTATGTTTGAAAAATTGTTATTTGACAAATTTAAAAGATATAAGGATAAGAAAACAACTAGCAAAAAAGGTAAAACACGTGGGCTTTTTCGTAGATAAGTGTTCTCGGACAGATCGTATTATTTTAAGGTATTTTATTAAGATTGATGGTCATCGATATGATATGTTGTAAATTTGTGATGTTACGCGTACGAATATTTTAAATTTCCGGTTAACAAAGGGAAATAAAAAACATGAAAAAAATAAAAATGTTTTCTGACGAAGTGCGTGTACATTTTTAGTATGTTTTTGTTTTGAAGACTTGGGAGAACTAGTATAATTCTAATTTTATGTAATTTAATTTGCAGATGTATGAATTAATATTCATAAATAATTTTTAACATGTTGTATTGTGATATATGTAAAATACTGAAGAAGACATTAAAAAAGTGTCGAAACGTTTAAAAAAAATGGTTTTTATTTGTGTTTAAGTAGAAGAATAAAGGTCGCTAATTCCAGGAAAAAATAAAAATATATATATATATATATATATATATATATAAAATACAATTTGTTTACAATTTTTCAAAGTATTCTCCTCCACAGTCAATGGATTTTTGCATTGTTAAAAACAAATCTTGAAAACATTTTCACCAATCTTTTGGACGTAGATTGTTTATTTCATTTTTAAAGGCATCAACCTTCTTCGGCCGATGTAAAACGTAAATCCCGTAGTTTATCCTTTGCCCCCGGAAATAAGAAGAAGTCATTAGGTGCTTCTTGTTTTACGGACAATTTTGTTGCAGCCGACTCATTCTCAAAGATCTAAACTGTTGATTGTTGCTTTTTTCCGGTATCATAGCAGTATACCCATGTTTCATCACCTGTGATTATGTTGTAAACCAAATGAAACGATCCACGGTTAAGGCGATCTAGTGTAGATATACAACATCTCACACGGTCTTCTTTTTGAATTGAAGTCAAGTTGTGGGGAATCCACCGAGAACACAGCTTGCGGACATTCAAATCTTCGTGTAGAATGATGTTAATTGCTTTCACACCCATCTTTAAAGATCTGACAGTAGTACGCTGGTCTTCCACATTCATATTCCGAATAAGAGCAATATTTTTTTTGTAACTGCAGTTTTTGGCTTAGGAGCTCGAAAATTGTCATTTAAGGAAAAGCGACCGCGTTGAAATTCATTGTACCACCTCTTTACGGTAGCGAAGCAACAGGACTTGTCACCAAACGCTCGACTGATTTCCTCAAAACATTCTGGCATGGCTCAAGCCACGCTTGAAATTGTAAAAAATCGCCGCTCGATAATGCTCCTTGTTCAGTACCATGATTTATTGGAAAAGGGAGTACAGGAGTACTTTAAACTAATGTAACTTACAAACAATCTGGTATATTTCACAACTATCACTATAACTGAACTTGTAAACAACTGATTGAAATTGTCATAAAAAATTGTTCGCAAAATATGATCGTCTACTAGATAGGCCCAGCGGAAAGAGAACATGCCTCGTATTACTCGGTTTATTCATTTTTCACAAAATAGTGTTCACAGTAAATATAGTTACTTGCATGTGCCCGCGGTATGAACATTGAGAAAATATTATTTGTCCGCGATGTATAATGGAATTAAGATTTCAATTATCAATGACATAAACGATAAACATATTTGGGTGTCTGCAGATGAAACTACTGATGTAGCAGCCTATTATCACATACATTTTGACAACGTTAACTATAAAACAGCTACTGGATTCGAATGATGCTGTTTTATTTGAAAAGTTCTTTATGGACCAAACAATTCAGGTAGATTTAGCCTGTATTCGAAGCCATTATCTCAGAATATTTGTAGCCGCCTGATATCCAGAACTTCACTAACCAACCCACAAAATTCTATAACTAATGTTATAAATATTGTATATGATCTTCCTCAATTCCTTTCACAATTACCTAGAGCTGCTGCTGATATTGATAAACAAAAATTTGAAGCAGTTCGGAATAACAATCCTGAAATTCGTACAGTACGCCGAATTGTTGACTTGTTTACTAGTAAAGAAGTCGATTTTTCCGACACTAAAAATCATTATGAACTTTAAATATGCCCCTATTATAATGATAAACATTGAAGGACGGTTTTAATACATAAATGTATTTACGGTGACAGACAAATAAGAAATGTAAAAATACGATCACCACAGTAGCACTAGAATGAGATAAAAAAAAAGTATTTGTTCCAAAAGTTGTTTAAATTCAGGCCTAAAAGATCGCCATCACTGGAGGAGATATAGAACGATGCCGTTTAGATAAAACCTCAGAGAGTGATGAAGTCTTTAATTTTTTTATAATCCGTGTAGATAGCTCGGCTCGATTGAATTGTCTGTAAATTTGTTCTAAAAAATTTTAGGCAATGTTTACGAAAATCTAACAATTCTCTTTCAGTTAAAAAATGTGATAGAAATATAGAAGCAGCTAAATATAAGTTCTCTATTTCTACGAAATTATAAAGACCCAAACTCACAACAACTTACCGTAAATTTCACTGGTGATACAGTAACGCCCTAATAAAGTTAATAAGTTAAAGGAATATGACTGAAAATTATTATGGTAAGTCCAAAAGAGTACATGCGCTGGTTAAGAGGAGAACAAAAATTGCATATCAAACTTATTTTTCTTCTGCTGAGAATGGGATTTCAAACGATGCCAAATTGTTCTGGACTTATATCAACAGTAGGACTAGTAGGTTGAGAATCCCGGTCCTTCACAAAAAGCTTTTTATATCGCCCGTCTTGAGTGTTCCTGAGGTCTCTAAGAGCTTCTATGTAGATCCATTTTCTAATGATGAAGTCAAAGTCCAGAAGATGAGTAGGATCAGTCCTATCTTTAAAAAGGGAAATAAAAATGAACGTTCCCCAAAATATTTTAACACCTGCTGAATAAAAAACTGTAGCTAAGATGTTCTATATACTGACTTCATCATGACACTCGACACCACTGATCATAATATATTATCGCTCAGACTTGTTTCTATCGATTTCCCAGCGTCTCTTATTAAATTAATCGCAGCTTGTCTTATTGAATTACAGTTATTTTTACAGTTCTAAAATTTTCACGATAACATCGGGAGTACCCCACGGATCCAAACTAAAGCCTTTATTATTCAATGTGTACATTATAATCAGTTAAATGGATTAGATTGTAGTATCCTTGCATACACCGATGATTTGAAAATATTCTCGAAACTTAACAACTTGTCCGATTGCCATCAATTACAAAGGAACCTTACAATTATCAACAATTGGTGTCAGGAAAACAATATTCAGCTGAGTATTAGTAATAATAATAGATGCCTTTACTGATATCTTAGCAAATTAGCAAATTCAAGAAATAAAATAATAGTAAAAAAGAAATACGTACAAAATACTGGGTTGCGCCCGGGAACGGGCGATTTTGAATCGATTCATACATAACTGAAGTTTGTAGTACTGTGATACTGTCATTTTGTTGCTTATTGTTTACCATTTCAGTTGTAATACAGCAGTGGACGGGAAGCAACCTCTTTTCACAGTGAAAGCTTTTGAAGAATCAATAATTGCTTTGAAACTGCCTGACAAAAATTTCGGCGTCATTTCAAACTTGGGCGTAATGACCCGGTACCTTTAGTCCACGCAACACATCAGTGTTTTACCAAAAAAAACTCTTCGAACGCCAGAAACAATCCCAGCAGTAAAGGCCACCATCGAGCAAAGTTCACTGCGTTCGGCACGGCGAAATGCTGTATCATTACGTTTGTCTCATCGCACTATGAGCGGATCTCAGATTGCATCCATACAAGCTTCAGATCCGTCAACAATTGTAAGCCGGTGATGCCAACATTCGATTAGCTTATGCTCAAAATTTCCTAAGAAAATGTGAAGAAGATGAAATGTTTCTAAACAATGCCTGGATGTCTGACGAAACACATTTCCACTTAAATAAATTTGTTAGTAAACAAAATTTTCGGTATTGGGTTGCAGGAAATCCCCTCGTCTTACACCAGAAACCGTTACACAATGAAAAATGACAGTATGGTGTGCAGTATCAGCAAACGGGATAATTGGATTGAAACGTTCCTCAGCAATTAAATTGCTGTAAACGAATCCACGTAGTTTTAGCAAGAAGACGCGACAGCTCACACGGCGGGAATATCCATGGTTGCATTATGACATCTCTTTGGAGTGCGTTTAATTTCGCGGCAATATGAATTGACCTGATTTATCAATTTGTGACTTCTCTTTATGGGTTTTTTCGAAGAATGCCATGTATGATTCTCATCCTCACACGCTATATATGAATTAAAGGTTAGAATTTTTGAAAAGATTGCGTCAATCAGCGTTGAGATGTTGCAGAAGCTTACGTTGAGCTTGCAACAACGACTACAAAAATGTGTATGCAGAGAAGGATGTCACTTACAGGATGTTATCTTTAAAAAATAATTACCGTATGACTGTTTTAGCATTCTGATAATCATGTATAAATATAAATAAAACTTAGTTCAATTTGCATTACTGTTATCTTAATATCGCTCGTTCCCAAGTGCCACCTTGTACATACACTGTGTATCAGGCAAATGGAATAAATTCGAAAATAAGTAAATGGGGGCGTGTCTGAAGAAACGCTCGGACACGTCAATTGGTATTTTTAGTTGTGCAACAACTTTTTATACGTGGTGTGTCACGTAACAGTGTCCAATACCAACTTTCTTATTTTAAATGCAACACCCTGTATATTATTCAATTTTTTGGATTCTTCAGAAAATTCTAAACTTATTTTATGTACAATTTTCTATACTTATCTTCTTCTGTTTCGGATATATTAAATGTTTTCAGATTTATTGCAAAAATTAACATTGAAGAAAGAAAATTATATGATTACAGAAATTCCCTACAACACACTCAAAAACAAATAAGTAATCTGTTTATTTGTTGACAATGTAAAAAAACAAAAAGAAACATTAGAAACATGTAGGAGATGTTCAATATGCTCGCCGCAAACGTCTTGGCAACATCCTAATCTTAAATAGAAATTTCTTCTAACGTTACTCAACATCTCAGGCGTGACCGATCTACTCGCAAGCGTTATTCGTCTTCTTAAGTCAGCTAAGTCAAGGGGTTTAGTTTTGTATACAATGCTTTCGACATATCCCCAAAAGAAAAAGTCTAATGACGTCAGATCAGGGGATGCGCTGGCCATTCAATCAATCCTCGCGTTCATATCCATTGGTTTGGAAATATTAGGTTGAGGTACTACCGGACATTGATTTGGTAATGAGGCGGTACTCCGTCTTGTTGAGACCATATCATATTCGCTTGAACTTGTGAGTTTGCTGGATCAGGATATAAGTTTGTCAAAGTTGGCACGATATTATTTTGGAGTAGTTCTAAATAATTATCGCCATTCAAATTGCCATCAATGAAAAAGGGAATTATGATATGGTCTATAACAGGGTTTCTCAACCGGTGGGTCGCGATCCCCGGAGGGTCGCGGAACATGTTTGGGGGGGTCGCAGATTTGGAAGGAAAAAATGAAAACAAATATTGTTAATTTAAGATCAATGTATTTGAAAAGAAGATTACATAGTTTTTGCACTACTTTTTACAACTCCTTTAGATAAATCAATGAGAAACTTGTGCTTGTTTGCATTCTACTAAATTTTTAATGTCTGGATTTATTTGAGTAATACACAATACAATGTCTTTTTCCAAAGTCAAACGGTTTCTTGATTTCGGTTTCAAATTTACCATAATGGAAAATCCTTGTTCACAATTGTAAGATGTTGCAAATGGCATCAACACTTTCAACGCTGCTATTGACAGGTCTGGATATTCCTTTATATATATATATATATGTATATAATCTAATAATCCCCTCTACCATATTAATGGTGTGGGGCGTTTATCCTCTTCTAACTTTTTATGAATCTTTTCCATTCATTTCCATTCCTCGCCATGCTCTTCGCCTCTGTCCAAGTTTTGCCTTTCCTTCTCAAAATCTCTGCTATGACATCATTCCATGTCGTCCTTGGCCTTCCTCTTCTTTTATTTTTCATTATTCTTGCTTCCCATATCCTTCTTGTCTGTCTCGTATTTTCCATTCTATATAGATGTCCTCACCATCCCAACTGTCTTTGCTCAATATGTTCCAACACTGACTGTATATTTAGATCTTTTCTTATTTCCGAATTTCTTATTCTTTCCATCTTTGTAACTCCTCTGACTCTTCTTAAATATTTCATTTCTACTGCTTGTATTTTACTTTTTTGTCTTGTATTTAATATCCAGGATTCGCATCCATATACTAATATCGGTCGGTATATTGCCTTATATACTTTTAATTTTGTTTCGCGGGATTTCTCTTTTTTGTTAATGAACTTATTCCTCATACTATGATACAGCTTTGTTGCTTTTTCTATTCGTTGGTCAATCTCGGCGTCCTGGGTCCCTTTTTCATCAATTCTCACTCCCAAGTACTGGAACGTTCTCACTTCTTCTATTTCAATTCCTTCTATTTCGATTTTCATATCTATCTCTTCATCTCCCACTACCATTACTTTGGTTTTATTCTTATTCATCATCATTCCACTGTTATTTAGTGTCGTATTCCATATTATTAAATTCCGTTGTAGATCTTCCGCACTGTCAGCTGTAATTACTATGTCGTCTGCGAATGCCCCCTGTGAAACTTCGACTAGCTTTAAGTTAATGTGTCCAACTGTGATCTTTTTACTTTCTTTTGTACACCGTTTGATAATGTCGTCCATATAAACTATAAACAGCATTGGGCTCGGGCTTCCTCCTTGTCGGAGTCCCTCCTTTGTTCTGAAGGTTTCTGATTCTAAATTATTAGCTATTACAGCGTTGGTGTTATTATCATATATTTTCTGTATTAATCGTCTTATTTTTCCATTGACCCCTCTCTCTTTTAATATATTCCACAGTCTTTCTCTTGGTACCTTATCGAATGCTTTTTCTAGATCTATAAATGCTAAAAATACTTTCTTCTGCTCTCTATAGGCTTTTTGTATTATTTGCTTCACGGAAAATATTTGGTCTTGTGTGCTCCTTCCTTTTCTAAACCCAGTTTGTGATTCGTATAGGGCATTTTCGAGTTTTGCTCTTAGTCTTTTATCTATTATTTGCTCAAGAATCTTCATTGCAGTGCTTAGAAGGGTTATTCCTCTGTAGTTATTCCTTTTTTATACTCATCCAAAATCTATCGACACAAGCATTATTGAAACTTAATTGAATCGCCTGATCAGTCGAAACCTCTATAAGTGGTTCATGAAGACGGACACTTAGCTCGGCATTTTGTACTGCTTGTTCGTTGAAAGGATTTACTACCCACAAGTCACCGCTCATATCTTTGTTTGGAATGTAATCCGTCAGTTGTTGAATTAAGGCCGCGAGGTGTGAGGATATGAGCTGAGAGAGAGAAGAAATGTCAAGGGATGTGTCGCCTGCACTCAAAATATACTCTCTGAATTCTTCAGTAAGTGGAAAGTTCTCATAATTGTGTCTCTCAACTCGTGTGTTCCATGCAGTAAGTTTATTTACAAATGCATTCACTTTGGTTTGTGCAAACAACACTGTTTTGTTTGGTCCTTGTAGGGATGCGTTCAAACTGTTAAGATGAGAGAAGATGTCAGCTAAATAAGCAAGCTTTATTAACCACTTCTCATCACTGAAATAACTCGAAAATTCAGGTTTATTATCAACCAAAAATAACAACATTTCAGACTTCAATTCAAACAACCTGCTTAGCATATTGCCACGAGATAGCCATCTTACTTCGGTGTGAAACAGCAAGTGTTTATGTAAGGCTCCCATATCATCACACAAATTTTCTAGTAACCGATTCTGCAAGGGGCGACTCTTAATAAAGTTGACAACCTTTACTGCCTCAGCCAAAACTAAAAGGAATTCATCTGGTATTTTCTTAGCTGCCAAAGCTTGCCTATGTAAAAAGCAGTGGACCCATTTTGCGAGTGGAATTAATGATTTCAGCCTAGTTATCAAACCACTGTTCTTTCCCGTTAGTGCCTTTGCCCCGTCACTGCAAATTGAAACACATTTGTTCCATTCAATTTCAAAAGGCTCAGTCGCTTCTACAAAAATCTTAAAAAGACTTTCACCGGTTGTGTTATTTGGCAGGGGCTTACAGAATAATATATTTTCATGAATGCAATCATTGTAATCATACCTAACGTAGCACAAAAATTGGGCACAGTTGGCAACGTCAGTTGACTCATCAAACTGGATGGACAAAAAACTACTTTCTTTTAATTGTTTTTTTAGCTGGTTCTGGACATCTTCAAACATGTCAGAAATGCATCTTGATATAGTGTCATTTGATAAAGGGACCTTCTTTAATTTTTTGGATTCTTGAGGGCCGATCATATTAGTAACCAAATCAATTGCGGCAGGAAGAATCAATTCCTCAGCGATTGTGTGTGGTTTTCTTTTCTTAGCTATCTTCAGCGCCACCTCGTACGATGCCGTGAGTTCATTTTTACTAACACAACTAACGCAAAAATGTTTAATATTTACCTGTTGACTTCTGAAAGAAACCAATTTTCTCTGGAAAAACTCCACTGGTTTGTCTTTCAAAGCGAAATGTTTAATTTCAAGATGGCGTTTCATTTTCGAGGGCTTCATGCTTTCCGCTGATAGCGTTTCACTACAAATTACGCACTGAGGTCTGTTGCCTAATTCAGTAAAACCGAAATGTATGTACGTTTAGTTGTACTTACGAACCTTTGTTTTCACATTTTCACGACTCTCACTACTTGTAGATGCTCTTTTCAAAAACTTATCCATGGTATCAATAAAAAATTGCACAACAAGAAGACTGATCACCTCAATATGACGCCCTCGGGCAGACTGGCGCTGTGTGGCTGTGATGTGAATGTGAGTTATCAGCTGACAGGCAGCTACCTGTAGTGCTCAGGCCTGCCACTGGGTGAGCGCGCACACATGCACCCGCGACCATCGACCTTGTGAATTGCCGGTTCTTTTTTGAAGACTTCTTACTTTCAGCTGACGTCGCTTAACAAATTAAGTGTTATATACATCCAGTTAATAGCAATAATCGTCTTAAATAGTTACGCGTTAAATTTATTGTAAGTATAAATCAATAAAAGTAACTCCCTTTTTCAGTAAATATAAACATTTATCTATTGTAGATATAATTAACATGGTAATTTAACTTTGCAATTCATAGGGGTCGCCTAAATATTTGACCTAAAAAGGGGGTCGTAGGACCTAAAAGGTTGAGAACCGCTGGTCTATAAAAATTCCTGCCCAAACATTAACCTTTACAGGGTATTGCGTATGTTCTTCTCTCATACAGTCAGGATTTTCCCTCGACCAATAGCGGCAATTATGACGATTAGCATGACCGTGAAGTGTAAAGGTGCACTCATCAGAAAACAAAACATGTTCTAATTGGATCACATTGTTATCTAACATTGCCATCATTTGTTCACAAAAATACGTTCTCCTATCAAAATCGTCTTCCATGAGCTCCTTGGTTGAGATCATTTTATAGGGATGCATTTTATTTTATTTTAATGTTCGAATAATCGATGAATGGCTAACATCGAACATTGTGGCTGCTTGTCGACTAGAAGTATAATATCCAATTTGTTATCATCGCTTATTGCATTGGCAGCTGCTTTTTTTATCTGCGCTCGCGAAACCGCTTTTCTATTTTACTAATTCTCCCTTGGGATATAGGCGGCAAATTTGGAAATTGTTATGAAATAAGCTAGCACCTCCCATTTGTGTCCGTGTGTTATCTCCATGACCAATCATCTGTAGAATTGTTATTTTGTGCATTTCTGTTAAATGAACCATTTGTCTGATAAACAGTTAATGAAATTCAAGCGACTATAACACAGACAACTAAACGGTCATGCAAGCAGACAACAATTTGCTAAGGCCAGGCGTTTTGAACAAAAGTAAACAAAAGCATTTACAGTTTTTGTTTATTTCATATCGGTAAAAAGGAATGTTTTTTTTTACATTATCAAGGAATAAACAGATTACTTATTAGTTATTAGTAGGGCGCGGACACGAACGGTTGATGACTCATCGCCCATGGGCGCACTATTGAAATGTATTTTTAAAGAGATTTTAATTTTATTTATATAATTGGATAACAAGTGACTGGTGATCTATAAAATACAAAACACATTATTATCTGTTTATTTTATCTTCTGTAAGACTTGTTCTCTTTAAATTAAGTACATCCTTGTAGATATAAAACGTCCTTTCTACATCGCAACTGGTTATAGGTACGTACTGGAAATATTCTTTTATTTCAGCGTATTTAGCATACACAATTGCCGCAATGTTATTAAATCTGGATTTCTATAAAAAACTGGGCCTAACTTTTGCCGAAGGCCACATCCAAAGTCACTTGGAATACTTTTGAAATTATTAATAGCCCACGTCTAATGTGGTTAATCCATTTTTTAATTTGAGATTCCATTTTCAAAATATGTGATTAGTTTAGACAAATTTCCAAAGTGTTCCTGAAGGAATAACAACTGATTTTTTAAATTTGGGATTTGTGTTAGTTCCTTGCACTCAGAAATACTTCGAGTATCGTCATTTAAACATGTAACGAAATTTTGTAAACTATCGAAATTCTCTGCATAAAGACTAATTCTGTGTATGTTTTAGCAAAGTTAAGTGACGAACGTGCGGTATTTTGGCATTCTGTAACGATATTTTACAGACATTGTAATAAATTTCGGAATCATTGACAATTCATTTTCGTATCAGAAAAAGTAACATAAACAACGTTCTAGATCTAAATAAATTATAACTAAAAATGTACGCGTATGTTATTGAAACTAAACGAAATTCAGTGCACACTTACGTCTAGATAATTGGGAGAAGTCGATTCAATAAACCGGTATTAAACAGACTATTATAATAATTACGAAGTACGTAATTAACAGTCAAAACAATGAAAAAACGAAACTAAGTATGAATGAAAACTTTATTTCTCTTGCGAAATATAAGGTAAATATAATAAATTTTAAAAACCCCTCACGTTCCTATCTACGCCTATGATAAAAGGATTTTACTCATAAATTCCTTATCTTATGGGCATTTTTTGCTCTCATTCTCGGGCACTTCTCGGGCGTAAACAGATGTTGCAGTTCACCATATGAATTAGTGCTATTCAGTAAGTGTGTGTTGTTTACTTCTTTACTCCGTTGTAACTTCGTCGTAGTTTAAACCGGTCATGTCCGCGCCCTACTTATTAGTTTTTGAGTGTGTTTTAGCGAATTTCTGCAATCAAATATTTTTCTTTTTTAATGTTAATTTTTGCAATAAATATGAAAACAGTTGAAGATAGGTAGGTACAGGAAAATGTACATGAAATATATCTAGAATTTTCTGAAGAATCCAAAAATTGATTAATATACAGGGTGTCGCATTTAAATTAGAAAAGTTTGTTATCCACTGTTACATGACACACCATGTATAAAAAGTGTCTGTTGAAAAGAAATGCACAACTTAAAATACCAATCGACGTGTCCGAGCCTTTTTTCGAACACGCCCCCATTTATTTGATATCGAATTTATTCCATTTGGGTGATACACAATGTATATTAAGTCTTGACCTCAAAGTGAAGTTCAGCAGTAGCTAGCTGTTTTACAACTTAATCTTTATCTGAATTATACAATACTAACTATGATACAGGCGCTTAACTATGACAATACGAAGAAATACATAATCAAACATAGTATTGACATTGATATATGCCTAATTCGTATGTGTCCGGTAATGCTATGAATTCATTTATAATACTTTACAATAGCAATAGCAAAAGCTCTACTATATAACATAAAACGATTCCACAAATATACAGGGTGTTTCATCGGTTGGGGTATCGCGAATTAAAGAGCCTAAATATAAAAATATCGACTTCAAATTTTAACCACTTATAGAGCTTTTAAACCGCTACCAGCAGGTTAGGTTGTTTTTGATAATATTATTTTAATTAATGCGTAAATTAAAAAAAAACGTATTATCAAAAATTAAAAGTGCTCAAAAAATGTTCAAATTTGAATGGTGATACGTGGAAATATCACCCATATGAACTTCACAATCAGAATTTTTATAAACGAAACCGTTTGTCAAATAAAGTCAATATTAAATAATGTCATTTTTCTTACGACAGATTTATGGTACTTAACTTTCTAATTGTGCTGTCCGCAAACAGGTAGTCCTTTTAAATTTATGACGGATAATAAATAAAAATTTATGACGGATAATATTCAACCCTGAAGCCTTCAGTTGTTGTTGTAGTTCTACTAATCGGGAAGCGTTTCCAAGGGCATTCTGAACTTACATTTAGGTACTTTTGTGATGTTAGTTGTGATTCTATTTTCACGGAGTCAACTTCATCTGTTTAAGCTGTGTTTTGCTAGTGTTTTCTGTTTTCAAAATGCCGTTCACTTTCTTAATAATAATAATAATATTATCCGTCATAAATTTTTATTTATTATCCGTCATAAATTTAAAAGGACTACCTGTTTGCGGACAGCACAATTAGAAAGTTAAGTACCATAAATCTGTCGTAAGAAAAACGACATTATTTAATATTGACTTTATTTGACAAACGGTTTCGTTTATAAAAATTCTGATTGTGAAGTTAATATGGGTGATATTTCCACGTATCACCATTCAAATTTGAACATTTTTTGAGCACTTTTAATTTTTGATAATACGTTTTTTTTTAATTTACGCATTAATTAAAATAATATTATCAAAAACAACCTAACCTGCTGGTAGCGGTTTAAAAGCTCTATAAGTGGTTAAAATTTGAAGTCGATATTTTTATATTTAGGCACTTTAATTCGCGATACCCCAACCGATGAAACACCCTGTACAGTACCAACATGATAGTAATATAACATTTTTATGTCCCCCGCGATTGTAAATTCTTCTTCAGTTTTCCATAAAGAACATGGTACTGGAAGTAATCTCATAAGGAAGACAATTATATTTGCTGTAGATGTTAAATGAAAATAACCTTGAATAGAGTGCAGTTTTGTGCTTTGAAAGGGATATTTTACCTCGAAATCTCATGGTGAGGTTGTGTATGTCGGTCCTAAACCCTATCGTATTATACAGGGTGTCCAGACCATGCGAGGACGGAAGATTACGGCTTTATTATTAAAGTTAAAGAAAAGTGTTTTAGACAAAAGTTGAAGCCACTCCTAAAATACACATTCTAAAATTATTTTCAACTATACAGAGTGTCGCGTATGTGAGTGACGATACAAACTTTTGTTTTTTTAAATGGAACACCCCATATATTTTACCATATTTAGATGCTACTCTTAAAAAGAAGGACATGGATGTAAACATGTGTAGGTGTAACTCTTACCGTTGTAGCTTTATTCGCAATTTTGTGTCTCAACATGTCCAACTTTGTGGAGACTCCGAGACGAAACCAGAAAGAATTTTTGAGATCTGTATAGGCAAGCAGTTTTCCACTTTCGTCAAGTTTAATAATCTATAATCAATTTATTTATTTTTAAATAAATGAATTTGCAGGAATAACAAACGCAAAATTAACATGTACGCTTTTTTTTTAAATAGAACACCCTGTATATTTTTCTTCTAAAGTACAGTATTTTTTATAAGCTTTTTAATGATACCATGTTTTCCCTATCCACACTTAGTATTTTATAACTTATTAACTTTTATTATTAATAGATTCTAAATTTAAACGAAAAAAATCGTAGTCACCTGTGAATTTTTAATTAAAATAATATCTGAATTTTATATCTGTCATTAGTTACGTTGTATTTACAAAATAACGCTGACAATTGTATTTACTTTTACGATGAATTTCTCGAAAGATGAAATGGTAAGTATGATTTACGTATTGGGTGAGATCGAAAGAAACTGTTTATTAGCCAATAGGATTTACTGTCAACGTTATCCAAATGCAAGACCTCCTAGAATCGAAGCATTTCAAAAATTAAAAGAACGTTTTGAAGCATCTGGAAATATTGGTTATTCCAAAAGCGAGATTAAAAATCGAAGGGTTACTAATGAGGAAAATTAATTAAATTTTTTGCAATCGTTGGAAGAAAATCCTCAAGTAAGTACACGAAATTTGAATATACAGACTGGAATGAGCAGGAGTACTATCAATTACATCATAAAGAAAAATAAGTACCATCCCTACCATATGTCATTACATCAGGACCTTCGTGGAAATGATTTTGTAAATCGTTTAAGTTTTTGCAACATTATGTTAAACAAAATGAATTTGGACCCGAATTTTCAATCTTCGATTTTATTTAGTGACGAAGCTACTTTCAAAAGTACCGGTTTAGTTAATAGACATAATATGCATTATTATGCAACAGAAAATCCCCATTGGGTCAGACAAATTGACTTTCAACATCAGTGGTCAATTAATGTATGGGGTGGCATAATTAATTTACAAGTTGTTGGTCCTTATTTCTTTGAAGGAACGGTAACAGGAACTATATACGAACATTTTTTAAGACATGAGTTACCTAATTTATTGGAAAATGTCGATCTCCATACACGAAGAATAATGTGGTATCAGCATGATGGAGCTCCACCACATTTTCATAGAAGTGTAATTTTTTTTTTAAATAACTGGTGTGAAGAACGATGGATTGGTAGGGGGTTCTATAGCTTGGCCTTCAAGGTCTCCTAATTTAACCCCTATTGATTTTTTTCTTTGGGGACATGTTAAAGAACAGGTTTATCGAAACATTCCAACCACACCTAATGACATGAAACAACGTATAATGGCCATTTTTGAAAACATTGGACAGCAAACGCTTACTGATGTTAAAAACAATTTTCGCCGCCGCCTCGAATTGTGTATTCAACAAGACGGTGGAATTTTTGAGCATCTGCTATAAATATGTTATACTTTTGCATTTTATTTATTTATTTAAGATTTTTCATTAATCTAATAAATATTATTTTTTGGTTTTCAATATGTTGTAGTAATTTGTTATTATTAATAATTAAAGCTGACAGCAACTTATATTCTTCTTTTTTTCGTTTAAATTTAGAATCTATTAACAGTAAGAGTTAATAAGTTATAAAATACTAAGTGTGAATAGGGAAAATATGGTATCATTAAAAAGCTTATAAAAAATACTGTACTTTAGAAGAAAAATATACAGGCTGTTCTATTTAAAAAAAAGCGTAAATGTTAATTTTGCGTTTGTTATTCCTGCAAATTCATTTATTTAAAAATAAATAAATTGATTATAGATTATTAAACTTGACGAAAGTGGAAAACTTCTTGCCTATACAGATCTCAAAAATTCTTTCAGGTTTCGTCTCGGGGTCTCCACAAAGTTGGACATGTTGAGACACAAAATTGCGAATATAGCTACAACGGTAAGAGATACCCCTACACATGTTTATATCCGTGTCCTTCCTTTTAAGAGTAGCATCTAAATATGCCAAAATATATGGGGTGTTCCGTTTAAAAAAAAAACAAGTTTGTATCGTCACTCACTTACGCAACACTCTGTATAGTTGAAAATAATTTTGGAATGTGTATTTTAGGAGTGGCTACAACTTTTGTCTAAAACACTTTTCTTTAACTTTAATAATAAAGCCGTAATCTTCCGTCCTCGCATGGTCTGGACAGCCTGTATAGATATGGCGGTAACCTCAAGGAAAGTATTTTGTGATACATAACTAAACATCTTAACTCCCGTCTGTCCACCTTGTTCTACCAATACAATAGCCAGATTATGAGAGATCAGATCAAAATTTCGTTTACAAAAAATATATTTCAAGCAGGAGTGTTATACTTTCTGTACTTATATATTTCCCCGTTATACTATCCGATGCAGAATGATATACAAGAACAAGTAAGAGAAATGTGATAATACAAACATTTCGCAAAGATTTTACTTTATAAATGTATTGAATACATGTGTACGGATATATTTTTTTCAAATTCACATACATTTCGGATATAAACAGAAATATGTTTACGATATCTATTCGTTTTATCTAAAGTTAGACACAGACTCAACTCATTTTTAACCAACGGCAATAAAACACAATTAATCTCAAGGTTAAAAGTCTATGAGATGTACCTACAAACTTTCTTAGAGCCAAATAAAATCGTCATCGTATTATTGGAATTAATAGTGAGGTAATGTGCGAACGAATATTGAACAACATATCAAGTTCCCGCTTCATATTAACAATAGCATCATTTCACCGATTAGGGTGAAACGAATCATAAATCTGTATGTGGTCGGCATATGCATGGAAACTACAAGACGTCATACCATTATAAATCTGAGAAACACACATTAAGTATACAATAGGTCCACCGACAGAGCCCAGAGGCACACCCCGCGAACATTCGCTGATATCTACATATTGTGTACGATGACGTAAATAATTTTCAAATAGTAATAATGACAAAAAACCGAAACCTACATTTTGCAGGACACCCAGAAATATATATAGAGTGAGGAACAGTGTCAATGGCCTTGCTGTTATCCAACAGGGCAAAGCAGGTGAGTAGATTCTTATCCGTTGCTTTCGTAATATCATCTGTAATTTTCAAGTGTGCAGTCTCACAGCTATAGCCGGTACGAAAACCCGATGCACAGGTGGAAGTATGTCATTGAGAGAAACATATTCTGTCACTTGCTTAGCCACAACACGGTCTAGACTTTTCGACAACAATAGGGGGATACTTGTAGGCCTAAGATCACGAAGCTCCACAGGCTATTTGACCTTAGGCAAAAGGTAGTCAACAGCGCACTTCCAGCACTCCGGGAAAACAGCCTCGGTCAAGCATGTGTTTATAATATGCGTCACGTACGAAGTAATCACAGGACAGCACAACCGAATCATGGTCATAGATAGACCATCAATTCTTTTCTAATCTCAGATTTTTCACTTGTTTGGTTAACAAATCGAAAAAACCGTAAATAGTTCAATGCTTTACCTGCTTAATATTCAAGTATTTTACGTTTTGAGGTTTTCTTTATTGAGAGACTCTTGCATATCTTAATTGCCAGAAACCATTCTTCAAGACCTCCCGAGTTAAACCAAAACCCCAAAAAATCAAGAGTTTTTAAACCATCGTGCATCGGCCAAGTATTTTTCATTTTCAGGTGGCAAGTACGATCTTCAACCTCTTCCTTTTTCATCTGACGCCACACTATTCGCTCTTTACTTCTGGTTCCATTCAAATATGGTATAATGTTGTGCGTGGAATATCGTAAGCCTTACATGTCCCTCACTTCGTTTTTATTCCGTTTGTAACATCAGATGCAGCATTCTTCAAATCTTCTTTGGTATATTTGTTCCCGTAGAATTGGGACCCTTTGGTTCGCTTTCATCTCAAAAGTAATTTCCAAAGTGTGCCAAACATAATATCATTTATATTGTATTTACTTACTGTAAAATAAATTTGGTATCGATTCCCGCAAAATGTTCATTTATACAGATATTTGAAGCCGATGTCGACATGCCACATAGGGGTATTTGATCCAGAAAGCTGGACAAAATTCGAAAAATTCAAACGAGGTAATTCCAGGAAAAGGTCTCTTAAACAAGTAGGTATATGGCTAGGAAACAACGGCTTACAATTAAATATCTCCAAAAATGCAGCACAGCTTATATTCAGCATTAAACTGACTGTCTTTGTACTTACGCTTATGTATATAAAACGGATAGTGATTGTTTTACAAATACGTATTTTGAAATGGATTTAAAGTGATTTGCGAAATAAACTGCGTCTCTTTTTATGATGGATTCTACTGACCCAGTTATATTATATATAATAAAAGCCGAGTAGCCAATGGCAACCAAACCCAGTCAAAATCGACGAAAATTGGGTACGCGGGGGGAAGAACTCGTCTCTGGATACGCGAAATTGAAAGCTGCCCTTTGGCGTGAAGTTACCGACGACCTTAAATTGTTCCTCGACGGAGAGATTTTCCTTCTAAGTGGAGCGTGTGCAGAGATATCGCCCGTTGAAGAGGAGCGTGCATTCGGTGTTTTAACAGAAAAATGGCTTACGTCATGACGATTCACGTGACAACCGATCAAAATCGTAAAAATGTCAGGTATGACAGGCACGCGCGAAAGAATTGTAAAAGTTTCACATTGACGAAGAAATTTCAGGCCGTCGAGGTTTAGAGTGCGGAAAGAGGGTTGGAAACCAAAAGAGTGGACTTTTCCGCGACGATTGAGTGCACTGTCCACGTGCCAAATCTGTCGCTGTCGAAGGTGCGACTCATTCAAGGCTTTTCTGCAGGGCAATGCGGTATAAAAATCTCGCGATGACGAGTTTGCGTGTCATTAATGACTATATATATTCACGTTCATCCACCGGTTGTCAAGTTTAAATATCAGAAGGCCGACAAATAAAGATATTACGAAGAAGAAGTGTATTTTTAATTGAAACGTGGTACCTTTCAGATACGTATTAGTGTTATTATTATCAATCGTTACTATTTCTTTTCTATATGAATATATGAACAAAATGCCGACGGATATGATAAACTAACTTTAAGTGTATTGTCGCACGTAAGTACAGTAATAAATATAACGATTTTGCTATATTTTATTAAAATATATTAAATACAAAGACACTCTATTCATTATATATGTCATCGAAATGTCGTCACTTCTCGCGAAAGAAGTACGGAAGCAAGACTAAATCAAGAATCATCTGAGTTTTGCTTTTAGGCCTGCCAAATTACGTTAGATGCACACGAATTATACGAAACCTAAATGTTAACAGAATGTTGGAAATATATCAGTGTTCAAGATGTAGTCTTTATTTGTCAGATCGGATGTGTCCGAAGCACTTCGAAATAAAATAAATACATCAAATAAAATTCGCATAAGCATTTACGTAATTTCGTTTACCAATTTTCAATTATAAAACCAAGCATTTAAAGTATGCGTCTGCGGGTAGGCACCAACTAATCAGAAGTACATTTTCGGTTAAATGGTATTAGGAGCCAGCAAGATTTTCGATTGGGTTTTACAAAGTATACTATTAAAGCGTAATATGAAAATTAATTAATTCTCTCAATGACCTGTAAGTTTAAAACATGTTTATTAAAGTTTATCGTGTTATGTTGTTAATTTCATTTGACAATTGGAAAGACAATTTGGTTAAGCACTGCCAGTCTGACATTTCGTTCTCACAAGTTTATGTGTGAATGAATACACTCAACGAACTATTGTCACGATGACAGGTGGAACGACAATTTGGTTAAACATCTTGACGTCAAGAGTCTGACTTTTCATTGCCGTATAAGTGTCACGATGACAGTCTGTCAAAAAATTTGAGGTATACACTATTTTTATCGTAAACTTGATACAAAGCGAAGCATAGTACTACCAATTTTATAGAACGAATAACATGAAACAACATTTAATTGCCGAACCGTCTTGGTTTTTTTTTTGGTCTGTCTATGTTCACCTTGGGCTAGATGCACACAATTGATATAAAACCTGAATGTCAACAAAATTTTTCTAAATATCAGCGTTCAGTAAATTATATAGAAATGTTGTTCGGTTTGTGGGCAAAGTCTTAACAAATAAATTCATTTGTCACAATAATATTTAATTTATTTCTAAGAGACATTTTGTTTAATATGCGTCTTCATTCATAAACAAGAACAAACTGAACTGCAGTTGTAATTACTCTACATTGTCAGTCATTCAGGTACAGTTTCCAATATCGTAGTTATAAAAATTAAAGCAAAGGCGTGATTCATAACATTTGACGTCCACTGAAAGAAATATTATAACCGTTAATATTTACATTTTATTGCATTATCAATTATTATTATTATTACTATTGTATCGGTCATTTATCGTATATTTAATGGCTTGTACACATCTCTGTCATCTTTCTACATACAAATACATATACTGCGTTTTTAATTTACATTTAGAGTAGCTTATGATATCAATATTAATTTGGGAACACTGTGCTACAGTAATGTTTTTCATTTTCATTACTGTCACAGTTAAGTCAATTTATTGAAAAGTTCCACAGTGTTCTCAAATTAATATTGAAATTGTAAGTTATTCTAAAAAAAATTAATTGAAGGCACGCTATGTCTACAATGACATTCAATTTGACAATTCATTCTCGCAATAGATCAAACTGTTGACAGTTTGCAAGAAAATTTAACGTAGGGGCAACTTTTATCATGAAACTTGAGACAAATAGAGTTAGAGTACTACCAAATTTAAAAAACAAAGAAATTTATATATGATACAATAAATCTTGATCATACAACCATCTTAGGTTTACCTTTTCGGCCTACTTACATTCAACTTAGACTAGGTGCTCACGCATTATATCAAACCTAAATGTCAACGAAATGTTCCAAGTAATCAGCTTTCAGTAAATTCTATAGAAATGTTAAACATTTTATGGGAAATTTTTTAATTAATAAATCCATTTGTCTATAATTATAGATGCCACAATAATGTATAATTAATTTCTAGAGAGATTTTATTTCATTTGCATCTTCATTCATAAACTAATTAAAAGAAAATTTATAACCGTTAAAATTGAAGTGCTTCTGCGACTGGCAGTGGTCACGTTCCAAACAGGCACATTTATAGAGAAACTTACAGCGAAGAAGTGGACGGGAAGAGGCAATTCAAACTCGAAGAGTTTCATGGACCACTGTAATAACAAAAAGAGCAAGTATTCTATTAAATTAATGTGTCCTAAATAAAAAAAAGGGGGAAAGAGTAAATTGATTAGTCAGCATTTGATGACATATCGACATTTTATGACAAACATTATGGAGCACTGATGCTCTTGATTATTTGCAAACAACGTCATATAAATTTATTTCTATTGACTATTGTCCCGGAAGCCCTACGTTAATTGTAATTCAAAGAAACAAATACATCATGCATACATATCACCTTTAATTTAACGATTTAAAGGGTAATGTAACTGCTATTTTAAAAATGGATCCACTACTACATATAAAGACAATGCGATTTAAAAATTTATCATACATGGTAATTCACTAATTATCAGTTACTTTAAGATCGCGATCTACTTTATTACACAAAAGCATCCCTTCTTTAGAAAAAATAATTTAAGCATTACGCCCCAGATGCTGATCATAATTGGTGAACATAGTAAATTATTAAAATAAAATTAAGTAACAGTTAAAGGGTGCAGCGAAAATAAAAAAAATAGTGCACATCTATGTCGCCATCTTTACCCATCTAGTATCATTTTAACACTGATATAGCATAGAGCATACGCGAAATGTTGGTCAACTCAACATTCACGTTAGGTGGCTTAAATCTTACAGGAAACGTCAGAATTGTCAGAAAAAATCCAGCTGACTTTTGATTAATGTTGGCAATTTCACAAAAATTTAATTGCAGGTTATAAAACGTCAAAACGATCAATCGATTTCAGTTCCTGATGAAATCTGAACTGCTTTCATGATGACAATTATTTAAGAAAAAAAGGTTAAACACCCTGACATCTGTCTGATATTTCATTGGTCATGGTTTTAAGCTCCATCGATATTTACTGTAGACCTTGACACAAAAAGATATGAAATTGCAAATTTTATACGGCGAAATGACTATAGTCTATTTTTAAAATAGCGAGACGAATTTCTGAACATACCCCTGTCCCAAATTACATGCACGAAAATCTTGAAAACAAACTTACGAGTATATCTGATAACTATTACTGTCGAGCTCTGAATAGAACTGGTAAAGTATATAATGAAATAACGGGGAAATAATAGAAACAACAACAAGGCTTAACAATAAACAATGTCAGTTGACAGAATGTGAGCAAGATTGATACGGTGTCATTTGGCCTCGCTTTCAACCAATGAGATTTCACTGTCAAAGTGGTCTGTTCAGAAATTCGTCTCGCTATTTTAAAAATGAGGTGTGGCCACCACACGACTTTCTTATACGTATGAGCGTTTCAAACTACACAATTTTAAGAATTTTTTTATACAAAACTTATTCAAATCCTATTCTAAGTACTTTCATTCTCTTAATAAATCGCTATAGAATGCATACTTTGGAACATATTCGAAGAAAAGTGCTACTCGCTAAGAATAAAAGTGCTACTTCCGGTCCGAATTTTGAAATTTCATGTGTACAAAAAATATTGCAAATCCAATTCTAAATACTTTTGTACTCTTAATAAATATATATAGAATGCATAATTTACGACATATTTGCAAAAAATCGTTATTCGGTAAGAGTAAAAGTGATACTTCCGGTCCGAATTTTGAATTTTTTTTTATACAAAAGATATTGGAAATTAAGTTCTAAATACTTTTATATTCGTAGCGTACCTGTCTAAAAAGCATGACTTGCAAAATATTGGCAAAAAACTGATTTTTGATAAGAGTAAAAGACCTACTTAAGGTAGTAATTTCGAAAAACTTTTTAAATAAAATGCTTCTCAATTTTAATTTTAAGTACATATGAATTCTTTATAAATTTGTTTAAACTTAGTAGTTGACGAAATATTTGCAAAATTCGATTTTTTCACTTCCGGTCAACCGATTTTATTGAAAAACTAATCAGATCTCAAGAGGCAGATTATACACGTAAATATAAAATTTGGAATTGATATCTACAGCGGTTTGACAGCTACCGTGGTGACACACACACACAGACAGACAGACAGACAGACAGACAGAGAGAGAGAGAGAGAGAGAGAGAGATTTTTTAAAAACCACGTTTTTGGTATCAGGGGACTTCAAAACGTAGACATCTGCAAGAGAGAAGAAAGTAAAATAAACTTTAAAATATTAATGACAAAAGTGTTATCAGATCCATTTTAGTTTTGCCTACATATATATTAGACAATTACCTTAAAATATGATTTATATTATTATTACTAGGTGACAGACGAATCAAATTTCAATGTAATGACAATTGTTTTCTAACTATTCAATTTATTAAAGTAAATATTCCAGCTTAATTCAACAACAACTACTACTAAATAATTTGATTGTCAGTAGAAAGTTTGAAGTATGCGCAGCGTTCAATCATTTAATGGGATATGTTTGAAAATACACCATTAAATCAAATTGTTAATCAAACATTCTGATGATGGTTCATGATGATCGTGTCCCAGGCTGGTGGCTCTTATTTCGATGGATTGGTTGTAATCATGAACTACCTTTTTGTGTTATTTTTCCTTAAATACTTAATAAGAATCACAAAATGATCCGACAATTACGAATTATATTTTTTTACAGTGTGTGTAAGCAAAATGTTGACACAGATATTCCCACGTCGGTCTGTTTTATTTTTGGTTATTGTTTTTAGTTCAACTACCAGCGTCTCTACTAAATATTTAAATTACAATAGGATCGTCTCAGCAACCGACATAGCCAGAGCACGATCTACAGGCGACGACTCAATGCCACTGTAAACTCACTTTGACAGGAACAATTTCAGAGCAGACAAATGAAACTAATTTATTATTATGGAAGCCAGTTATAAATTCACTATTATAAATAAAATTAATAAGCAATTAATTAATCAGTATTCTATACCAACATTTTGGTATTTTGGTAAAGGTATGTCAAAAGATGTATGACTATTATTAAATATTACAGCCCAGAAATGACGTTTGTGGGCCATGATAATTGACAGGTCAAATTATGCAAAATTAAAATAAATCTGATATTACTTTTTTAATAATGATGTAGTCCTTTCATTGTGTAAAACTAATAACACTATGAATCTTTTAGTGTCAAGTCTTAGTATTACGCTGAATAGCATCTAAATTTCAAACTTCAACAACGAAAAGTCAGACTCACGTTAAGATGCTTTAAATTGTCGTTCCACCTGTCACCGTGACAGTAGTTCGTGGACAAAAATATACGTCTATACAAGGTGTGCCAAAAGTTTAGAAAATCAAAATTGATTTTTTTTTGGCGTTTTACAGGGAACTGTTTTAAAACTGTAAGCGGACGCGAAAAGGCGAATCAAGCTCGAAGAGATTGATGGACAGCTAGTATCATCTATAATAGCCATTGTTTTGCAATACCATCCAAAATTAGCTAGAAATAGTGTTAATTTACTTACCGTGGAATAATGCAAATAATACCATCTATTGAGATGAAAGAAAAGTGGTTTCGTTATATTTCAGGTTATGTCTAGGTTATTTTTTTTTACTTTATTTATTAAAATAATAATCCTATTTTTAACGGACATAGAAAGATGTGCCTATGTACTTGTAATGTCTTGTTTTTTGAGGAGAAATAATTCTTCTGGGTAATACGGTTACTTCATATAATATCTTTTTCATTCTGTCGGTTGTTCTCATGTGAGGATTATACACGAATGGAATTATATAACGCTGCAAAACAGTGCCAAGAAAAGGATTTCCAAAAAAATTAGATTACTTTGAGAGTGAAATAGTAAATAAGTATACTTTTGACGGGGCACCAAGACAGGTGTTTTTGCATAAATGTTGGTATATTAAATCCGAAATGAAATAGCTCACGACTAACAGGACGGAACAAGTTTTTTAAAAAAGAAATCATGATCGGTTACAAGCTTCAGTATAAATTCCCGATAGGACATAAGAAAATGTCGGTCGCCTATCGAAGTCGTTTGAAGATTTAAGCGCTCATAGTAAAAGACGAAAAACTCAACTTTTATATTCTGGCCAAATGAATCTCCGTAAATCTGGAAACCTTGAAACAGTGAAATTGGTTGTCGATATTACTAAAAGTCCGACACGAGGTGCAAAGTATCGGAAGGCTTTTAAAATCACCACACCACCAAGAAGACAATTAACACCAACTCAAGCGTTAGCAATTTTTATGGATGCGTCTTTATCCCGGAAGCAGTATGAAACTATAAGAAGTAGTGATAAAAAGCTGTATCCATGTTATAGTCTCATTCAAAGAGCAAAACAGGAATGTCATCCAATACGAGAAGCATATCACGTAATTGCAACAAGTGCAAAAGTCCGACTGCAATGTTTGTTGAACCATACCACTCATCGCCTTTTACTGTATCTAGAAGATGTACTAGAAACATTTACCATCCAGGATATAGCGTCATTAGAGCTCTTATACAAATGGAGGTGCGATGGTTCACAGCAGTCGCAATACAAACAATGACTCTGACGTCAATATTTTTCAGTCATCTTTAGCACCTCTTCAATTACTTTGTTATAGCAATAAGAGAGTTAATTGGCAGAATCCTACATCATCCTCTCCACGCTCTTGCAGGCCTATAAGAAATAAATTTAATTTTTTGAAACATTACTCCATTTGTCCTATAAAATCCCAATAAAATATGACAAGTTAGATTAGAGGCAGAGAAAGAATTCATACAGAATAGAAAAAGGGAAATCCAAGAAAAATTTAAAAGAGAACTTGGCCTCATTGTCGATGTTCCCAAATCTGGTAACGGTAGCAGCAATGACGGCAACACTAGTCGAAGGTTTTTCACAAACGGTAAAATGTATTTCCGAAATAACAGGGGTTAACCTACATTTAATTTAGAGATTCTGAATTATTTTAGAAGTACTATCCAGTGGATATAAAATAAATGTTGAACAACTTTCTGAATACTGCAGTGATACCGCCAAATTGTATGTAGAGCGGTATTTTCCGACTGTTCACAAGATATTAATTCATGAACCCCTTGTAGTGCAACATGCCTTTACCAATTAGAATACGGTAAGAAGAAGCAGTTGAGGCGAGGAATAAGCACTTTCGGCAGTATCGTCAACATTTATCACGGAAGTTTTCTAGAGAGGATTGAAGCTTCGACATAATAAACAGATTACTGCTCACCTCTGATCCGTATATGAGCAGCATAAGACCGAAAACGATAAAAAGATTAAAACCTTTTAGCAAAGAAGCCCTGCAAATGCTACTTTCACCAGAACTGCAAAATGTAAGTGAAGACACCGAACAGACATCGGTGAAGAAGATAGTGACACCCCAGATGAAGAAGGTGGGAATGATTATCAGATTAGATAATATGTGGGTCACTTAAATAAGTAATTTACACTTTTGTTGCCTCTATTTAGTGATTTTACTATATTTCTTTTATTATATTAGTTTATACAGTGTGGAAATAAAGTAACGGATAAAGCCATTAACTTTGTTAATATTCATTTTTTTGAAAAAAATCTTGAAGGGGTATAGCGATATTAAGTAAAGGAAATGTATTTACGGCATTTTTAGTTTATTACTTCATTTGTTTTTCATGTTATGACGTCATCGACTTTTTTTTTTAAATGACAACCTATAATTCTTTTAATTGATTTCAATAGTACTTTCAATTTTCTATCCAACGGTATAAAATTTTTATAATGTTATATTTGAAAAAAATTGAGAAAAGGAGTCATGAAATTCAAATATTAAAAATTCATTAAACGAATTTAGTCACACATATTTGATGGAAAAGTTGACGGCAAATTGGATTTTATTATAAAAATGGCTTTTATTCTATATAACTAGCTGTCCATCAATCTCTTCGAGCTTGAATCGCCTTTCGCGTCCGCTTACAGTTTTATTACAGTTCCCTGTAAAACGCCAAAAAAAATCATTTTTGATTTTCTAAACTTTTGGAACACCTTGTATAGACGTATATTTTTGTCCACGAACTCCTGTCACGGTGACAGGTGGAACGACAATTTAAAGCATCTTAACGTCCGTCTGACTTTTCGTTGTTGAAGTTTGAAATTTAGATGCTATTTAGCGTAATACTAAACCTTGACACCAAAAGATTCATAGTGTTATTAGTTTTACACAATGAAAGGGCTAAATCATTATTAAAAAAGTAATATCAGATTTATTTTAATTTTGCATAATTTGGCCTGTCAATTATCATGGCCCACAAACGTCATTTCTGGGCTGTAATATTTAATAATAGTCATACATCTTTTGACATACCTTTACCAAAATACCAAAATGTTGGTATAGAATAGTATGACTTATTAATTTTATTTATAATAGTGAATTTATTAATATGGCTTCCATATTAATAAATTAGTTTCATTTGTCTGCTCTGAAATTGTTCCTGTCAAAGTGAGTTTACAGTGGCATTGAGTCGTCGCCTGTAGATCGTGCTCTGGCTATGTCGGTTGCTGAGACAATCCTATTGTAATTTAAATATTTAGTAGAGACGCTGGTAGTTGAACTAAAAGCAATAACCAAAAATAATACAGACCGACGTGGGAATATCTGTGTAAACATTTTGCTTACACACACTGTAAAAAGAATATAATTCGTAATTCTTGCATCATTTTGTGATTGTAGTTCATGATTACAACCAATCCATCGAAATAAGAGCCACCAGCCTGGGACATGATCACCATGAACCATCATCAGAATGTTTGATTAACAATTCAAATTAATGGTGTATTTTCAAACATATCCCATTAAATGATTGAACGCTGCCCATACTTCAAATTTTCTACTGACAATCAAAATATTTAGTAGTAGTAATTGTTGAATTAGGCTGGAATATTTACTTTAATAAATTGAATAGTTACAAAACAATTGTCATTGTAATGGAATTTGATTCGTCTGTCACCTAGTAATAATAATATAAATCATATTTTAAGGTAATTGTCTAATATATTGGCAAAGCTAAAATGGATCTGATAGCACTTTTCTCATTAATATTTTAGTCATTTCGCTGTATAAAATTTGTAATTTCATATCTTTTTGTGTCAAGGTCTACAATAAATATCGATGGAGCTTAAAAACATTAACAATGAAATATCAGATCGATGTCAGGGCGTTTAACCTTTTTTTTTTAAATAATTGTCATCATGAAAGCAGTTCAGATTTCATCACGAACTGAAATCGATTGATCGTTTTGACGTTTTTATAACCTGCAATTAAATTTTTGTGAAATTGCCAACATTAATCAAAAGTCAGATGGATTTTTTCTGACAATTCTGACGTTTCCTGTAACATTTAAGCCACCTAACGTGAATGTTGAGTTGACCAACATTTCGCGTATGCTCTAGTTAAATATATCGGCGTTAAAATGATAATAGATGAGTAAAGATGGCGATATAGATGTGAACTATTTTTTTTTTATTTTCGCTACACCCTTTAACTGTTACTTAATTTTATTTTAATAATATACTATGTTCACCAATTTTGATCAGCATCTGGGGCGTAATGCTTAAACTATTTTTCTAAGAAAGGGATGCTTTTGTGTAATAAAGTAGATCGCGATCTTAAAGTAACTGATAATTAGTGAATTACCATGTATGATAAATTTTTAAATCGCATTGTCTTTATATGTAGTAGTAGTTCCATTTTTAAAATAGTAATTAGATTACCCTTTAAATCGTTAAATTAAAGGTGATATGTATGCATGATGTATTCGTTTCTTTGAATTACAATTAACGTAGGGCTTCCGGGACAATAGTCAATAGAAATAAATTTATATGACGTTCTTTGCAAATAATCAAGATCATCAGTGCTCCATAATGTTTGTCATAAAATGTCGACATAAGTCATCAAGTGCTGATTATTCAATTTACTCTTTCCCCCTTTTTTTTTTTATTTAGGACACATTAATTTAATAGAATACTTGCTCTTTTTGTTATTACAGTGGTCCATGAAACTCTTCGAGTTTGAATTGTCTCTTCGCGTCCACTTCTTCGCTGTAAGTTTCTCCATAAATGTGCCTCTTTGGAACGTGACCACTGCCAGTCGCAGAGGCACTTAAATTTTAACGGTTATAAATTTTCTTTTAATTAGTTTATGAATGAAGATGCAAATTAAATAAAATATTTCTTGAAATTAATTATATATTATTGTGGCATCTATAATTATAGACAAATGGATTTATTAATTAAAAAATTTCGCATAAAATGTCTAACATTTCTATAGAATTTACTGAAAGCTGATTACTTCGAACATTTCGTTGACATTCAGGTTTGATATAATGCGTGTGCACCTAGTCTAAGTTGAATGTAAGTAGGCCGAAAAGGTAAACCTAAGATGGTTGTATAATCAAGATGTGTTGTATCATATATAAATTTCTTTGTTTTTTTAATTTGGTAGTACTCTAACTCTATTTGTCTCAAGTTTTATGATAAAAGTTGCCCATACGTTAAATTTTCTTGCGTGGCGACAGTTCGATCTATTGCTAGAATGAATTGTCAAATTGAATGTCATTGTAGACATACCGTGCCTTCAATTAATTTTTTTTAGAATGATCTACGATTTCAATATTAATTTGAGAACACTGTGGAACTTTTCAATAAATTGACTTAACTATGACTGTAGTCAAAATGAAAAACATTACTGTTGCACACTGTTCGCAAATTAATATTTATATCATAAGCTACTCTAAATGAAAATTAAAGACGCAGGATGTATATTTGTATGTAGAAAGAGGAGAGAGATGTGTCCAAGCCATTAAAAATACGATAAATGACCGATACAATAGTAATAATAATAATAATTGATAATGCAATAAAATGTAAATATTAACGGTTATAATATTTCTTTCAGTGGACGTTAAATGTTATTAGTCATTGCAATAGGACGCCTTTGCTTTAATTTTTATAACTACGATATTGGAAGCTGTACCTGAATGACCGACAATGTAGAGTAATTACAACCGCAGTTCAGTTTGTTCTTGTTTATGAATGAACACGCATATTAAACAATAAACAATAAATTTAATATTATTGTGACATTTATAATTAGTGGCAAATGAATGCATTTATTAAGACTTTGCCCACAAAGCGAACAACATTTCTATATAATTTACTGAACGCTGATATTTAGAAAAAATTTGTTGACATTCAGGTTTTGTATCAATTGTATGCATCTAGCCCAAGGTGAACGTCGACAGACCAAAAAGAAAAACCAAGACGGTTCGGTAATTAAATGTTGTTTCAAGTCATTCGTTCTATAAAATTGGTAGTACTATGCCTTGCTTTGTGTCAAGTTTACGATAAAAATAGTGTATACTTCAAATTTTTTGACAGACTGTCATCGTAACACTTATACGACAATGAAAAGTCAGACTGCTGACGTCAAGATGTTTAACTAAATTGTGGTTCCACCTGTCATCGTGACAATAGTTCATTGTAATGTATTCGTTCACACATAAACTTGTGAGAACGAAATGTCAGACTGACAGTGCTTAACCAAATTGTCTTTTCAATTGTCAAATTAAATTAACAACATAACATGATGAATTTTAACAAAACATGTTTTAAACTTACAGGTCATTGAGAGAATTAACTAATTTTCATATTACGCTTTAATAATATACTTTGTAAAACCCAATCGAAAATCTTGCTGGCTCCTAATACCATTTAACCGAAAATGTACTTCTGATTAGTTGGCGCCAACCCGCAGTCGCATACTTTAAATGCTTGCTTTTATAACTGAATTGGTAAACGAAATTACATAAATGCTTATGGGAATTTTATGTAATGTATTTATGTATTTATTGAAGTGTAAATTTCTTTGGGCGCGTTGCGTTGATTGTGGGCACTGAACAAGACGCTCGGCTATATAACGCTCGTTCGGGTAAAGTCGGTTCGAGTCCACTAAGGGAACGAGAGAAATATATCACATAGAGGTATTTAATTTCAATTAAATTGAAATTTAAATGAATAAATAAATTCATGTCCCCGAGCAGATTCAATCCCGAGCTCTCACGGGTGAGAAGCCGGCACGTTAGCATCAGACCAGCGCGGGACTCGTAAGCGAGTATTGTCCATTTATATATATATATATATATACACGCGATTATATATCGCGGCCGCTGCCATAGCAACGGCCGCGAAATTGTATTTCGCGGACTGTGTTGCGTTCGCTAATTGGTAACTTTGCGGACGGTTAACCAAAAATTTGTTGTGTGTGTATGAGACATTATCTCTATAATAATATAATATAATATTTCGCGCTCAGGTAAGTTTTAGCATGTTTATTAAAATGATACTACTTAAAATGATGACTCGGAAACTGATCAGTATATTGCGGGTGTTAAATAACGTTCACACGCATTTACTATAACTTGTATACCAATGCAAAACAGAAACGTTGAGAATAGAGCATTGCTTTAATTGCTCATTATATACGAATTTATAAGCATTTAATTCTTTTCTGTTACACTGGATGGATGATGAAAATCATATCGATGACAAATTAAAACGAAAAAAGGAATTGTCTAATGCGCGCGTGAAGAAATATCGTCAAAAGAAGCACACTAAATCTCAGCAACTGAATTCGTCGATGCAGGATGACCCTAATGTAATATAGAACGAAAAGAAAAAAGTTGGATTTCGTATTATTAACCTTGCCGTGTGGTTTTAAGCACACCCATTTTATTGTTTTATTTATAAGTGTTTCGGACACATCTGACACATTAAGAAAACTCACCCTATTATTTGTATATTGAAAGATCGATGAGAAATGTTATTAAATGATCCCATTCGTAAAATGGCTTAAATTTATATAACTACATCTTGAACACTGATATATTTCCAACATTCTGTTGACATTTAGGTTTTGTATAATTCGTGTGCATCTAACGTAATTTGGCAGGCCCAAAAGGCAAAACTCAGATGGTTCGTTATTTAGTCTTGCTTCAAGTTCTTCGTTGTATGAAATTGGCCTGACTTTTTTGCGTCCTGTTTTAAGCAAAAAATAGCCCGTACTTCTCTCGCGAGCTGTCATCGTGACGACATTTCGATGACATATATAATGAATAGAGTGTCTTTGTATTTAATATATCTTAATAAAATATAGAAAAATCGTTAAATTTATTACTGTACTTACGTGCGATAATACATTGTAGTTTATTTTATCATATCCGTCGGAATTGTTCATATATTCATATAGAAAAGAAATAGTAACAATTGATAATAATAACACTAATACGTATCTGAAAGGTACCACATTTCAATTAAAAATGCACTTTTCCTTCGTAATCTCTTTATTTCTCGACCTTCTCCCTGCCTTACCAGTATATATTTCTATCAAAGAATTATGTCTACATCAAAATAAGAAACAGTACCTATCTACTTGTATAATAAGGATAGCGCTTGTGTTTCCAATGCGCTCTTAGCACGACGTACGATCATAGAATTTACTTGAGCAAGACAAAGACGGAGTTATTGCATTCGCTGTATTATTTCATACATTTCCGTTTATAGCTTTTATTGACACCAATGTCCTTGACATTACGCTTTGACGTTTATTACACAGTAATTTTTATAACAGGTAAAAATATAATTCCATCAGTCATATCACTAGAAAGAGTTTTAGAGACTTTAATTTAGAAATGTATTATTATATAAAATGTTAAAATACTCTTTTATTTAAATTTATTGGTTATGGTATGTAAAAGTCCGACACAGACTTCTCGTCACAAAAACAAATAAATTCCATATTAAATATTAAGCTCAAGCTTGATTACACTTACGCTTTGTTCTTTGATTAAGAACTTGAAAATGTCTACTTATTATAATAGTGAAACTATATTGATTTGAATGTGGTCTCTCTATAGAATATTCCCGAAATGTTGACTATAATATCAATAATGAATTCTGCACAAAACTTTCTTGCCAATAAAGAAATATATGGCTTTTGTAAAGTGCCTAAATTGGTATTTCAGACCATTTTCTAACATGCTTCTAGCTCCTTGAATTTATATGTAAATAGTGTTATATTGTTCTCGAAATATAATAATCCTAATTGTCAATTTTTATTTGTATTTAAAGTAATTCTATCATAATAATATATTAAAAATACAGTAAATCCACTTGGAGAAGTATGTGAGCCCTTTCGGAAATTGCAGGCTCTCATGTACAGGCTGTTACAAATATTTAGGAGATTATTCCTTTGTTTTGAAGATACAGGTCAGGTAAGGCTACTAGAAACAATAAGAATACTTTATTATTTACTATTACATGCACAGATTCGTAATCTACAAAAATCGATCAAAATGTTTACCCATAGTTAGAATGCATATATCCACTACTTTCCTTACTGACTGTCGAACTTTTTGAAAAACACAGTCTAGAAGTTCAAATATTAATCGTAGGATATTGGTTAATTTTTCGTTAGTAATTTTCAATACTTTAACGGTAGTATTGTTCAATTTGGTTACAATTTTTATGTCTTCAGTATTCAATTAATTTTATTAGTATACCGGCGACATCTGTCGTCGAGAGTGCAGGTGTTACAAATCGGCTTACGTGATTTATCTGTTAAAATTTTATATATTTTTTCTTGCATTTTATACTCTATAAAAGCGAGCAGGACCCTTTACCGCTCTCACGGATTTAGTAGAGGAGGGAAGATGGGGGTGAAAATGGGAAAACGACCTTTGAGTGTTTGACGAATTGAGGCATTTTGGGGGAGATTTTTGAGTTTTATATCGTCAAGTGTACAATTCTACTTTGTATAGGCGTATTTTTATCGCTTCGAAACGGTGGTAAGACGGCGAAAAAAATTTTAGCACTTGTAGAGAAAAACACTGATCGTAAAGTACTGACATTTCAGGATCCTTTAGTTGCATATTCCCAATTTATAGTGGTACAGAGACAAAGGTACGGGCGATTAAAAGTGCGGTTGCAGACGGATATGTTAGAAAAATGCTTGCGAATATCGGCCATCTTTATTTCATAAAAGTCAGATTAAATTCATGTGGCAAATATATACACATTATATATAGAGTTTTACGACAAACATAAGGCACTAAATGAATTATCGGGACGCAATTAATACATTTATTTGTATTCTTTTTACGATTACACGTACATATATTTTCTCGCGAATATTAAAAAATTCATCATCTCCCAGTGTAGCCCGAAAGCATATATATAAATACCCAAAACAACAAGTTCTTGGTAAATACCTCGATGGTCCAACGGTAAAGTCACCGCTTCCCAATACAGCAACTCTGATTGCTGGGGTTCAAATTTAGACAGGAACAAGTACTTTTTTTTCCGAATACGACTGATTTCATATATGAATATTTACGGACATTTAATACGACAAAACGACGGTTTCTCGACATAATGGTCCCGGTCGCTCGAATTAAATTCTTATATACAGATTGGTTTTTCTTTTAAGTATTACAAATGTTAAAGGTTGCACGAAAATTGACGTGCGTTTGTAAAATTTTGCTTTCGGGGCTTTTCGAAGTCGCCCATCACTAACCTAATGTCAAAAAAAAAATGGCGGAAGAATTTTTTTAAAATTGACGTATGAATGTGAAATTTTAGATACGGGGGTGTCGCGGACGCCGATCACAAATCCAAAGTCAAAATGTCAAAAAAAAAATGGCGGAAGATTTTTTGAAAATTGACGTATGAATGTAAAATTTTAGATACGGGGGTTTTGGGGGTCGCCGATCACGATTCCAAAGTTAAAATGTCAAAAAAAACAAAATGGCGGAAGATTTTTTGAAAATTGACGTATGAATGTGAAATTTTAGATACGGGAGTGTCTTAGGTCGCCGATCACGAATCCATAGTCAAAATGCCAAAAAAAAATGGCGGAAGAGTTTTTTGAAAATTGACGTATGAATGTAAAATTTTGGATACGGGGGTGTCTTATGTCGCCGATCACAAATCCAAAGTCAAAATGTCAAAAAAAATGCCGGAAGATTTTTTTTGAAAATTGACGTACGAATGTGAAATTTTAGATACGGGGGAGTTGAAACCGCCGATCACAAATCCAATGTCGAAATGTAAAAAAAAGAACAAAATGACGGAATAATTTTTGAAAATTGATGTATGAATGTCAAGCTTTAGATACGGGGGTGTCTTAGGTCGCCGATCACGAATCCATAGTCAAAATGTCAAAAAAAAATGGCGGACGGGTTTTTTGAAAATTGACGTATGAATGTGAAATTTTAGATACGGGGGTGTTTGTGGTCGCTTATTACGTCTTTAATTTGGCGATTCTTCGAAACGTGATTGAACAGGGTTTAAATTTAATACTTCATTTTTTCTTAACAATAGTAGATTCGAAAACATCAGATTCGTATTGTACACAGTCTCAATGAATGTTGCGCACTTTGAGCTCATTGTTTCTTCCGATACTTTAACATGAACATTAACATGGTTTGTGGAAAACAGTTCGAGAAAAAATTCAAATAAAATATACTACTGGCTTTACAAAATATATTTATATACAGGGGTGCTTCAAAAGTTTATAAAATCGGACATTCTAAAAAGCGTCACGCCAGTGATCGCTTTTTACAGGAAACGCGCTTCAATTTAAAACTTGGGCTTTTCACTTTTATTATTATTTTCTGCCCCATTATTAACGATAGTGGATTTCGAAAAGGTTGACAGGCTTTTACACTTTCACATCAAAATAGTATTGCAAACTGTCTTAATAAAGATGTTGCGCTTTTTGAGCTCATTCTGTCTTTGGATACTTTAACGTGACTTATGTTTAAAATTAAATTACCTTTCTCGGTCTTGAGTGTGTACCGGTTTGTGTCAAAAACAGTTACAGAAGAATTTTAAATTATATATAATAATAGCGCACAGACCTCTGTTGTTAATCGCCTTAGTTGAAAGAGCTTAACCGAGCATTTTCGAAACTATCAAAATAGAAAAAGTCGACAAAACGCCAGGTTAAACTCCTCTCTGGATACGCGGAATTGAAAGCTGTCCTTTGGCGTGCGTGTTACGTGGACTCTAAAGGGTTCCTCGCCGGCGAGTTTTTCCTTCTAAGTGGAGCGTGTGCAGAGATATGGGGTTTTAAAGGGGAGCGTGCATTCCATTTTGTAACGAAAAAAAGGCTTACGTTTTGACCATTCCCGTGACAAGCGATAAAAATCTCGGGAAACGTCAAACTGACATCAAACTGAGTTGTGTCCACAGATTCATTTTTAAGCGTGAAATACGAAATTTTGAAGGTTGCGAGGGTCCAACAAGACCCGAGGTGTTAAAGAACGGCCTTCTCTGGACCTTTTACGTGCTTATTTCGAGTCGACAGACGCACGCAACCAAGGGCACGAGTACTTTCAAATTCGTTTGCACACAGATTTCGTAAGAAAAATGGCCGAAAACGTCACAGATTCAATGTGCATATGATTCAATGTACTACGATCGGGCGAAAAATATCAGTCTATCCGGTCCGACAAGTTCGGCATCTCAATCTCGACATAATACACCCGCTTGGCTTGACATTTTTATAGATATACAGGTTGATTGTTCTTTTAATGACTATATATTTGAATTATTAAAATATGTACGTTAATTCCAGAACGCGTACGCCTTAATGGGGAAAAGGATTGCTTTCAACATTTATATGCCCTTATGACAACGATTACGCATACATGCAGAGTGGGCGGAGCTACCTGAAATTAATTTCTCTCTTCTGATTAAAGTAAAATTCGGCACTTGAGAGTTTTCGTGGTGTCATTGATCACGTATCCAAAGTCGAAATGTCAAAAAAAAAAAAATGGCGGAAGGATTTTTTGAAAATTGACATATAAATGTGAAATTTTAGATGCGAGGGTGTCTTAGGTCGCCGATCACAAATCCAAAATCAAAATGTCATAAAAAAACAAAATAGCGGAAGAATTTTTTGAAAATTGACGTATGAATGTAAAATTTCAGATACGGGGGTTTTGGGGGTCGCCGATCACGATTCCAAAGTCAAAATGTCAAAAAAAAACAAAATGGCGGAAGATTTTTTGAAAATTGACGTATGAATGTAAAATTTTAGATACGGGGGTTTTGGGGGTCGCCGATCACGATTCCAAAGTTAAAATGTCAAAAAAAACAAAATGGCGGAAGATTTTTTGAAAATTGACGTATGAATGTAAAATTTTAGATACGGGTGTTTTGGGGGACGCCGATCACGATTCCAAAGTTAAAATGTCAAAAAAAAACAAAATGGCGGAAGATTTTTTGAAAATTGACCTATGAATGTAAAATTTTAGATACGGGGGTTTTGGGGGTCGCCGATCACGATTCCAAAGTCGAAATGTCAAAAAAAACAAAATGGCGGAAGATTTTTGAAAATTGACGTATGAATGTAAAATTTTAGATACGGGGGTTTTGGGGGTCGCCGATCACGATTCCAAAGTCAAAATGTCAAAAAAAAAAAATGGCGGAAGACTTTTTGAAAATTGACGTATGAATGTAAAATTTTAGATACGGGGGTTTTGGGGATCGCCGATCACGATTCCAAAGTCGAAATGTCAAAAAACACAAAATGGCGGAAGATTTTTTAAGAATTGACGTATGAATGTAAAATTTTAGATACGGGGGTTTTGGGGGTCCCCTATCACGATTCCAAAGTCAAAATGTCAAAAAAAAACAAAATGGCGGAAGATTTTTTGAAAATTGACGTATGAATGTAAAATTTTAGATACGGGGGTTTTGGGGGTCGCCGATTACGATTCCAAAGTCAAAATGTCAAAAAAAACAAAATGGCGGAAGATTTTTTGAAAATTGACGTATGAATGTAAAATTTTAGATGCGGGGGTTTTGGGGGTCGCCGATCACGATTCCAAAGTCAAAATGTCAAAAAAAAAACAAAATGGCGAAATATGTTTTTGATAATTGACGTATGAATGTTAAATTTTAGATACGGGGGTTTTTTGGGTCGCCGATCACGCTTCCAAAGTCAAAATGTCAAAAAAAAACAGTTCGAGTAGAATTTCAAATAAAATATACTATTGGCTTAACAAAATATATATAGGGGTGCCTCAAAAGTGTATAAAAGTGGACATTCTAAAAAGCGTAATGCCAGTGATCGCTTTTTACAGGAAAGGCGCTTCAATAGGGCTTCAATTTAAAACTTGGGCCTTTTACTTTTATTATTATTTCGTGCTCCTTTATTAACGATAGTAGATTTTGAAAAGGTTGACAGGCTTTTACACTTTCACATCAAAATAGTATTCTACACTGTCTTAATAAAAGTGTTGCGCTTTTTAATCTCATTGTGCCTTTGCATACTTTAACACGACTTATGTTTAATATTAAATTACCTTTCTCGCTCTTTAGTGTGTACCGGTTTGTATTAAAAACAGTTCGAGAAGAATTTTAAATAAAACATCTTATTGGGTTAACAAAATATATGTATATACAAGAGTGCTTCAAAGGTGTATAAAAATGGATATTCTAAAAAGCGTCATGCCAGTGATCGCTTTTTACAGGAAAAGCGCTTCAATTTAAAACTTGGGCTTTTTACTTTTATTATTATTATGTGCTCCTTTATTAACGATAGTGGATTTCAAAAAGGTTGACAGGCTTTCACACTTTCGCATCAAAATAGTATTGTACACTGTCTTAATAAAAATGTTGCGCTTTTTGATCTCATTGTGTGTTTGCATACTTTAACACGACTTATGTTTAACATTAAATTAACTTTCTCGCTCTTGAGCATGTACAGATTTATGTCAAAAACAGTTCGAGAAGAATTTTAAATAAAATATCCTATTGGCCTAACAAAATATATGTATATACAGGGGTGCTTCAAAAGTTTATAGAAGTGGACATTCTAAAAAGCGTTTTTTACAAGAAAGGCGCTTCAAAAGGGCTTAAATTTAAAACTTGGGCTTTTTACTTTTATTATTATTTTGTGCTTTTTTCTTAACGGGAGTAGACTTCAAAAAGGTTGACATGCTTTTCCACTATCACATCAAAATAGTATTGTAAACTGCCTCGATGAAAATGTTGTGCTCTTTCAGCTCATTGTTTCTTTAAATACTTTAACATGAACTATGTTTAACATTAAATTTCCTTTCTCGCTCTTGAGTGTGTACAGGTTTGTGTAATAAAACAGTTCGAGAAGCATTTTAAATAAAACATACTATTGGCTTCACAAGATATATGTATATACAGGGGTGCTTCAAAAGTTAATAAAATCGGACATTCTAAAAGGCCATGACAGTGATTGCTTTTTACAGGAAACTGTAAAGAAACTGTAAGCGGACGCGAAAAAAGCGGTTCAAGCTAAGAGAGATTGACGGACAGCTGTAAGCGGACACGAAAAGGCGATTCAAGCTCGAAGAGATTGATGGACAGCTAGTAAAACTTAATATTGGCTTAACAAAATATATGTATATTCAGAGTTGCTTCAAAGGTGTATAAAAGTAGACATTCTAAAAAGCGTCATGTCAGTGATCGCTTTTTACAGAAAAGGCGCTTCAATAGGGCTTCAATTTAAAACTTGGGCTTTTTACTTTTATTATTATTTTGTGCTCCTTTATTAACGATAGTAGATTTCGAAAAGGTTGACAGGCTTTTACACTTTCACATCAAAATACTATTGTACACTGTCTTAATAAAAATGTTACGCTTTTTGATCTCATTGTGTCTTTGGATACTTTAACATGACTTATGTTTAACATTAAATTACCTTTCTCGCTCTTGAGTGTGTACCGGTTTATGTCAAAAGCAGTTCGACAATAATTTTAAATAAAATAACCTATTGGCTTAATAAAATATATGTATATAGAGGGGTGCTTCAAAAGTTTATAAAAATAGACATTATAAAAAGCGTTTTTTTACAGGAAAGGCGATTCAATAGGGCCTAAATTTAAAACTTGGGCTTTTTACTTTTATTATTATTTTGTGCTTTTTTCTTAACGAAAGTAGACTTTGAAAAGGTTGGCGTGCTTTTCCACTATCACATCAAAATAGTATTGTAAACTGTCTCAATGAAAATGTTGTGCTCTTTGAGTTCATTGTTTCTTTGAATACTTTAACATTACTTATGTTTAACATTAATTTACCTTTCTCGCTCTTGCGTGTGTACCGGTTTGTCTAAAAACCGTTCCAGAAGAATTTTAAAGAAAATATACTATTGGTTTCACGAAATATATGTATATACAAGGGTGCGTCAAAAGTTAATAAAATCGGACATTCTAAAAGGCGTCATGACAGTAATTGCTTTTTACAGGAAACTATGAAAAAGCTGTAAGTGGCCGCGAAAAAAGCGATTCAAACTAAAAGAGATTGACGGACCCGCTGTAAGCGGAGGACCCGCTGTAAGCGGACGTTAGAGCTAGTTATACTCTATAAAAGCGAGCAGGACCCTTTACCGCTCTTACGGCTTTAGTAGAGGAGGGGAAATGGGGGTGAAAATGCGAACACGATCTTTGAGTGTTTGACGAATTGAGGCATTTTAGAGGAGATTTCAGAGTTTTATATCGTCGGGTGTACAATTCTACTTTGTATAGGCGCATTTTTATCGCTTCGAAACGGTGGTAAGGCGGCGAAAAGAATTTTTTGAAAATTTTAGCACTTGTAGAAAAAAACGCTGTATCAATTTTTTCCCCATAAGGAGTACGCGGGAAACAAAAATTCCTCTGGAGCCTTTTATACTGAAAATCCCGACAAACGTCAAAGTGACACGCGATTCGAAATGTATGCAAACTTTCACTTTTAGGCCTGATATTCCAAATTTTAAGGCTTTCGAGGGGGCAACAAGATTCAAAATCGTAAAGTACTGACATTTCAGGATCCTTTAGTTGCATATTCCCAATTTATAGTGGTACAGAGACAAAGGTACGGGCGATTAAAAGGCGCGGTTGCAGACGGATATGTTAGAAAAATGCTTGCGAATATCGGCCATCTTTATTTCATAAAAGTCAGATTAAATTCATGTGGCAAATATATACACATGGTATATTTAGTTTTACGACAAACATAAGGCAATAAGTGAATTATCGGGACGCAATTAATACATTTATATATATTCTTTTTACGATTACACGTACATATATTTTCTCGCGAATATTAAAAAATTCATCATCTCCCAGTGTAGCCCGAAAGCATATATATAAATACCCAAAACAACAAGTTCTTTGTAAATACCTCGGTGGTCTAACGGTAAAGTCACCGCTTCCCAATACAGCAACTCTGATTGCTCGGGTTCAAATTTAGGCAGGAACAAGTACTTTTTTTCCGAATACTACTGATTTCATATATGAATATTTACGGACATTTAATACGACAAAGCGACTGTTTCTCAAAATGGCGGAAGAGTTTTTTAAAAATTGACGTATGAATGCAAAATTTTGGATACGGGGGTGGCTTAGGTTGCCGATCACAAATCCAAAGTTAAAATGTCAAAAAAAAAAAATGGCGGAAGAATTTTTTGAATATTGACGTATTGCTGTGGCAACATGACTATTTGGAATATGATAATTGTAGTATTGCCATACATTAGGCTTTGCCAAATAAATTATGTTGTGTGCTGTTCCAGCAACATTTATAATAAAGATGATAATTTTTATTATCCCTAATGTATATTTTATTTATATTAACAGCACGTACTTTATAAGTATACGTGAATTCTGTCAGTGTATCTAAATTTCTCCTCTCTCGTCAAATCTCTTGTTTTACTTTTGATTGGGATAAGGTTATAGCTTATTTAAATGAAAACCAGACACCATATAAAACATAATTGTATAATTTATTTAACATTTATTACATAGCATAGCATAGATAGCATCGTTATACTATATTCACCATTTTATTTAAAAGAAACATAATTAAGAGAAAACGTTTGTACCTTGTTCTAGGTTGTAACGTTTTATGGTACGAATATATTTTTCTTATATTTAATCAAATAGAAATCTAAAATATTTTCCTGTTTCAAAATAAATAAAATTCAATTAACTTTTGTATACTATTTATATTTTATGCTAGTTCTATTCCATCAGAGACATTATATTCGCACGTAATGCTCTGACAAACTTAGAACTTCGCAATGGTCAATGTTCGGAGAAAAAGCTTGAATCTGATTACTATCTATAACCATTCGCATGTGATATATCTAGCATCTCAGAGTCCGCTACCCAGAAACACTTTCCTTATTAAAAATTTAATTTTAAGTCACTAATTTATAATCAAAAATTATTGTAAACATTAATGATGCCTAATTAAGTGCCAGAAAATATACATTTGCACGCTATATCCTCTTAACACCCAACACCATTAATAATTTCATTTTTGTAAACTTGAAACTAATGAATGCTTATTACTATTACAGGAAAATATTTATTATCCCTGTTGCACACCGTTATATTGAATATACATTTGCACGTTATATTTCAATACACGCATAGCCACATTGATAAATCTTTGTATCAAACTTACTTTGAGTCATTGAAAAACTTCTCAAATTCTGCCATTTGCATCTCCATTATTTTTAAAAATACAAAGACAATTAACCAAAGGAAATAAATGAATGAAACTTAAATGCAAATAAAAATTAATACTCTAATACAAAAGAAATAAATATGAATCGTGGTGTATCTAACCCTACGATTTTAAGTTACTGTTATTCTCTTTTCAGATAACCAGCTAATCCGTGAATCAATCAATGAATTAATCTTGTCGATTCTTGTTTTCAATTTATATCCCCGGGAAAACACGTGACCGCTCTCAACGCCATCCTCAGAAACTACCATTTGAGTTGTCACCCTGCGTCTTCAGTGAGCTCTTTGCTTTTCAGGTTGCCGTTGTGATTCGAACACACACACACACGCACTTGTTGTCTTTTGACAGTTCCCTCACTTCCAAATGTCAACACCCCGAGAATTGTCCGTTTGTACTTTAAAAGTCTCTCATAAATTGTCCAGCATTTCTCCAACGTAGGTATATTTGTATTAATATAATTCTTCTTTATATTTGTTTATGAATTTATTACCTTCTTTACTATTTGCCACATATTTCCTCTTTCCATTGGCTAACACAATTCTTATTTTTGTTTTATGTCCAGCTCTCGGTAATATTGGAAATACATTGTAAATAACAGGTATTCTTTTAATAAGATTACTTGTACTACCATGATCCCTTTGGTTTGCCCCTTCATTGCTTCCCTCTATCCAGGACTTTTCCAACGGTGATATATTTATCTGTAATAAACTACAAACCAAGTTTACATTATATTTTCTTTTTGTAGGTCATCAAAACCGTACAAAACCTTTCTACAGCGTATGAAACATAATACTACATAGACGAATTCATGAATGTATTTTATTATTGCCAGCTGTCGTTTATAAAAACACTACTGAAGATTGTTTGGTCTCAGAATATCTTTATTTATATCCTTTTTTATTTATTTACTTATATAGTCATAAGTCAAGGTAAATTTTTATTCTTTTTGCATGATTTATTTAATAAAGTTTTATTACCTTATGCACGTCCTCAAGTTTACATAATTTATTCAATTATATTTTTCTCCCGTGCATATCGAATTTTGTTTTCTTCATACAATCTTATTGCATTTAGATGACTAATTCTTATCACACTTCCATCCTTAAGCATAACCCTTTCTCGGTTATTCGCTTTCATTTCTTTTTTTATTTTTAAACAACGGTCTATTATTATGTTCAGTGCAATTCTCACGCATTTTATAAATAAATAATATATATATATATGTATATATATATATATATATATATATATATATATTTATTTAACCGTCTACACAGACCCGATCTGCTACGTGCAGTAATCGTTGTCAGGCCCGCAAAGACGTTGTCAGTCCCGGTTTCGGGACTGACAACGTTTCTTGTGTTATTTCGGTCTATTATTCAATCCTTACGACAAAAAATGATATTTAAAAAAAAATTTTTTGGGTCTGCTACCGCGGTATAATATCAATTTATATACAAGTTTAGTTCAGGCATTTTCTGGGAGAGGGCCAGGCGTATTTGTGTAAAAACCTTTACTCTTACGTTGTCAAGCCCACCATATTATACCGACGTTCCCAAGCCCTAAACTTGGCAGCTACGTAAATGACGATAAACGAAACACTTCTTGGAATAATACTTGTAGAACTAACATATTGCCTTTCTTTTAATACTCTTCATTTGGTCGAGTAATGCAAAATATTATTTTGAGACAATTGCTTCTAGATTCTTTGGAATACTATCCTTAACTATATTTCGAATGAATTAATGATGTAGAGCAATCTACTTATTTATATTATATTATGTGTTAGGTTTTATGTCACAGCAAATATCTCGACTATTGTATTAACGATTAATATATAAGAAAGTTATTAGATTATTTATTCTTAATAATGTGTCAAAATCGGCAAAAACAATTTTACATCAAATGATTCAGGTAAAGCAAAAAAACTTAATACTTTAAATGGAAAGTACCCGGTATTATTACACATTCTACACGACTTTATCTTTACAACCGTCTACCATATGTTGTACTTAATTAATTTACCGCGTAATACAATAATAAAACTGATGCACACATTAATAGAAATCTGTGTTGGAACGTGCATTCCCGAATTTCATGACGATTCTTTGTATTCCAGAAATGATGTTTTCTTTTGTTAGAAATACCGTTATTATTGAAATTACATTTATTACTCCAAGGAATGACATCCATTTAATGCTGATTACTGTTAAGCGATTTCCAAAATATTGACCTATCAGAATACCCAACTATTAAAATGAGAATCAATTTAATTTTATAGGATTATTTTATGTTTTTTAGAGTGGAAAATACTTTGTAGTGACTTATTGCTCTATCCAGTACTGCTTCACGTACTGAATTTCTTGGATGTGCTTTAAAATATGCCAATACCATAACATCTTCACTTGCTGCACGTTAACTTCTTGGTCTTAGCATTTAAGCATTGAAACATCCGTTTCTTCGTAAATTACGTTAAATTCTTGCCAACGTGCGAGTATATGGCTGTACCCTTTCTGGTTACAAGGTTCGCTACAATGCAGAAGCTTCTCCACGATTTACATTGCATCTCACGTACGTTCTCAACATATCCATTTGTTGATTATGTGTCACAAGATGAAAATCAACACTGTCAATTTACTGTCACTTCGACACGCTAGCAATAACAAGTGAGCTCATACGATCCTTTTGTTGAACTGTCTATGTTTTGAGTGCGCTCAGTTCTTTATTCGACTACGTGGTAAATTAATGATAAGATGTGGTATAACGTAGTAAAGATAAAATCATGTGTTTCAGAGTAGGCAATAATAATGCGTACGTTCCATTTTAAATATGAGATTTATTTTCTTTATCTTTTTTAATTCTTATATTCAATTATTTGATGTTGTTTTTCCGACTTTAACACATTATTAGAAATAAATAATCAAATGACTTTCTTATACGTAATTTTTTCGTCATTCATACAATAGCCGCGACATTTGCTGTGACACATAAATTCTAACATATCGATTAAGTAATAAATCAAATAATAAATTAAAAACATTTGAATATGCTGCATAAAAACGCAAGATTATTTAAGAAAATAAACATTCCTAATATAATATTGACAATTGTAGAATTATTTACCAAAAATTAACGTCTTTTATCTAAGGCTGAAATTAGAAATTCCACATTCAACATGGTCTAGACCTTCTTGGAATTAAAGTAAATAGAAGAATCATTGAGGTTTGAAAGCTTTATCAACGAATTTATGAAAACCTTTAGTTTTATTTGCTGCGATAACATCTAATTATAACTATATTTTTATAATGGACTAATTATCTAAGATCGAAACTATTCCACCTTGTCTTTGCTAATAGATGCATTAAATAAAAAAAAGAAGCAAACCTATTTAATAATGAACTACATATATTATATGTATGTTTGAGTCCAAGAGTTAAAATTTACATATATGTATAACTTCTGTAATTGTCAAACGACAACCACGATACCCACCCCTGAATGTGTATCATTTTTGGGGTACCCAAAATAACAAGTTGTTTGCAATAAGTGTATATATAATTAATGTATTTAATTTAATTATAAAGCCTAAATTTAATTTGTTTTTAATTTTATCAATTCGAAATACTTTATTTCTTGAGACTTTCTTTTTTTTTATTGAGCTAGCGAATTTGACATAATTTAACATAATTTCCGATTTGTTCGAAGTTTCGGCATTGGCTCTTTCCAAAGCAGGATTTTTTAAATACGTAAGCATTAACATAAAAGCTATTGTTGTAATGGGATTTAATAAAATAAATATTTGAATAAATCCTTTACTAACTCTAAAATTGATTATATAAAAGTAAATAATAAAGAAGGCAAATCAAGTAATTTTGATAAATCAGTTGTTCTATGACGGTTATTAAAGAAGGATTTGCTTCTTCGTAGTAATCCAGACAATCTCAAATACCAGCTGAGTTGAATAAATAAAATACTCGACTAATAAATAGGAATTTTATTATATACAAAACAATAAATCTTTGCCGGCAACGTAAGTTGTGTTGTATTGTTTGTTATTCTTTCAGATAATATTTTGTTGACTGCTTATGTAATATTTTATCTACGTATAACATAAGTATCTGTTACATATTGAGAATGGAGACTGCGTTCTTTTGGGTGTCCTATTCTTTTTCTGGCGGGTTATTTAATTATAATTAGGTACATGTGTAGTTCTTGAATAGTATACCCCTGCTTACAACTTCTATAGTTGGTCTTAAAGTAGTCTGCAGTAAATAATTTTCTAATTACATATACAGGGTGAGTCAGTAGTAGCCGCTTCCTCGATTGCTCTTTTGTGTTTTAAATAAAAGGAAAAACAGTTAGTGGATAATTCATGGTAGCTTATGGCGCACATTCTAAAAATACTTTAAGCTCTGACGCGTTTCCGGTTACACCGGAAATGGATAGAACTTAATATTTTTAACGCATTCTATATATAGGTGGCGTACCTATTACAAACAATGTAACAGTAATTCTTGAAGAGTAAGCGCTCTCACACTATTAAATCACGCAAGTATACATATACGAAAATTTTTTTTCGTATATGTATACTTGCGCCATTCTATATATTTTTGGATTTTCTATTATAGTACTGTTTTAAATTGTCTATTCAACTGGCGGGCAAAATCAATAACTGGCGAGGATAATAAGTTTATGGTATTTTGAGAGTGTAGTCGAACACCCCCTACTAGTTCTACGAAAATTAGTCGTCAGTTAGATGTAAGTTAAATTTGAGAATCCAGAATAATTAGGAAATATGTAATTCATTCGTATCAGATTCATACACAGGAATAGAACAAAGAAATTTTCAAAATCGCTTACATTTCCCGACTTTCTCAATTTTTTGTTGTTTACCGACGAAACCACCTTCTATTAAAATGATACGTTAATCGTCACAATTTTCGTTATTATAACACATAAAAACTCTCAGTTTATCACACCCACCTGCTAACTTTTAAAAATCGTTAGTCATTAAATGTGTGGGGAGGAATAGTGTGTAGTTACATAATTGGACCTTATTTCTTTAATGAAAATGTTAATGGAGAAGAGTATCTTCGTCTTCTACGGACGGACTTTCAAAACTTTTTCAAGACATAAACATTAAAATCAGAAAAGCGTTTACAAGAATATATCGAAACGTTTTACGCAACGTAGTACTTCTTTGGAAAACAGAATACTCGTGCATCGCACAAAGTTGTGGTTATGTTAAACATATTCTTTAATGAAATTTGTTTTTTACTTTTAATAGTTGATACGTTGCTCGATAGTTTTAGGTTATCTAAATTGTGTCATTTTGTTGCAATATTTTTTTTCTATTAATGTTTTAGGACATCAATTTATAATTTTGAAAAACTACAGTCATGTCTTATGAAGAGCTTCAACAATAAAATAATACGAGCAATTAGGCAAATTAAATTGAAGATAGCAGCATTGTTTCATGCACCTTAGTGGAGCGGCATCTTCAAATATGTCAGTAAACATAACCTTTATTTTATTTCGTTGTTAACCAACAGTGTAAAAATGAAATACTGCAACTGGACATTGCCGGAATTAAACAAATTAAATGCAATGCCCTTCATTTTGTAAATTTATTACTTTTGGGATAGTTGGATTTAACGTATACTTTGTTTGACAATTGACTAATGAAGTCGAGCCCCATTCCAGCCTTCCATTGGTTGAACGAATGTTTGGGTACATAGAACAGCGCTCGTAGTTCTTTAATTAACCGCTAATTTCTTCTATAATGATTATCTCAGAAATTACAAAAGATCGGTATAGAACGTTGTTAACAAAAATGAAAGAGAATAAAAAAGGAACAAAATGCCCTAATAAAATACCGGGTATTCCATTTAAAAAAAACAAGTTTTTGGTATGTGAATATTTCGGGAAGTACGCTTTGAAAAAACAAAGGTTTTTGAGGTATTGTCGAGTGCAACTTTTACCAAAGGATGTAGAATTTTCTTGGCTATAAGCACCACCAAAGTTAATGTTTTTACTTTTAAAAACAATGTGAAAATATTTTTTTTCTGAACGCGTTTCTGGTCAAATATTTTCAAAAAAAATTAATAACTCAAAAACTATTGGCTCAGTTGTGAGAAAGAAATAACAGTTGAATAGACAATTTAAAGCATTACTAGAAAATCCAAAAATTTATAGGATGTCCTTTAAAAAAATCAAGTTCCGTACACTTCCGGTGAAACCGGAAGTGCGTCAGACTTAGGATATTTTAAAATATGCGCCAAAAGCAACCATAAATCTTCCACTTCTTTTATTTAAAACGCAAAAGAGCAATCGAAAAAGCGGCTACTAATGACTCACCCTGTACATAAAAAAGCAGGGTTTGCAGTATCACTTCACTTTTATATCAGAAGTAGTATCTGTACAATGATTCCAATTATATGAAGAAGAATATTAATTTATTGTGACTTTTCAAATCTCAACCAAAAAAGATTTAATAAAACTAACAGAATTATGTAATTATGTAGATGTAAATTGATGAATATGTTAGCATATACTAAAAAAAACGCTAATGGAAGATATACACATTGTTTACATTATTTGATATATTTAGAAGAATCTAGATATATAAGTGAAACAACCAAAAATACGGCAAATATCTGAATTACATTTAACACAATCTATTTTAAAACTTTTTATTTTAAAATATGATTTTCCTCTTACTATTAAAACATTTTAAATATATCTAAGCTGAATTTATAGCACGAACAGGACTATCCAATTACATTGTTTATATATGTATACTTGGCAATGCTGCCGGGAATGACAAGGTCTGATAAATGTCGCTTTTTTACACACTGGGTTTGGAAAGACGGTGGAATCGCTGGGTTTGAAAATGTCGATTGAATAACAACTCGTGTGTTATACACTGGGATTGACTTGGTAGCATGAATATAGCGGGCCTGGTTACGTCGGTTGAATAAATATATATATATATATAATATAATAAATAAAATATATATATCTTAAATTTTATCTCGTCTTTTATTTTATACCTGTTTCATATCTAAATTGTAAATATAAATTCATTTTTATGTCTATGTTTTCTCACTTTAAAATGTATGCAACTTAATATATTCATGTTAAATCTTGGAATACAATAAAACATTATTATTGTCTCTTTTATATACTTAAATTAAATCTTAATGCTATTACTATTATCTTATTAATATGCAAGAGACCACGGCAGTATGAATGTGAAATTTTAGATATGGGCGTGGTTGACGTCGCCGATCACAAATCCAATGTCAAAATGTCAAAAAAAACAAAATGGCGGAAGAGTTTTCCAAAGTCAATATATCAAAAAAACACAAAATGGCGGACGGGTATTTTGAAAATTGGCGTATGAATGTGAAATTTTAGATACGGGGGTGGTTGAGGTCACCGATCACGAGTCCATAGTCAAAATGTCAAAAAAAAACAAAATGGCGGAAGAGTTTTTTGAAAATTGACGTATGAATGTAAAATTTTGGATACGGGGGTGGCCTAGCTCGCCCATCACATATCCAAAGTTAAAATGTCAAAAAAAACAAAAAGGCGGAAGAATTTTTTGAATATTGACGTATAAATGTGAAATTTTAGATATGGGGGTGGTTGAGGTCGCCGATCACAAATCCAATGTCAAAATGTCAAAAAAACCAAAATGGCGGAAGATTTTTTTGAAAATTGGCTTACGAATATGAAATTTTAGATACGGGGGTGGTTGAGACCGCCGATCACAAATCCAATGTCAAAATGTCAAAAAAAAAGCAAAATGGCGGAAGAATTTTTTGAAAATTGATGTATGAATATCAAATTTTAGATACGGGGGTGTCTTAGGTCGCCGATCACGAATCCATAGTCAAAATGTCAAAGAAAAATATGGCGGACGGGTTTTTTGAAAATTGACGTATTGCTATGGTATTTTAAATTTTGAAATATAAATAAGAAAAATAACAAAGGTGAAACTGGATAAAACTAGTGCCAGATATTCAAAACTTTTATATATAAAAAAAGAAGGATAAAACTAGATAAAACTAGAGGTAAGTAGATATAAATGGATGTAACCAGATACAAGTAGATATACAAATAACATTTTTATAATATAAAAAAATATTAATAAAGAAGACAAAATAAATCTCAGCACAATTTATTTTATACAAATGAAAAATATATATATTTGGTACACTAATTACAATTTAATATCTCAACAAATATAGACGCATAAAATAATGCATTGATTAATGTATATCTTGTTTAAATCAAAACACATAAAACAAAATATTTTTATTAACTGATGCACATGCAATACAATAGACACTAATGTAATGTGGGTTGCATACCCGCCAGAACATAAGTGAAGGTTTTGAAATTCAAATAAGAATAACATATTATACAAGACAACGTTAAAAACATTAACCTTGATTAGAAAACATAAAAGGATACAATTTTAAATAACAATTCAATTTCCAATTACAGACAGGAAAATCCTGATACAGTTTTTAAGTACAAAAAGGAAAAGCCTGACTATAAAGCCGCAGTGCACGTAGCACTGCAAATACTCATAAGAAGGCAACAAATCAAGGAAAAGAAAACAATGAACACTAAAAACAGAGAAAGGATCATGTTAAAGGATGGTTCTGTCACAAGAGTAAATCACTTACAAGCAATAAGATTAGAAGAAGAGGGAAACACTAGGTTCTATAGGGAGTGAAACGCAATAAATAGAAAGCCTACGTTTCAACATATTGCCATAATGATTAACATATTGTAAAAAAATAAAAGCTTTTATATGTAAATAAGCATATTCCATTTGTATTAATTACTATCAAAAATTCACTTGTATTTTTCCTCTGTATAAGACATCATTAAATACACATTTAAATGTACGATTGGTATATCTCTCTTCATATAAAATACTCTGTAGGGTTCCAAAGCTTAAAAAACAAACACAAAATTAGACAGCATAAAATAATAGATTAGAAAAGAACTTACACCGATAAAATTTGATTAAAGGTTAACGGATTTAAAAAATTCTCCGAACACCAAGAAATGGTTCAATGACCTCGAGGAAGAAGAGCAGAAATATCCAAAAGAAAAGGACCATCTAAACCAAAATACAGAAACAAAGGTGATATGTAACGTATATCCAATATTACCTACTACTAAAAATAAGAAAAGAAATGTTAGAATCAAATTAATCAACAACAAGAGAATATATATCAAAAACAACAAAGAAAGCAATGAATATATATATAAATACAACGTAAATTGGAGATAACGTGAATACAATAAAAACACACGATAATTTAGATATTAGAATAAACTAAAAAGGTACCTACCAATCAAGAAAAATCAATTTATACTGTTTGAAAATGCAGGTACGAAAAATGTAAACAATAACAAGATATAAGAAAGATGACTGACGCAATGTCATGTGATCACAAAACATCGAATAGTTACAAAAATCAACACCGGGAGCTGTAAAGAAAAATTCAAACCATGAAAAAACAATTTGAATTAAAAAACAAAATAAGGCGTTTTTCGTTTGTTGAGCCTTATAAAAGGGGATGCATTCGCAATTACAAGGGAGTTCGTCGGCAGCCTTCCAGTAACTAAGAAAAATAAAAAATCATTTCTCTTTAAAAGAGTTCCTGGATAGCTTTTCAACTTAAAAAATTTTCCTTCAAAGGTGTAGTTTTCGGTCCAACATTATAAAAGGAATCTACAAAGGCGCTAAGCTTTTTAGATTCATTGCTATCAATCAAAATAAAGCCGGATAGGACGGAAGAAAGAAACAATAACGAAAAGAATAATCTAGAATAAAAAGAGATAGAAGAAATGCAAGTCAACAAATTTAACGAAGAGTTTGAAGAAATGTGCGCACAAGCCGAGTAAGTTCAAGTACAAATATTAAAGTTTTATTTGCAACCTTACAGTCAGTAAAATAAAAGGATCTTTATGTGTGTCATATAATTGCATAGTAGCAACAATAATCTCATAACGCAGTTTAAAGCGTTTAAATAAATTTTTCTTTGGTTTGTATGGGTTCGACGTGTGAATCTCGAGCTTAGTACGATCCAAAGAGGGATATAAATAATTGTGTAACAACAATAATATCATAACGCAGTTTAAAGCATTTAAATAAATTTTTCTTTGGTTTGTATGGGTTCGACGTGTGAATCTCGAGCTTAGTACGATCCAAAGAGGGATATAAGTAATTGTGTAACAACAATAATCTCATAACGCAGTTTAAAGCATTTAAATAAATTTTTCTTTGGTTTGTATGGGTTCGACGTGTGAATCTCGAGCTTAGTACGATCCAAAGAGGGATATAAATAATTGTGTAACAACAATAATCTCATAACACAGTTTTAAAGCATTTAAATAAATTTTTCCTTGGTTTGTTTGGGTTCGACGTGTAAATCTCAAACTTAGAACGATTCAAGGAGAAATATACAATTTCTGGTATAACAAGAATAAACTCAGAACATAATCTGAGGCGTTTTAGAAAATCTTAAACCGTAAATGGATTCATAGACACACATAAAGAGATTATGATAAAATTGCAAGGGTTGCGAAGTACTTGTATTTGAACGAATAGAAAAACATATATATATATATATATTAGATATTAAAATGTATTGTAGTAACATTTAATGACAAAATATTTTTATAAAATCTCCATATTATAAATAAATATGTTGTGCTGACATTCATCATTTATTCATTTATACCCGTCCCAAAAGGAGAATGAAAAGAAAGTAAACATCACAATCACAGTTAGAACCCACAATAAAGAAAGGCTGTAACATATTTTCTTAAAGTAAAGGAATCTATCTTTTAGGACCCTGAGAACATTAAATAATATTAATTTCATTAATTTGACTATTGGTTGTTAACCATAGAGCATACCACAGCATTTATTTGGCGACCCAACGAGAAGGGCTGTGTTAGAGCCTACAACATTTTATATGTAACTTAATTTGGCGCTCAATCATAGAAGACTTATCGTTAGCCAAGTTTAATTTAACGACCCAACACAAAAGGTTTATCGTTGGCCAAGTATTAAATTTGGCACTTAACGATAAAAGGCTGTGTGAATTTACTTTCCTTATAACGCCATAAGCATACAATATTCTCTTATTGGGACGAGGTGAATAGGGATTGGAATAAAACAATAAGGGTAAAAATGGCTGACCAAGATAAAGAAAACAAAGGTGAAATATCTGGAAAATTTGAAGATAAGGAAACAGGACCACAGTTTACCAGATACAGAGATAATTCTCGCAGCAATCGTTCAACTTCTAGCTCAGAATCAGAAAAACATGAGTTGAAAGATGAACAATTGGAAGAAACGATCGTTGAAAGTACATCTTTCAAAAGTACAAGCGAAAAACCATCGGAAGAAAGAATTGAAAGGTTATTTCAAATTCTATTATATAGAATGGATCAAAACAATGAAAATTTAAATAAAAAATTGGATCAAAACAAAGAAGAAATCAACTCTAAAATTGACAAGGGATTCCGAGATCTTAGATCAGAGACATTACAAATAAACGCTAATCTAGAAAAGAAATTAACACAATCCGTGTCAGTCCTAACGAAAGAAATAAATAATAACGCAGGAAAATGTGAGAATAGATACAAATTTCTGATAAACGAAATAAACAAAAGAACAGACAAAACAAAAGAACAGACAACGAAAGTACGATTTGAAAAGGTAGAAGAAAAGGTAGGATCTTTAGAAAATAAAATAATAGACATCAACATTACGAACAACGAAGAAATAAGACAACTCTCAAATGAAGTTGAAAATTATAAAACCAAATATGGAGCATGTACAGACACAATGCTAAGGCTGCAAAATAGAAAAATAACATTTGAAACTACCCTCCAAGAATTAGAGGACAAAGTAATGCACGGGGTTAACATACCTAGCGCATCTTTGCCTCATACAACAGGTAGTGCAGAAAATATACCCGAGTTCACAGGCAACCATAAGGATAATCCCATGGCATTTTTGAGAACAATAAAAATTTACATGAGAGGAATAACATCTAAACTACATTTGATTACAGGTTGTGTTAAGGACTACAGTCTGCTATGGTATGATACAATTATAGATGAGTTAATAACTTATCGAGAATTTGAAATACGATTCATTAGACAGTATTGGGGACAAAATGCACAACGAAGAATACGACATGACTTGGTATTTGGGAAATACAGATCAGGAGCCTCAAGGGAAAACTATGTAATAAGGAAATACTCCTTCATAAAATATATACTACCAGCTATAGAAGAAAGTGACATCGTATCGCAACTAGCTGCGCACTTCGACAACAATATTATACAGGCCGTAGCATTACAAGGTATCGAAACCATTGAAGGACTACTAGACTTACTTAAAAGATTAGACCATGTTGAAGAGAATAGAAATACCTTCAACAGGGGAAGTTACAATAACAATACGAATAATCATCCCAGGTATAGATATGACAATTATCAAAACAATAGGAATAATTTTTATAGAAACAGACAAGATTACCAAGGGAACAATTTTTATAGAAATAGACAAGACAATCAACCAAATAGAAATTCGTCGTATAACGACAAGAAGGAAAATCAACGAGAAGAAATCCTAACCAAAACAATAGGAAAGAGGAAAGAATTCCGGAAAGGGAAAGAAGGGTAAATAATATTCAATTAGAATGGGATAACAAAGAGAGATATCCCAAAAAAATGATGAATTTAGAGGTGCTATACCTAAAGATTCAAGGTACAAAATCATCGAAAGAGAATGGGAAAACAAATCCCAAGCAGGAGCAACTGTGACAAATTTTTAAATAAGCCAGTCAAAGAGAAAATAAAAATACAAAATATATGTAACTATGAAGATCTAATGAAAATTACCACTGAACTACCACACATATCAATCAAAATTGGGGAGGAAGAAATAGAAACACTACTGGATAGTGGATCACAACTATCACTACTCGACTACAGCGTTATAAATGAAAACATAGAGAAAGAAGGATGGTATATTCCTATAAAGAAAATTAATTTAATAACTGCGAATAAAAATACCTTTAATAACCATTGATAAAGTTTTCTGCATTAATGTTAAAATTAATGATGTAAAATACTAACAGAACTTGTAGTAGTACCTAATTTAAATTGCAATTGCATATTGGGAATGGACTTTCTGAGTCAATATAGCACAAAACTGGATATGAAGGATAAGACTTTTCACATAAGAAATATGATAATTCCATGGAGCGAAGAAGCACCGGAAAAGGAAATTTTAGTTAATAATTTATATCTAGAAGAAATGGGAAAAGATCTCACGCAAGAAGTGATTCATAATTCATATGACAATAAATGTGCGCATCTCGTGAAGCATCCAAAGAATGAGGACTTCACATCAAAAGGGGATGGTACAAAAATAAATTGCAATGAAAAATATAGAAATCATGTGAGCAATCTTTTAAATAAGCACAAGAGACTATTCGACGATAGTCCAGGCTTAGCGAAAAGCTACGAGCATAAATTTAAGGTCGATGAGACACAACCCTTCTATGTGAAAACCTATCCAATTCCCAATAAATACAAGGAGCCAGTAAAACTAGAAATTAAAGAAATGCTGGAAAACGATATAATAGAAAAAGCAGTATCGAACTTTATCAGCCCAATAGTCGTTGTAGTAAAGAAGAATACAGAAAATTCAAAAGAAATTAAACTAAGGTTGTGCTTGGATGCCAGAAGTATTAACTCTCTCACCACCCCCAATTTTGAAGCTCCACAGAGCATAGAAACGTTATTAACGAAGTGCACAGTGGTTTACAAAAATCGATTTAAAAAATTCTTTTTGGCTGGTACCATTACATAAAGACTCAAGGAAATATTGCTCTTTTATGTTCAACTCAACAGTGTATTCGTTCAAGGTCGTCCCATTTGGAATATCTACAGCTACAGCAGCTTTAGTAAGAGCTATGCAAAAGATATTGGACCCACACGAAGAATACGTTTCACATTATGTCGATGACACATTAATCTTTAACAAGCACATTGATAGTCACAAAGCACCAGTAGAAAAAGTCATGAAAACATTAGCCGAAAACAATCTAAAAATCAACCTAGAAAAATGTGAATTTTTCAAAAATAGCGTAACGTATTTAGGATATGTCACTAATGGGAAAACAATAACCATTGAAAAGGAAAAATTAAAAGCAATAAGAGAATATCCAAAACCGAAGAACATAAGAATGTTAAGAGGTTTCTTAGGTATAATAAATTACTATAAGCATTTTATACCAAACATATCTGATCAAACGTACATGTTGTTCAAAATGATAAAGAAAGGAGTTAAATTCAAATGGACTCCGGAAAGGATAAAGGCATTTGAAGATATAAAGGGAAACTTCTATGAAGCTTTGACGGTCAATCTACCAGATTTCAACAAAGAATTCATAGTAAGATGTGATGCATCCAGCAATACAATAGCAGCAGAACTATTACAAATAATTTGACTATTGGTTGTTAACCATAGAGCATACCACAGCAGTATGAATGTGAAATTTTAGATACGGGGGTGTTTGTGGTCGCTTATTACGTCTTTAATTTGGCGATTCTTCGAAACGTGATTGACAGGGCTTAAATTTAATACTTCAATTTTTCTTAACAATAGTAGATTCGAAAACATCAGATTCGTATTGTACACAGTCTCAATGAATGTTGCGCACTTTGAGCCAATTGTTTCTTTCCATAATTTAACATGACTTATGTTTAACAATAAATTACCTTTCTCGCTCTTGGGTGGGTACCAGTTTGTGTGAAAAACAGTTCGAGAAAAATTTTAAATAATAATAAAATATACTATTGTCTTAACAAAATATATGTAGGGGTGCTTCAAACGTTTATGAAAGTAGACATTCTAAAAAGCCTTCTTTACAGGAAAGGCGCTTCAATAGGGCTTCAATTTAAAACTTGGGCTTTTTACTTTTATTATTATTTCGTGCTCCTTTATTAACGATAGTGAATTTTGAAAAGGTTGACAGGCTTCTACACTTTCACATCAAAATAGTATTGTAAACTGTCTTAATGAACATGTTGGGCTTTTTGATCTCATTGTGCCGTTGGATACCTTAACATGACTTATGTTTAATATTAAAATACCTTTCTCGCTCTTGAGTGTGTACCGGTTTGTGTTAAAAATACAGTGCGCGAAGAATTTTAAATAAAACGTCCTATTGGCTTAACAAAATATATGTATACACAGGGGTGCTTCAAAGGTGTATAAAGTGGACATTCTAAAAAGCGTCATGCCAGTGATTGCTTTTTACAGGAAAAGCGCTTCAATTTAAAACTTGGGCTTTTTACTTTTATTATTATTTTGTGCTCCTTTATTAGCGATAGTTGATTTTAAATAGATAATGCGAAAAGTAAGTAAAATTCTGAGTGGTAACAGAGCATAGACCACCCTCTTCGAAGACATTTAGTCAAGTGTGGGCTACACGTTTTTACGTCTGCTGGAAAATATTAGATCACACAAAATGGTGTCAAAATTATATTAATAGCAATAACAAAATATGAAGGTACATGTGAAAGACGTATCTTTAACTAACAATTGCAAAATAAGTTCGACCAAAGAGAATTAAAGATGTTCAAGTTAACTGTATACAGGGAGTGTCAGAATAAGAGCACAAAACTAAACTAGGTGCAGAACAAAAATAGAGACAGTTCCGACAGCTCCGACCTTTCCGCAAAGTTCCGAGAGTTCGGACACGTCCCAGGACGAAAACCTCGAATAATCGCGAAGGGATTTCTACCTCAACTTGAATTCACCGTCAGTTATTAAATTCCGCTAAACGAACAGTCGCAGATGAAGTTTATGTTGTATTTTAATAATTCGTTCTAAAACAGTATGAACTGCCTATGCTTATGTAACAGTATAATTCCTTTTGCAAAATTGTGTCTTGTAATTTTGTTATTGTTGTTTCTTTTTTTTTTGTGTTATATAAATGATGTTCAAACGATTGTTTGAACAATAGCACGTGACACCTGAGTGGAAAAAAATAAGACTCGTTTATTATATTCGATTAATGTAACTATAGTTTACATTTCGTGGCAGTGAAAACAATATTTCGCGATACTAGAGGTGCATGCTGTTACACACGCGTTCTGAATTATTGACCTAAAAAATGATTAAAATATCGCTGGATCAGTTAATTGTTTTATTGTCTTAATTATTTCTAATTTAAATTTTAGACAATTTTTATATGCCTTTCTTTATTATTTACAGTCTAAATTCTCTTTTCGTAAAATATATTTGACCCGCGCAGACGCCATTCTGTTTCCCTCATGATTCTCCTTCAAGCGTACGAGGTAGGCGCAATAAATTCTCGGCCCGACAGGCTTATACAGGTTCAAACGTGTTCAAACTCCGTCACGTCATGCATGCATATACGCGAGGTATACACTATAAATATGACGGTTCGAGGCCTAGCAGTTTTTAGCAACCAGCCAACAAACGTGAGTAGCGCACGAAAATATCTAAAGTAAAAAAAATTGAGTACCGCGCGGTCATTAAATTTTTAACAAAAGAAGAGCATACACCTTATCACATTAAACTATGTTTAGACGGCGTTTACGGTGATTCACCTCCTTCGTATTCAACTGCAAAAAAGTGAAGAAAATGTCTCCGTTTAGGACAAGAATCCCTGGAAGATGATGATCGGTCGGTTCGACCAATTGAAGTGATAACGCCTCAACAAATCTCAATTATTGAACATTTAGTGCTAAGAAATCGCCGTTTGAAAGTGAAGGAATTTGCAGTGATTACAAACATTTCCGAAACAAGTGTTCGCCGAATTCTCCATGACCATTTGGGTATAAATAAAATTAGTGCTTGATGGATACCGCGACTTCTTTCTGCTCTCCAACGTGAACGTCGAGTCGAATGTGCGGAGTCGTTTTTAAACATGTGTGGAGACGTCCAAAAACGGATTTTGGAGTCCATTGTCACAGAGGATGAAACAATGGTTCTGTTTAACGATCCTCTATCGAAAATGGAGTCCATGGAATTGCGGCGACCGGATGAAGCTCGTCCCAGAAAGGCGAAAGTCGTTCAATTAACGGAAAAGGTGATGGCTACAATATTCTGGGATTGTGAAGGCATTTTGTTAATTGACTTTAAAGAGCGCAATGCAAGTGTGAACGGGACATATTATGCGTCTTTATTGCATAAATTAAGGGACAGTATTCGTGCAAAACGTCGTGGAAAATTGACAAAAGGTGTGCGATTATTGCACGACAATGCTCCCGTCTATACTGACGCCATTTCACAAGCTGTCAACCGCGAATGCGGCTTTCAAGAATTGGAACATCCACCGTATAATCCGTATATGGCTCCTTGTGTTTTTTTTGTTTTCTAATTTGAAAAAGACCTTAGGGTATGTAATTTTAAGGACGACAGTGAGTTGCAAGCAGCCGTTATAGAACATTTTGACGAAAAAACTTCAGATTATTTTTACAATGATATCAAATTATTAATTAATCGTTGTAATAAATGTATAGAAGTTAGGGGAGATTACATTGAAAAATAAAAATTCTTATATTGTTCCAAGTTTCCTTTTTGTATATCAGGTCGAGAATTTATGGCGCCTACCTCGTCCTTCACTCATCAGTCATCCTTTTAATCGAAAAGACTTAACTCGGGCTATCAAAACTGCCCAGTTTTTGCAAATTTGCACGAAACTGAGGTACAATTTTACCCCATGGATTATTATCGGTAACTGCCGGATATTCGATAAACGATCTTTAACAGTTATACTAACGATTATAACAAATATATGTTTTTGAAGACATTTTTCGTATGTTCGATTGTAGTACATGCCCTTAAAATATTTAAACCTCGTTTTAAAACACTCGGTATGGTAGAGAAGTTTTCGATGTCGACATTAAGTTGTTCCAAGGCAGACTTGGCATTAGAGGGATAGTAAGATGATCACTTGAAGTTATGTCCAAGAAAATATTGTTAGTATTTAGAGTGAATAATAGAGAGCTTAATATGGAGCCTTGCGGAACCGCAGAATGTAAAAGTATAGAATCAGAAACTTTCCCTATTTATAAAATATGATTGAAAGAAAGACATGACTGCTACAAAATGTAAAATAGCCATTAGCATATCGAATGCTGTTGATAATTCCAGCAATACTAGCATTGTAGTTTTGTTTTACAACTTGTAATTAGAATATCATCGAACAAAAGTCTTCTCGTATTTCTATTTTTTTTTTTTGGAAGCCTGATTGTAGTGGCGGTAAAAGATTAATGATAAATAATTGTTTTTGTAATTGGATTTCAAATATTTTTATGAGAATGTTTTTCAATGTAGGCTACACACTTGAACTCAAAGTTTTAGGTAATGGCATTAGGAATGATTCTTTCCACTGATTTGGAAAAGATGATGCAATGAAACATTGATTATGGGCGACAAGGAAAATTGCAAAAAGAGGTTAAATGTATACTTATTTGGTCAGATCCTGTAGCTTTAGATTTAAATGAAAAGATGATTTCTAATATTTGGATAAAGTCACCAGCAAAAATTGAAAAAATTTCTAAATGCCTGCTTTTAATTTATTTGATAAAAAATCATTGTAATGCGATCCGGTTAATGTACATTCCAAGGTAGGTAATCGGAGTTAGTAATGCGTTCTAATGTTCTAATCTGCATTAAAAATAATTCATTTTTGAGTTAAATATAGCACCAATTCAATCAATCAAGCAATCGATCAATCATTTATTTCAGGATAGTGAACATACACAGATTGGTAGATATAGTATCAGAAATTGTCAGTGTATAGATAAATAAATAACTAATATAACATTACATAAAAATAAAATCGACAAATAAGTATATGAAAAGACATTACAAAACAGCAAACATTAAAATTGTATCTATACTTAAAATATGAATATATATTTAATTAAATGAAGTAAAGAATTTAATGGGTTAACTCCGCTGAAAATGCAACTGCGGACACGTGTTTCGAACTACTTGGTTCTCGTCAGCGCAGTGTAGCCAAGGAATAGGATGGGATAACCTTGGAGCTGAAAAACATCAATGCGCTGACGAGAACCAAGTAGTTCGAAACACGTGTCCGCAGTTGCATTTTCAGCGGAGTTAACCCATTAAATTCTTTACTTCATTATTCCATTATCCGCAATATTTCTTTTCTTTATTTAATTAAATATATACATGCCAATATAAAATTGAATTCTTAAAAAAAACTACATGCAAGTGCAAGTAATCAAAAACAGAGAGACTAGCAGCAACCAGAGTAGTCCCGTCCGAAGTATTCCTCCAAAGAGTAGACACTGCTGAACAGAAGCATCTGAGTCGCATGTTTTTTGAATGGCTTTGGCGGCATCGCCTTCAAACAACATGGCAAGTGGTTATACAGTTTTATAGCCATGTAATTGGACCTCGTCTGTGCACAGCTCACTCGGTGACAAGGGATCACGTAGTTATTTTTGTTACGGGTGTCATAATTGTGGTTTTCACTATGGGTCGGATATTTTTGTGTAAGATGAACTAAAAAGGATGTAGCAAGACGGCAAGGTAAGTATATTTAAAGTTTTAAATAAACTTTTGCAACTAGTTGTTGAATCCGTGCCGCTGCTGATCCACCCCATAAGAGAATTCTGTAAGTGGCCCTACTGTGGAAACTTCCGAAGTATGTCAGCCGTGCGGCATCCCTTCCAGCTATCTTCTTTATTCTGCGTATTGCATATATGGATTTTGAAAGCTGGTACTGCAAGTTGGTGACTTGATCGGCCCATGTTAACCGTGAATCGAAGAAAATGCCAAAGAATTTCGTTGATCCTTGTTATCTGTGGAGAAGATCAAGGCTTGGGTCTTTTGCGCATTGATACTGAGCTTATTTGCGCCAAACCACTCCCATGCTTCCGCCAGAACATTTTCTCTATCCTGCGTCAATTCTTTGTTTCGTAGAAGGAAGGATGTATCATCTTCGTACATTAAGGTCTTATGGCAGTGGACATTTGCAGGAATATCGTTTATGTACAGCAAGAATAACACAGGCCCCAGTATGTATCCCTGCGGTACTCCCCTATTCACTATCTCCGCTTCTGTCAGTTGTTCATTCCAACACACCTGTTGTTCTCTGTTGGTCAAATAGCTTTTTAATAGCTCGTGAGGAATGCCACGTACTCCGTAATGTTGCATTTTCCCCAAAAGAAGGTCGTGATCAACAGAATCAAATGCCTTTGACAGATAACAGCAGATCAGTTTCACGTTATCTTTTGATCAAAGGCCTCTGCAACTGCGTCTACAAGTTCAGTCATTGCTGTGACTGTAGATCGTTGTTTTCTAAAACCATGCTGTGCCTCACTAAATAAATGTCCCTCTTCAAGATATTTAACCAAGCGAGTTGTACTTGCTTGCTCAAATATTTTTGAAATTGTTGTCAGTATGGAAATTGGCCTATAGTTGTTGAGATAGTCCTGTTGACAAGTTTTACGAATTGGATGAATCTTAGCTCTTTTCAGTTACATGGGAAAAGTACCATGAAGAAACATGAAATTTATTAAATGCGCGAGAGAACCGCTCACAAAATGTATGACTTGTTTAATTAAAGTTGACCTTAAACCGTCAATATCCATAGTACTTTTGCTCTTGAGTTTCCTCGTTATATCGATCACTTCTTCCTCGGTGATGGGAGATAGATATAATGATGTAAAGTTTTGTATTTTTTGAGTCGCTAATAGTGAGGTTGCGCACAACGATGGTTCTGGTACATTGGCAAGGCGCCCGACTAGTGATTGGGAGATTCCAGGTTCGAATGTTGGCTGCTGGGTAATTTTTAGAAATATTAGAAATTACCTAATTAACAATTACGAACTAATTTTAAAATAATTTAAAATTAGTATGACCTCTAAATCGTTCAAGATATTATATGTATATTTATATATATATATATATATATATATATATATATATTGTTTGACCTCTTGATGAGAATAATTGGGATTTTTCGGCAAGTAATTAATCAAACACGCTTTAGAAAATCATAATGTTTGCATTTATTTTTACGTTTCGACCTTCTTTTTTTTGGTCTTCCTCAGAAAAGACATATACAGCCGAGAAAAATTATTTTTTCCAAAAACACGTAACACACAATGTCCTTGCAACCTCTTTTAGAAATGCACGAACAAAATATACATTAACGTGTTTTAAATTTAAAATTTTAATATACATAACGTCAACGATTAAAATGTGAAACTTTTACCGACTGTTTTTGGAAAAAATAATTTTTCTCGGCTGTATATGTCTTTTCTGAGGAAGACCAAAAAAAAAGAAGGTCGAAACGTAAAAATAAATGCAAACATTATGATTTTCTAAAGCGTGTTTGATTAATTACTTGCCGAAAAATCCCAATTATTCTCATCAAGAGGTCAAACAATATATAAATACGGCAACAAAGAATAGCAAATATATATATATATATATATATTTATTCAACCGACGTAACCAGGCCCGCTATATTCATGCTACCAAGTCAATCCCAGTGTATAACACACGAGTTGTTATTCAATCGACGTTTTCAAACCCAGCGATTCCACCGTCTTTCCAAACCCAGTGTGTAAAAAAGCCACATTTATCAGACCTTGTGATTCCCGGCAGCATTGCCAAGTATACATATATAAACAATGTAATTGGATAGTCCTGTTCGTGCTATGAAATTCAGCTTAGATATATTTAAAATGTTTTAATAGTAAGAGGAAAGTTTTTTAAAATATTTTTTTTTAAAATAGCTTGTGTTAAATGTAATTCAGATATTTGCCGTTATTTTTGGTTGTTTCACTTAGATATCTAGATCTTCTAAATATATCAAATAATGTAAACAATGTGTATATCTTCCATTAGCGTTTTTTTTAGAATATGCTAACATATTCATCAATTTACTTCTACATAGCTACATAGTTCTGTTACTTTTATTAATTCTTTTAACAAGTTCATTTGGCTGAGATTTGAAAAGTCACAATAAATTAATATTCTTCTTCATATAATTGGAATTATTTTACAGATACCACTTCTGATATAAAAGTAAAGTGATACTGCAAACCCTGCTTTCTTATGTACAGGGTGAGGCATTAGTAGCCGCTTCTTCGATTGCTCTTTTGTGTTTTAAATAAAAGAAGTGGAAGATTTATGGTTGCTTGTGGCGCATATTTTAAAAATACCCTAAGCTCTGACGCACTTCCGGCTTCACCGGAAGTGTACGGAACTTAATTTTTTTAAATGACTCATCCTATACATTTTTAGATTTTCTAGTAATGCTTTAAGTTGTCTATTCAACTTTTATTTCTTTTTCACAACTGAGCCAATAGTTTTTGAGTTATTAATTTTTTTTAAAATATTTGACCAGAAAACGCGTTCAGAAAAAAAATATTTTCACATTGTTTTTAAAAGTAAAAACATTAAATTTGGTGGTGCTTATAGCCAAGAAAATTCTACATCCTTTGGTAAAAGTTGCACTCGACAATACATCAAAACCTTTGTTTTTTCAAAGCCTACTTCCCGAAATATTCACATACCAAAAACTTATTTTTTTTAAATGGAATACCCGGTATTTCATTGAGGCATTTTGTTCCTTTTTTATTCTCTTTCATTTTTGTTAACAACGTTCTATACCAATCTTTTGTAATTTCTGAGATAATCACTATAGAAGAAATTAGCGGTCAATTAAAGAACTACGAGCGCTGTTCTATGTACCCAAATATTCGTTCAACCGATGGAAGGCTAGAATGGGGCCCGACTTCATTAGTCAATTGTCAAACAAAGTATACGTTAAATCCAACTATTCCAAAAGTAATAACTATACAAAATGAAGGGCATCGCATTTCAATTTTTTAATTCCGGAAATGTCCAGTTGGAGTATCTCATTTTTACACTGTTGGTTAACAACCAAATAAAATAAAAGTTATGTTTACTGACATATTTGAAGATGCCGCCCCACTATGGTGCATGAAGCAATGCTGCTATCTTCAATTTAATTTGCCTAATTGCTCGTATTATTTTATTGTTGAAGCTCTTCATAAGAGATGACTGTAGTTTTTCAAAATTATAAATTGATGTCCTAAAACTTTAATAGAAAAAAAATCTGGAACAAAATAACGCAATTTATATAACCTAAAACTATTGAGCAACGTAAGAACAATCAAAAATAAAAAACAAATTTCATTAAAGAATATATTTAACATAGTCACAACTTTGTGCGATGCACGAGTATTCTGTTTTCCAAAGAAGTACTAACGTTGCGTAAAACGTTTCGATATATTTTTGTTTTAATGTTTATGTCTTCAAAAAGTTTTGAAAGTCCGTCCATAGAAGACGAAGATACTCTTCTCCATTAACATTTTCATCAAAGAAATAAGGTCCAATTATATAACTACACACTATTCCTCCCCACACATTTAATGACCAACGATTTTCAAAAGTTAGCAGGTGTGATAAAGTGAGAGTTTTTATGTGTTATAATAACGAAAATTGTGACGATTAACGTATCATTTTAATAGAAGGTGGCTTCGTCGGTAAAGAACATAAAATTAAGAATGTTGGGATAATTTATCTGCTGCCCGTTGAAAAAAATTTAAGCGATTTTGAAAATTTCTTTCTTCTAAACCTGTGTATGAATAAGATACGAATGAATTACATATTTCCTAATTATTCTGGATTCTCATATTTAACTTACATCTAAATGACGACTAATTTTCGTAGTACTAGTATGGGGGTGTTCGACTATACTCGCAAATACCATAAGCTTATTATCCTCACCAGTTATTGATTTTGCCCGCCAGTTGAATAGACAATTTAAAACAGTACTAGAAAATCCAAAAATATAAAGAATGCGTTAAAAATATTAAGTTCCATCCATTTCCAGTGAAACCGGAAACACGTCAAAGGTAATAGTATTTTTAGAATGTGCGCCATAAGCTACCATGAATTTTCCACTAACTATTTTCCTTTTATTTAAAACACAAAAGAGCAATCGAAGAAGCGGCTACTACTGACTCACCCTGTATATGTAATTAGAAAATTATTTACTGCAGACTACTTTAAAACCAACTACAGAAATTGTAAGCAGAGGTATATTATTCAAGAACTACACATGTACGTAATTATAATTAAATAACCCGCCAGAAAAAGAATAGGACACCCAAAAGAGGCGCAGTCTCCATTCTCAATATGTAACAGATATCTATGTTATACGTAGATAAAGTACTACATAAGCAGTCAACAAAATATTATCTGAAAGAATAACAAACAATACAACACAACTTACGTTGCCGGCAAAGATTTATTATTATTAGTCGAGTATTTTATTTATTCAACTCAGGCGATATTTGAGATTGTCTGGACTATTACGAAAAATTCTTCTTCTTTAATAACCGTCGTAAAACAGCTGATTTATCAAAATTACTAGATTTGCTTTCTTTATTATTTACTTTTATATAATCAATTTTGGGGTTATTAAGGATTTATTCAAATATTTATTTTATTAAATCCCATTACAACAATAACTTTTATGTTAATGCTTACGTATTTAAAAAATCCTGCTTTTGAAAAGCACCAATGCCGAAACTTCGAACAAATCGGAAATTATGTTATATTATATCGACGATTAAAATACGTTAAATTCGCTAGCTGAATAAAAAAAAGAAAGTCTCAAGAAATAAGGTATTTCGAATTGATAAAATTAAAAAAAAAACTAAATTTGGGCTTTATAATTAAATTAAATACATAATACTACATATATTTATTATATGTTTGAGTCGAAGAGTTAAAATTTACATATATGTATGTATAATGTAAATTTTAACTCTTGGACTCAAACATATAATAAATATATGTAGTTCATCATTAAATAGGTTTTTTTTTTTTTATTTAATGTATCTATTAGCAAAGACAAGGTGGAATAGTTTCGATTTTAGATAATTAATGTACGCATTATTATTGCCTATTCTGAAACTACATAATTTTATCTTTCCTACGTTATACCACATCTTATCATTAATTTACCGGGTAGTAGAATAAAGAACTGAGCGCGTTCAAAACATAGACAGTTCAACAAAAAAATGGTATGAGCTCAATTTTTATTGCTAGCGTGTCGAAGTGACAGTAAATTGACATTGTCCATTTTCATCTTGTGACACATAATCAACAAATGGATATGTTGAGAACGTACGTCAGATGCAATGTAAATCGTGGAGAAGCTTCTGCATTGTAGCGAACCTTGTAACCAGAAAGTGTACAACCATATACTCGCACGTTGGCAAGAATTGAACGTAATTTACGAGGAAACGGATGTTTAAGTGCTAAAATGCTAAGACCAAGAAGTTAACGTGCAGGAAATGAAGAAGATGTTATGGTATTGGCATATTTTAAAGCACATCCAAGAAATTCAGTACGTGAAGCAGTACTCGATAGAGCAATAAGTCACTACAAAGTATTTTCCACTCTAAAAAAACATAAAATAATCCTATAAAATTAAATTGATTCTCGTTTTAAGAGTTGAGTATTCTGATAGGAGCTCAATATTTTGGAAATGGCTTAATAATAATCAGCATTTAATGGATGTCATTCCTTGGAGTAATAAATGTAATTTCAATAATAACGGTATTTTTAACAAAAGAAAACATCATTTCTGGGATACAGAGAATCGTCATGAAATTCGGGAATGCACGTTCCAACACAGATTTTCTATTAATGTGTGCATCAGTTTTATTATTGTATTACGTGGTAAATTAATTAAGTACAACATATTGTAGACGTTTGTAAAGATAAATTCGTGTAGAATATGTAATAATACCGGGTACTTTATATTTGAAATATTAAGTTTTTTTGCATTTGATGTAAAATTGTTTTTGCCTATTTTGACACATTATTAAGAATAAGTAATCTAATAACTTTCTTATATACCTATCATTTTCTAATCATTAATACAATAGTCGAAATATTTGCTGACATAAAATCTAACATTTTTTTATAGAAAATATGATTTTAAGTGATAGGTAAACATAATATAATATTAATAAGTAGATTGCTCTACATCACTAATTCATTCGAAATATAGTTAAGGATAGTATTCCAAAGAATCTAGAAGCAAGTGTCTCAAAATAATATTTTACATTACTCGACCAAATGAAGAGTATTAAAAGAAAGGCAATATGTTAGTTCTACAAGTATAATTCTTAGAAGTGTTTCGCTTATCGTCATTTACGTAGCTGCCAAGTTTAGGGCTTGGGAACGTCGGTATAATATGGTGGGCTTGACAACGTAAGAGTAACGGTTTTTACACAAATACGCCTTGCCCTCTCCCAGAAAATGCCTGAACTAAACTTGTATATAAATTGATATTATACCGCGTTAGCAGACCCAAAAAATTTTTTTTGAAATATTATTTTTTGTCATAAGCATTGAATAATAGACCGAAATAACACAAGAAACGTTGTCAGTCCCGAAACCGGGACTGACAACGTCTTTGCGGGCCTGACAACGATTACTGTGCCATACAACATAACTACAGCTAACAAAAATTTCAATAACCTAGATAAGCTATATACAAACCTTAAAGATAACATTCCCATCTTAAAAAAGACCCACATCGTGTACAAAATACCTTGCAACAACTGTGATAGCGTATACATCGGACAGACATCCCAACACCTACAAGACCGGTTAAATGGGCACAAATACGCCACCAATAGTACAGCCCTAAAGAAACACGAAAATAGAACTAACCATTCTTTCAATTATAAACAAACAACAATATTAGCTACTGTACATAACAGCAAATCAAGAACTATACTTGAAAGTCTAAAAATTAAAAAACATAAGAACGCAGTAAACGATAGAACAGACACACAAAATATATCCCAGATATATTTTTCAATAATATGAAATTTGTCGAGATGCGCCGCTGTACTATTTATACTAATAGACAAAACCTTTCAACTAAAAAAGTAAATAAAAGAAAAATACACACTTAGACATCGTGCTATTACTTTTCAACAGACATTCAGTGAATTCACACAGAAAGAATTACTATATTTAAAAGAATATAATTTAATCGAAAGAATGTGCAAAGCAATTAATGTTAACAACAATCAAAGCCATATATACACAGACGGCCAATATTATTGTAAGTACTATTTATTAAAATTTATGTCGTTTGTTTTACTGAAAATTTTTTGTTTGTCATATTTGCAGTGTTGTGATGTAAACAATAGTTGTTTTAAAATTTAACTCATGATTTTCTGATGAGGAAATTATACATAATTTCGAAACGTCAAAAAACCGTTTTTATTATTAACCAACCCTTCATATAAATTTTTTTAAAAAAAGCCGAAAATACCAAGAATTTCGACGATACATAATATTTAAAAAAATCGGCTAAGAAAAGAAGGAAAAGTAAAAAAATCCTTCACACAATTTGTATATATATATATATATATGTATTGAAAAATTCAAAATATTCTTGGTAGTAGTGGCATACAATGAAATAAAAGTAATAACAATATGACAACTGGTTGTCAATTAGAATTGACAACCAGTTGTAATATATTTTATATATATATATACAGGGTGTCTCAGCTTTTGCGTTACAGGCATTATCTACTTTCCCTGTATAGTTATCAAAAAACTTTTCAAATAAAAGTTACTTGATATTATGATGTGTCGAAAATGACAAATAGAGGATTTTATTTGCTCGTGACCTTGAAGGAGATTTTAAGGTGAACTTTGTTTTTTTTAATGGATATATGTATTTTTTAATATTGCATCTTATTTTTCAAAAGCTAATAAATAACTTTTATTTGATGCATTTTTTATTTTGCCGTGTCAGTTTTGACACAATTCAGATAAACTTGTCAAAAGTAAAAAGTTGTGTTCTGTCAGTCAACAACTGTCAGTCTTGCTTAAATCACAAAGATTTGACTTGCGTTATCCGCAGCTTTTTAATATGCCACTTACATACAACTCCAACGAATATGTAGATATGTTAATAGTCTACGGAGAATGCAGAAGGAATTCCCGAGAAGCTGCAAATTTGTATCGAGAAAGATTTCCGGAACGTCATCATCCATCACATACAACATTTAATAGAGTAGAAGCGAAGTTACGAACTGGTTCATTTCCCTCTACCGTAAAACATGCTAACCATAATGCTCCTGCTAGAAATGAAGAAAATGTAATCAACATTTTGGCTTATGTAGCTGTAAACCCCCATGTTTCACTTCGACGTTTGGCAGAAGAAATTGGCGTTAGTAAAGCTACAGTACATAGAATTTTAAAAGGGCATCGGTACCATCCATTTAAAGTTCATTTATCACAAGAATTAAGACTAAACGATTTACAAAGACGCCTAGATTTCATTGCACGATTGCAAGTTCTAGAAGATGAAAATCCAAATTATCTTAATTGTATTTTGTGGAGTGACGAAAGTCGCTTTCACAATAATGGTGTTGTGAACAAACATAATGCGCATTATTGGTCCAACCAAAATCCGCGGTGGATGGAGGAAGCACTCTTTCAAACAGTGTGGGGAACCAATGTATGGTGTGGAATGTTTAATGGGCATTTAATTGGACCCCACTTTTACGAAGGAACCCTGACAGGACAACGTTATTTACATTTTTTACAAAATGTGCTTCCCGATTTAATGGAAGATATTCCTCTTAATGAAAGACGAGACATAATTTGGTAACAAGATGGTGCTCCGCCCCATAATGCGCAAATTGTGACGAATTATTTAAATGCGCTGTACCCCAATGGATGGATTGGAAATAGAGGTTCTATCCCTTGGCCTGCTCGTTCCCCGGATTTATCGCCTGTTGATTTTTTTATGTGGGGTTATTTAAAGGAATTTGTATATCAAGTTCGGTCGGCAGATCTTGATGATCTGAAAAATCGAATTCGCATGGGATGCCGGATTATGACTCACGGAATGATACTTTCATCTTGCAACAGGGGATTAAGACGTCGTTTGGAAGCTTGTGTCCACGCTGATGGAGCCCAATTTGAACATTTATTAAATTAATGCCTCTTGTTTTGTTTTCTTATCCAACTACATACACTAATTTGAGATATTTATTATTGAAATACTTACTCTTTATTTTTTTAATTTTTTTTGCACTGAATTACTTACTTACGTATTCCTTTAAGTTAATAAAAGTTGCTTTTGACAAGTTTATCTGAATTGTGTCAAAACTGACAAGGCAAAATAAAAAATGGATCAAATAAAAGTTATTTATTAGTTTTTGATAAATAAGATGCAACATTAAAAAATGCATATATCCATTAAAAAAAACAAAGTTGACCTTGAAATCTCCTTCAAGGTCACGAGCAAATAAAATTCTCTGTTTGTCATTTTCGACACATCATAATATCAAGTAACTTTTATTTGAAAAGTTTTCTGATATCTATACAGGGAAAGTAGATAATACCTGTAACGCAAAAGCTGAGACAGCCTGTATATATTATACGGTTAAATTTTCTTATTGACCTAAGGTTTTTGATAATAGTACAATTTATTCTTGGACGATTTGTAGGTCTGGTATAAAACTCAACATAATAATTTGAGTATCTTTAATTGTAGCATTAGCATAGGGTGTGTGATTTTCAATATCGTAAGACATTGTTACAAAACTTCAATCTTAATTTTGCTAATTCTTATTGTTTTTTAGCTGTTATATTAACATTGAAAAAGGACACACAGACTGTCTGAAACATGTATGTTTTATGTATTTAAAAGAATGCTACAATTAAAGATACTCAAATTATTATGTTGAGTTTTATACCAGACCTACAAGCCGTCCAAGAATAAATTGTATTATTATATATATATATATATATATATATATATATATATATATATATATGTTAATACGTAGACTTTCACGGCCGAAATCTGTCAAGTTGTTCTTTCGGGTGTTGCGCCGTGTAGGTATTCTTGAAGCCTGAGAAGGCCTGTTTCTTGGTTGAGCTTTCGGCAATCTCTCTGTTGCCATTTTCAAAACGATGTTGCTGCTGCTGCTGTTCTTCGAGTTGTACTGCGTGTTATTCGTCTGCCTGCCGGTATTTGTATGTTTCTGTCGGGTGGGGGATCGGTGGGGGTCGCTGTGTTCGGTGGAGGTGTGTTACCTTTCAGCTTATAGGAATTACTCAAAATAATGTTATTCGAATTACCTGAGCTCTTATAGCTGTAGTACTCTAATACGGGGAGACGTGGCGTCCTTCCTTCGGGATCGCACTACACTTATTCACTGGGTGTTCCAGGATAGGGCTTATATTAGTGTCGAAGGTTAATGAAAGAGTTGTATAAAACCACATGAATTTATTACCACAACTCGGTCACTAAAACAATAGCCACGCAGGACTATAAAGAAATGGCTTAAGGCAACACTAAATATTAAGAGATATTTACATAGATTGATATTATATACACTGGTTATGGAGACACCTTGACCAAAGGGCTAATGATCCCACACACAGGGGGATAAGACAAAGGGGGGTGGTCGCTAGATACTGGCAGTTTAATAATAGAGAGAGATATTTGAGACACTCAGTTTGGGGTTCTAGGGGATAAGGCTCCCTTCGGGGTACCTAGTCAATTAACGCCTAGAATGGGTAAGGCTGCCTTCGGGTACCAAACCAACTAACTACTTCTGAGTGACGTGACGGGGCTATCTTGAGATTGCCAACCGTGCAAGCTTAGGAATCAGTTCAGTACTTACGGTTGTAACAATGGGTACGACGTGAGGTCACTTTAGCCACACGTCACAAGTCACTGGGTGGTGTATCGGCACAGGACCTACACTTGGAAAACACTCCGTGGTCTGGATCTTTGTTGAAGCACTAAGTGGCACTCACAACTTCAACAACCTCTCGTATTTGGTTGGGTCACTTGTTCAACAACCTCTCTTTGGTTGGGTCACTTTGGTTCAACAACCTCTCTTTGGTTGGGTCACTTTGTTCACAGCCTCACTAACAGGTCACGAATGCTCCTTGGATGTTGGTGGAAGCACGCAACTGCTGTTGATTCGGACTCTCAGTCCTCCTCGTAAGTGTTCGGCTTATCCTTTTTAGGTCCTTCCTCGTCTTCGGGTATCTTCGGGTCACCTCGGAAACGTTCGGGTTTGCTTCGTCTCGTTCGTGGAAGCCTTCCTACGCCTTCGGGTATCTTCGAGTCACCTCGGAAACGTTCGGGTTTGCTTCGTCTCGTTCGTGGAAGCCTTCCTACGCCTTCGGGTATCTTCGGGTCACCTCGGAAACGTTCGGGTTTGCTTCGTCTCGTTCGTGGAAGCCTTCCTACGCCTTCGGGTATCTTCGGGTCACCTCGGAAACGTTCGGGTTTGCTTCGGCTGCGTTCGGCTTGCTCGTAGAAGTCGTCCTACGTCTTTCGTTCTCCTCGGGTATGTTCGGCTTTGCCTCGGAAACGCTCGGGATTGCTTCGAGTCGCTTCGGCTTGCTCGTAGAAGTCGTCCTACGTCTTTCGTTCTCCTCGGGTATGTTCGGCTTTGCCTCGGAAACGCTCGGGATTGCTTCGAGTCGCTTCGGCTTGCTCGTAGAAATCGTCCTACGTGTTTAGTTCTCCTCGGGTATGTTCGGCTTCGCCTCGGAAACGCTCGGGATTGCTTCGAGTCGCTTCGGCCTGCTCGTAGAAATCGTCCTACGTGTTTAGTTCTCCTCGGGTATGTTCGGCTTCGCCTCGGAAACGCTCGGGATTGCTTCGAGTCGCTTCGGCCTGCTCGTAGAAATCGTCGTATCAGCTCTGAAGTCGCTTGTCGCAAGTTGGGTTCTCTCCAGAGAAGGGGCTGTTGTCGCTTTAAGTCTTCAGAGCGACTGATTTTTAATACTAAAATTCTTGGCTTTTATAACATTTTCAACGACGTAAACAAATGACGCTGATGCAGGTGTTCTTTCAAAGACGCATTCTATTCGTTAGAATAACGGCTCTTTTGATTGGGCAGAAGCTCTTGCTTCTCGTGTAAAATATTTTCCACTTGATAATTTTTCGAACAAAACTAGTGGGTGGAGCCTGTGAGATGTATTCAAGTAATTTCCACTTAGTGCATTGGTGAAAAATTGGTAGGTGGAGCCTGTGATCGGTAAGTTCATCATTGGTCACAATAACGACTGTTTTGGTTGGTTAAAGATTTCAGTATTATTATATTTATTAATACTGTTAGAAATATATGGGAATTTATGGGAAAATCGTTTGTGGAAATTGTTTATAACAATTTCATTCACGGATCGAAATGATTTTTAAGTCCGCACAATCTTAGTAAATATTAATAACAACAATATGTAATGTTTATTAGCTCAAATTTATCGCAAGCACGTCGTTTAATTCGTATCCAGGATACGGCAAAGGTAACAGGTGTGTTACCTTTGCCGTCTCCTGAATACGATTTAAACGACGTGCTTGCGATCGATTTGAGCTAATAAACATTATATATTGTTGTTATTAATATTTACTAGGATTGTGCGGACTTAAAAATCATTTCGATCCGTGGATGAAATTGTTATAAACAAACATAACAAACGATGCACATTTCCCATAAATTCCCATATATTTCTTCGAAAATTTATCAAGTGAAAAATATTTTACACAAGAAACAAGGGCTCCTACCAATCAAAAGAGCCGTTATTCTAACGAATAGAATACGTCTTTCGAAAGGCCACCTGCAAGCGCGTCATTTGTTTACGTCGTTAAAAATGTTATAAAAGCTAAGAAATTTTATATCAAGTCAGTCAGTCAGCTCTAGCTGCTGAATCGAGTCGCTCTGAAGACTTAAAGCGACAACAGCCCCTTCTCTGGAGAGAACCCAACTTGCGACAAGCGACTTCAGAGCTGATACGACGATTTCTACGAGCAGGCCGAAGCGACTCGAAGCAATCCCGAGCGTTTCCGAGGCGAAGCCGAACATACCCGAGGAGAACTAAACACGTAGGACGATTTCTACGAGCAGGCCGAAGCGACTCGAAGCAATCCCGAGCGTTTCCGAGGCGAAGCCGAACATACCCGAGGAGAACTAAACACGTAGGACGATTTCTACGAGCAGGCCGAAGCGACTCGAAGCAATCCCGAGCGTTTCCGAGGCGAAGCCGAACATACCCGAGGAGAACTAAACACGTAGGACGATTTCTACGAGCAAGCCGAAGCGACTCGAAGCAATCCCGAGCGTTTCCGAGGCAAAGCCGAACATACCCGAGGAGAACGAAAGACGTAGGACGACTTCTACGAGCCAGCCGAAGCGACTCGAAGCAATCCCGAGCGTTTCCGAGGCAAAGCCGAACATACCCGAGGAGAACTAAAGACGTAGGACGACTTCTGCGAGCAAGCCGAACGCAGCCGAAGCAAACCCGAGCGTTTCCGAGGTGACCCGAAGATACCCGAAGGCGTAGGAAGGCTTCCACGAACGAGACGAAGCAAACCCGAACGTTTCCGAGGTGACCCGAAGATACCCGAAGGCGTAGGAAGGCTTCCACGAACGAGACGAAGCAAACCCGAACGTTTCCGAGGTGACCCGAAGATACCCGAAGGCGTAGGAAGGCTTCCACGAACGAGACGAAGCAAACCCGAACGTTTCCGAGGTGACCCGAAGATACCCGAAGGCGTAGGAAGGCTTCCACGAACGAGACGAAGCAAACCCGAACGTTTCCGAGGTGACCCGAAGATACCCGAAGACGAGGAAGGACCTAAAAGGATAAGCCGAACACTTACGAGGAGGACTGAGAGTCCGAATCAACAGCAGTTGCGTGCTTCCACCAACATCCAAGGAGCATTCGTGACCTGTTAGTGAGGCTGTGAACAAAGTGACCCAACCAAAGAGAGGTTGTTGAACAAAGTGACCCAACCAAAGAGAGGTTGTTGAACAAAGTGACCCAACCAAAAGAGAGGTTGTTGAACAAAGTGACCCAACCAAATACGAGAGGTTGTTGAAGTTGTGAGTGCCACTTAGTGCTTCAACAAAGATCCAGACTACGGATCGTTATCCAAGTGTAGGTCCTGTGCCGATACACCACCCCAGTGACTTGTGACGTGTGGCTAAAGTGACCTCACGTCGTACCCATTGTTACAACCGTAAGTACTGAACTGATTCCTAAGCTTGCACGGTTGGCAATCTCAAGATAGCCCCGTCACGTCACTCAGAAGTAGTTAGTTGGTTTGGTACCCGAAGGCAGCCTTACCCATTCTAGGCGTTAATTGACTAGGTACCCCGAAGGGAGCCTTATCCCCTAGAACCCCAACTGAGTGTCTCAAATATCCCTCTCTATTTTAAACTGCCAGTATCTAGCGACCACCCCCTTTTTCTTATCCCCCTGTGTGTGGGATCATTAGCCCTTTGGTCAAGGTGTCTCCATAACCAGTGTATATAATATCAATCTATGTAAATATATCTTAATATTTAGTGTTGCCTTAAGCCATTTCTTTATAGTCCTGCGTGGCTATTGTTTTTAGTGACCGAGTTGTGGTAATAAATTCATGTGGTTTTATACAACTCTTTCATTAACCTTCGACACTAATATAAGCCCTATCCTGGAACACCCAGTGAATAAGTGTAGTGCCATCCTGAAGGAAGGACGCCACGTCTCCCCGTATTAGAGTACTACAGCTATAAGAGCTCAGGTAATTCGAATAACCTTATCTTGAGTAATTCCTATAAGCTGAAAGGTAACATTTTGGCGCGCCAACGTGAGTGTGGCAAAGTTTCACGTACCTTAGACACGGAAACTTTCGGTGCAGAAAGCATCGACGAACTCAGGGGGGAGACAATGGCTTCAAAAAAACCCGAAATTCACGAGGAATCCACCTTCTAGACTCATCACAAGAGCACCTAAAGGCTTCCTCTCGTAACATACGTTCGCATATAATGCGACGTTAGTGCCAACCATGCGAGCCGCCCTCATCCTGGAGAGCCCTGGCTCAAGGAACGCCAGGCAGTAATGGATATTACGCAGAGGTGCAGACATGTGGGCACAGAGATAAGCCAAGCACTACCCTTCATTACAAGGGGCCCTCAAAAACGCCCCACGAGAACCATGCAGACACACATGGTTGCAACCACTTGGGCGGCAGCGAACAAGCAGACCTTCCAAAGAACCCCGAATGACTTCGGGGAACTCTTCGAGGAAGGAAAGGCTGTCACGACTACTGCTACCACGAAGCATGCAATCCGCCGACATAATGCCGAACCGAACATTTCCGAAGCATACCGAACACTTCCGAAGTCCCCCGAAGCCGAACTAAAACTTCCACGGGCGAACCGATCACTTCCGAAGACACCCAAATGCTTCGAGATGCATCGGCCCGGAGAATGGCGAGACCCGCAGGTGAATCCACCAGAACCAGCCGCCAACCGGACCCGATATATTCCGGTTAATGCACTGAGGCGTCGGGAGCGAAGGTATGTCAATGCCAACGCCCCAATGCCACTTGAACTGCGGCCAGGCGAGTGTAACGGTGCAAGCCCACTTACCCCCTGGCCAACATATCGGACCACGTTGGTTGGGACCGTACCCAGTGGTCAAAAACGCCGACCCTACAGCTATTTGGGTCGCGTGTTCAGGCGTACGCCGAGTGAAGCTCACTTAGACCTGGTACGGCCCATGCGACGACCCAACGTGGCCCCAACACACGGGCCACAAGACATAGCCCCACCCCAGGAGCCACCAGACATAGCTCCCCCAACACACGGGCCACGAGACACAGCCCCAACTAATGAGCCCCCCGAAAAGGTTCCTACACAGGACCCAGGCCGCCCATCCGGAGCAACTGGAAGCGCCCAGTGAATCATCCGTACGCCCCTCCCCCAGAACAAATCGCGAACACCCTCCTTCGCGTGTGTAGTTATAAGCGACCGTAAAGACTTTACTTAGGTAATTTAGTGTGTGCTTAAACAGGTTTCGAACAGCGTCTTCCCCGGGAGCGGCCAAACTGTTAATACGCCGTTACCTGGGTGTGAACTAGTGACGTGTTCAAGGCTGAGTTAAAACCCAAAACCATTGTGTATCGTATACCTCCCCCTCCCTTTTAGAACACATCGCGAAACAACCCTCCTTCGCGTGTGTAGATATAAGCGACCATAGAGACTTTACTTAGGTTAATTTAATGTGCTCAAACAAACCTCAAGCAACGTCTTCCCCGGGAGCGGTCGAATTGTTACCTTTGCCGTCTCCTGAATACGATTTAAACGACGTGCTTGCGATCGATTTGAGCTAATAAACATTATATATTGTTGTTATTAATATTTACTAGGATTGTGCGGACTTAAAAATCATTTCGATCCGTGGATGAAATTGTTATAAACAAACATAACAAACGATGCACATTTCCCATAAATTCCCATATATTTCTTCGAAAATTTATCAAGTGAAAAATATTTTACACAAGAAACAAGGGCTCCTACCAATCAAAAGAGCCGTTATTCTAACGAATAGAATACGTCTTTCGAAAGGCCACCTGCAAGCGCGTCATTTGTTTACGTCGTTAAAAATGTTATAAAAGCTAAGAAATTTTATATCAAGTCAGTCAGTCAGCTCTAGCTGCTGAATCGAGTCGCTCTGAAGACTTAAAGCGACAACAGCCCCTTCTCTGGAGAGAACCCAACTTGCGACAAGCGACTTCAGAGCTGATACGACGATTTCTACGAGCAGGCCGAAGCGACTCGAAGCAATCCCGAGCGTTTCCGAGGCGAAGCCGAACATACCCGAGGAGAACTAAACACGTAGGACGATTTCTACGAGCAGGCCGAAGCGACTCGAAGCAATCCCGAGCGTTTCCGAGGCGAAGCCGAACATACCCGAGGAGAACTAAACACGTAGGACGATTTCTACGAGCAGGCCGAAGCGACTCGAAGCAATCCCGAGCGTTTCCGAGGCGAAGCCGAACATACCCGAGGAGAACTAAACACGTAGGACGATTTCTACGAGCAAGCCGAAGCGACTCGAAGCAATCCCGAGCGTTTCCGAGGCAAAGCCGAACATACCCGAGGAGAACGAAAGACGTAGGACGACTTCTACGAGCCAGCCGAAGCGACTCGAAGCAATCCCGAGCGTTTCCGAGGCAAAGCCGAACATACCCGAGGAGAACTAAAGACGTAGGACGACTTCTGCGAGCAAGCCGAACGCAGCCGAAGCAAACCCGAGCGTTTCCGAGGTGACCCGAAGATACCCGAAGGCGTAGGAAGGCTTCCACGAACGAGACGAAGCAAACCCGAACGTTTCCGAGGTGACCCGAAGATACCCGAAGGCGTAGGAAGGCTTCCACGAACGAGACGAAGCAAACCCGAACGTTTCCGAGGTGACCCGAAGATACCCGAAGGCGTAGGAAGGCTTCCACGAACGAGACGAAGCAAACCCGAACGTTTCCGAGGTGACCCGAAGATACCCGAAGGCGTAGGAAGGCTTCCACGAACGAGACGAAGCAAACCCGAACGTTTCCGAGGTGACCCGAAGATACCCGAAGGCGTAGGAAGGCTTCCACGAACGAGACGAAGCAAACCCGAACGTTTCCGAGGTGACCCGAAGATACCCGAAGACGAGGAAGGACCTAAAAGGATAAGCCGAACACTTACGAGGAGGACTGAGAGTCCGAATCAACAGCAGTTGCGTGCTTCCACCAACATCCAAGGAGCATTCGTGACCTGTTAGTGAGGCTGTGAACAAAGTGACCCAACCAAAGAGAGGTTGTTGAACAAAGTGACCCAACCAAACAGAGGTTGTTGAACAAAGTGACCCAACCAAAAGAGAGGTTGTTGAACAAAGTGACCCAACCAAATACGAGAGGTTGTTGAAGTTGTGAGTGCCACTTAGTGCTTCAACAAAGATCCAGACTACGGATCGTTATCCAAGTGTAGGTCCTGTGCCGATACACCACCCCAGTGACTTGTGACGTGTGGCTAAAGTGACCTCACGTCGTACCCATTGTTACAACCGTAAGTACTGAACTGATTCCTAAGCTTGCACGGTTGGCAATCTCAAGATAGCCCCGTCACGTCACTCAGAAGTAGTTAGTTGGTTTGGTACCCGAAGGCAGCCTTACCCATTCTAGGCGTTAATTGACTAGGTACCCCGAAGGGAGCCTTATCCCCTAGAACCCCAACTGAGTGTCTCAAATATCCCTCTCTATTTTAAACTGCCAGTATCTAGCGACCACCCCCTTTTTCTTATCCCCCTGTGTGTGGGATCATTAGCCCTTTGGTCAAGGTGTCTCCATAACCAGTGTATATAATATCAATCTATGTAAATATATCTTAATATTTAGTGTTGCCTTAAGCCATTTCTTTATAGTCCTGCGTGGCTATTGTTTTTAGTGACCGAGTTGTGGTAATAAATTCATGTGGTTTTATACAACTCTTTCATTAACCTTCGACACTAATATAAGCCCTATCCTGGAACACCCAGTGAATAAGTGTAGTGCCATCCTGAAGGAAGGACGCCACGTCTCCCCGTATTAGAGTACTACAGCTATAAGAGCTCAGGTAATTCGAATAACCTTATCTTGAGTAATTCCTATAAGCTGAAAGGTAACAGGTGTGGTGTTGTGTTCGCGGTTCGTGCTTTCTTGTTTGACCTGTGATAGCACATTTCTCCACGTGTTGGGTAATCTTTGCCCGTCATCCCTTTTATTTAAGCTGTTGGGTCTTTTTTCTATTTCTATTGCTGCTCTGATGATTCTTGAATGGAAATGTTCTATGCTCGCTATTGTTTTTGTTTGTTCAAAGTTGATCTGGTGGCCTGTATGTAGCGTGTGTTCGAATAGTGAAGATGATGTATCTTTACGAGTTATGGCATTCTTGTGTTCCTCCTTGCGGGCGCTTATCCTGCGGTTCGATTGTCCGACGTATGTCCGGTCGCAAGAGCTGCACGGTATTTCGTAGACCCCTTGTTCTTCAAGGTCGATTCTATCTTTCGGATTGTTTAAAAACTGTGAAATTTTCCTTTCCGTGGTGTATACCGTATCTATGTCGTACTTTCGTAGCATGCGACCTATCCTGTCTGTTGTTCCCTTGACGTAGGGCAGTCGAACTTTATTTAGGTTGTTTATTTCTGCTTTTTCTCTGTGTCTGTTGTTTGTCGCCCTTTGGATTTGTTTTTCTGTGAATCCGTTCTGCATTAGCCCGTCGCGTAATTTGTTGAGTTCTTCTGTTAGGTGTTCCTTGTCGGATAGTTTAATCGATCTGTCAGTTAGTGTTCTAATCACTCCCTTAAGTTGTGTTGGGTGATGGTGAGAATGTGCGTTTAGGTATCTATTAGTGTGTGTTTGTTTTCTATATGTTGTGTGGCTCAGGGTTCCATCCGGTTTCTTAGAAACGAGGACATCCAGGAAAGAAAGCACTCCGTTTACTTCAATCTCCATGGTAAACTGTATTTTTTCGTGTATATTGTTTAAATGGTTCAGGAAATTGTGTAATTTTGTTTCACCGTGCGGCCAGATGACGAATGTGTCGTCCACGTAACGTATCCATAGACACGGTTTGTCTGCGGCAGTTAGAAGGGCCTTTGTTTCGAAATCTTCCATGAATAGGTTGGCTAGGACCGGTGATAGCGGCGAGCCCATCGGGGCTCCTTCTGTTTGTTTGTAGCGCTGTCCGTCATAAATGAAGTAGGTGTTCGCTAGACAGTGTTTTGCCAAGTCTATGATGTGTTTCTCTGGTTTGTACTTTTGTTGAATCGTTGTTATGGCTTCGTCAACTGGTATATTACTGAAGAGGGACGTGACGTCGAAGCTAACCAACATATCGCCTGGTTGCAATGTTTTTGTTCGAATGATTTGTATGAAGTGTTCGGAGTTTTTTACGTATGATTCTATTGTTTCCGTGTGTGGCTGTAGTGTATTAGCAATGTATTTCGCAAGTTTTTGTACGGGAGAACCTATCGAGCTCACTATTGGTCGTAGAGGTGTGTCTGTTTTGTGTATCTTCGGTAAGCCATATAGTTTAGGGCACTTTGATGATTTTTCTCGGGGTATAATTTTCTTTTGAGTTTCTGTGTCTATCGGAGTGTCTTTAATTTTCGCTTTCGTTGTTTTTTCCAGGTATGTTGTTGGATCTCTGTTTATCTTTTTGTATGTGTCCTCCGACAGTAGCTCGGACATTTTTGTCTTGTAATCTGACACGTTCATTACTACCGTGACATATATATATATATATATATATATATATTGCTATAGGGGGGGGGGAGCTAATGAGATCTATGAGAGAGCTTTATTTAATTAATTCTGCAAGAGACTTCTAAACATAATAAAATAATAAACTATTTACTTAATATGAAGTTGAATGCCTAATGTCACTAAGTAATTATTTAATTATTGTTCAAATATAAATCGGCCGGCTAGCTAAAGGGGGTTACTTTCTATAAAGATAGAGATAATTATATATTGAGTTCTTGTATAAATGAGTATCTCAAAATCGTCCTAAGTGAAAAGTACAAAGTTATTAATAATTCAAAACTTCGCGGTATTCAACGTATTACTGCGCAAGATCGGATTAAATTTTATCCAAGAGGTGGTAAATGCACTGAATTAAGCGCGAAATCGCAATACTCTCGTGTATGTGTGAATGTTACGGTGACATTACGAAATTAAAAAGTGATGTGGTTATCTCAGTGGGTGATATCTAAGTGACTCTAATGTTCTACCTACAAGGCGTTAAAGGGTTCGAAATTTCATTACCTTAGTCCATGATACCGCAATTCTCCAGTTGTCGTGCGAAGATCTTGAAGATTCTAACCTGTAAGGCTACTTGGGGGTACAGCTCTAATGCTGAAGCACCAAATAGGATATGTGTACCTCTTTTATGTTTTTGAATCGGATTTAACAGCGGTGGAAACAAACACTTTATATACAATAACAACAGATCTAGATTTATTAAGCAAATGATAACTGATAACAACAATACAACAATGATCGTGACGAGAGATAAATATACAATTAAAACAAACAAGATAACAATAAACAGTGTGTATGATATTATGGCATTATTAAATACACTTTGTCGTGTACATAAACAGCATTTTCATAGGCAAAAGTTCTACTAATTTGGAATATTGACATCAAGGCAAAGTAGACGAATTTGAACCTTATGTACAAACACTTAAATTGGAGTGCATAGCAATGAGATAGAATAAATTGTAATGTAAGTATGTTCTGATATTTAAATAAGCTTATATTGATTGAGAATGTAAAATGATTCAAAAGTTTACGTTAGCTATATTTCAAGAATTGAATTAAATGATTATTTAGAAATGATAGGATTAAAAGACGTTACACAAGTTTGACCTAGTTTTAGATTTGACCCAGATTTAGATTTGACCTAGTTTTTGGCATGAAATGTGCATACACTAATAAATAGACTTGGTACCTTCTGTGTTACTAACTCCTTATATTGTTTGAGACCAGGTATTTCGGCCGTATGATGTGGGTTTCCCGTTGTGTCCACGACTAATATCCTCGTTCAAATGTGGGATTCAACAGCTACCAGGTGAGTGGGCGTATGGTTTGTCCTTGATCTCGTTCGGTTAGTAAGGGCGGGGTTGTAATATCTCCAATGTTTCTTTTTCTATTTCAGCTTTCGATTTATTGGTCTCAACCTTTAATGGTGTTCTAGCTCGAACGTCTTCAAATTGGTGACCTTGAACTTGCACGTGGGAATAACTCAGCAGACAAATAATGTCTAGACTGAATGCATCACTACTTGGACGTATGACTTCACGTATGAAAAATTGAATGCAATCGATCCTCTATACTTGGATGTATGACTTCACGTATGAAAAAATGAAATGAATCGATCCTCACTACTTGGATGTATGACTTCATGTATGAAAAAATGAAATGAATCCTCGATCTTCGTCGGATGTGCCTTTTTATAAGAATCTTCTGTTGTGGGCGTAGTAACCATGGCAATTTATACAGTATTTTTTTACAAAGTCTTATTACGGACAAGTTTATTTTGGAATATTAGTGGAATCATGTTTTATATTAGTTAAATTAAATCGTCTTTCAATCGGTACAATAAAATTACTTTAATTCGTTTTCTCTAAGAAAAACACATTTTTTAAAATTTAAAGGGCAAATTTAGCATTTCGACTGTCATATGTTCGATGACGTCATGGATGCTAATAAAATAAATTAAAATATCAGAATTTTGGATTAAAGTGACTTTTTAGTAGAACTTTACCTTCACAAATTAACTTTTTAAATACATTTAATATTTTTTTCATCTTTTAATCCTTTTAAAAATCTTTATTTATACAAAAAATTTGTGTGGTTAGTTTTTGAAGTGTAATAACTAAATGGTCTTTTAATTTATTTATGAATTATTGTTCTAACATGAAACTATGACCTTTTCTTAATCTATTACCACCTTTTTAAATTATCTAAATAGCTTGTAATTAATATTTTTAAACTTTTCTTTTACCTATGTTGACAACTGTCAAATTATTCAAAATGCTTATTTAAATATCTGGACTCAACTTACAAATATGTCACTGAGAAATATTTCCACATAAATACGTCTTGATAGACTTTGTATCTGTAGGTTTTCTTTGTAATTGCTTTAATTATGTATGTGAAATATTTGAAATTAATTATGATTAGAGCAATATGGCGTATCAAAATTCGAAAAATAAAATGATGCTTAGCTTAAATGTGCGCATCTAACAGATTTATCTTTAGTGACAATTATTATAAATTGACAACATGTTTATGGGGTAAATGTTGTTTATGTTCAACATTAGTTTATTTCGGTTTATAGCAAAGCATTTTTAGTTAAAAATTAGTCATGTATGTGCTATACTTTTGCCAATGTTTGGGATGATGCTTTCGAAACTATCAACCTTGCTTTAACTTTGAACCTGTAACTTTTTGTGACATTTTACTCTTGAGAATTCACACTATAAAATGGTAATCACTTATATGCTCATAGTGTGATAATAAATGTTGAAACTTGAAATTAAATTTGGCCATTTGTAAAGGCTGTCAAATTCATTTTATATTATTACTTTGCCTATATACCATTTTACTAATCATTGTTGTATTGTAAAAATATGCCAATTATAACTATAAAAATAAAACTAATGTGTTTATTGTACTAATTAGGTATTTAATTCTAATATTTAGTATTTAGTACGGGGGTTTCAGTTGGGGTTCCTGAGAAGAGTAGTCATTGGTTTGGTTTTCTAAATTTGGGGGTGAATTTCTTTCCAATATTTAAAATTTGATGGGGTTCTCAGAATATACTAGTTTTTTTAGCAAAATTTGCATTAATTTTCAGGGATTTTTACCTATACTCTTATACAAGGGTCTAACCTTAAGCATCGCCGATGTATATATGGTTGCCTGTATTCAAGGGGTTTTAAGGGGTGACTGTATGTGTTTGTGGGTATTTGACTGGTGTTGTCACATATTCAACACTAGTTTAATATATATATATATATATATATATATATATATATATATAGTAGAAAATATTGTGTCAATTCCACTGTAGAGCAATCGTAGACTCGTATTTCTGTCTCATTGAATGATGACTGACGACGACCAATGAGTCAGAAACACGTAGTACGATTGCTCTACAGCGGAATTTACCCAATATTCTCTATTTCTTGTTTTATTTTATGTATCCGCGATAATTCCTTTTTTGATATTCTTTCATAGGTTCGGATGGCATGCAGATTGACAATATCTTCCTCGTGGAGATGTTAGTCGTTGTCTTCAAAACCGAGGATGTTTTAGCTGAAGCTGCAAATGGCGATCTGTCAACTGATGGTCTTCCGTGTATGCTTACGTCTCCAAGGTTATCCCACGTTATTTCTTGTCTACACCGTACTGATGACAATCAATGAGTCAGAAACACGTGTCTAGGGTAGCTCTACAGCAGAATTTACACAATCTTGTTTTTGATGTTTTCTATCTATGTATACTTTATTCTTTTAAACACTAATGGACATTTTTAATTCCTTTAAACTATTCGCCATTATACAGGCTGTCCAGAAACTCTCCTGACAAACGAAGACCGGAGATTCCTCAGATAATTTTAAGACAATTTAACCCAATTCACCCTAGTCCGAAAATGCTTCCTAAGGGAGCTAGAGCTCTTTGAAGATGGCGCCTTGTAATTAGTTTTTTTTTAATATCTCCCGAACGCTTCTATTTAGAAAAACAAAAACTGGTATGCTTATTTATCCTCCAGAGATGAATCGATTTCATCAATTGCGAATTTCTAGTACCGGTCATAGGCGTCCGTTTTGGGTAGGTTAACGGTTATTTTAACGCATAACTTCTTTGTCTTTAACTTTTAAGCATTTGTAACAGTAGATTATTAAATTTTCAGGTATTCTAGTACTAAAAGGTACTAACTTTAAGTCGGTAGGATATACCGTTTTCTAGAAAAATCGATTTGAAAATTCTTCGTTTTTTCGTCATTAAAATTCAATTTATTATTTTTTGCACTAGTTCGCTCTGAACTGCCAACAGAAATAAAACCTACGTTTTTAATTGTCAAATTGTTGTCAGTTCGCGAAGTTTATCTTTTAATTTTTTACTTTGTAGCATTCAAACACAACGATTTCAATTTAAAAGAAAATGGTTTTTACTAATGAAGAATACGCCGATATGCATTTAGTTTATGGCGAAATGAGGTGTAACGCTCGAGCAGCGCAACGTAGATACGCTGAAAAATTTCCCAATCGTCAGCATCCCACTCACTCAACATTTACAGCTCTTCATCAACGATTAAGAGAAACAGGTTCAGTGGTCCCAAAAAAAATAAAACAGGGAGACATAATGATGTAACAGCAGAACATGAAGATGTTATTTTAATGGAAGTTGAGGAAAATCCAGAAATTAGCGTTCGAAGACTATCTGCCATGTACCCCACAATTTCAAAATCTTCCGCAGGAAATATCTTACATAAAGAAAATTTATATCCTTTTCATTTTACAAAGGTGCAAGCACTGCTAGAAGGAGATTTTCCTGCTCGTGTAGAATTCGCTAGATGGTTACAAAATCAGATAAATCAAGATGAAGATTTTTTTCAGGTACCGGGTGTTTTTTTATCTTTGATATCATTTTGATCACCTGCAACTTTCTTGTTTTTAAAAATATCAGAATGAAGCAAAAATCATTTTGCATAGGTATCTATGAAGTTTTTTACGTTTAAAAAAAAACAAAACACTAACGTTTTTCCAAGATATTAACCTAACTTATATTTTTTTACATGGAAAGCCCTAAATATTTTCGGATATTTCGATTTTACATGAAATTTCAAATATATTTTATAAAGCATACCCCATACCTATCTTCAACGGTTTGCGAGAAAACGGCGTTTAAACATGCCATTTTTAGAATAATTTAATTTTGTAAAATTGTTTTTTTTAATAATTTGTTACTCTGTTAATCGTTAATCTTTTGTTTTATTAAAAATAAACTTTCTAAATAATTATGAAAAATGATTTCTGTTTGATTTCGACATCTTTAAGAACAGGGTTACAAAACTAAATTTTTCTTTGTTGCATGTTTAAACGCCGTTTTTTCGCAAACCGTTGAAGATAGGTATGGGGTATGCTTTATAAAATATATTTGAAATTTCATGTAAAATCGAAATATCCGAAAATATTTAGGGCTTTCCATTTAAAAAGATATAAGTTAGGTTAATATCTTGGAAAAACGTTAGTGTTTTGTTTTATTTTTTAAAACGTAAAAAACTTCATAGATACCTATGCAAAATGATTTTTGCTTCATTCTGATATTTTTAAAAACAAAAAAGTTGCAGGTAATCAAAATGATATCAAACATAAAAAAACACCCGTTACATTTTGTTTGGTGACGAAGCTTCATTCTCAAAAAATGAAATTTTTAATGGACATAATACACACTATTATTCGTACGTTGGTGACAATCCCCACGTTTTTCAAGAATTTAAGCATCAGCATAGGTTTAGCATAAACGACCTGTGGAATTACCTGCTCGTTTAAATGGTGTTGATTACTTACATTTCCTGCAAAATATTTTACCTGATTTGTTAGATGAGGTGCGTTTAAATATTCGGCAAAACTTATGGTTTCTACAGGACGGCTGTCCGGCCCACTTTAGCAGGAATGTACAAGACTTTTTAGATAATAACTACGAAGACCATTGGATTGGAAGAGGCGGTCCAGTTGCTTGGCCAGCAAGGTCGCCGGATTTGAATCCTTGCGATTATTGTGTTTGGGGATACATAAAAGCATTTGTTTATTCCGTTCCGATACAAAATCGTGCATAACTCTGGCTAAGGATACAAGATGCCTGCAACGAATTTAGAAATAACTTTGGAATTTTTGCAAGAATTCGGCGTTCTCTAAGCAAAAGGGTAAATTTATGCATAGAGACTAATGGTCATCACATCGAGCATCTTTTATAACTATCTACCTTTGATACTTGATCTTTTTTTGTTAGTTTCGTTCCATTGTAATAAATACTTTGTTTTTAAAAACCTTCGGCTAAATTTTTTTTTCAAATTGATTTTTGCGTCTTTTCCCAAACTTTTTTTACGAATTGTGTGCTGCATTTATTGAAACAAAAGATGATTTATTAAATTAATTTTCATCCATGCCTTGATAGTCCTAGGCAACTTCGTCGCTAAAAATAAGTAGGTACATAATAAATTGAATTTTAATGACGAAAAAACGGAAAATTTTCAAATCGATTTTTCTAGAAAACGGTGTATCCTATCGACTTAAAGTAAGAGTACCTTTTAGTACTAGAATACCTGAAAATTTAATAATCTAGTGTCACAAATGCTTAAAAGTTAAAGACAAAAAAGTTATGCGTTAAAATAACCGTTTACCTACCCAAAACGGACGCCTATGACCGGTACTAGAAATTTGCAATTGATGGAATCGATTCATCTCTGGAGGATAAATAAGCATACCAGGTTTTGTTTTTCTAAATAGAAGCGTTCGGGAGATATTAAAAAAAATAATTACAAGCATTTTCGGACTAGGGAGAATTGGGTTAAATTTTCTTAAAATTATCTGAGGAATCTCCGGTCTTCGTTTGTCAGGAGAGTTTCTGGACAGCCTGTATAATGGCGAATAGTTTAATGGAATTAAAAATGTCCATTAGTGTTTAAAAGAATAAAGTATACATAGATAGAAAACAACAAAAAGAAGATTGTGTAAATTCTGCTGTAGAGCTACCCTAGACACGTGTTTCTGACTCATTGATTATCATCAGTACTGTGTAGACAAGGAATAACGTGGGATAACCTTGGAGACGTAAGCATACACGGAAGACCATCAGGTGACAGATCGCCATTTGCAGCTTCAGCTAAAACATCCTCGGTTTTGAAGACAACGACTAACATCTCCACGAGGAAGATATTGTCAATCTGCGTGCCATCCGAACCTATGAAAGAATATCAAAAAAGGAATTATCGCGGATACATAAAATAAAACAAGAAATAGAGAATATTGGGTAAATTCCGCTGTAGAGCCACCGTACATACTTGTTTCTGACTCATTGGTCGTCGTCATTTTCGGACTAGGGTGAATTGGGTTAAATTGTCTTAAAATTATCTGAGGAATCTCCGGTCTTCGTTTGTCAGGAGAGTTTCTGGACACCCTGTATAGTAATAAAACGTATAAAATTAATCAAAAAAGCCATGACAAAGTTTCAAGATTTTAAAAATGTTTAATAGTGTTTTTAAAAAATTAAGTCTCAATTTTGCATCACCCCATATATGGCTTTATCTCAAATATGCATATATAGATTCCTAAGATTTCTCACGTCTGAATTAACTAAGCTGTAGAATAATTGAAATAGATCTTTGTATGGACGTGTTCTTTTTTAGTTTTCCGATGAAAATTTGTTTCAAATATATTTTTCTCTTATATTTCGCGACGGTGTAATTCAGCTTGAGGATCTCTGTATATATATTCCTTTTTTTGGTGACCATATATCCGCAAAAATTGCCTGCTATAATTGCCAAGAGCTGATGAAGCACGTAATGTTAGTGGATGTCAAAACAAATATTTATTTGGAGCTTCTACGGGTTGACTTCATATATATTAACGTATAAAATTGTAATATACAGCACGGACTTGGTAAAATATTTAAAAAAAAGCGTTGTGTTTAAGGTTGACGCAATCAGAGTTATAATAAAATTTTATGAACTACTGAACGATTGTTACATATTTTTTAAATATCTTTACATATTTATTATGAGTAATTTATATTATTTATGCTTCCTATATATTGTTAATATTGTAGTGCATTCCATGGAAAAGGTATTCTTCGAGACATAGCCTATAGCATCCCAATTCAAACCTATATTTCAGAATAAAATTAAACAACGTAATACACGACAATTACCATGAAGAAATGAGTTGTGGACACCACACGCTTTGCTCATGTGGGTTGAAAATTCTTTATATAAAAGTTATTCAAAATTCAATTTTAAACACATTTATCCTCTTAATAAACCTGTCAGCAGAAGTATTACTTCTGGTCCGAATTTTAATTTATTTTATACAACAACATTACATACCGTATGTGTCAAATATCAGTAGCCATAGGGGATCAATGCATGCAATACGTGGCAATGTGGTACCCCTACCGTCCTTCCCAATGCCAGCGACGACCGATACCACAACGATTATCTCGCAAATACAAGTTAGCAGTAACTATTGGACCACCGCCTTCGGTGTTTGTAATGCGCTCAGAAATAATTTACGAGTTGCAAGCATTTCTTTTTCTTTTTCTTTTCAGTAAATGCAGAAAATTCTTCAGCTGCGTTCACGCTGCATGACACAAACAATAACGTAATTCTAATAAAATTAAAAATTAACCATAATAAAATAAAAAAATAACCCTAATAAAATAAATAAAAAAGGATTCCGAAAATAATAGTAAACTATACAAGGGGCTCAAAAATTCCTCCCTGCACAGCAAAACATTGCCCATGGCGGTCGTAGAAATTTGCTCTTACGTTTTCTAATATGTGAGCAGTTACTGAATTAGGAGCCTCAATTATTTTTTCTCTCAAGGCAACTATATTTTCTGATTGATTTTGCAATAATTCGAGGTATTTGTCGGCATTTAATATACCATCAATAAAAAACGGTCCTATCAAATGGTCACCTAAAATACCTGCCCAAACGTTTACCTTTTGAGGATATTGGGTGCGGTTTGCAAAATGCCGATGTTCATTTTCCGTAGCCAAATATCGAAAAACAGAGGGATTGTGCTTTCCGTGCAATGGAAAAGTTGACTCATTGGTGAAGCATCCATAACGGATTAACAAAACTCCATTCTTCAAAAATGGGCCTCCGGAAATATTTCTTGGGTTTTCGAATACTTAAAACATTTCAAACTATTACGTTTCCAAATACGTGAAACAGTTTTGTTACTTATACCCAAATCCTCGCCAGCACTTCTAATTGATATCTTTTTATCAATTTCCACAATACTACAAACTAACACATCCCGCCGTTCACTTTCCTCAATTTTTTGTGCAGTTATTGAAACAGAAACATTTTTCAAATAATATTATAAATTGTTTGTCTGCAAGGTACAAGACGGTCTGCCAAAGTCAGCGCAAACATATCTATGCACTATATTGCAGAGTTATTATCATAGAACCATTTTACTATCTGAAACTTTTCAGCAGAAACAATGGATTCTGTGAATATAATAAAATAAAATTACATTTTAAGATCATTATATCATTTAACGAATAGTAAAAATAAAAAACAAATTCTTCGTAGTTTTATTGTATATAATAATTTATTTTATTTTTTATTTAATCAATTATGTCCAATTACCTTTAGCTGTAAGACTGATACAAATCCATACAAATATTGTATAACACTTATAGATTTAATATCCATGTTCTTTCTCGTATCCTGTTTTTCCAATCATTTCTATCTTGCGCCAATCGTCTAGTCTCGCACCACTGAATCTCTCACTTTCGCGCCTATTGCCGTACTTGTTCCTTCAAATTTAGTCATGATCGTCCTTGATTGTTCTTTCCTTGTACTCTGGTTTCATAGACTTTTTTGTTAACCTATTTTCATTCATCCTATGTATGTGACCCAGCCAACCCATTTGCCTTTCTCCAATCAATAAATCTATGGGATTTGTCTTTAATTCGTTCAATACTAACTGTCAGTTCTCTTCTTGTGATTTCCTTTATTCTTCTCAGGAATCTCATCTCAGTAGCCATTACTTTGCTTTTGCTCTTTTTTGTTAAGGTTCAAGATTCACTGCCATATATTATTGATGGCCTGACCACTTTCTGATACCCCTGTGTTTGTATTTCCCGTGGTATCCTTTTCTTACCAAAAAATGTTGTTTTCAAGGTGTTATAGAGTCTCTCTGCTTTTCCGATTCACTGTTTTATTTCTTCATCATTTTTTCTTGTCTCTTCTATGACTACCTAGGTATTTAAAACTTGTTCTACCTCTTGTCCTTCGATTTAAGTTTCATGCCGTTTTTTCTTTAGGGACATTAACAAATGTTTTACTTCTTTCGATGTTTATTTCCATGTTTATTTTCTGTTCTATTTGATAAAGATCTAAGTTTTGTTGTAATTTGTCTTTCGTTTCAGCAATCAAGACCATATCATAAGCGAATAAGAGTTCTTGTAGTGTCACATCTTTTATCTTTCATTTGCCTATTACTATATCTTTGTACCTTCCCTTGAATCTTCTTATGGCATCATCTATTACTAAGGAAAATACTAATGGGACTAGCCTAGATGCTTGTATGAGACCTATTTCCATTTCGAATTTTGTAGATTCTAGATCGTGCATTCTGACTTGGTTTGTCTTATTTCTGTATAAAGCCTTTATGATTACTACCATATTCATTTCTACTGCTCTTCTCCTCAAACTCTTCCATATGTCGTTTCTTCTTATTTTATCGCAAGCCTTTTTTTGATCTATAAAACATATATGTATTTCCTTTCCCTTTCTTCTTTTCTCCTATTTGTATAAATATCAGTTCTTGCGTACTCCTTCCCTTTCTAAATCCATGTTGTGATTCTTCCATCGTTGTCTCTGGCTTCTTTCTTATTCTGTTTTCTATTATTCTAGTGAAAATTTTGCTAGGTGTGCTTATTAAAGTTATGCTTCTATAATTTGTGCAAATTTTTTGTATCTCCTTTTTTGTACAATGGTATTACTATACCTGTAATCCAATCCTTGGGAATCTCTTTTTGTTTTAATATATCATTCAGTATTACATGGAGTTCTAAAGAGCTAAAAAACAGACCTGGGAAGAGTTAGGACTTAGAATGAAAGAAAACTTCTTAGAAAACTGGCACACTAAAACAATGAAGACAGAAGAAAGCTACTAGACTAAAAAATGTACTTGACAGTAGAGGAGATAGGCGGATTCTGGCCCCACCCCCCACCACATTACCTCCACCCCCCACCACTCAATCCCCCACCACTAATTTTAGTTCCGAACGCGGCCACCGTGTATTTGCAGATGGCGCTGTGGTCGGCGCGCAAAATCAATATACAGGGTGTCTCAAAATTATAAATACATATACAGCATGGTACTCGGTGACGTAGCAGTCAAATATGAATATACAGGGCGTTTCAAAAATTAGAAAAAGCAAGATGGCGAATCCAAGATGGCCACCAAAATTTTCAAATGGCGTTTCAAAAATTAGAAAAGCAAGATGGCGAATCCAAGATGGCCGCCAAAATTTTCAAAATGGTGTTTAAAAAATCAGAAAGCAAGATGGCGAATCCAAGATGGCCGCCCAAATTTTAAAATGGTGTTTAAAAAATCAGAAAGCAAGATGGCGAATCCAAGATGGCCGCCCAAATTTTAAAATGGTGTTTCAAAATTAGAAAAGTAAGATGGCGAATCCAAGATGCTGAATCAATGATATAAATTTTGAACAAGGGTGTATATATAATATTTAGTTGTAGAAAACAAAAATCAGAAGAAATTTCTAGAAAAAATAATATATTCCATGTTTTTAAAAATATCATGATGACGCTAATATATTAAACAAACATTGATTGTTACCTTGTGGTTATCGGTGTGGGGTCAAGACATTAAAATCAAACCTACGGGCCACACTAGCGTTTCAGAATATAAATTGATATTTTTTCAATAACAAATTGTTTACATTCCAAAATATAAGACCGAACAAAATATTTGTAGATAAATTATGCATAACAGGATGTAAGAGATAATGCTATTTACAGTTGTTTATCTACAAACAAGTAACTTCGTAATATCAATACATTACTGTAATCTCTCACTTCCTGTTTTGAACTATATGTGGTTAGATTCATCCGTTGCATGTTTTTTATCATATTTAGGTAAAGGTGCACAAAGTTAATATGGTGACGTAGTAATAAAATATATTTTTGAAATTTATAATAATTAAATACAGGGTGTAAGGAATAAAAGATTAGCTTATTTATAAAATATTTATTTTTATATATAAACATATAAATATACTAAACTATTTTGAGAAAATTTTCTAACAATCGAACATTATGTAATACACAAATACAATAGTCTTTAGTATGAAACAAACAAGTTGAATTAGTCTTATCTAACTTAATACTATTTTCATCACACTCTAAGTTAATTATTAAAGAATTAGGTAAGTAATTTTTTAGAAACATTTTTTTCTGATGACCCTTTACGTAAATTTGATCGTTGCAGCAAACAAGTCTATTCAAAATCTTTCTTATTTCGGAGTAGTGTATATACCCATCGTTATAACATAAACCATGATGATTTTCTTTTAACCACAACACCTGACGTAATTCTTCACGTGTGAGCTTATTGTATGGCATATTAGGTTTGAAAATGAAATGCCCCATTTTTACACCATCACTAATTGCCATTTCCTTAAGCATAAACCCATTTTTTAATTGAAATCCCTGTAGATCAATAATTACATATGAATGACGTTGTAATAAATTCGGGTTAGTCTCAATATTCTCAATCCTATGTTGAAATCGATCCTCTATAGATATTCTACACTCACACAATTCATTCATTGTTGATGTATCATCAAAATTAGCCATCAAGAAATTACTTTCTTCACCGTTCCCGTAAGAGGCTGATATTCCACCAAGTTATCGTGTAAAATGAGGCAGTATACTACGGTATCTGGTTTAAATTGTTCTTGACACTCTATCTCAAGCTTGATATCAACGCTTGAGGAAATTAATGATTCATTTTGCTTGGAGCAGTCGATTAAATAAAGAGCATGGTCGTGAAACTGATTATAATCCAAAAGTGGTTGGTTTTGGCGACCGTAATAGCTAGATTGGAAATTTGAATACGCGTGATATGCAATAGCATATCGTTTAAGTCCCATATTTAAATTCATAGCTGTGTAAGGATAGCTCTCCGAGTTTAAATATAATTTTAGATTAGTAATTGCAGAATGGTCAAAGTCGGAGGAATCTGCTTGGGGATGATCCTTCTTCTTAAATTGAAATCCCACTATAACATAACGAGGTTTCTCCAAGTTTGTGCTGGTTTTGATAGGCCATATATCATTTTTCGTAGTGCGCAATGATGGTAGTTCGTGCAACTCCCACTTTCTGAATGGTATGTATATCGATTTGTTTTCTCGAAGAGCCTGTAGCAGTTTCAGGCGAGGCTTATCGTTTACAGTAATGTGTGGCACATACCATTCAATCTTTTCTATTTGTATGGTTGCCTTCTTAGTACCATCAGCCAAATTGTTTTTATAACAATTATCATCAGTTTTACTGCGATTCAGTATCAATTCCTGACTGACATTCATCATTATTTGCTTGTAATCATCAAATATTCCAAAACAAAATTTGACTGGCAAAACGGCGTTGAACTCATTTACGGAGAAGGTGGGTTGTTCATCCTTGAACGGACACCAACCTCCCATTTCAAGCATCTTAGATTCATTCGGATTGTAGGAAACGTATGCCTTCATTGTAGTAGTGATGCCAGGCTTCATACAACGATCAATCTCCACACCGTTAATTTCATATCGCATCTGGTCGAATAGAAAAGCATACGCATTGTTTGTTAGTTTACATTTACCCGTTCCGGTAGTCTGCTCATTGAATTTTCCCTGAATGAGAATGAAACTTTCACTTGGTAGAGTGTAAATATCCTGATGTTGAATGGGGATGCGAATTTCATCATTTTGGTTAAAGTTATTTGCGCGTGGATAGTAGACGTGGTATTGCTCTTTCACTATAGCATCATCGAATTTTAACCCTTGGAATATCTGCAACTTTTCCATTTTTCTCGATCACCTTCAAACCAATAGATTTTAGAAAAACAATGTTAGCAGGTGTTAATCGACGGCGTGCCCGTGATTGAATGAATGTCTGTTCAACAGATCTGTCCGTTTTATTGTTTTGACTATTAAATGATAGGCCCATTTTTCACTTCACGACAATCTCTTGAGTTCGAGACGTATAACTATCTGCTCACCACGAAAATCTACTGGGTCAGAGTCTTGATCTAATAAGGTGAGGGTAATATTACTAATTCTCTTCGTATTAATCGGCAAATACACAATATTTCTCGGTTGTACGTTAATGCTGTAGCCCGGTGCCACAGAGGGTGCGAATTCAAATAATGTGTGTGCAAGATGTGTGTCATAGTACGTAGACGTTACGATATTGCACTCGATTCTTATAGTGACAACCTTTATAATCTGCACAGCGAGATCCGATTCATGATTTTGTCCGGCAATCAACTTCCGACCACTGAACCCCAACATTCGCCCAATAGAATCATTTGGCGTAAAATCGATTGTATACTGACTCTGTATCTCACATCTTAGTGTATTGTTGTTGGGCTTTATGGACAGCAATTTGTTTTTATCTGTTACGTCACCAATTATTTGTTTTTGCAGGTAAGCCTCCAAGTCTCCTATTTCATAGGAACCAGTGGGTATATCTAACACGTGACTTTCGTAGTAAAATTTGTTGTGTCCCTCATATATGTTTGGGATAGTGTTGTATCTATGCAGACCTATCAGACCAATTGCATATTCATACCTACTATCCAAATCAATTGGCGGATAGTAATCTGCTGTGAGCACATTACTCGTGCTGCTGAGCGTGAACGTACTCGACATGATACTAATGACATTCTAATCTCTACACACGGCTATATAGAAATTTTAAACACAAATGTCCACAATTCTTGGTATCAAAATTTTGAAAACGCGAATGATTGTAAATAATTTGAGAGTTTTTAAAGTATTCTATCAATTCCAAAGGTGGTGGTAAATTGCCGAAAGAATCGAAATAATGAACTGTACGCTTCTTCTTACAATATGCGACCCAATGGGTTCCCGGGCCGGACATTGAATCAAGATTAACGACTGCACACTCACTGTTCCTCGGTTTATTAGGCAAATCGTCTCTCATAAAGACACCGCGAAAGTTAGGTATGTTTTCTCCAAACTTCAAAATATCTATATCTGTGAGAGCTCTTCGTGGCAGTCTGCTTAATAGTTTTTTGATTGTGGTTTTAAATACAATCCCAATCCTTTTCTGTACGGTTTCAAATACAGACCCTGACCATGTTTTCCCAATGCAACAGCCTCCATTGCTTTATTATGTCGTTGTGTTTCAGCCAGTAATTTTTGGGATGCCTTTGCTTTATTCACCGCCTGTGTAATTCCAGCGGCTCCTCCAGCAAGAGTGCCCAAAGCGCTTAACCCGGCAAATAGTGGTATTAGAGGAATAAAGCCCCCAGTTTTTGGTATAGGTATAATCCTTGGTGTTCTGATATTTTTTCTACCTCCATTCTTTCTAACAGCAATTTTAGCAGCGGCGAGTGATATTTTAGCTTGCTCCGCAAAATCCTTAATTTTTGATTTCGTCAGAGCTGATTTTGCTTGTGCTACAACACCCCTTCTGAAAGGAACTCTTCTACTCTTAATACCAGCTCCTTTAATTCGCTTTCTACTGCTCGTTCTCTTCATTTGTGTATTGATACCCATCCCCAGTTTTCTCTTAACTTTCATACTGTTAGTCACCAACCAGCCAGCCGCTTTCTCACCAAGACTTGCGTCTTTTGATTTAACACGATTCCAAGCTTTTTCTTCAAGAATTTGATCCGCCTTGTGTCGATCTTTAATATCCTTATTTTTGGAGTATGCAATGTCGTGCTCTTTACATGCAGAGTCGAGCGGGTTTATTCCAGGATCTCCTCTAGCTAAACGTTCTTTTACTTTCGTCCCAGGGCCGCACCACTGGTAGTGGGGCAAGTGTAGCTCTACAGGAAGATTGTTGATAAGAGTGTTTAGGACACCACCTCCTTCTTTGAATGCTAACATTTGAGTGAATGATATTTGATAGGATGAATGTCCTAAATACACTTAGTACTGCATCATGCGTCTAGTTAAGCAGAAGCTTAACCTCCAAGTGAATAATTTGGACAATGAACTGCTGTCTGAAAATTCATATCGTAGACATAATTCATTACTCCCTAATACAATTCGATGCATAATATGCGGACCGTCTAATTGTGGAAAAACAAACGCTCTGATAAGTCTGATTATTGAAGAAAACGGTCTTAAATTTCATAATATCTATGTGTACTCCAAGTCGCTCTTCCAGCCGAAATATCAATTCCTGGAGAAGGTGGTTAATAATGTTAAAGGCATAAAGTATTTCAAGTACACCGAAAACGATAATATTCTAGATCCTAATGAAGCATTAGAAAACTCTATATTTATTTTCGATGATGTGGTGTGTGACAAGCAAGATAAAATTAGATCGTATTTTAGTATGGGGCGGCACAAGGCCATTGATTCTTTCTACTTATGTCAAACATATACCCGTATACCTAAACATTTAATTCGAGACAATGCTAATTTTATTATTTTATTTAAACAAGACGATCTAAATCTTCGACATATATATAACGATCATGTAGGCACCGACATGACTTTTGACCAGTTCAAGTCAGTTTGTGCCGAGTGTTGGAAAAATAAATATGACTTTCTCACAATTGATAAGGATAGTAATATAAATGAGGGTCGCTATCGAAAAATGTTTGATTGCTTTATATATTTGTAAACGACTATAAATTTGTCAATCTACTATTGTTACTCGATCGTGTTGGATGTATTAAAATGGAAGAAGAAGAACCGACAGAAGATACATATATTGGATGTTGTGATATATGCTGCTTATTTTGTGAATTTATTTCATCGATTATACTTCATATTTTCTCATAGTTATCAAGTGTAAGTAGTATAGACAACAACAATTATAGCTCTGAAAATTATACAGAGCTCTTCAAAACCAGTATTAACCGCTTAGAGCCCATTGTATTCTGTATATTACCTGTTTCGAAGCACTTGGGACGCAGTTCAAAGCTGTTTGTAGCACTTCAAAAGCCGTTCAAAGCACTTCAAAAACTGTTCAAAAGCTGTTTGTAGCACTTCAAAAGCCGTTCAAAGCGCTTCAGAAGCTGTTCAAAAGCTGTTTGTAGCACTTCAAAAGCCGTTCAAAGCGCTTCAGAAGCTGTTCAAAAGCTGTTTGTAGCACTTCAAAAGCTGTTCAAAGCACTTCAAAAGATGTTCAACATTATTTAAATATGGCCGCACAGAGCAGAAATAATAGTGATAGAATTACATCTGAAATAATACGAGCTACCAATTCCATTAGAAGGAAACATTTAGCATTAAAATCAGGTCGTTCTGATTATGATAAGTTAATAACAGAACATTTTAAACCTGTTACCGAACCCCTTCGGAAGGTATTGGAAGATGTCGTTATACCAACAGTTAAAAGTGAAACTAAGATGGAACCAAAGGATGAAAGAATGGTTGAGGATGGTGAAATAAAACTTCGACTGGAAAAGCCGACAACATCTAAAAAGGGGGTTAGTATAACCCATGATCGTGCATTTCAAGTACAGCCCACCGGTATCGACAGAGGTGTACAACATGATGATAGTGTATTTGAGCTTGACACAACACCAGTGGAAGTGGATCCAGAGGAATCATTTCAGCAGTATCGTACTCAATATAGAGAGATGCTTAGAAGGACACCAGAAATCGTCGATGACTATCTGGAACAGTACGAGTTAATGCCAAGGACTTACTTGGATGGCTTATTGGTGGATACCGCTGGTGAATATGATTTAACAACAGGTGTTCACTTCGATCCTATAACAAATAAATTTAAAATTGGCAACTCCATTTTAACCATCGACGGTAAAGATATTGTAATCGATACTGTGCGATATAGAGGAACTGGTGGCCTCTACGAATTAATATTTAAAGCCCGTCCGGAGGGTTTTACTAAAGAAGATGAGGATCGATATCGTGCAATTTTAAAACAGACTAATGTACATCGTCGCGGATATGATCCGAGAAAACAGGTTCAAGGCACTAAGAGTTACAAGTATGTAAACATCATTAGACCCCTAACATATGAGAGACACGCATCAGCAAGTGGACGTATTGAGGGTGGTGGTCATTTAGGTGAAGAACTCATATTTAGAAATGAACCATACCAGTACGTTTACTGGGATGATATAAACGAACTGGTGGATCGTCTACGTTTACTGATAGCTTCCAAGCATTCAGGGAATAATGGTCATGCTAATGAAATAGCCTCAATAATAGAAGAGCTCCAGGAAGCTGGTGTCATTGAATATAACTAGAGACATTTTCAATTATGGTCTCAGTCTAAATACAAACATCAATATGGATAGCATTGATAAATTTGGTCGTCACTTAACTAAATCAAAAACGAAAAAATCTGTACCCACAGATAACCATCATCCACTTTTCGAAACTAGTACTGACGGTCATTACAATTTTAAAAATAAGCGACTATGTAATGTTCAATCACCAGTAGAAGTTGACGACTGTGCAAATAAAGCTTACGTGGACAAAAAGTTTAAAGATGTTGATGAAATCATTAAAAAATCTAAATCACCGTATTATAACCAAATTACGGAGTTTATCGAACTACAGACTGACGTGGAGGATTTAAAACGTTTGAAAACAAACGTCACCAGCAAAACTGATGAGCTGACGGATAGCGTAGATCGGCTGAATCGTGAATTTGTAGCATATAAAACCAAAGTAGATGAGGCTCTACATTTGGACAACAGGTTCAGATTTGATTTGGACGTTGTTGAAGATAAATTGACACAAAACGAGTCCTCATTTAAAACTTTATTGACCAATTTGGAAACAAAGATTGATAACAAAATTAAGAAGTTAAAGACTAATAATGAGTAAAGTTAAACAAGATGTTGTCAACGAGTTGCATAAACCAGCCCGCAGAATATTTAAACGGCGTCGTGTTATTATTAGAGGTCTCGATGACTTGTGGCAGACAGATCTGATGGAATTTGTACCATATGCTAGAGAGAACAGAGGTTATAAATACATACTCGTGGTAATTGATTGCTTCTCGAAATTTCTATGGACTCAACCTATAAAAAGTAAAACAGGTGCAGATGTGATGAATGCAATGCAAACAATTTTAAAAGGAACTAGACAACCTAAAAATTTACAATCAGATAACGGTCGTGAATATTATAATGCTAAATTTAAAAAGCTGATGAAGCAATACAATATAAATCATTATTCAACATATAGTACCATGAAGGCTTCCATTGCAGAACGTGTAATTCGAACAATTAAGGGAAAATTGTATAAGAAATTCAGTATGTTGGGTAAATATAGATGGGTTGATATATTGTCAGAAGTAACCGACACCTATAATGGGACTAAACATAGAACGATTAAAATGAGACCTCGTGATGTTACCAAGAAGAATGAAAAACGGTTGTTAAAAAGCGTTTATAGTCATGTTAAAATAAGTGGGCTTCGAAAGTTTCATGTGGGAGATATAGTACGTATAAGTAAATATAAAAGCGTATTTGAAAAGGGATACATACCCTCCTGGTCCACAGAGCTATTTAAAATAGTTAAAGCTAATATTACAAATCCAGCAACGTATGTTCTAGAAGACATGAACGGACAACCCATCTTGGGTAGTTTTTACCAAGAAGAATTGCAAAAAGCGAAACATGCAGACGTATACCTGGTTGAAAAGGTGCTGCGCAGAAAAGGCAATAAAGTTTATGTCAAATGGTTGGGCCTATCAACTTCAAATAACTCTTGGATAGATAAACATGATATATTGTAATTGAAATTGTATATATTTCTTTTTATGAAACAATAAAACAAATATTAAACTGCTACATATAAGTTTTATTTATAAATAGGATAAGTATTTAATTTACAATAGCTACAATTTCTTCGAGCAGGTGTTGGACCATCTATGTGCTCCGACTGCCAGGGCTGATTGTAGTGGAGATAGCACGGTAAGTATTCTTTGAGAGCTTCCCTCTTCTCTGTGGGGATAATGTGCCAGTTTTGTTTCAAAGATTCAGCTGTCACCATGGCTTGTAGAATGGATGTTGGGATCTCGCGAATTGTTGCTTTATTTATTCCGTCTAGTGTACCAAAATTCTTATTAACTTGTTTAATAGCTCGATCAACCTTGTTTTGTTGATTCCCCATTTTAGAGTTTGATTTTTCTAATATTCAATGTTATTTTATAAACTTCAATATCAAATCCTAGTTTCTTTAATTCTGATTTGTATTTCTCGATTCTATTATCTAACAATTTAATTTTCAATTTGAGTGTTCTCCGCTTACATATTTCACACATCGTTGATTGATGGCAAATCAACGTCTATTTCACTTAAGAATTCTTCATACTTTTTTATTCGAACTGCCATCATTTTAAAAATACCTCGCGAGAGTGTATCACAATTGTAACTAAAGTTATCTAAGTAATAATACTATTTGTATATAAATATATGGTAGTAGCGTGCAAGAATACATGCGCACATATGGCCACAATCATTCAATAGAAATTATTAAATATAAACTTTAAAAATATATTTTATTACTACGTCACCATACTGTATTAAGTTTGTGTATTACCTAAATACAATAAAAAACATGCAACGGATATATCTAACCACATTTATTTTGTAACAGGAAGTGAGAGATAATGCTGTTTACGAAGTTATTTGTTTGTAGATAAACAACTGTAAATAGCATTATCTCTTACATCCTGTTATGCATAATTTATCTACAAATATTTTGTTCGGTCTTGCGTTTTAGAAAATAAACATATTTTTGTTTATTGAAAAAAATATCAATTTATCTTCTGAAACGTTGCATTTACTGGTATATAAAATACAGCGGTCAGTATTGTAAATGTCATTCAACATTGTGTTCTACTAGAGCGTACATCATTACATTATTCTACAAGTAAGTACATATTGCTTTTTTTCGAAACGGTATTATACATACTTCTAAGATGTTTTGAATGTGTCTAGTATTTATAAATATCTTTTTTAAACTAGACCGGAAGTAGTAGTTTACACATACAATTGTTTTACTAATGCTTGAATAAAATAGAATATTTCTTATTCTAAACTTCAGTAAACACTGCAACCTCGTTGAGAGTACATCGTTATTGTTTCTAGTTAGAGCTCTTATTATTATTAGAACAGTAAGTAATAATTATTTTTTAAAAATTTCTTCTTCTTCAATGTATTTTGTAAATATTAATCACCTAGTTTTAAATTTGTTTTTTTAATATTTCATTATAAACAGTATACAGTGGTGTTTAATATAAACCGCTATAGCAAATTTTATATTTACGAGTGTACTCTTGATATCTCATTAGATTTTTAGTAAAATCGGTACATATTAACATATGTTTTTAAATTATTTTGGGGCGTCTTTAAATATTATAAACAGTATTTTTTGATATACAGTGATGCTTCATATCAATCTGACACATTTTTTCAAGATAATTTGAATTATTATATAATAATTTTTCTTTAAAATTCCTAATTATTATTTCAATTTTGATTTTTATTTCTTTGCAGAAATGAACTGCCTAATATGCGGAAAAACGTTCTCCCGAAGGGATAGTCTGAAGCGGCATGTAAATGCCCTCCACCGCAATTTTATTTGCGGTATTTGTGGAGAGGGCGTGGACACATGTGAGCATGTTGGTGGACCATCTAAGAAGAGGGTTAAAGTAGATGTTGTGCCATCCACAAGCTCTAATAGACTTGCGGATGCTGCTCCATCTACTAGTCGAGATGTGTCTCAGGTAAGCTGTTGTGGGCTGAGTTTTCCTACTAATTCTCTATATAGGGGACATCTCCGCTCACAGCAGCACTTGATTAATAACACACTTATGCTGCAGGATGGAGTGTTCAAAATTAATTCATCATTCAAAAACCGGGTCGCGAGCTACAAAATTTTAGGCAATAAAAATTTAGATGTTAATTTTCTGGCCAATTTAAAAATTAAAGTGTGCCGCCTGATTAAAGACGTTCTGGCGAGGGCTGTATCGGGTGTTAAGGTGCAGTTAGAGCTATTTGCTCATTATGTTAAAGCGATAGCAGATGAGGAAATAGTCGACTTAAAATCATTTAATACCCGATACACCATTGTCACCGAGTGGTCTGACTTGGAGGACGTCTTTGACCAGGCGGCTGCTATTATAAAGTCGAAGTCGGAAGAGTTTTCGGAGAGAGGGAGTAATTGGGCATTTAAGATGGTCTCACATTTAGAGGTTAACATCAACACCTACCAACCTCTTGGGGGATCATCTTACTTGGAACTACCCCCCTCGATCCGAAACAAAAAAGCGTGCGTCAACATTCAGAACTCCGATGACGCATGCCTGTGTTGGTCGCTAGTAGCAGCACTCCATCCTGCCAACAAAAAAGTAGACAGAGTGAGTAGTTATCCCCATTACTCCAGCGTCCTAAATTTTGAAGGTATTAAATTCCCGGTTAAAATTAAAGACATTCCTAAAATTGAAGAAATGAATAATTTAAGTATTAACGTTTACGCTTTGGCTATAAATGATGACACAAAAAATCATGAGGTGGTGGGGCCGATTTATTTTACGCGGAACAGGAAAGCTGTTCACATTAATTTATTATTTTTGGAAGACGGGGTCAAATCGCATTATGTTTTAATTAAAAATCTTTCCAGGCTAGTTTCGTCTCAAATAAATAAGCATAAGAGTGGTGTTCACATCTGCGATGGGTGTTTGGTTTATTTCAGAACACCCGAAAAACTAACCACCCATCAACAGAATGATTGCAATCATGTTTACACCGTACTACCCTCAACTGTTGCGCGTAAAACTAAATTTGGAAATATGATACCACAAAATATATTAAGATTCGATGGTTATGATAAGAAAATGTCCGTTCCTTTTGTTGTTTATGCCGATTTTGAAAGTATTCTCCAACCAATTCACACATGTAGCGGTGATCCATCTAATTCGTATACAAATAAAACATTCAAACATATTCCTTATAGTTTTGCATACCAAATTGTGTGTTCGTTTGATGTGAATTTAAATAAATTTGTCACGTATGCCGGTTTAGATTGTTCAACGGTGTTTGTTGAAAAATTGATAGAAGACGTTAAGCTAATCTATGAAAACTATTTAAAGACTATCGTGCCGATGAATCCTTTAAATAATAGCGAACAAAAATTATATAATGAGGCCATGATTTGCCACATATGTGAACTATCTCTCAACGGAGATAGAATGAGAGATCACTGCCACATTACGGGAGCGTTTCGAGGGGCCGCTCATTCTAATTGTAATCTCAACTTCAAAATTCCGAAATTTGTCCCTATCTTTTTTCATAATTTGAGCGGGTACGATAGCCATCTATTTTTGAGAGATTTGGCACAACAAAATTTAAATATTGATGTGATTCCGATTAATAAAGAACGGTACATTAGTTTCAGCGCGAAAGTTTTGGTCGGTGATTATACTGATAAATCGGGCGAGAAAAGAAATGTTTGTATAAATCTACGGTTTTTAGATAGTTTTCGGTTCATGGCGTCTTCTATTGATAAACTAGCGAAAAATTTAGACCCACAAGACTTCAAAAATGTTAGACGGGCGTTTCCCGTAGATTCGGAATTCAATTTAATTAGAAAAAAGGGTGTATTCCCTTACCAATATATAGACACCTTTGGGCGATTGTTTGAACCGGCCTTACCGGCAAAGCGCGATTTTTTCAATTCTTTATGCAATGAGGATATTTCGGTTGCTGAATATCAACACGCACAAACTGTTTGGAATACATTTGGATGTAAGAATTTATTAGAATATTCTAATTTATATTTAAAAACAGATGTTTTACTTTTGGCTGATATTTTTGAAAACTTTAGAAAAATTTGTCGTGATACATATAGTTTGGATCCAGCACAATATTACACCAGCCCTGGCCTGTCTTGGGATGCTATGTTGAAGCATACCAAAATTGAACTGGAGCTACTCACTGACATCGACATGCATCATTTTGTTAAGCGGAGTATCAGGGGTGGGTTGTGTCAGGTATCTTTGCGGCACGCTACAGCAAATAATAAATATATGTCTAGCTATGATGCGAGTGCTCCAAGTTCCTATCTAGCTTATTGGGACGCGAACAATTTGTATGGGTGGGCAATGTCGCAGTATCTACCATTCGGCGGGTTTAGTTGGGTTAGTCAAGATGAAATTGACAATTTAAATATCTCAGGGGTCGCTGATGATTCACAGATTGGTTATTTTTTGGAAGTAGATGTCGAGTATCCTGTAACATTGCATGATGAGCATAACGACTTACCTTTTCTGCCCGAAAACATGGTACCTCCCACATCTAAATTTCAAAATAAAAAGCTGATCGCTAACTTACAAAATAAAGAGAAATATGTCATACACTATAGAACATTAAAGCAAGCGTTACATTTCGGCCTTAAAATCACCAAAATTCATCGTGTTTTGAAATTCAACCAGTCAAACTGGCTTCAAAATTATATCGACCTAAACACCAGCCTACGTCAGCAAGCTAAGAATGATTTCGAGAAAGACTTCTACAAGCTTATGAACAACTCTGTATATGGTAAAACCATGGAGAATGTTGATAAGCGAGTAGATGTCAAATTGGTCACACATTGGGAGGACCATGGTAAAAGTCGCGGGGCTGGTAGTTTAATCGCGAAACCAAATTTTAAGAGTGTTAGTATCTTTTCTGAAAACTTTGTAGCTATCCAGATGGAGAAGTTAAAAATTGTATATAATAAACCTATTTATATTGGCTTCTCCGTCTTGGAGCTCTCAAAATATTTAATGTATGACTTTTTCTATAATTTTTTGAAACGCGAGTATGCAGAAAACGTTTGTCTGTGTTATATGGATACGGACAGCTTCATTTTAAAAGTGAAGAGTAATGATATATACGGTGACATTAAGAAAAATATTTCAAAATTCGATACATCGAACTTTTCGGCCAATAATGTCTACAACATAGCACCTCAAAACAAGGCTGTTTTAGGTTTATTTAAAGATGAAAATGCGGGTAATATAATGAGTGAGTTTGTTGGATTGCGCGCGAAAATGTATGCCCTAGCGGTTGAGGGTAGAGAAATTAAAAAAGCGAAAGGTGTAAAAAAGACTGTAGTCCGGGATGAAATTAGTTTGGCAGATTATCGCGGTTGTTTATTCGAACAAAATTTAATATTAAAAAAACAGAACCTATTTAGGACTAAATTACATAATATCTATTCGGTCGAACAAAATAAACTAGCCTTATCACCTCACGATGATAAACGCTGGATTAATGGGGATGGTATCCACACTCTGGCCTGGGGACACTATAAGATCGATTTACCACCTCCTTATCTGATCCCCTGCGCATGCCTCGGATGGAGATGATTTGTCGCTTCAAATTGAGTAAGTATCCCCACTAATATTTCACTAAATCAGTATTAGTTTGGTTGCATTTGAGTTCACACATATTTTTATGTTCTAATATTAAAATGGAAGCTAGTAAGAATGCAAATTATATAAACTTATATCTATATAATTTTTTTAATTCTTTCCAGAAACTTACAATGAATTTATTGATAATTCACTTAAAATGATTGATGACAACATCGTTAAAGAAAAAAAACTAATTGGACAGTCATCATACTTCCTCAACAAAAGTGGTTCCAAGTGGCTCATCATCGGCCTTAGCCCAGCAGCTGGATTCATACCTATCATTCAAATTCGTTCCCCAACAAACTGCATATTCTTCACATTGGAAGAATGGGCGGAATTTTGCAAGACTGAGAGTTGCAGCCCCAATCATCAAATTGAAATGTCGACATATAAAACGATTAGTGTTATACGAATAAGTAGTCGAAATCAGCAGATGGTATTATCAAATGATACATATAATAATTTATTTAATTTACAACCACTAATTAAATATAAATTATCATTTTTCGCTGATAGTGAGTTCCCTAGTTTTTATAATACATTGTTGAAATCTTGTATAAATTTAAGCGGTGATCTATATAGCAATATTGTTAAATTAATAGAGGATCAGTCAAATTCATTAAACGCTTTTCTAATGTTAGAAGTGCTACATACTTCTTTTACCACTCTTCATTATGATTTTGAAGTAATGAAACTAGGTGATATTGCTAATTGGTATACCAATACTGTTGATTGATTAGTCCATAAATGTGATACTAGATAATAAGTTTAATTGTATATAAAAATAAATTTTGTCTATAGAATCTAATCTTTTATTTCCTTACACCCTTGTTTATTTTGAAACGTCCTGTATATTCATATTTTATTAATACAAGTATTATGCTGTATATGTATTTAATTTTGGCCGCCATCTTGGATTCGCCATCTTGCTTTTTCTGATTTTTAAACGCCCTACATTAATTTGAAAATTTTGGCGGCCATCTTGGATTCGCCATCTTGCTTTTCTAATTTTTGAAACGCCCTGCCATAATTTGAAAATTTTGGCGGCCATCTTGGATTCGCCATCTTGCTTTTTCTAATTTTTGAAACGCCATTTTAAAAAGTTTGGCGGCCATCTTGGATTCGCCATCTTGCTTTTCTAATTTTTGGAACGCCATTTTGAAAATTTTGGCGGCCATCTTGGATTCGCCATCTTGCTTTTCTAATTTTTGAAACGCCATTTGAAAATTTTGGTGGCCATCTTGGATTCGCCATCTTGCTTTTTCTAATTTTTGAAACGCCCTGTATATTCATATTTGACTGCTACGTCACCGAGTACCATGCTGTATATGTATTTATAATTTTGAGACACCCTGTATATTGATTTTGCGCGCCGACCACAGCGCCATCTGCAAATACACGGTGGCCGCGTTCGGAACTAAAATTAGTGGTGGGGGATTGAGTGGTGGGGGGTGGAGGTAATGTGGTGGGGGGTGGGGCCAGAATCCGCCTATCTCCTCTACTGGGAATCGCACCATTATAATATTGATAATATTTCTTCAACTTTACACTCTCAGCTACAAACCATTCCCATTCTTCTAAATTAAAATATACACATTGTTTTTTAATACCCACAATCTTCACTGTCGGTTCAAAATCCTTATTTGGTGCTAAACCCACACATATCCACTTAGAATGACTTTTATTTAAAAAAAAAATTCTTTCTCCCACTAATGGTACATCCCATATTGGTTCTCTAGCAAATTCGTCCGGTGATACTTGTGATACCTTTCCTGCAGTCGTACTCACTTTATTCCAAAAAATATTTGATTCGCCCATTTCAGTAAAAAATGTGTCTACTCTCGGATCCGCTTCAAACATTTTATGTAAATCAATACTATTATCTACCAATTCACTGTCGTCCACTATCAGTTCACCCTCCTCTACTATCCGTGAACAATCACACTTTTTTTCTTCTCCAGTAAAACAACGCTTCGACATATTGGATTATACTAACATTTATTTATCATATCAACCTTTATATATACCTACTATCTACCACTTCTCACAATCTCCACCTCCACTAACCAATTCTAAAACCTCTTCATTAACCTTGACCTTAACTGGACATTGACCTTGAGAACTATATACAATTTAACCTTAACTTCACTTTAATATTAACTTTTTAACCTTGAATTCCTTCTTTCACCTCCATCGCCATTTCTCTCCCTTGCTTCACATTTATTCACAAAACCAATTTAAATAATTCAATAATGTACTGCTTCTCCTTTTCCCATCATACTTATAATATTCGTATACATCACATAAATACATTAAATTATATTTATACGACTCATAAAACTGCTGCGCTATATTATCATTTATTATAGCCCACCCAAATTCATCTTGACTTACTTCCTCACTATTTGAAAATATCTCCCCAACATTTTTAAAACTATTAAATTTCTCTTGCACTTCCAGCAACACTTCACTTGTTAGCTCTTCATTTTCATTCATATTTAAAATGAAACTACATACACATTATATACACTCAATCTCATTTCAACGACCTTGACTTGATCTTGACTTAACCTTGACCTTGACCTGACCCTTCACCTTGATTTAACCTCGACTTGATCTCCACTTGTCCTTGAATTGACCTTGACCATTCTATCTCAGCCGATTCTGGAACCTCCTCATTGACCTTGATCTATGCTGCAATCTTGACCTTGAATCATGACCTTGACATGACCTTGAAATGACCTTGATATGACTTTGACCGTTCCATCTCAGCCGATTCTGGAACCTCCTCATTGACCTTGATCTATGCTGCGTGCATGATCAAGGTCAATGAGGAGGTTCCAGAATCGGCTGAGACCCTCTACTCGTAAATTATGCATTCTATATATATTTATTAAGAGTACAAAAGTATTTAGAGTTATATTTGCAATATTTTTTGTATACATGAAATTTCAAAATTCGGACCGGAAGTAGCACTTTTACTCTTAGCGAGTAGCACTTTTTTTCGAATATCTTGCAAAGTATGCATTCTATAGCGATTTATTAAGAGAATAAAAGTACTTAGAATAGGATTTTGAATAAGTTTTGTATAAAAAAATTCTTAAGATTGTATAGTTTGAAACGCTCATACGTATAAGAAAGTCGTGTGGTGGCCACACCTCATTTTTTATTTTTATTTTATATATGGTAATTTAAACTGATTTATTTTAAGAGTGAATATATTTTTGTCCATATAATTATAATATACAATAAAATTATCAATTGTTGGAGTACACAATTATGAGATGAGTTGTAGTATATTGTCATAATTATAATACTTAAATAAAATACTAATGAAGGACATGTTCATTTTGGATATAAACCAGAGGGATTGTACTGCTTGTAATAAACTAAATGTTTTACAATTTCTTTTAAAAAATGAGGTGTGGCCACCACACGACTTTCTTATACGTATGAGCGTTTCAAACTGTACAATTTTAAGAATTTTTTTAATACAAAACTTATTCAAAATCCTATTCTAAGTACTTTCATTCTCTTAATAAATCGCTATAGAATGCGTACTTCGCAAGATATCAAAAAAATGAGGTGTGGCCACCACACGACTTTCTTATACGTATGAGCGTTTCAAATTATAGAATTTTAAGATTTTTTTTCTACAAAAATTATTCAAAATCCTATTCTAAGTACTTCTATTCTCTTAATAAATCTCTATAGAATGCACACTTTGCAAGTTATTATCAAAAAAGTGCTATTCGCTAAGAGTAAAAGTGCTACTTCCGGTCCGAATTTTGAAATTTCATATATACAAAAAATATTGCAAATCCAATTCTAAATACTTTTGTACTCTTGATAAATATATATAGAATGCATAACTTACGACATATTTGCAAAAAATCGCTACTCGATAAGAGTAAAAGTGGTACTTCCGGTCTGAATTTTGAATTTTTTTTTTATACAAAAGATATTGAAAATTTTGTTCTAAATACTTTAATACCCGTAACGTACTTGCCTAAAAAGCATGACTTGCGAAATATTCGCAAAAAACTGAATTCTTTATAAATTTGTTTAAACTTAGTAGTTGACGAAATATTGTCAAAATTCGATTTTTTCGCTGAAGTAAACTGCTACATCCGGTCTACCGATTTTACTGAAAAACTAATCAGATCTCAAGAGGGAGATTATACACGTAAATACAAATTTTGAATTGATATCTACAGCGGTTTGACCGCTATCGTGGTCACACACACAGAGAGAGAGACACACAGACATTTTTTAAAAACCACTTTTTCGGTATCTGGGGACTTCAAAACCTGGACATCTGCAAAAATCTCGAGGTCGAAAATTTTCATCATCACAATACTTCCTTATACTACGTATAAGAAAGTAAAAGTGCTCCTCGCTAAGAGTAAAAGTGCTACTTCCGGTCCGAATTTTGAAATTTCATTTATAGAAAAAATATTGCAAATATAGTTTTAAATACTTTTGTACTCTAGATAAATATATATAGAATGGATAACTTACGACATATTTGCAAAAAATCGCTATTCGATAAGAGTAAAAGTGGTACTTCCGGTCTGAATTTTGAAATTTTTTTATACAAAAGATATTTAAAAGTACGTTCTAAATACTTTTATACTTGTAATGTACCTGCCTAGAAAGCATGACTTGCGAGATATTCGCAAAAAATTGATTTTCGATAAGAGTAAAAGACCTACTTCCGGTAGGAATTTCGAAAAACTTTATTAATACAATTTTTCTCAAATTTAATTTTGAGTACATTTGAATTCTTTATAAATTTGTTTAAACTTAGTAATTGACGAAATATTTGCAAAATTCGATTTTTTCACTGAAGTAAACTACTACTTCCGGTCTGCCGATTTTGCTCAAAATCTAATCAGTTCTCAAGAGGGAGATTATATTCGTAAATACAAAATTTGGAATTGATATCTACAGCGGTTTGACCGCTATCGTGGTCACACGCACACGCACACACACACACACACACACACACACACACACACACACACACAGGCAGGCAGGCAGGCACACACACTTTTTTTAAAACCACTTTTTTGGTATCAGGGGACCTCAAAACGTGGACATCTGCAAAAATCTCGATGTCGAAAATTTTCATCATCACAATACTTCCTTATACTACGCATAAGAAAGTAAAACTGTTATCAACCTATTAGGAAATACAAGTTAAACAGGTCTGTCAAGTTGACCCCTTGCTATTATATTCGTCACCGAGTTCTAAAAATAAATTCAACTTTTTGGGGAGGTCATTTGTCAAGTCAGCCCCCTCTTCGGTTTTTTTTAAAAAATCTCTGAAAACAGAAGACCACAATTGAGAACAAATAGAAGCACAATTGACACGCATTTTAGTCAGTTGTGCTTAATTGGTGCTCAACTGTGCCGTTCTTAGTTTCATTTGTGGTCTTCTGTTTTCAGAGATTTTTAAAAAAGTCGAAGACTGACTTGACGAATGGCCTCCCCAAAAACTTGAATTTATTTTAAAAAAACGGTGCCTTCGCAAAGCACGTCAATTGTGCTCAATTATGCCGTATAGCATCTTTCATATAACCCTTCCTCGAAATTTTAGGACTGTTTATATAAGATGACGACTAAAGCCGAATAAAATAAATTATTTTCTGGAGTTAAATAAATATAATAAATAAAAACAGTTTTGAATTTTAAATAAATCTCAACAAAATAATTGTCTATTAAACTTGTAATAACTCTTGTACTTTTTTGGTAGGTAATTATTTTCACACAGCAATAATTAGGTATGTACTTCATAAAATTATTATATTTTTCTACCACTGTCATTGAATGTCATCCACCCCCTTTCGATTTTTCTTAATATCTGTAAACAGTAAAGGAAAATAAAACTAATAATGGCACCAATGGAGCATAATTGACACATTTTATGGTATATAGGTATAAAGTGAGTCGAAGGCACCCAGTTTTAAACAAAATTAACTTTTGGGGGGGATTGTCGAGTTGGCCGCCCTTTTTTAAAAATCTCTGAAAACACAAGATTATAAAAGAAACTAATAACGGCACAACTCAGCACAATTGACACGCGTTTTATACAATAAATTATAACAACTTCACAGACCTAAGTTTAACCGATCTCTCTTACAATACAATTTTGTCAAAAAGTTGAATGGATCGATAATATATATGCATTTTATTGTAGTGTGCGTTAATTCTTAACATTATTATTATAATTTGTATTAATATCTCAAAGAAGTTTTAATTTTTCAATTACATTTTAATTTTTTTATTGTTATTGAATACTTCTGACATACGGGTGTCAATAAAATGTCATTTATGTATTATTAATAGAATGTAATTGTTTTGTAACACTGAAAACAAAATACAATTAATATCTAATTCATTTATTTTCAATTACAGTACGTCTTCTATTCATGTTCTCTATTTCAATTCTATGTGCATATATGTAAAGTGAAAAGAACAAATACATATTTCTAATTATTATTAATTAAGTACAGTTTGTTTATACATTAAGTTAATATACGATCTCAACCTTTCTAAATTAAAAGCATATTTTCTGTAATTTTTATTGATCTCAACACAAATCACCTACAATTAATGTGAATCTATTTTGCGTAAATATTTTTTATTTTACCGCCAAAATTATTTATCCAATGAAGATTTATAATACACAAAATGTATTTTGAATATCAAATATTACGTCTTGGTTTGTTCTATCGACTTCTTTCAAATTATGTGTAAAAATGAATGTATGTAAATGTTTTTTAATTTATTCTACTTAAGTTTGAAAATATATTAAATAATATTATATTTAATAAATAAGATACTTTCGTAACACTAATTTATCTAATAAATTATATCTATTAATTATTACGTGCACTCTATATTTCATATTTGTTAATAATGAGCACGCTTAATATGTGCTGTTACTTTAAATAATACAGTAATCGCAACGAAATTTTGATAATGCAAGCTAAGCGAGACCTTGCCAGAGTTGTTTTGCATCAACAGCATTTGTTCTCATAAGAACGGTTGAACCGATGTTGCCAATATGCAGAGATAACAACGTGCCGACTGTTACACAAGAAAAGAATATATACGGCGGAGGTGACCTCGCGTTGCAAATTCCACATGCAAGAGCGAGAGCAGCGCTGTGATCTACAGCTGAACTAAAAGCGTCGCATATGAGCATTAGGGTAACTTTTTTACCTCCAGAACAAAATTTTATTTTTAGGCTTCTGAGGTCATCTATATCATGATAAAGTAAAAAGAAAGGCAAAACGTTGCTACCTCCAAAAACGGAGGTAACTGCGATATATATGAGGTGACAACACACACTTACTACCTACTTTGGAGTTGACTACGTACCCATCATCAATATATATATATATATATATATATATATATATATCAGAAAAAGAAAAATATTGGGTATAATCCGCTGTAGAGCAACCGTAGACACGTGTTTCTGACTCATTGGTCGTCATCGCGATATTCCTTATTCTTTGCATTACATTTCCTGGGTCTCGGATGGCACGCAGGTTGACATTGTCTTCCTCGTGGCGACGTTAGTTGTTGTCCTCAAAACTGAGGATCTTCTAGCTGAAGGTACAAATGGTGGTCTGTCACCTGATGGTCTTCCGTTTAGCTTACATCTCCAAGGTTATCCCACCTTATTCCTTGGCTACACCGTACCGATGACGACCAATGAGTCAGAAACACGTGTCTACGGTTGCTCTACAGCGGATTATACCCAATATTTTTCTTTTTCTGATATTTTATGGTTCCGCGATATTCCTTATTCTTTGCATTACATTTCCTGGGTCTCGGATGGCACGCAGGTTGACATTGTCTTCCTCGTGGCGACGTTAGTTGTTGTCCTCAAAACTGAGGATCTTCTAGCTGAAGCTACAAATGGTGGTCTGTCACCTGATGGTCTTCCGTTTAGCTTACATCTCCAAGGTTATCCCACCTTATTCCTTGGCTACACCGTACCGATGACGACCAATGAGTCAGAAACACGTGTCTACGGTTGCTCTACAGCGGATTATACCCAATATTTTTCTTTTTCTGATATTTTATGGTTCCGCGATATTCCTTATTCTTTGCATTACATTTCCTGGGTCTCGGATGGCACGCAGGTTGACATTGTCTTCCTCGTGGCGACGTTAGTTGTTGTCCTCAAAACTGAGGATCTTCTAGCTGAAGCTACAAATGGTGGTCTGTCACCTGATGGTCTTCCGTTTAGCTTACATCTCCAAGGTTATCCCACCTTATTCCTTGGCTACACCGTACCGATGACGACCAATGAGTCAGAAACACGTGTCTACGGTTGCTCTACAGCGGATTATACCCAATATTTTTCTTTTTGTGATATTTTATGGTTCCGCGATATTCCTTATTCTTTGCATTACATTTCCTGGGTCTCGGATGGCACGCAGGTTGACATTGTCTTCCTCGTGGCGACGTTAGTTGTTGTCCTCAAAACTGAGGATCTTCTAGCTGAAGCTACAAATGGTGGTCTGTCACCTGATGGTCTTCCGTTTAGCTTACATCTCCAAGGTTATCCCACCTTATTCCTTGGCTACACCGTACCGATGACGACCAATGAGTCAGAAACACGTGTCTACGGTTGCTCTACAGCGGATTATACCCAATATTTTTCTTTTTCTGATATTTTATGGTTCCGCGATATTCCTTATTCTTTGTATATATATATATATATATATATATATATATATATATATATATACAGGAAAGAGAAAATTATTGGGTAAATTCCGCTGTAGAACAACCGTAGACACGTGTTTCTGACTCGTTGGTGGTCATCGGTACGGTGTAGCCAAGGAATAAGATGGGATAACCTTGGAGATGTATGCTATACTCCAAGGTTATCCCATCTTATTCCTTGGCTACACCGTACCGATGACGACCAACGAGTCAGAAACACGTGTCTACGGTTGCTCTACAGCGGAATTTACCCAATAATTTTCTCTTTCCTGTATTTCATGTATCCGCGATAATTCCTTTTATTTATATATATTGTATTAGAGTGGGGGAAATTTGCTTACTTTACCTATTTCCAAATTTAAACTAATATGTGTATGTAAATTTACACTAAGATCCCCAAATATTCCAACACACTTCTAGATATATCAAAAATCAATCAAAAAAATTTATGCTCAAACTTTAATCTCTACATTAATTCGTTTACCTTCGTATATTGAATTCTATAAAATCTTTTATATAACTTATTTATTATGCCCAAACACTAACACAGATATTTGTTTTAGATATTATTTAAATTCCCAATAATTAATTCAAACGATTTAATTTAAATAATATAATCTTTCCTTTTTTTATACATATCATGCCATCTATCTCTAATTTTTAGAACACTTACTCATTCAAATATTACTATGTACTATGTTGGTACTATAGTTCTCTTCAAGCTATGGCAAATTATAACTTTTAAAATAGAATTTATTTCTTTTTATGATTTTTAATGTTATTATTATTGCCTATTATACTAATAAAGCTATCATATCAATCATCTTATATAACTTTTGTCTAAGAATTCATCACGTAAGTACCAAACAAATTACCAATACCCAAGGTATGTTTTTGACAGTTTTTATATTTTTATAGGTTAAATGTACCAATTCGTATTTTTCCTACAATGAATCTACCACTTGTTGGACTTTAAACCTTCGAATTAAAAAGAAAATTCAAAATATAATACATTTATTAACAAATTAAAATTATGAAAAGGAATATGAAATGAAACCACTCAATATTTGGAAATACAGCGAATACTAAGAACGTAAACTTGTTTAAGTTCGAAATATACTGTAAAATATTATATTCATATATAAGTCTGCTTTTTATCAAGGTAAGAGTTTAATTGTAATTTATTTTAAACGAAATAGTATACCTATAAGTACATATACCCCACACTATTTGATTTACGTAATTTTTCGTATGCGTATAGCATGAAATATTTATTTTATGCCACCTTAATATCTTGAAAATAGTGAATTTAAATTATTAGATTACATAATAAATTTATCACATTGAATCATATACTCAAAATTACATGGATCTTTGATTGTTTCTGTACAAATACTTGTATGTTGCTAGTGTAGACTTTACGTGTTCAGCACCCCAGGATGTATTCCAACTGTGTCTCTTCGCACTTGACGATGACCACTGGATTTCTTGTAATTACTGGTTGGAATAAAAAAACATCAATGGTTGGTTAAATTTATGCCGCTCCTCTTCTAATCCCGGATGTACATTGATGAATCACCTCTCGGACTGGATTCTATTATTTTTTATGACTTCTCACTGGATTTATTTGGGTAAGTTTATACAATTTCTTCTATTATTTATTATTCTTCTTTACAATCCTCCTATTTTCTTCACTTCTAATGGTACCAAATGATAGTACGTAAATTATATATGATATCTCCTATATACCCTAAAATTAAACACTCACTCCACTTTTATCGATCGCAAATAACTTATTGCACGCTATTAATTGCTTAATTGATTGTGAAAACTACTTTTTCAGCTTAAAAGAAAGATTTTTCCGCGAACGAAAAACGATACATCTTTTCACAACGAAAAAATTATAATAATCTCTTTTGTTTTGTTTGATTCCCTTGGAGATGTATCCTTTTATTTCTTTCAGCCAATTGCCTTATTCCAAATTTAAAACTTATTCAATTAAAGGTCTCTTTTCCTCTTGACAACATTAAATACTCATACAAATTTATGCAATCTATTATTTAAAATTCTTTACCGATTTATATTACTATTTCCGCATATTTTAAATACCTCAATACCTATTTCTACTATTTCATTTTATAACTGTCAAAAACTGACAGATCCCAAATTTGAATTATACCGCGTAAACTTCTTTACCTTTTAACTTATACGTGTTACAATATTTACTATTTCTTATCTTTTCTTATACAAATATGTACATTAAACAAGTTTTTACAAATTCATATTAACATTTCAACATTTCAAATTATTTTCTTTAAATTTTCTACTTTCAGAATATGGTGGAAAATAAATCTACAATGGACCTGATCAACGTCCTCCCACACAAGATATAATTATTTTAGTATACTATTTCTCTATCAAAACCCAATAAATAATATAGTAAGAAATAAATACAAAAACTCTTCTATTTTATTATGTAGAATATTTTAATTTACAGTTTTATTAAAAGTGTACCTAAGGTAACTATATTAAATTTAATTATAAGCATTTATATATTAATTGAGTAGTTATCATACTTAAGATAACTATCTCATATGCCCCTTTTCATAAATGTAAATTTATACATTGTATAAAAATTTATATTTATTAAACAAAAATCACTGTAATGACAGTATACCATAAACATAAATAACTTTAACTAATTCATAAATGTATTCAAAATTATTCACGTATCTTATTAACTTGATACCAATATTACTCTGTCATGCAGTGGTTAATTTATAAATAATTGCGGTTAATTATTTTCGGAGTTAACGGGAAACCACCGCATGCCAAGAAAAAAAAACTATCTAATTTTCTTTGTCTTTTAAATTATTAGATTCAATGCTTACTGATAGTAGTTTCTCATCCAAACACGGGTGCACGTTGGGAAGTCTATACTTACATAAAGCTATATCACATATCCACGGATTAATGTCGGTAAACGAGCCAACTATCGGAACGGTAGGGGATACGTCAAAAGAAAATTTAAAATGACTTCTCGTGCTACTGGGTGAAAAGTGACTATGTGAATCTAAAAAAAACGTATCACGAACTAGCTCTAGTCGAGATTATTTATATGGGTACGTACTACTTTGTTTCTTTACAATCTAATACTCTTATGTTGATGCTATGACGGATGTTTGTTTACCTTTGAAATGCATGAATAAAATTAACCTATCGATATACCATACAACAGACGAATTTTATATTATTGTGTTTATTGTAATCAAAATTATATACATACAAATACAACAAATATATTTACAATAATTACATGCCTACGACGTAATAATGATATGAAACAAATCAAATCGGAACATTAAAGTCGCAGTCAACGGTCTATAAATAAAATATTTACTCTATAACCTAAAATTACATTCGTGTTTCAAATTTAACAGTGATAGAAAATACAACAGGTCTTGTTACATTAGGAATAATTCTATATTCAGTGTTTTCACAATAAAAGAAAATTATTATCATCTTTAAAACATTGTCCGGGCTTTACTAACGATTAACGGTGAAATTTGTCGGGTATCGCAAAATGCGCGGTCGGTTGGAGTTACGGCGGAAAAATGCAATGTTTATTTCGCGGTAATACGTGATTTGTACATAAGTTCGGAGATAAAGAAATTTACGTGCGAGAATTTATAACTTATTACGACGTTACGAGTGTCTGGAAAATAATTAAAATTAGTTAATTTGGTCTGCGGTTTTCGGAATACTTTTAATTGAGATATGACAATTGGCCTACGTCAATTAAAAGAAAAGGTACTTAATTACAGCATGACAATCGGCCTGCTAAAATTAAATGAAAAGGTTTTACGGACTGAAGCATGACAAATTGGCCTGCTTCTACGGATCTTTAATCAAAGCACGACAAATGGGCCTGCTTAGATTAAAGGAGACGGTTTACGGATTGAAGCACGACAAATTGGCCTGCTTCTACGGATCTTTAATCAAAGCACGACAAATGGGCCTGGTTAGATTAAAGAGGATGATACCATAACACTCACGACAAATAGGCCTAAGTGCTATGGTCGGGAACGGTTGGAAGGATGAATCTCTCTGTCCACGTCTTGACCGGGGACGGCGCTTTTATATGGTCGTCTCGCCAAGAAAAACAAGTACGCAGAGTGGGGTCCTCCTACGTAAACATGACGTAGCAACGCGCGAAAAATAATCGTGACGTCTACGGATAATTTAAGAGCGCGAACGCCAAAGAAATGAATAGATAAAATAGTATACTAATTACAAAATATTCATAACATGAAAAATAACGGTTAATGAACGGTTGAATAAAATATTAAACATATATAATTTGAAAATTGCAATTCAAAATAGATATGAAACGTGAATAAATGATATTTTACTCAATTAACGAAGGAGCTTCGTTACAGGCCCCTCCCTAAAAAAAAAACAAGACTCTAACGGAATATGCATTAAAAGCGTTCAAAAATTAACAAAAATAGCAAATACTCAAAAACTAAATCAGGAACTAGTAAGATTAAAAATTAAACTTATACTAACAATCTTAAATGTAATCACTTGCACAGCGTCTTTGCATCACTCACGATGTCCTGATAATTTTAACTCTCACTCTGACTATTCTGCTGTTGCAGGCGGGCGTAGTGGGCTTCTGCCTCTGGACGGGTCATGGAGATCAATTCGCCATCTACTCGAACACGGACTTGTTTGTTCATACGCTTCCTCTTCTTGGATATCTTGCCGGTGGTGCCTTCTTTTCTTACCCAGGCCCCAGGATTGACCGGGCACGGTCTTTTCGTCGACGGCGGAATTGTCGGTAGCGGTGGAGGATCTGGAGTAAGAAAAGGCATATCCAAGGAGACTAGCGAGTCCAGCGACATTATTTGAAGGAGTGAAGATTCGTCAGTGTGAAGAGGAGACGGGATAGAAATGGTAGGGGGAGAAATGGGAAGAGACGGCTTCTTTCTGGATGCGGGCGACGGCGGCAGCGGAGATACCAAATCTGGGACCGGAGAAGCCCCAAATAATTGCAAAAGCCGGAATCCTAGATAGGCCTCGGCATCAGGACTATATAGTGTTGGTCCTATGTCGATCGTCGTCTCGTCGGCGGGCGGTACAGGAACGTCTGCTTTGGGAGGCGTCAGACAGCAGTATGTCCGATACTTCTCCTCCATCACAGCAATGGTGGCGGGCGAGACGAAATATCGAGGGGTCGTCGGACGCTCAGGCGTCTTCACGCCAGGCGGCGTACCCCATTTCAGGCGGTATTGCTCCTCGCAGGAAATGGCTGGAGCCGGCGACGACGGTGGCATGGGTGCTGTGGACTGGTCACGTTTCTTGGTGTGCTTCATCTTACAGACTGTAACTCATGGCACAATTGGCAGCTTTATATACCCTACTGGCCTCCCCCACTACCTCCAATGGATCTGGAGGTGGAAGATCGGCCGTAATTTCCACTCTGGTGGCTTCCATGCAGACAAAAAAAAACACCTCGTGCGGCGGATTGCACGAAGTACGAGCTCTAGACGGTATTATGAGCACACACTTGGTACGGCGGATTGTACGAAGTATGAGCTCCGGATGATGTCTTGAAACAAAACACCTGGTGCGGCGGATTGCCCAAAATGTCAGTTCAAAACATCCTTCATGGCCTCCGGCGGAATCGGAGGCGGAAGATCGGTTTGCAGCTCGTCGGCGGACGGAAATTTAATGTCTTTTACATGGACTTTGACGGGCTTTCGTCTGTTTGGTACCTGTAACATAAGAACAGACGGGGACAGTATCTGGATAATTTTAGAGGGTCCTTCGTATTTAGGTGCCAACTTTGCGGTGAATTTCTTTGAAGCATCGGACAGATTATGCGTCTGGTGGTACACCCATTGTCCAATCTGCGGGCGGTAAGGACGATGGCGTAGATTATACGGTCTACTTTGTGTCTGGAATGCTTGAGCCAATTTTATCCTCACTATCTTGAAGAAATCGTCCAACTTGGATAGTTCCTGTGCTAAATCCTCGGTACTGGGTTCTACATGGTTCATCAACTGACCATCGGCGGTTCTTCGGAGGGAACTAGGCGGCATGAGCTCTCTTCCGAAGTTCAGAAAAGCGGGCGTGAATCCTGTGGACTCATGCTTAGCACTATTAATTGCGAACATGAACTGAGGTAGGTACATATCCCACTCCCTATGGTCCTTTTCAATATACTGAGCTATCATAGGCCCTAACACACGATTCGTTCTTTCAACAGGGTTGGCCTGAGGAGCATACGGAGCGTTGAACCTGAGCTTAACACCTAACCCGTTGAAATAATTCTTGAAATCGTGGCTAGCAAACTGGGGACCATTGTCGGCCAATAAGACTTTTGGACAGCCAAAACGATAGATGAGCCTTTCCTTAAGTGCCTGGATAACAGTCCGAGAAGTGGCAGAACGAAGCGGCTGACATTCCACCCACTTAGTGAATCTATCCTGTAAAACTAATAAAGAAGTGAATCCTTTCTTCGAACGCGGAAAAGGTCCAAGGAGATCCACGCTTACTTGTTCCCATGGGCAATCGACAGGTGAAAATAACATTTGTCCCAATGGTTTACCTTGATTAAATTTATGTCGTTTACAGGATCTGCACCGGTTCACATACCTACGGACGTCTCGAAACATTCCTGGCCAGTAATACAACGAGGCGGCTCTCGCTGTGCTTTTGGCGACGCCCAGGTGTCCTGCTTCTGGAGCGTCATGAATTTCCTTCAAGACGGTGTTTCGATCGGATCTTGCTACGCACAACTTCCAAGCGCGTACTCCACTCATATTATGCACGTCAGGTATATGTCTATATAACCTACCGTTTTCCAGTCTATATTCCTGATGTTTTGCAGGTTCGGAACGGACATCAGAAACTTTCTTGTTGTACCAAGCGCAAGACGTTTCTTCGAGCAAGGCACATGCGTCTTCATCATTTTCGTGCGTGTAAGGAAGCGGCGCGCGTGATAGGGAGTCAGCTAAATTATTCATGGCTCCTTTTCGGTATTTCACAATAAAATCGAACTGTTGGAGATCGATCGCCCAACGACTAAGTCGTCCGGAAGGATTCTTCAGATCATTCAAGAACCTCAAACACTGGTGATCGGTAACAATAAGGAACTGGTTAAACTCTAAATAGTATTTGAACTTCTTGATTCCCCAGACAACGGCAAGGGCTTCCTTCTGGGTCACCGAATAATTGACCTCTGCCTTACTCAAAGTCCTGCTTGCGTATGCTATCACTCTTTCGGTACCCTCTATCTCTTGAATCAAAACGACTCCCAAACCTCTTTCACTGGCGTCGGTGTGCAGCTGGAAAGGTTTGGTGAAGTCCGGGCATGCGAGAACAGGGCTCTCTGTCAAGGCTTTCTTGACAGCAGCAAACGCGGCTTGGTGTTCCGTCGTCCATTCCCAATGCACATTTTTCTTGATTAAATTTACCAGCGGAACGGTAATTCGTGCAAAGTTCGGTACAAAACGACGATACCACGAAGTCTGTCCCAGAAAACTACGAATTTCCTTTTTATTTCTCGGTGGCGGTACATTTAAAATCGCAGCTATCTTGTCTGGATCGGTGCGGATGCCTTCAGGCGTGACTACGTGACCCAAATATTTTATGCTTCGTTTGGCAAATGAGCATTTATCGGGCTGTATCTGGAGACCGGCTTCACGCAAGCGTGAAAAAACAGTGCGTAAATTCTTCAAATGCTCGTCGAAATTCTTTCCCAGGATTATTATATCGTCGAGATACACAAACGCGTATTCTGCCATCTCTGGTCCTATGATGGAGTCCAATAAACGCTGAAACGTCGCTCCCGCGCTATGAAGACCAAACGGAAGTGTTTTAAACGAAAACAGGCCCTTCCCAGGAATTGTAAATGCGGTAATGGGTCGGCTAGCTTCATCCAATTCCACCTGCCAATAACCACTCTTTAAATCGAGTGTTGAAAAATATTTACTATTGCGAAGTTTGTCTAGTATATTTGAAATATATGGCAGGGGATATGAATCTTTAATCGTGACGGCGTTGACTTTGCGAAAATCCACGCAGAAACGTACACCACCATTCTTTTTCGCGACCACTACGATAGGTGAACTCCACGGACTATTACTGGGTTCAATGATATCGTCACAAAGCATTTTGTCTACCTCAGCATCTATCAAAGCCTGCTTCTTTGGGTTGCACGGATAATACCTTTGCTTAATCGGGATTGCGTCCGGTTTTAGTCGAATAGTATGACGGATAAGATTCGTCCGGCCAGGCACAATAGTAAACTTTCCCAATTCTTCCTCCAGGAATTTTTTCAAAGCGGTATCTTTGCGGTCCTGCATCTCAGAGAGCCCACAGTTCGCGGCAATAACTGCGTCGTCTCCTTTGAAATACAGTTTCCTCTTGGAAAAATCGAGGACAGCTCCTATCTCTCTAAGAAAATTAATCCCGAAGATGACGGAACACGGGCTTTTAGGCATTATTATAAAATTCACATGTATTATACGGCTACCCATGTGTACGGGCAAAGAAACAGAACCAGGTGACTCTACGATATCTCCATTTGCTAAGCGAACTCTAGATTTACGGTTGCGGACACGTCGGACATCTTCTTTTAACAAGCGGGTGACTAGAGATTTAGACAAAAATGAAGATGTAGCGCCGCTGTCTACAAGCGCACGCAAACTCTGTCCAAAAATATTAACGCGGATCCACACGCGATTGTCGGACCCTGTGGAGGTCCTGTCGTGAATCTGCGGACGTTTAATCGGCGGTGTTATTGCGAACGGACGGTCTTTGCCTGCAGACCGCCCTTCTCGGAGTTTCCCTGGCATCGACAATCCTTGGATCGTACGTTCAACTTTCCACAACGCGAGCAAAACAATTTAAACGGATTTCTGCAATTTGCTCTCATGTGATCCTCTTCTCCACAATTCCAGCAACGTCGTTCTGGATGTGATAACTTTTGCGTTGGTGCCGATTGTGTACGAACTTCGCGAGGCTTTGGATTTTGTACGACGTACGATAACTGATGTGAACGCGGCGTTATCGAAGAAGTACCGGGTTTAGCACCAGAGGGTTTTTCTGGTGAACGGGTTACATTATCTCTCTTGTTAAATCGTGCTTGCTCCTCCTGAAGCAACTCAAACTCGGCAGTAGCTTTAGACAGTTGTCTGAGTGACTGTACCGCGTCCCGACGCACGTACATTTTATACGCAGGCGACATGTTATTGTACACGCGCTCTAGTTTCTCCTCCTCGGACATCGCTCTGCCGCGTCTTATCAATGTCAACATTACGGTTAAATAGTCCTTAAAAGACTCATTACTTTTTTGTAGACGGGACCGTATATCCAAATCTACTGACAATTCATACCGTGGCGGAAGATATTGAAGTTTGAAATCTTCTAAAAATTCGTCCCACGTACCCCAAAGTGACCTATTATTCCGTAGCCACAAAAGTGCTTTATCTTTAAATAATTCAGGCAGCGCAGTAAGCATCTGCTCGTCCGTGATTTCGTAACACATTTGTAACTCATTGATCCTTTCTAAAAATGAAACAGCGTCCGAACTACCGTTGAAGTGTAAACCCCACTTTCTTAAGCAGTCGCAGATCGCAGCTGGAGATTTGTCGGTTTTCGCGTCTACAAGCGGTGGGTCTGTATGAAAATTTCTCTTAGTCGCGGAGCCCTGCTTAAATTCCTTCAAAAATACGCTAAGGCGTTTACGTACCTCATCTACTGTACCAGAAGCGTCTAAACCTAAGGCTTTCGTAATTGCGTTTAAATCCTCCTTTTTGAGGTTATATATAGTCCCACCAGAAGTTGGGTTTTCCGGTTTATCCGTTTTATCCGGCTCCGTCATTGTTTGAAAATTGTAATGTACAAAATTATATACCGAATAAAATTATATTCCTGTTTTTATTTATTTATTTATCCTTTTATTCCTAATATTTAACAAAGAACCTGTATTATTTGTATGACTATCTATTTGTAAAACTTATACTTTATATCCTTTCAAAGCAAAACTATAATTGAACTGGTTACGGTCTATCATAAAATTCAATATTTATATTCACCTAATTTAATTTTGCTTACTTGAAATAATTTATTTTTATACTAAAAACAAAGGCCTACACGGCTGGGCGCCATCTTGTCATGCAGTGGTTAATTTATAAATAATTGCGGTTAATTATTTTCGGAGTTAACGGGAAACCACCGCATGCCAAGAAAAAAAAACTATCTAATTTTCTTTGTCTTTTAAATTATTAGATTCAATGCTTACTGATAGTAGTTTCTCATCCAAACACGGGTGCACGTTGGGAAGTCTATACTTACATAAAGCTATATCACATATCCACGGATTAATGTCGGTAAACGAGCCAACTATCGGAACGGTAGGGGATACGTCAAAAGAAAATTTAAAATGACTTCTCGTGCTACTGGGTGAAAAGTGACTATGTGAATCTAAAAAAAACGTATCACGAACTAGCTCTAGTCGAGATTATTTATATGGGTACGTACTACTTTGTTTCTTTACAATCTAATACTCTTATGTTGATGCTATGACGGATGTTTGTTTACCTTTGAAATGCATGAATAAAATTAACCTATCGATATACCATACAACAGACGAATTTTATATTATTGTGTTTATTGTAATCAAAATTATATACATACAAATACAACAAATATATTTACAATAATTACATGCCTACGACGTAATAATGATATGAAACAAATCAAATCGGAACATTAAAGTCGCAGTCAACGGTCTATAAATAAAATATTTACTCTATAACCTAAAATTACATTCGTGTTTCAAATTTAACAGTGATAGAAAATACAACAGGTCTTGTTACATTAGGAATAATTCTATATTCAGTGTTTTCACAATAAAAGAAAATTATTATCATCTTTAAAACATTGTCCGGGCTTTACTAACGATTAACGGTGAAATTTGTCGGGTATCGCAAAATGCGCGGTCGGTTGGAGTTACGGCGGAAAAATGCAATGTTTATTTCGCGGTAATACGTGATTTGTACATAAGTTCGGAGATAAAGAAATTTACGTGCGAGAATTTATAACTTATTACGACGTTACGAGTGTCTGGAAAATAATTAAAATTAGTTAATTTGGTCTGCGGTTTTCGGAATACTTTTAATTGAGATATGACAATTGGCCTACGTCAATTAAAAGAAAAGGTACTTAATTACAGCATGACAATCGGCCTGCTGAAATTAAATGAAAAGGTTTTACGGACTGAAGCATGACAAATTGGCCTGCTTCTACGGATCTTTAATCAAAGCACGACAAATGGGCCTGCTTAGATTAAAGGAGACGGTTTACGGATTGAAGCACGACAAATTGGCCTGCTTCTACGGATCTTTAATCAAAGCACGACAAATGGGCCTGCTTAGATTAAAGAGGATGATACCATAACACTCACGACAAATAGGCCTAAGTGCTATGGTCGGGAACGGTTGGAAGGATGAATCTCTCTGTCCACGTCTTGACCGGGGACGGCGCTTTTATATGGTCGTCTCGCCAAGAAAAACAAGTACGCAGAGTGGGGTCCTCCTACGTAAACATGACGTAGCAACGCGCGAAAAATAATCGTGACGTCTACGGATAATTTAAGAGCGCGAACGCCAAAGAAATGAATAGATAAAATAGTATACTAATTACAAAATATTCATAACATGAAAAATAACGGTTAATGAACGGTTGAATAAAATATTAAACATATATAATTTGAAAATTGCAATTCAAAATAGATATGAAACGTGAATAAATGATATTTTACTCAATTAACGAAGGAGCTTCGTTACAACTCAAGCTATTATACAAAATTATTCTCTAACTTTCAATAAATTAACAATGCTCAATTTTAACACGAATTATTTTCTTTTCAGACAAAAGTAATATAAGTCCATTCATATTAGCACAAATAACTTTTCTTGTAACAAAAATTCATCCTTTATAAAGAATTTAATTAGAACGAGTGTCATACCTAATGTACTATTCTTTTAACCAATTTTTTTTTATTTAAAAAAAACCTTATCCAATTAAAATATAAACCACAATCTGTATTAGCCTTTGTAACATTTTTGTGAAAATATTAATATACAATCTATTTCTTCTCTAGATGTCTAATAGCCTCTTAATTATATGTTTTATACATGCTCACTTATTATTCAATTATTTATTTTATAAACTTGTTCTTATACGAACAAAACTCTGTATACTTTGATACATTTTTAATCTACACACATACTTTCATCTTAGGAAAGTTCATAATCATCTTTTCGTTTTTTAAGGCGTACGTTACCTATAAATACTCTCAAGACCTATTTGTCCTATTTTTAATAATCTATTTGGGTTTTATTTACCCTATCATACATATTTTCTATATTTTAAATCCATATTATCATGGTATTTTATTTCATATTAATATTTGTGGCAAGCATTTTTTTTTTAAATTCAACTAACATATACTATTTCAAAGGCCCTTTTTATCCTCTTACACATTTTAAATAGACATCAATTTTGATAATGTAGAAATCTTGATAAGTATATTTTTTTTCTTTTGCTAATTGTTTCAACTTTCTTATATCTTCTTTTAGTTTAATAAGGCTTCTGATAGTTTTTCCATAGTACAACATTTAATTCCATTTCTTCTAATTAATTTCTTGGTATAGATTTCCTTTCTAGTTCAATACTTATATTAGGTACCTTTTTTTTTTTAATTTTTATATTTACAAATATTTTACACTTGGGAATGAGGAAACAACTAATAATTACAATACTCAACTATATCTTGACTTTGTAACAATCTTAACTTTAAACTAATCTTACATAATACTAACAATACCCCTTATGACTTCCTATTTTGTCTGGATATCTCTCTATTTATTTTTTTGTATAATAATTTTATTCTGACTTATTCGTCGGTACATGTATTTCTACCTTTGATAAAAATTATATTATCTCTTAAATGGAAGAAATTAAATATGCCCCTTTGTTTTTCTATCTTTATATAAATTCTAATTCTGTATAAATGTGTTATGTCTAAGAATTATCGGATTCTTGTATTGATTATATAAGCTATATAATGTTTTGTGTGTCTCTGGTTATACTAGTAATAACAAAATACATTCAATCACTTGTCCTTTAGTACTCTACTATGCCCCTAAATTTTACTATAGAGTATTTATATTACCCTGTCTTGTTTTTCTTTATTCTTGTAAGTTTTTCTACAATTCAGTATTCTGCATGGATTGTCATAATTCAGTAATCTTGGATGATTTAACGTAACTCAGATAAGGAAGTGGCATTAATCACTTTCACAGCACAATCTCCTAATACTGTGTCTTACCTATAACTTCGGATGATTTAACGTAACTCAGATAAGGAAGTGGCGTTAATCACTTTCACAGTACAATCTCCTAATACTGTGTCTTACCTATAACTTCGTGAAAATATCAAACTGTCGTATATACCATTTTCCAGTCATTTTTTTCCCTTACTATTTGTAATCGGATTCTATTCTGTAATGTGTCCAATGTTTTTAATCGCACCAATTTATCTTCATACCATGGATCATTTTCTTCCATAATATAAGTGATCTCGTTCATCATACTTCCAACCTTGTTGAAAAATATCATAATACCAACATTGCTTAATATCAATATGTCTGTACCGTCCTGAAATTCAAAATCATGTCCTAAAAATTTTCTGACATCTATATCAAAGATCAATGTCTCCTGATAAACAATACGTGACACATATCTTTCTAAATAAACTCTTCTCTTCTCAATAAAATCATTACCATTTACAATTCCTTCAAATTTACTGTCCATATTAATTTTTCCACTTCTTCAGCTATTTCTCATATATGTTGGTATCATATTCCGTCCAACATAAAATATTTTTCCAATAAACTTTCTGTTCCCTATAAATATCCCTTTTATTTGCCTTGAGGAGAATAAGTATAGCTTTTTGTCATCTTCTTCTAATAAAATCGTATCTAAATACGATCTTAAAATTCTTCTACCGGAATCTAAGTATTTTGATTTCTTTGTTAATGGTAAACTTTTATTCGTTTTCTTAATTTCATCTGTGTTTTGTTTAACATCAATGTAATTTAGAACACCCTTCTCATAATTTCCTATCACTTCTTTATTCTCATTTATTTCTATTTCTAGTAACTGATTTCCAATAATTACTCCTTCCATATTCAATATTTCCTTATCCTCTGCTGTATCTTGTTTGTCTTTCACACATACTTGCTTTTCTGATATTATCTCTTCTGGATTACACACCAAAGATTTTTTAAAGTCTTCAATATTCCTTTTATATTCTTCTCTAGTATCAATGCTCGCCTTTTCCAACTTATCCAATTTTTCTCCTGATTCATTTTTCTCCTCCTTTCTAATTTTTTCGCTTCTCTTAATATCTTCTTCTCTAATTTTTTCGCTTTTCTTTATATCCGCCTCTCTATTTTTCTTAGCTTCTTCATTCATTTGTTTTAACATTTGTATAATTGATCCCAAATCTACTACTGTAGTCGACATTTCAATTTTCGAAGTCTCTCCTTGTATTTCCACCTTATCACCTCTATCCTGTGTTTCTCCTCTGTTGAATACCTTCCTGAACTTGTAATATAAGTTCTCCTCCCTCTTGTACATTCACATCCTGACCTACCTCCTCTTCACTATCGCTAGATGATTCAGATCTATTTAATCCAAAATTACCCTTAGATCTGGTATTCATTTTAAATAATTATAGTACACAATTTCTTATACCTTAATATACTTTAAACTGACTTTATTACCTTTGTAAAATGTATACTAATGATACCGCTATTACTACAATTAATAAAATATTCGAAATATGTTGTTGCGAGTCTTATTTTAATTGCTCCACGTTGGGTAGGCCATAAAATGCACTAGAGTGGGGGAAATTTGCTTACTTTACCTATTTCCAAATTTAAACTAATATGTGTATATAAATTTACACTAAGATCCGCAAATATTCCAACACACTTCTAGACATTCAGATATATCAAAAATTTATGCTCAAAGTTTAATCTCTACATTAATTCATTTACCCTCGTATATTGAATTTTATAAAATCTTTTATATAACTTATTTATTATGCCCAAACACTAACACAGATATTTGTTTTAGATACTATTTAAATTCCCAATAATTAATTCAAACGATTTAATTTAAATAATATAATCTTTCCTTTTTGTATACATATCATGCCATCTATCTCTAATTTATAGAACACTATACCCTTACTCATTCAAATATTACTATGTACTATGTTGGTACTATAGTTCTCTTCAAGCTATGGCAAATTATAACTTTTAAAATAGAATTTATTTCTTTTTATGATTTTTAATGTTATTATTATTGCCTATTATACTAATAAAGCTATCATATCAATCATCTTATATAACTTTTGTCTAAGAATTCATCACGTAAGTACCAAACAAATTACCAATACCCAAGGTATGTTTTTGACAGTTTTTATATTTTTATAGGTTAAATGTACCAATTCGTATTTTTCCTACAATGAATCTACCACTTGTTGGACTTTAAACCTTCGAATTAAAAAGAAAATTCAAAATATAATACATTTATTAACAAATTACAATTATGAAAAGGAATATGAAATGAAACCACTCAATATTTGGAAATACAGCGAATACTAAAAACGTAAACTTGTTTAAGTTCGAAATATACTGTAAAATATTATATTCATATATAAGTCTGCTTTTTATCAAGGTAAGAGTTTAATGGTAATTTATTTTAAACGAAATAGTATACCTATAAGTACATATACCCCACACTATTTGATTTACGTAATTTTTCGTATGCGTATAGCATGAAATATTTATTTTATGCTACCTTAATATCTTGAAAATAGTGAATTTAAATTATTAGATTACATAATAAATTTATCACATTGAATCATATACTCAAAATTACATGGATCTTTGATTGTTTCTGTACAAATACACTTTAAATAGAAATCAAATAAAAAATATACGACCTCCTTATAAATTATTTCTTTATGTCCAATACTTTTTCCTTGGATTTATATAATTCTGTTTCCAGCACTGTAATTAAGTTAATGTAAACTACTTGCATATAATCCCACGACAGAAGTATCCTCGTCCTCTTGAAGTTACTGGTGTTCCAACACTTATCCCCTTTTGATTTAAATATGGTAAGTAAATTTCGTTCTTCTTGCTTGAATGATGTAATTAAATCCTTTCCTGTTCTTGTATGTTGCTAGTGTAGACTTTACGTGTTCAGCACCCCAGGATGTATTCCAACTGTGTCTCTTCGCACTTGACGATGACCACTGGATTTCTTGTAGTTACTGGTTGGAATAAAAAAACATCAATGGTTGGTTAAATTTATGCCGCTCCTCTTCTAATCCCGGATGTACATTGATGAATCACCTCTCGGACTGGATTCTATTATTTTTTATGACTTCTCACTGGATTTATTTGGGTAAGTTTATACAATTTCTTCTATTATTTATTATTCTTCTTTACAATCCTCCTATTTTCTTCACTTCTAATGGTACCAAATGATAGTACGTAAATTATATATGATATCTCCTATATACCCTAAAATTAAACACTCACTCCACTTTTATCGATCGCAAATAACTTATTGCACGATATTAATTGCTTAATTGATTGTGAAAACTACTTTTTCAGCTTAAAAGAAAGATTTTTCCGCGAACGAAAAACGATACATCTTTTCACAACGAAAAAATTATAATAATCCCTTTTGTTTTGTTTGATTCCCTTGGAGATGTATCCTTTTATTTCTTTCAGCCAATTGCCTTATTCCAAATTTAAAACTTATTCAATTAAAGATCTCTTTTCCTCTTGACAACATTAAATACTCATACAAATTTATGCAATCTATTATTTAAAATTCTTTACCGATTTATATTACTATTTCCACATATTTTAAATACCTCAATACCTATTTCTACTATTTCATTTTATAACTGTCAAAAACTGACAAATCCCAAATTTGAATTATACCGCGTAAACTTCTTTACCTTTTAACTTATACGTGTTACAATATTTACTATTTCTTATCTTTTCTTATACAAATATGTACATTAAACAAGTTTTTACAAATTCATATTAACATTTCAACATTTCAAATTATTTTCTTTAAATTTTCTACTTTCAGAATATGGTGGAAAATAAATCTACAATGGACCTGATCAACGTCCTCCCACACAAGATATAATTATTTTAGTATACTATTTCTCTATCAAAACCCAATAAATGATATAGTAAGAAATAAATACAAAAACTCTTCTATTTTATTATGTAGAATATTTTAATTTACAGTTTTATTAAAAGTGTACCTAAGGTAACTATATTAAATTTAATTATAAGCATTTATATATTAATTGAGTAGTTATCATACTTAAGATAACTATCTCATATAAAATGTACTAGAGTGGGGGAAATTTGCTTAATTTACCTATTTTCAAATTTAAATTAATATGTGTATAAAAATTTACACTAAGATCCGCAAATATTCCAACACACTTCTAGACATTCAGATATATCAAAAATTTATGCTCAAAGTTTAATCTCTACATTTATTCGTTTACCCTCGTATATTGAATTCTATAAAATCTTTTATGTAACTTATTTATTATGCCCAAACACTAACACAGATATTTGTTTTAGATACTTTTTATATTCCCAATAATTAATTCGAACGATTTAATTTAAATAATATAATCTTTCTTTTTGTATACATATCATGCCATCTATCTCTAATTTTTAGAACACTATACCCATACTCATTCAAATATTACTATGTACTATGTTGGTACTATAGTTCTCTTCAAGCTATGGCAAATTATAACTTTCAAACTAGTATTTATTTCTTTTTATGATTTTTAATGTTAATATTATTGCCTATTATACTAATAAAGCTATCATATCACTCATCTTATATAACTTTTGTCTAAGAATTCATCACGTAAGTACCAAACAAATTACCAATACCCAAGGTATGTTTTTGACAGTTTTTATATTTTTTTAGGTTAAATGTACCAATTCGTATTTTTCCTACAATGAATCTACCACTTGTTGAACTTTAAACCTTCGAATTAAAAAGAAAATTCAAAATATAATACATTTATTAACAATTTACAATTATGAAAAGGAATATGAAATGAAACCACTCAATATTTGGAAAAACAGCGAATACTAAAAGCGTAAACTTGTTTAAGTTCGAAATATACTGTAAAATATTATATTCATATATAAGTCTGCTTTTTATCAAGGTAAGAGTTTAATTGTACTTTATTTTAAACGAAATAGTATACCTATAAGTACATATACCCCACACTATTTGATTTACGTAATTTTTCGTATGCATATAGCATGAAATATTTATTTTATGCCACCTTAATATCTTGAAAATAGTGAATTTAAATTATTAGATTACATAATAAATTTATCGCATTGAATCATATACTCAAAATTACATGGATCTTTGATTGTTTCTGTACAAATGCACTTTAAATAGAAAACAAATAAAAAATATACGACCTCCTTATAAATTATTTCTTTATGTCCAATACTTCTTCCTTGGATTTATATAATTCTGTTTTCAGCACTGTAATTAAGTTAATGTAAACTACTTGCAAATAATCCCACGACAGAAGTAGCCTCGTCCTCTTGAAGTTACTGGTGTTCCAACACTTATCCCCTTTTGATTTAGATATGGTAAGTAAATTTCGTTCTTCTTGCTTGTATGGTGTAATTAATTCCTTTCCTGTTCTTGTATGTTACTAGTGTAGACTTTACGTGTTCAACACCCCAGGATGTATTCCAACTGTGTCTCTTCGCACTTGACGATGACCACTGGATTTCTTGTAATTACTGGTTGGAATAAAAAGACATCAATGGTTGGTTAAATTTATGCCGCTCCTTTTCTAATCCCGGATGTACATTGATGAATCACCTCTCGGACTGGATTCTATTATTTTTTTATGACTTCTCACTGGATTTATTTGGGTAAGTTTATACAATTTCTTCTATTATTTATTATTCTTCTTTACAATCCTCCTATTTTCTTCACTTCTAATGGTACCAAATGATAGTACGTAAATTATATATGATATCTCCTATATACCCTAAAATTAAACACTCACTCCACTTTTATCGATCGCAAATAACTTATTGCACGCTATTAATTGCTTAATTGATTGTGAAAACTACTTTTTCAGCTTAAAAGAAAGATTTTTCCGCGAACGAAAAACGATACATCTTTTCACAACGAAAAAATTATAATAATCCCTTTTGTTTTGTTTGATTCCCTTGGAGATGTATCCTTTTATTTCTTTCAGCCAATTGCCTTATTCCAAATTTAAAACCTATTCAAATAAAGATCTCTTTTCCTCTTGACAACATTAAATACTCATACAAATTTATGCAATCTATTATTTAAAATTCTTTACCGATTTATATTACTATTTCCACATATTTTAAATACCTCAATACCTATTTCTACTATTTCATTTTATAACTGTCAAAACTGACAGATCCCAAATTTGAATTATACCGCGTAAACTTCTTTACCTTTTAACTTATACGTGTTACAATATTTACTATTTCTTATCTTTTCTTATACAAATATGTACATTAAACAAGTTTTTACAAATTCATATTAACATTTCAACATTTCAAATTATTTTCTTTAAATTTTCTACTTTCAGAATATGGTGGAAAATAAATCTACAATGGACCTGATCAACGTCCTCCCACACAAGATATAATTATTTTGGTATACTATTTCTATATCAAAACCCAATAAATAATATAGTAAGAAATAAATACAAAAACTCTTCTATTTTATTATGTAGAATATTTTAATTTACAGTTTTATTAAAAGTGTACCTAAGGTAACTATATTAAATTTAATTATAAGCATTTATATATTAATTGAGTAGTTATCATACTTAAGATAACTATCTCATATAAAATGTACTAGAGTGGGGGAAATTTGCTTAATTTACCTATTTTCAAATTTAAATTAATATGTGTATAAAAATCTACACTAAGATCCGCAAATATTCCAACACACTTCTAGACATTCAGATATATCAAAAATTTATGCTCAAAGTTTAATCTCTACATTTATTCGTTTACCCTCGTATATTGAATTCTATAAAATCTTTTATGTAACTTATTTATTATGCCCAAACACTAACACAGATATTTGTTTTAGATACTTTTTATATTCCCTATAATTAATTCGAACGATTTAATTTAAATAATATAAACTTTCTTTTTGTATACATATCATGCCATCTATCTCTAATTTTTAGAACACTATACCCATACTCATTCAAATATTACTATGTACTATGTTGGTACTATAGTTCTCTTCAAGCTATGGCAAATTATAACTTTCAAACTAGTATTTATTTCTTTTTATGATTTTTAATGTTAATATTATTGCCTATTATACTAATAAAGCTATCATATCACTCATCTTATATAACTTTTGTCTAAGAATTCATCACGTAAGTACCAAACAAATTACCAATACCCAAGGTATGTTTTTGACAGTTTTTATATTTTTTTAGGTTAAATGTACCAATTCGTATTTTTCCTACAATGAATCTACCACTTGTTGGACTTTAAACCTTCGAATTAAAAAGAAAATTCAAAATATAATACATTTATTAACAATTTACAATTATGAAAAGGAATATGAAATGAAACCACTCAATATTTGGAAAAACAGCGAATACTAAAAACGTAAACTTGTTTAAGTTCGAAATATACTGTAAAATATTATATTCATATATAAGTCTGCTTTTTATCAAGGTAAGAGTTTAATTGTACTTTATTTTAAACGAAATAGTATACCTATAAGTACATATACCCCACACTATTTGATTTACGTAATTTTTCGTATGCATATAGCATGAAATATTTATTTTATGCCACCTTAATATCTTGAAAATAGTGAATTTAAATTATTAGATTACATAATAAATTTATCGCATTGAATCATATACTCAAAATTACATGGATCTTTGATTGTTTCTGTACAAATGCACTTTAAATAGAAAACAAATAAAAAATATACGACCTCCTTATAAATTATTTCTTTATGTCCAATACTTCTTCCTTGGATTTATATAATTCTGTTTTCAGCACTGTAATTAAGTTAATGTAAACTACTTGCAAATAATCCCACGACAGAAGTAGCCTCGTCCTCTTGAAGTTACTGGTGTTCCAACACTTATCCCCTTTTGATTTAGATATGGTAAGTAAATTTCGTTCTTCTTGCTTGTATGGTGTAATTAATTCCTTTCCTGTTCTTGTATGTTACTAGTGTAGACTTTACGTGTTCAACACCCCAGGATGTATTCCAACTGTGTCTCTTCGCACTTGACGATGACCACTGGATTTCTTGTAATTACTGGTTGGAATAAAAAGACATCAATGGTTGGTTAAATTTATGCCGCTCCTCTTCTAATCCCGGATGTACATTGATGAATCACCTCTCGGACTGGATTCTATTATTTTTTTATGACTTCTCACTGGATTTATTTGGGTAAGTTTATACAATTTCTTCTATTATTTATTATTCTTCTTTACAATCCTCCTATTTTCTTCACTTCTAATGGTACCAAATGATAGTACGTAAATTATATATGATATCTCCTATATACCCTAAAATTAAACACTCACTCCACTTTTATCGATCGCAAATAACTTATTGCACGCTATTAATTGCTTAATTGATTGTGAAAACTACTTTTTCAGCTTAAAAGAAAGATTTTTCCGCGAACGAAAAACAATACATCTTTTCACAACGAAAAAATTATAATAATCCCTTTTGTTTTGTTTGATTCCCTTGGAGATGTATCCTTTTATTTCTTTCAGCCAATTGCCTTATTCCAAATTTAAAACCTATTCAAATAAAGATCTCTTTTCCTCTTGACAACATTAAATACTCATACAAATTTATGCAATCTATTATTTAAAATTCTTTACCGATTTATATTACTATTTCCACATATTTTAAATACCTCAATACCTATTTCTACTATTTCATTTTATAACTGTCAAAACTGACAGATCCCAAATTTGAATTATACCGCGTAAACTTCTTTACCTTTTAACTTATACGTGTTACAATATTTACTATTTCTTATCTTTTCTTATACAAATATGTACATTAAACAAGTTTTACAAATTCATATTAACATTTCAACATTTCAAATTATTTTCTTTAAATTTTCTACTTTCAGAATATGGTGGAAAATAAATCTACAATGGACCTGATCAACGTCCTCCCACACAAAATATAATTATTTTAGTATACTATTTCTCTATCAAAACCCAATAAATAATATAGTAAGAAATAAATACAAAAACTCTTCTATTTTATTATGTAGAATATTTTAATTTACAGTTTTATTAAAAGTGTACCTAAGGTAACTATATTAAATTTAATTATAAGCATTTATATATTAATTGTGTAGTTATCATACTTAAGATAACTATCTCATATGCCCCTTTTCATAAATGTAAATTTATACATTGTATAAAAATTTATATTTATTAAACAAAAATCACTGTAATGACAGTATACCATAAACATAAATAACTTTAACTAATTCATAAAAGTATTCAAAATTATTCACGTATCTTATTAACTTGATACCAATATTACTCAAGCTATTATACAAAATTATTCTCTAACTTTCAATAAATTAACAATGCTCAATTTTAACACGAATTATTTTCTTTTCAGATAAAAGTAATATAAGTCCATTCATATTAGCACAAATAACTTTTCTTGTAACAAAAATTCATCCTTTATAAAGAATTTAATTAGAACGAGTGTCATACCTAATGTACTATTCTTTTAACCAATTTTTTTATTTAAAAAACCTTATCCAATTATAATATAAACCACAATCTGTATTAGCCTTTGTAACATTTTTGGGAAAATATTAATATACAATCTATTTCTTCTCTAGATGTCTAATAGCCTCTTAATTATATGTTTTATACATGCTCACTTATTATTCATTTATTTATTTTATAAACTTGTTCTTATACGAACAAAACTCTGTATACTTTGATACATTTTTAATCTACACACATACTTTCATCTTAGGAAAGTTTATAATCATCTTTTCGTTTTTTAAGGCGTACGTTACCTATATAATACTCTCAAGACATATTTATCCTATTTTTAATAATCTATTTGGGTTTTATTTACCCTATCATACATATTTTCTATATTTTAAATCCATATTATCATGGTATTTTATTTCATATTAATATTTGTCGCAAGCATTTTTTTTTTTAAATTCAACTAACATATACTATTTCAAAGGCCCTTTTTATTCTCTTATACATTTTAAATAGACATCAATTTTGAGAATGTAGAAATCTTGATAAGTATATTTTTTTTTCTTTTGCTAAATGTTTCAACTTTCTTATATCTTCTTTTAGTTTAATAAGGCTTCTGATAGTTTTTCCATAGTACAACATTTAATTCCATTTCTTCTAATTAATTTCTTGGTATAGATTTCCTTTCTAGTTCAATACTTATATTACCTTTTTTTTTAATTTTTATATTTACAAATATTTTACACTTGGGAATGAGGAAACAACTAAAAATTACAATACTCAACTATATCTTGACTTTGTAACAATCTTAACTTTAAACTAATCTTACATAATACTATCACTACCCCTTATGACTTCCTATTTTGTCTGTATATCTCTCTATTTATTTTTTAGTATAATAATTTTATTCTGACTTATTCGTCGGTACATGTATTTCTACCTTTGATAAAAATTATATTATCTCTTAAATAGAAGAAATTAAATATGCCCCTTTGTTTTTCTATCTTTATATAAATTCTAATTCTGTATAAATGTGTTACGTCTAAGAATTATCGGATTCTTGTATTGATTATATAAGCTATATAATGTTTTTTGTGTCTCTGGTTATACTAGTAATAACAAAATACATTCAATCACTTGTCCTTTAGTACTCTACTATGCCCCTAAATTTTACTATAGAGTATTTATATTACCCTGTCTTGTTTATTCTTTATTCTTGTAAGTTTTTCTACAATTCAGTATTCTGCATGGATTGTCATAATTCAGTAATCTTGGATGATTTAACGTAACTCAGATAAGGAAGTGGCGTTAATCACTTTCACAGTACAATCTCCTAATACTGTGTCTTACCTATGAAATCCCTTTTTATTTTCTTGGATGATTTAACGTAACTCAGATAAGGAAGTGGCGTTAATCACTTTCACAGTACAATCTCCTAATACTGTGTCTTACCTATTATGCCCTATTTCAAACGGTCGTATATACATTTTCCCAGTCATTTCTTTCCATTTCTATTTTTAATCGGATTCTATTCTGTAATGTATCAAATATGTTCCCATGAACCATATTTACTTTATTCCATGAATCATTTTCTTCAATTCTACAAGACATCTTGTTCACACATTTTCCAACCTTCTTGAATAATCTTATGACATCAGCATTTGATGTAAATGTATTTGTAGTTTTCTGACTTGCCATATCCCATTCCAATAATTCTCTGCCCTTAATGTCCAATAACAAAATGACCTGATAAACATCACTTTGCACAAATCTTACTAAAGAAACACGTCTACTGTAAAAAAAATCGTTACTACCTACAATTCCTTCAAATTGTCTGTACATATTAACTTCTACACTTCCTACATTATTTCTCATATATGTTGGTATTATATTACGTCCAACATTAAATTTGTTTCCAGTGAACTTATCGTCTCGTGAGACTACCCCTTATTTCTGCCTTGAAGTGAATAAGAATAACTTTTTGTCATCTTTTTCTCCTACTAAAAGTGTATCTAAATACGATCTTAAAATTCTTCCACCGGAATCTAAGTATTTTGATTTCTTTGTTAATGGTAAAATTTTATTCGTTTTCTTAATTTCATCTGTGTTTTGTTCAAAGTCGATACAATTAATAACGTCCTTCTCAAAATTTTCTATTATCTTTTCTTCAGTCGTATCTGTTTTGTCGTTTACACTTATTTGTTTTTCTAATCTGTCTTCCTCCTTTTGTTGTCTTCCTTCTTCGATCATCTTGTCTAGTTTATCCATTAATTTCTTATTATTCTCTTCTCTTAATATCCTCCTCTTGGTTTTTCAATAATTTTTCAAACATTTGTCGTATTAACCTCATCTCTTCTGATGTGATTGACGTCTTTCTCTGTTCCTGCGATTTATACCCCCTATCTTGTATCTCTCCTGACTGTTGACTTCCTTCCTGTACCTGTGATCTGGTATTCATTTTTACTAAATAAATATAATTTTTATTTAGAACTATACTTATTACCTTTATAGATAGAAAATAAAACAATCAAAATACTGTGTGCGAGTCTTATTTTAATTGCCCCACGTTGGGCACGCCATAAAATGTACTAGAGTGGGGGAAAATTTGCTTAATTTACCTATTTTCAAATTTAAATTAATATGTGTATAAAAATTTACACTAAGATCCGCAAATATTCCAACACACTTCTAGACATTCAGATATATCAAAAATTTATGCTCAAAGTTTAATCTCTACATATATTCGTTTACCCTCGTATATTGAATTCTATAAAATCATTTATGTAACTTATTTATTATGCCCAAACACTAACACAGATATTTGTTTTAGATACTTTTTATATTCCCAATAATTAATTCGAACGATTTAATTTAAATAATATAATCTTTCTTTTTGTATACATATCATGCCATCTATCTCTAATTTTTCGAACACTATACCCATACTCATTCAAATATTACTATGTACTATGTTGGTACTATAGTTCTCTTCAAGCTATGGCAAATTATAACTTTCAAACTAGTATTTATTTCTTTTTATGATTTTTAATGTTAATATTATTGCCTATTATACTAATAAAGCTATCATATCACTCATCTTATATAACTTTTGTCTAAGAATTCATCACGTAAGTACCAAACAAATTACCAATACCCAAGGTATGTTTTTGACAGTTTTTATATTTTTTTAGGTTAAATGTACCAATTCGTATTTTTCCTACAATGAATCTACCACTTGTTGGACTTTAAACCTTCGAATTAAAAAGAAAATTCAAAATATAATACATTTATTAACAATTTACAATTATGAAAAGGAATATGAAATGAAACCACTCAATATTTGGAAAAACAGCGAATACTAAAAACGTAAACTTGTTTAAGTTCGAAATATACTGTAAAATATTATATTCATATATAAGTCTGCTTTTTATCAAGGTAAGAGTTTAATTGTACTTTATTTTAAACGAAATAGTATACCTATAAGTACATATACCCCACACTATTTGATTTACGTAATTTTTCGTATGCATATAGCATGAAATATTTATTTTATGCCACCTTAATATCTTGAAAATAGTGAATTTAAATTATTAGATTACATAATAAATTTATCACATTGAATCATATACTCATATATATATATGTGTAAATATATATTAATTTTATTGGACGATTTTTAGGTAATTTTAAAACTCGCTAATTTGCAGTGTTTGAAAATTACAATTTTCTAATTTTACCACTGACAATTAATTAGGTAATTTTTTAAAAATTACCGACACGGCTGAGATTCGAACTCAGGACATACCGATTACTAGTCGGTTGCTCTACCACCTGAGCTACCGTCGGTGTCTGACTTCGAATTTCTAAATCGTACTGATATATGTATATCAAGTAACAGATGGAAATGAGAATGTATATATTAAGCACTGAACGTCCATGTGCTGTATATATGTGATATTAAATTTTTATTGACCTTTAATTCATATTTGTAAATATATATTAATTTTATTGGACGATTTTTAGGTCGTTATACTAGTTTTAAATTATTTTAAAGCTCGCTAATTTGCAGTGTTTGAAAATTACAATTTTCTAATTTTACCACTGACTATTAATTGATTAGGTAATTTTTTAAAAATTACCGACACGGCTGAGATTCGAACTCAGGACATACCGATTACTAGTCGGTTGCTCTACTACCTGAGCTACCGTCGGTGTCTGACTTCGAATTTCTAAATCGTACTGATATATGTATATCAAGTAACAGATGGAAATGAGCGAGTTTTAAAATTATTTAAAACTAGTATAACGACCTAAAAATCGTCCAATAAAATTAATATATATTTACCAATATGAATTAAAGGTCAATAAAAATTTAATATCACATATATACAGCATATGGACGTTCAGTGCTTAATATATACATTCTCATTTCCATCTGTTACTTGATATACATATATCAGTACGATTTAGAAATTCGAAGTCAGACACCGACGGTAGCTCAGGTGGTAGAGCAACCGACTAGTAATCGGTATGTTCTGAGTTCGAATCTCAGCCGTGTCGGTAATTTTTAAAAAATTACCTAATTAATTAATAGTCAGTGGTAAAATTAGAAAATTGTAATTTTCAAACACTGCAAATTAGCGAGTTTTAAAATTATTTAAAACTATGTAGTATAACGACCTAAAAATCGTCCAATAAAATTAATATATATTTACAAATATGAATTAAAGGTCAATAAAAATTTAATATCACATATATATATATATACACGTAAAACGACGAAGTGACACCAAACACTTAGCTGATGTTCTGACACCCAAAATTTTTCGCGCTTTATGTGAGCAAGTGGCACCCTATATATTATCAATGTATATATTCCTTGTGACACCATATATACTAAAATGATAATTTATTAGGAAGGTAAGATTTTTATCGTTGAGGTTCTTTTTGTAAGTGCGTGTTACTTAGCCTGGGAAGCAATAAGATGTCCTATATGTCCACGCCTATAGGCGCTGTTACCTTTGCCGTATCCTGGATACGAATTAAACGACGTGCTTGCGATAAATTTGAGCTAATAAACATTACATATTGTTGTTATTAATATTTACTAAGATTGCGCGGACTTAAAAATCATTTCGATCCGTGAATGAAATTGTTAAAAACAAACCTAACAAACGATGCACATTTCCCATAAAATTCCCATATATTTCTAACAGTATTAATAAATATAATAATACTGAAAATCTTTAACCAACCCAAACAGCCGTTATTGTGACCAATAATGAACTTACCGCTCACAGGCTCCACCTACCAATTTTTCACCAATGCACTAAGTGGAAATTACTTGAATACAACTCACAGGCTCCACCCACTAATTTTGTTCGGAAATTTATCAAGTGGAAAATATTTTACACGAGAAGCAAGGGCTTCTGCCAATCAAAAGAGTCGTTATTCTGACGAATAGAATACGTCTTCCGAAAGGCCACCTGCAACCGCGTCATTTGTTTACGTCGTTGAAAATGTTATAAAAGCTAAGACATTTTATATTAAGTCAGTCAGTCAGCTCTAGCTGCTGAATCGAGTCGACTCTAAAGACTTAGAGCGACAACAGCAACGCATCCGACGAAAGCCGAAGCCGGGAAAAAGTTTCCCGAAGATCTCTGAAACGTACTCAATCGTTTCAGAAGATACCCGAAGGCACAGGAAGTTTCTACGAGCGAGCCGAACATTACGAGCGAGCTCAAACGCATCCGACGAAAAGCCGAAGCCGGGAAAAGTTTTCCCGAAGATCTCTGAAACGTGCTCAATCGTTTCAGAAGATACCCGAAGGCGCAGAAAGGCTTCCACGAGCGACTCGAAGCAAACCCGAGCGTTTCCGAGGCAAAGCCGAACCTACCCGAGGATAACGGACGACGTAGGAAGACTTCTACGAGCAAGCCGAAGCGACTCGAAGCAAACCCGAGCGTTTCCGAGGCAAAGCCGAACATACCCGAGGAAAACTAAAGACGTAGGACGACTTCTACGAGCAAGCCGAAGCGACTCGAAGCAATCCCGAGCGTTTCCGAGGCAAAGCCGAACATACCCGAGGACAACTGAAGACGCAGGACGACTTCTACGAGCAAGCCGAAGCGACTCGAAGTAAAACCGAGCGCTTCCGAGGCAAAGCCGAAGATACCCGAGGACAACTGAAGACGCAGGACGACTTCTGTGAGCAAGCCGAAGCGACTCGAAGCAAACCCGAGCGTTTCCGAGGTGACCCGAAGATACCCGAAGGCGTAGGAAGGCTTCTACGAACGAGCCGAAGCAAACCCGAGCGTTTCCGAGGTGACCCGAAGATACCCGAAGGCGTAGGAAGGCTACTACGAGCGAGACGAAGCAAACCCGAACGTTTCCGAGGTGACCCGAAGATACCCGAAGGCGTAGGAAGGCTTCTACGAGCGAGACGAAGCAAACCCGAACGTTTCCGAGGTGACCCGAAGATACCCGAAGACGAGGAAGGACCTAAAAGGGATAAGCCGAACACTTACGAGGAGGACCAAGAGTCCGAATCAACAGCAGTTGCGTGCTTCAACCAACATCCAAGGAGCATTCGTGACCTGTTAGTGAGGCTGTGAACAAAGTGACCCAACCAAATGAGAGGTTGTTGAACAAAGTGACCCAACCAAAAGAGAGGTTGTTGAACAAAGTGACCCAACCAAATACGAGAGGTTGTTGAAGTTGTGAGTGCCACTTAGTGCTTCAACAAAGATCCAGACCACGGATCGTATTCAAGTGTCAGACCTGTGCCGATACACCATCCCAGTGACTTGTGACGTGTGGCTAAAGTGACCTCACATCGTACCCATTGTTGCAACCGTAAGTACTGAACTGATTCCTAAGCTTGCACGGTTGGCAATCTCAAGATAGCCCCGTCACGTCACTCAGAAGTAGTTAGTTGGTTTGGTACCCGAAGGCAGCCTTACCCATTCTAGGCGTTAATTGACTAGGTACCCCGAAGGGAGCCTTATCCCCTAGAACCCCAACTGAGTGTCTCAAATATCTCTCTCTATTATTAAACTGCCAGTATCTAGCGACCACCCCCTTTTTCTTATCCCCCTGTGTGTGGGATCATTAGCCCTTTGGTCAAGGTGTCTCAGTAGACAGTGTATATAATTTCAATCTATGTATATATCTCTTAATATTTAGTGTTGCCTTAAGCCATTTCTTTATAGTCCTGCGTGGCTATTGTTTAGTGACCGAGTTGTGGTAATAAATTCATGTGGTTTGAAACAACTCTTTCATTAACCCCCGACACTAATATAAGCCCTATCCTGGAACACCCAGTGAATAAGTGTAGTGCCATCCCGAAGGAAGGACGCCACGTCTCCCCGTATTAGAGTACTACAGCTATAAGAGCTCAGGTAATTCGAATAACCTTATCTTGAGTAATTCCTATAAGCTGAAAGGTAACAGCGCTCGTGTTCTGTTTTTTGTTGTAAATACTCTACGATTATTTGAAGACGTTCTGTATAGGTTGAAATAATAAGTCAAAATAAAATAGATAATATTTTATTTAGTAATGAATGTGATTTAGAAATAGAACAAGAAAATATTGCACATTGTGCGCATTCCTTTTTAAAGATTCACATTTGCTTTTGATTTGGGCTACACTTTATTAGATGCTAAATATTTCTTTGAAAACGAAGTTAGCTCAGGTGCGGATGGGTATGAGGAGTTGTTGTCCAAATATTTTTTGCATGTATTTTTAGTACGTGGCGAATAAGATGATATCTTTCAAGTCATGTGGTATTTCTTCTGTAGATTAACTGAAATTCTTGTTAGTATTGAATGCATTGTATTTAATAATACCAATATCATCTATTATATAAATGTACGATACTAGCAAAATCAAAGGACCAAGTTTTTTACTTTTGTTGTAAAATTTAGAAAATGCCGATTAATACGTTTTATAAAAAAAGCTATATTGATATATTTAATCATGTAAATAAATTTAATGGAGTAACTCCGCTGAAAATGCAACTGCAGACACGTGTTTCAAACAACTTGGTTCTCGTCAGTGCAGTGTAGCCAAGGAATAGAATAGGATAACCTTGAAGATGAAAAGCAACAATCAGAGACAATCACAGAAGACAGCCTACCAATTAAGGCTTCAGCCAGAATGTCCTCGATACTGAGGATGAATTTAAACGTCCCCGCGAGGTAGACATTGTCCACTCGCGTGCCATCTGAACCCGCAGGGTATAAAATAAAGAAAAAATTAATGCGGATCTTAGGATAATTATGTAAAGAAATTTAATGAGGTAACTCCGCTGAAAATGCAACTACATTCCGTCTACTATTAAAGATTACAGTGAAAGACAATCTGCTTGCGATTCACATGCCCTTTCAATTTTTTTGCTATATGTGATTTTGTTGTTTTACGCATAGACGCATCTTCATGAAACTAAGACATTTGTACTTATGGTAGTTCATGTGACAATATCGTTTATTTCACTGACTTGTGCAGCACATAATATTCTACGAAATATTAACTCCGAATCAATTATGAAATTGCCTCTACTGGTCTTTGCCTTCAGATTGTTTTCGTTAAATTTTTTTTTCTATTTTCTCTATTTTAGAATTTTAATGCACAACCGCTACACTTAGAAACACCTAAAGAAAATGGCGGTAATTCACGCCATACACAATATCTTCTAATAATGCTGAGTTACGTGAGCTGACGGTAGTATGTCTATCTTGTCTAGTTACCACCTTATAAATAGAGGCAATTTTGTACGTTAGAAAAATATTCATAATTAAAAAACTATTGGTCCTAGGTCAAGTTTTTTCCCAAAAACGGTTCCCCTATTTTCTCTACAATTGCTTTGTGGCATGTATGTAAAAATTTCTACAAATAAAAATATTTGTCTCTTAGTGAAAATGTGAATACCTTCGTAGCGAAATAACAGGTAAACTGGTATTTAAACCAATATCAATATACAATATTTCGATAGGGAAATAATATCTCTAGAAGCGCTTATTTATGTACTTCAATTAAAAAAAATAAAGTCGATAACTTAATTAAATTGGCAGATATGCCAATGTAAATGTTCAAAAACACGATTTTTAGAAATTGTCAATTTCTGATGTTTTCCGAAATAAAAAAAGATCTGCACCACAGAAAAATGTCGTCAATAGCTATTTTGCATGTAGATTATTTTGTTATAAATGCTATATACAGTCTCACCTGGTTGTACGCCGAAAAAAAACGACACATTTTTGGTCAATTTCGCTCCACTAATGTAAAAACTCGCTGTCTGAGGTGCCAGATAGTAGCGTTAAATCTTCACAAATATATTATAGTGCATGGTGCCACTACGCAGCATTATATATTATTGTGCTTGGTGCCACGACGTAGCATTATACATTTGCTATTCGCGCGCCCTCTGCAGATTATATAGCTCAACTAAAATTGAGATTTTATATAAAAATGGTCGAAATGGCACCATCCCCAAATTTTGTAGGACGGATCCCACGACTTATTAACGCTCAAATACGCGATAAAACGTTCTGGCACCTTCAAGTGGAGCCAGAACGTATATATAGGTGCCACTTCGCCCATATATATCTGAATTTGGTGCCTGTACGTACAAGTACATATATATATATATATATATATATATATATATATATGTATATATATATATATATGTACTTGTACGTACAGGCACCAAATTCAGATGTATATGGGCGAAGTGGCACCTATATATATGTATATATATATATATATGTACTTGTACGTACAGGCACCAAATTCAGATGTATATGGGCGAAGTGGCACCTATATATACGTTCTGGCTCCACTTGAAGGTGCCAGAACGTTTTATCGCGTATTTGAGCGTTAATAAGTCGTGGGATGCGTCCTACAAAATTTGGGGATGGTGCCATTTCGACCATTTTTATATAAAATCTCAATTATAGTTGATCTATATAATCTGCAGAGGGCGCGCGAATAGCAAATGTATAATGCTACGTCGTGGCACCACGCACAATAATATGTAATGCTGCGTAGTGGCACCATACACTATAATATATTTGTGAAGATTTAACGCTACTATCTGGCACCTCAGGCAGCGAGTTTTTACATTAGTGGAGCGAAATCGACCAAAAATGTGTCGTTTTTTTTCGGCGTACAACCAGGTGAAACTGTATATAGCATTTATAACAAAATAATCTACATGCAAAATAGCTATTGACGACATTTTTCTGTGGCGCAGATCTTTTTTATTTCGGAAAACATCAGAAATTGACAATTTCTAAAAATCGTGTTTTTGAACATTCACATTGGCATATCTGCCAATTTAATTAAGTTATCGACTTTAAAATAATTAATGCTGTAAGCCGTTACTTTGTGAAAATCCATATTAAAACAATAAAAACACATTTACTTTGTTGTATCACTATATTACCTCCTATCAGAATACCCACCTCTTAAAACGAGAATCAATTTAATTTTATAGGATTATTTTATGTTTTTTTAGAGTGGAAAATACTTTGTAGTGACTTATTGCTCTATCGAGTACTGCTTCACGTACTGAATTTCTTGAATGTCCTTTAAAATATGCCAATACCATAACATCTTCTTCATTTGCTGCACGTTAACTTCTTGGTCTTAGCATTTTAGCACTGAAACATCCGTTTCCTCGTGGCACCATTTTCAGCGGAGTTACTCCATTAAATTTATTTACATGATTATATATATATCAATATAGCTTTTTTTATAAAACGTATTAATCGGCATTTTCTAAATTTTACAACAGAAGTAAAAAACTTGTTCCTTTGATTTTGCTAGTATCGTACATTTATATAATAGATGATATTGGTATTATTAAATACAATGTATTCAATACTAACAAGAATTAGGCATTTGTTTAATATAGTGATACAACAAAGTAAATGTGTTTTTATTGTTTTTTATCGACTTTATTTTTTTTAATTGAAGTACAAAGTTCTAGAGATATTATTTCCCTATCTAAATATTGTATATTGATATTGGTTTAAATACCAGTTTACCTGTTATTTCGCAACGAAGGTATTCACATTTTCACTAAGAGACAAATATTTTTATTTGTAGAAATTTTTATATATATGCCAGAAAGCAATTGTAGACAAAATAAGGGAAACGTTTTTGGGAAAAAACTTGACCTAGGACCAATAGTTTTTTAATTATTAATATTTTTCTAACGTACAAAATTGAGGCGCGCCTCTGTTAGGGCTTTAAGGTGGTAACTAGACAAGATAGACATACTACCGTCAGCTCACGTAACGCAGCATTATTAGAAGATATTGTGTATGGCGTGAATTACCGCCATTTTCTTTAGGTGTTTCTAAGTGTAACGGTTGTGCATTAAAATTCTAAAAAAGAGAAAATAGAAAAAAAATTAACGAAAACAATCTGAAGGCAAAGACCAGTTGAGGCAATTTCATAATTGATGCGGAGTTAATATTTCGTAGAATATTATGTGCTGCACAAGTCAGTGAAATAAACGATATTGTCACATGAACTAACATTAGTACAAATGTCTTAGTTTCATGAAGATGCGTCTATGCGTAAAACAACAAATCACATATAGCAAAAAAATTGAAAGGGCATGTGAATGGCAAGCAGATTGTCTTTCACTGTAATTTTTAATAGTAGATGGAATGTAGTTGCATTTTCAGCTGAGTTACCTCATTAAATTTCTTTACATAATTATCCTTAGATCCGCATTAATATTTTCTTTATTTTATACCCTGCGGGTTCAGATGGCACGCAAGTGGACAATGTCTACCTCGCGGGGACGTTTAGATTCATCCTCAGTCTCGAGGACATTCTGGCTGAAGCCTTAATTGGTAGGCTGTCTCCTGTGATTGTCTCTGATTGTTGCTTTTCATCTTCAAGGTTATCCTATTCTATTCCTTGGCTACACTGCTCTGACGAGAACCAAGTTGTTTGAAACACGTGTCTGCAGTTGCATTTTCAGCGGAGTTACTCCATTAAATTTATTTACATGATTATATATATATCAATATAGCTTTTTTTATAAAACGTATTAATCGGCATTTTCTAAATTTTACAACAGAAGTAAAAAACTTGGTCCTTTGATTTTGCTAGTATCGTACATTTATATAATAGATGATATTGGTATTATTAAATACAATGTATTCAATACTAACAAGAATTTCAGTTAATCTCCAGAAGAAATACCACATGACTTGAAAGATATCATCTAATTCGCCACGTACTAAAAATACATGAAAAAAATATTTGGACAACAACTCCTCATACCCATCCGCACCTGAGCTAACTTTGTTTTCAAAGAAATATTTAGCATCTAATAAGGTGTAGCCCAAATCAAAAGCAAATGTGAATCTTTAAAAAGGAATGCGCACAATGTGCAATATTTTCTTGTTCTATTTCTAAATCACATTCATTAATAAATAAAATATTATCTATTTTATTTTGACTTATTACTTCAACCTATAGAGAACGTCTTCAAATAATCGTAGAGTATTTACAACAAAAACCAGAACACGAGCGCCTATAGACGTGGATATATAGGACATCTTATTGCTTCCCAGGCTAAGCAACACGCACCTACAAAAAGAACCTCAACGATAAAAATCTTACCTTCCTAATAAATTATCATTTTAGTATATATGGTGTCACAAGGAATATATACATTGATAATATATAGGGTGCCACTTGCACACATAAAGCGCGAAAAATTTTGGGTGTCAGAACATCAGTTAAGTGTTTGGTGTCACTTCGTCGTTTTACGTGTATATATATATATATAAATATAGGAGAAAGAATATCGGGTTAATCCGCTGTAGTGCAACCGCAGACACGTGTTTCAGACACCAATTGCAGATTGGTGGTCTGTCTTCCCGATGGTCTTCCTTTTGTTTCTATCTCCAAGGATATCCCACCTTATTCCTTGGCTACACCGTACTGACGATGACCAACGAGTCTGAAACACGTGTCTGCGGTTGCACTACAGCGGATTAACCCGATATTCTTTCTCCTATTTTTATTATGTATCCGTGATATTTCCTTTATTGATTTATATATATATATATATATATATATATATAAATCAATAAAGGAAATATCACGGATACATAATAAAAATAGGAGAAAGAATATCGGGTTAATCCGCTGTAGTGCAACCGCAGACACGTGTTTCAGACTCGTTGGTCATCGTCAGTACGGTGTATATATATATATATATATATATATATATATATATATATGTGTATAGGTAGTAAGTGTGTGTTGTCACCTCATATATATCGCAGTTACCTCCGTTTTTGGAGGTAGCAACGTTTTGCCTTTCTTTTTACTTTATCATGATATAGATGACCTCAGAAGCCTAAAAATAAAATTTTGTTCTGGAGGTAAAAAAGTTACCCTAATGCTCATAAGCGACGCTTTTAGTTCAGCTGTAGATCACAGCGCTGCTCTCGCTCTTGCATGTGGAATTTGCAACGCGAGGTCACCTCCGCCGTATATATTCTTTTCTTGTGTAACAGTCGGCACGTTGTTATCTCTGCATATTGGCAACATCGGTTCAACCGTTGTTATGAGAACAAACGCTGTTGATGCAAAACAACTCTGGCAAGGTCTCGCTTAGCTTGCATTATTAAAATTTCGGTGCGATTACTGTATTATTTAAAGTAACAGCACATATTAACCGCGCTCATTATTAACGAATATGAAATATAGAGTGCACGTAATAATTAATAGATATAATTTATTAGATAAATTAGTGCTACGAAAGTATCTTATTTATTAAATATAATATTATTTAATATATTTTTAAACTTAAGTAGAATAAATTAAAAAGCATTTACTTACATTCATTTTTACACATAATTTGAAAGAAATCGATAGAACAAACTAAGACGAAATATTTGACATTCAAAATACATTTCGTGTTTTATAAATCTTCATTGGATAAATAATTTTGGCTGTAAAATAAAAAATATTTACGCAAAATAGATTCACATTAATTGTAAATGATTTGTGTTGAGATCAATGAAAATTACAGAAAATATGCTTTTAATTTAGAAAGGTTGAGATCGTATATTAACTTTATGTATAAACAAACTGTACTTAATTAATAATACTTAGAAATATTTGTTCTTTTCACTTTACATATATGCACATAGAATTGAAATAGAGAACATGAATAGAAGACGTGCTGTAATTGAAAATAAATGAATTAGATATTAATTGTATTTTGTTTTCAGTGTTACAAAACATTTACATTCAATTAATAGTACATAAATGACATTTTATTGACATCCGTATGTCTGAAGTATTCAATAACAATAATAAAATTAAAATAGTAATTGAAAAATAAAACTTCTTTGAGATATTAATACAAATTATAATAATAATGTTAAAAAATAACGCACACTACAATAAAATGCATATATATTATCGATCCATACAACTTTTTGACAAAATTGTATTGTAAGAGAGATCGGTTAAACTGAGGTCTGTGAAGTTGTTATAATTTATTGTAAAAAACGCGTGTCAATTGTGCTGAGTTGTGCCGTTATTAGTTTATTTTATGCTCTTGTGTTTTCAGAGATTTTTAAAAAAGAGCGGCCGACTCGACGATCCCCCCCCCCCCCCAAAAGTTAATTTTGTTTAAAACTGGGTGCCTTCGCACTCACTTTATACCTATATACCATAAAATGTGTCAATTATGCTCCATTGGTGCCATTATTAGTTTTATTTTCCTCTACTTACAGATATTAAGAAAAATCGAAAGGGGGTGAATGACATTCAATGACAGTGGTAGAAAAATATAATAATTTTATGAAGTACATACCTAATTATTGCTGTGTGAAAATAATTACCTACCAAAAAAGTACAAGAGTTATCACAACTTTAATAGACAATTATTTTGTTGAGACTTATTTAAAATTCAAAACTGTTTTTTTATTATATTTATTTAACTCCAAAAATAATTTATTTTATTCGGCTTTAGTCGTCATCTTATATAAACAGTCCTAAAATTTCGAGGAAGGGTTATTAGAAAGATGCTATACGGCATAATTGAGCACAAATTGACGTGATTTGCGAAGGCACCGTTTTTTTTTTAAATAAATTCAAGTTTTTGGGAAGGAACTGACTAAAATGCGTGTCAATTGTGCTTCTATTTGTTCTCAATTGTGGTCTTCTGTTTTCAGTGATTTTTAAAAATAACCGAAGAGGGGGCTGACTTGACAAATGACCTCCCCAAAAAGTTGAATTTATTTTTAGAACTCGGTGACGAATATAATAGCAAGGGGTCAACATGACAGATCTGTTTAACATGTATTTTCTAATAGGTTGATAACAGTTTTACTTTCTTATACGTAGTATAAGGAAGTATTGTGATGATGAAAATTTTCGACCTCGAGATTTTTGCAGATGTCCACGTTTTGAGGTCCCCTGATACCAAAAAAGTGATTTTTAAAAAATGTCTCTCTCTCCCTCTCCCTCTCTCTCTCTCTCCCTCTCTCTCTCTCTCTCTCTCTCTCTCTCTCTCTCTCTCTCTCTGTGTGTGACCACGATAGCGGTCAAACCGCTGTAGATATCAATTCAAAATTTTGTATGTACGTTTGAGATCTGATTAGTTTTTCAGTAAAATCGGTAGACCGGAAGTAGCAGTTTACTTCAGCGAAAAAATCGAATTTTGACAATATTTCGTCAACTACTAAGTTTAAATAAATTTATAAAGAACTCATATATACTTAAAATTAAAATTGAGAATAATCTTACTTAAAAAGTTTTTCGAAATTCCTACCGGAAGTAGGTCTTTTACTCTTATCGAAAATCAGTTTTTTGCGAATATTTCGCAAGTCATGCTTTTTAGGCAAGTACGTTACGGGTATAAAAGTATTTAGAACATAATTTTCAATATCTTTTGTGTAAAAAAAAATTCAAAATTCAGACCGGAAGTACCTCTTTTACTCCTATCGAGTAGCGATTTTTTGCAAATATGTCGTAAGTTATGCATTCTATATATATTTATCAAGAGTACAAAAGTATTTAGAATTGGATTTGCAATATTTTTTGAATATATGAAATTTCAAAATTCGGACCGGCAGTAGCACTTTTACTCTTAGCGAATAGCACTTTTTTGATAATATCTTGCAAAGTGTGCATTCTATAGAGATTTATTAAGAGAATAGAAGTACTTAGAATAGGATTTTGAATAATTTTTGTAGAAAAAAATCTTAAAATTCTGTAATTTGAAACGCTCATACGTATAAAAAAGTCGTGTGGTGGCCACACCTCATTTTTTTGATATCTTGCGAAGTACGCATTCTATAGCGATTTATTGAGAGAATGAAAGTACTTAGAATAGGATTTTGAATAAGTTTTGTATTAAAAAAATTCTTAAAATTGTACAGTTTGAAACGCTCATACGTATAAGAAAGTCGTGTGGTGGCCACACCTCCTTTTTTAAAAGAAATTGTAAATCATTTAGTTTATTACAAGCAGTACAATCCCTCTGGTTTATATCCAAAATGAACATGTTCTTCACTAGTATTTTATTTATGTATTATAATTATGACAATGTACTACAACTCATCTTATAATTGCGTACTCCAACAATTGATAATTTTATTGTATATTATAATTCTATGGACAAAAATATGTATATTCACTATTAAAATAAACCAGTTTAAATTACCATATATAAAATAAAAATAAAAAAGCTTCTGCATTATTTCATTAATATGTACATACAATAATTTCAGTCAATTTTGTATATAAGTCTGTCCTGCGGGAATTTTAAAAACCGCCAAATCTACTCATATCTGTTAGATTGCATATTTTCTCACCTTAACAAATGAGTGAATTACTGACATCAGCAGGAACCAATAGAAAAGCGCGCCCATAAGACACATGCTAACGATGTAACTATAAATTACGACGTGAACGCCGATACAGACACAGTCTTCATCTGAACTTCTCCAGAACTACTAGAATCTTCAGAACCTTCAACAAGAAGCAACAAGAACTTCAACAAGAAGAACTTCAACTACAGAAGAACTTCTACTACAGACCAATAACGGCCACCGAAGGCCCAACAGCTACGACCAAATAAGGTCCATCAGTACCAGGACCAACTAAGACCTGTGATTGCTAAGGCTAACCCAGGCCCGTCAACCATAAGGCCAATCCAGGTCCATCAGTACCAGGACCAACCAAGACCTGTGATTGCTAAGGCCAACCCAGGCCCGTCAACCATAAGGCCAACCCAGGTCCATCAGTACCAGGACCAACCAAGACCTGTGATTGCAAAGGCCAACCCAGGCCCGTCAACCATAAGGCCAACCCAGGTCCATCAGTACCAGGACCAGCCAAGACCTGTGATTGCTAAGGCCAACCCAGGCCCGTCAACCATAAGGCCAAGCCAGGTCCATCAGTACCAGGAGCCAACCCGGTCCATCAACACAAGAACCAACCCAGGTCCATCACCACCCCTTGGGCCAACCCAGGTCCATCAGCACCAGGAGCAACTTTAGGCCAGTGACTCAGTGAAACAGTGCCTAGTGGGTAACGAAGTTCAAGTGTGTGAAGTGCGCACCCGGAAAGAATTGTGCCAAACCCGTGGCATTGTGCAACGACAAACCAGCAAGTGTGAACGTGTTTGTGCACCAGTCGCCCCCCCCCCTTATAAGTGCTCAGTGACGCTCGCCCTCTCCACCACAGTGCAACCAGACGCTATTGGATCTATATTAGGATATAAATTGATATCTCCAGTTTGGATACTTGTTATTATTCTTCATGTGTGTTGTTTTAAATAAAGTATATTCTTTTCTTGTGAAATTTAACCGTTTGTTTTAATTGCTACCACCACAAACAGAGTCTCAGCCGGTCTCTTGTGAACACCCTAAAGTGTGTGGTAACAATTTTGGCGCCCAACTAAGAGGCAAAGTGCAGTGCAGTGCAGTGCAGTGTAGTGTAAAGAACCACTCCCGGGACAATGCCAAAACCAAAGAAAAATAGGAGAACGCGTCAGGACAGCGATGTAGAAATGGAATTCCCGACGCCGCCACCACAAACCCCAGCTAGGGTCCAAACTCCGGGGACACCTAATCCAGACATTCAACTGGCCATTCTGGTTGCGGAACTACGTCTCCTAGGAGCCCGGATCGCAACATTAGAAAAAGCCACCACCCCCGCACCAGTAGCTACCACCTCCCGCAGCATCTCCCCCGAACCAAGTACCGAAAAAGATACCACAGCCACCCCTTGGCCCATCACCAACAACCCTGAAGTTGGTGCGTGTATCGAGATAGAGAATGACAATAATACCTCCTCCGAGCCAATCACCATCCCACATACTAAAGTGGAAAGATCACCCACTCACTGTTGTGGCCTCTGCCATCACGAGCCACCTGTGCCAACTCCGCCTCGACCGTATAGCGGACACCTCGTCGAAGACCCTGAGGTCTTCTTGGCACGCTTAAACGCATATCTGAGTGGAAAACGTTTTGAAGTACCAGAAGACGTAGACGATGCTGTGCGTCCGTCTTTGGTGGGGGAGGCTGCAGCATGGTTTCGAAAGAATGAGGGTGGATTTGATACACTTGGGGAGTTTTGTCATCGATTCAGAAGGGAATTTCTGAGTCCACAAAGGAAGAAGGCGTTACAACAAGCCTGTGAAACCAAACAAAAAAGCGATGAGGATCCGTCTACATTTATCATAAGGATGAAAAGATTGTGCCTACGACTCAACCCTCAATGGTTGGAAATAGAACTGGTGGATCATATCATAACCAGGATGACCCAGCAGTATTGTGTACAATTATCCCAGGCCGCCCCACAAACTATCAGGGAACTCCAGGAGGCTTGCGAAAAATGGAATACCATTTTCGAAAGTTTTAAGAACAAACCGATGTCGACTGAAAGAAAACCAGATAGACCCACGACAGTGCCAAAAAGAGAGCTGCCAACAGAAAAACCACTTCCTCGCTGTTGGTTTTGCCCCGAAAGGCACTATAATAGGGACTGTCCCCAACAGCCTGCCAGTTTTGCAAATAGACACCCACCTGCTGCCGAAGAATCGGGGGAAGGTCAAGGGGTCGCTCCCAAGCCAGCACCGGGGCGGCCCTAATCACCACCTCACCAAACAGCCAAACTGCTTCCATAAAGTTGAGTATTGATGGACGCGAGGTCATGGCTCGAATTGACAGTGCCGCTAGCCGGAGCCTTGCCAGGCCCGAATGGACGTCCGGACCAATATCCATCACCACACCATTGGAATTCTGCATGGCTATAGACAGAAAAACATTCAATACAACTAAACGTGGATACATCGAGGCAACTACTGGAGAAAAATATAGCTTCCGAAGCGAGGTCGTGATAGTGGAAGACCTACAAGCCGAAATTATACTGGGGCACCCATGGCTGCAGGAAAACCACGCAATAATTGATTACCTGAGGGGCTGCATCCATGTTGGAATAAACCAGAGACATACCATTTACTTCAACGGGGTCCCACTGCAGCACGCCTCGCCCAATTTGGACTTAACCAACGTCTCCGTAAATGTTCAAGAATGGAGGCCAGAACACGTATCCGACTTTAGAGCACTCCTGAAAGATTTCCATACGTTATTCGAAGAAGGCGGACGAATCAAGACAACCACAACGACACGACACGAGATTCGTCTGCAGAATAACGTGCCCGTGCGGGTGCAACCCTACAAATACACCCCACATAAGAAACAAGTAATCGCCGCTCAAATAAAGGAGATGCTCGCTGCAGGTGTTATAAGACCGAGCCATAGCGAATATAACTCGCCAATCGTCATCGTCACCAAAAAGAATGGTGAGCCCAGGTTTTGCATCGATTACCGCCGCCCCAATCAGAAAACCCAGAATGAAGCTAGCCCCCTGCCTCCAATACAAGATTCTCTAAGGGATCTGGGCACCGCCAAGGTCTTCACCACCCTAGACCTTCGAAATGGCTACTGGCAGATCGAGCTCGCCGAAGAATCCAAAAAACTCACCGCCTTCACTACACCGGATGGGGCGGCGTACGAGTTTAATGTAATGCCCTTCGGCCTTAAAGGGGCTCCGACGACATTTCAAAAATTAATGGCTCATGACGTATTGGTGGGCTACCTGCAAGATTTCTCCATGGCATACCTAGATGACATTATAATTTACTCCGATACCATGGAGGAACATCTCCGTCATCTTCGCCTTGTGTTCGAGCGCCTGCAGCAGCATGGGTTAAAATTAAACCTTAAGAAGTGTCACTTCGCCAGTAGCAGCCTGGAATACTTGGGCCACGTGATCACCCGGGAGGGTAATCAACCGCAAACGGCGCATGTCAAAGCCGTCACAAATGCCGAACCACCAAAAACAAGAAAAGCCCTTCGACGCTTTCTAGGAACGATCAACTGGCTGCGAGATTACGTACTAGACGCTTCTCGAATTATGGCACCATTAACTGACTTGCTATCGACAACTAACGCCTACAAATGGACAAAGCCTGCCGAAGAGGCCTTCCTGAACATCAAGGCAGCCATCTCCAGGCCCCTGTTCCTCCATCGACCTGACTTCCGGATCCCATTCATTCTGCAAACAGATGCTAGCAACTTGGGGGCATCGGCGGTTTTATACCAGGAGGAGCACGGCCAACGACAAATAGTTAACTATGCGAGCCTCCGCATCAATAAAACGGAGACCAAATATCACATTAACGAACAAGAATGCCTCGCAGTAATATGGGCCGTTCGGCGTTATCGACCGTACCTAGAGGATCGTCCGTTTACTGTTCGAACTGATAGCCGAGCGCTCACGTGGCTGAACAGCTTCAATGATAGTAAGTCGAAATTGATGCGCTGGTCGCTGCTCTTGCAGGAGTTCAGTTACGAAATCGAACACATTCCCGGCCGAATGAACGAACTGCCCGATGCCCTATCACGTAACCCTGGCCACGAAGAAACTACACCAGAATGGGACGACGTTGACAGGTTGGTTCCTGCGACACCAACACCACGGGACCAGATTGTTGAGGAGGTAATATGCTTGGTGCAAGAAGAAGAGCCTCTTTACCATGTCCTGCAGGACGCACAACAGACCGACCCAATCATACAAAATTTGGCCACTCAACTTCGCCAACAAAACCCCGAGCCACATCCCGAATTCGTGTTCGCACAAGGATTTGTGCGATGTAAAGATGGTACACACCAACCGATATTGGTTCCTCAAACGGCACGAGACCGCGTGATGTACCAGTATCATGACGACCCCACAGCTGGACATCCCGGTGCGGAAGAAACATACGGCACCATAACGCAAAGGTTTCACTGGCCCGGGATAAGGGCGGATGTGATGGAATATGTACGAGGCTGCAGGCTCTGTAACGCCTTCAAGAGAGGACCTATACAAATGAGAGCCCCACTGCGGCCACATGCACCTCGGCAACCTTTCGAAGTCCTGTCCGTTGACATAGTGGGTCCATTAACGAAATCCCGGAAGGGCAACCAATTCGGAGTGGTAATTATGGATTTGCACTCAAGATGGGTAGAGGCAAAGGCAGTACCACATACCTCCACCCACGTTATAGCAGAATGCTTGGAAGGAGTGTTCCAGCGCTTCGGCTACCCGATGGCAATAATATCCGATAATGGTCCCCAGTTCACCTCCGTCGCCTGGGATGCCGCCCTCCGCCGCTGGCAATGTATGCACTGGACGACCCCGATTTACCATCCACGGGCAAACCCAGTCGAGCGGAGGAACCAGGAACTGAAAAAGGGACTGAGGCTCCAAATGGAGGGAAACACGCCGGAGCGCTGGGAAGAAAAGTTGGACCAGGTCCTGTTCAACTTACGATCCCGAAGGAACGCCGCCTCTGGATGCTCCCCGGCGTACGCCCTTTTCGGGCATGAGCTAAGAAGGCCAGGTGAGTGGAGAGACCCACTCGTGGAACGACCGGAACCCCAGCCACAACGTACTCGCAGAATTCACGAGAACGAACAACGGTACCGTAGACGTCGCTATGCCCGACCTGAAGCCGCAATGCCTATCCAGCCCGCGCCTGGGGACTTGGTTATGGTGAAATCATACTTGCCGCATGGACAGCCTTTCGGCCCCAGATGGGCGGGCCCCTACCCTGTTCGTGAAGTGGCTGGAGAAACGGCCATCTGGGTGGAACGACCAGGAGGGCAGTGGAATAAGTACCATCTGGACCAGGTCCGAATCGCTAGACCACCCAATGCGAGACCACCACCGACACCACGGGACCCCGAACCAAACCCACCCCCGGATCCCGGACAAGACCCTCAGCCCGGGCCTAGTCATCGCCAGTGACAGTGACACTAAGTGATCCTCAGGACCTGGAACGTTATGTGAGACAACGTCTTTTCCAGGGGGGGCCGTTTGTTACCGTTGATCCCCTCCAATACACATACGTATTACGACATTGTCTCGCAGACACGCCCAGGTCTGTGTTTGTGGTGTATGTGAACCCCGGACTGTGACGTCGGACCAATCGCGATCTAGTGAGCGTTGGTGGGAACAATGCGGGTCGGTGTGGTGCCGTGTGCATAACAAATGAGTGAATTACTGACATCAGCAGGAACCAATAGAAAAGCGCGCCCATAAGACACATGCTAACGATGTAACTATAAATTACGACGTGAACGCCGATACAGACACAGTCTTCATCTGAACTTCTCCAGAACTACTAGAATCTTCAGAACCTTCAACAAGAAGCAACAAGAACTTCAACAAGAAGAACTTCAACTACAGAAGAACTTCTACTACAGACCAATAACGGCCACCGAAGGCCCAACAGCTACGACCAAATAAGGTCCATCAGTACCAGGACCAACTAAGACCTGTGATTGCTAAGGCTAACCCAGGCCCGTCAACCATAAGGCCAATCCAGGTCCATCAGTACCAGGACCAACCAAGACCTGTGATTGCTAAGGCCAACCCAGGCCCGTCAACCATAAGGCCAACCCAGGTCCATCAGTACCAGGACCAACCAAGACCTGTGATTGCAAAGGCCAACCCAGGCCCGTCAACCATAAGGCCAACCCAGGTCCATCAGTACCAGGACCAGCCAAGACCTGTGATTGCTAAGGCCAACCCAGGCCCATCAACCATAAGGCCAACCCAGGTCCATCAGTACCAGGACCAGCCAAGACCTGTGATTGCTAAGGCCAACCCAGGCCCGTCAACCATAAGGCCAAGCCAGGTCCATCAGTACCAGGAGCCAACCCGGTCCATCAACACAAGAACCAGCCCAGGTCCATCACCACCCCTTGGGCCAAACCAGGTCCATCAGCACCAGGAGCAACCTTAGGCCAGTGACTCAGTGAAACAGTGCCTAGTGGGTAACGAAGTTCAAGTGTGTGAAGTGCGCAACCGGAAAGAATTGTGCCAAACCCGTGGCATTGTGCAACGACAAACCAACAAGTGTGAACGTGTTTGTGCACCAGTCGCCCCCCCCCCTTATAAGTGCTCAGTGACGCTCGCCCTCTCCACCACAGTGCAACCAGACGCTATTGGATCTATATTATAACCTGGCTAGTCTACTTTTTATATATGACACGGTGCCATTAGCTTATGTAACAACAGAGCAGGTTAGTAGGTTATAAAATTTGTCTTCTGAATGTCACCAAGATACACGGCACTCCTGGCTGCCTATATGATCAGGCGTCAATGTTGCGACTGATAAACGTCTTACCGGTGACAGCAATGTCAATATGTTCGGGCAGTTTAAGTTAAAACAGAAATATGACGGTTACAGTGTGGTGCCTTGGGGACAAAAGACTAAATACACATCGACCAGCACAGCGGAGAATAAAAAAAACGTGAGTACTTTTTGTTGTTTTAATATAACTTGTTGCTCTTGAATATTCTGCTTTCCCTATCTCATTGTCAAACGGTAAAAATAAAGGAAAACGCGTGTAGAAATTCATTTGAAAAGAACAGACTAGTTAGCTTTTATTTCAACTAAGACAATGTTAAATAATGTCAAACAATTAAACAGTTCTGTAATTAAACTATCGATACAATTGATACACAATTTCGTTTATTATTATTATTTTACAATTTACAAATTCTATGTACATAAGTATTATACAAAACAAATATACGTCAATGACCTCTATAAGTCACGTATGAAACTAAGTTAGGACGTAGATACACTTTTAGTCCCTGAATTATCACTTACGGGTCCCAGAATATTCCATTTAAAAACATGAACAAAATGATACTTGGAATAAAATACACGTCGGTCAATTTCAAGTGAAACGTATGCTCAGGTTTGTTTAAATTATTTTACAACTAATTTCCGTATATTGTCATGCCCGCAGGAGAATCTTTACAAGTTTGTTGCGACTAAAATTTATTCGACCGGCACGGATTTGAACGTCTAACCGATAGCTACACGTTGAAGTACTATTATCTCTATATTTGTGGTACAGAGCGCGAACAATATATTTGAATTTTTACGGCGCGTTACAAATAATATCGGAAATCTGACATTTCTGAAAAACAAAGAATAAATATTAAATGCGGAAATATATACAGTCACGGCATTTAGAGCCTGACTTTGACGGGAATTATAGGTTGTAGCGGTAAAATGTCTATTCCTCCACGACCCTGGGTCTGAATGAAAAAGACACTTTCGGATGTGTTTAGCGGATTTTGAAACGATTATTTCACGGCACAGAAAGGCCTGAATATAATACGTTTCTAGGATTTAAACCAGACTATCAAGGCTGAGTAGAGAAAGGTAAAGGCGGCGGTCGGATAGGAGAATAAAATGAACGAGACCCACTTGCTGGGGCCTTTATATATCCGTAAACCCCCCTATGTCTGTAGGAAAAACTCGTTCAAAACATACAAATTGCGCGCGATTCGGACGTGAAATGCGCGACTACGAGCATGACGTATACATTCGGTACTTTTCCATTGAAAATAAACAAATAACATGAATGATAATTACATATGAATATATACACAGGTCCGTCCAAAACATTTTATACAATACTTGAACAAAATAACACGCATACATTTAATTTAATATTGATAAATAAATTAATTATGGACCTAAAAAATGTTAGTTTGTACAATTAACGAGGGACTTCGTTACAATATTAGGATATAAATTGATATCTCCAGTTTGGATACTTGTTATTATTCTTCATGTGTGTTGTTTTAAATAAAGTATATTCTTTTCTTGTGAAATTTAACCGTTTGTTTTAATTGCTACCACCACAAACAGAGTCTCAGCCGGTCTCTTGTGAACACCCTAAAGTGTGTGGTAACAATCCGAGATAGCGTGATACTTTTTGTGTATGTTACCAAGGCAGCGTACAATCTCGTCACAATAATATAAGGACTTTTTAAATGCCGCCCGTTTAAATGACATCAATTTTTTTACTTATTTTCTTGATTTTGAAAAATCTTTTCATTGTCCAACTAACAGAATAAATATGTTGCAAAAACGACAATAACAATAAATTTTATTATGGAAAGATGGCCTTACAAGTTTAGCATCCATTTATCAATTTGTTTTGAATAAGTTTTTTGAGAAAAATTTGCTATTTCCGGCTATGAAATATAAACCTGTAATATGATTATTTAATATTCCATCAACACATTTAGTTTACTAGGATACTGCGTTTTAGCATCATAAGTTATCTGTGTGATTGTGTATGCGAACCGACGATTCATCCGTTAATAGTATATTTTACATTAACAAAATTATTCAGCCTATATTTTGGTATTGAGGTAGGACGTTTTTCAACATTTGCATAAATAAAAACATGACATTGTCCGGTTTTTTTGTGTTGAAGAGGAAGAAAGCAACTACGTATCTTAATTTTTTTATTATCCGACTATCGGTAGTTGATACGATATTTCAAATAAATCAGCATTTGACAGTTTTCCTCTGTGGAATATTGTAAACCACCATATTAATTTATAAAAACGATATTTAGTCGAACGTCAGTATGTACGACTAAAACGTTATATTAATGCACAGTGCTAATGTATGACATTTGACATTATGAATGTACGATTGAATATAGGGGGTGGGAAATATTTTCCTTGTTAGTTTTGTTTAATACTCTATGATTTGTTAATAGATATATGTTTCTTTTCGGATCCCTCTTGGCCCTTATACAGATCTTGCAAGCAGATCTACATACACCCAAAGTACAAAGCTACGCCTTATTGCTTCGTACTTTGGATGCATGTATGTATGCTTACAAGATCTGTATAAAAAAAATCTATCAAATGGCAACAAGATATAAGGTAACATCATTTCGTTGTTAACACAAAAACTCCTTTACTAATGAAATACAATATTAAATTAAGTGTACGAACTGTCATTTGCCCACTTTCTCACAATACGCAAGCTTGTATAGAAGTTCTTCATCGACATTTTGAATCGCTTTCGGGATACTTCTTAATTTCATCTCTAATGCGATGTTCTAGTAGAGCTAAATTTTGTGATTTGTTGACGTAGACAAACTCAGACAAACTAATCACGGGGTGGACTTATTCTATCGCTCTTTGTCTGCAAATCCACCTTCTCGAAAAGCAATTGTCCAGAAAATTTCGAGCAAAGCTGTAAATGTACAGAGATGTGCCGAACAGTGGTTCAAGATCGTCTATTTGCGGCAAAAATTTTCTGCGCATTACGTAAAATAAATTATAGTAAATTTATGTACCCATGCAAAAGATGTATACATGCTACGATGTTATTTTCTCAGAAAGGAACAAAAAGGAACAGTTGAAATTTGTAGTGTTAATAATAGGCATTATAGGGATCATATACACAGAATATGAAGTTATAGCTACTTTGTGATGAATACTGAAAGCCTACGTAAGTTTTATTTCAGTAATGGGTTTTATTACAGTAATCAAAAGAAAGGTAGCAATAAAATGCAACAATCTAAAAAGCGTTATAAAATTTTATAATGTAAAAGTATTTGCTGCAAATACATAGTAAAATTAACTTTTTCTCAAAATCGACTATTTGCCGGTTCTACGTCATCTTGCTGAAATAATATGGTATTTTCAGGATCATTCAGTCTACACATTTAATATCTCGTGTGATGAGATAAGATTTACCCGACTCCAATAGCTGCTATTTTGATGATTCACTGTCCTATTAGGACACAACGTGGCATCATTTGAAGAAAGTAATTCTAATACAATCATCCATTTTCAAGGTACAAATCCATCATAGTTTCACAAACCTCTGGTCGCCGGTCGAACACGTTTTCGTTTGAGTTCCTACATGAGTTGAATTCTGATATAGTGTTTTCAGTAGTTTTTGAATATCTTTAACAACACCAGTTTTCCGAAATTTAGACTGAATCTTACTAACTGTAGAGTGGCTGATCAGACGATCTGGTTATATTGTATGTAATAAATAGTATACGTCTTGCTCGGATAAAAATTCAAATTTAATTCCTCTGTATGACAGTAAATGTGCGACAATACTTTAATTACAAACGATTTTTGTACCGCTAATAGGTTAAGTAAGAAGTATAAAACTCGTTCTTTGTAATGATATATCTGAATGAACTACAAAAAGACACAAAACACTTTGAAAATCTGTATCTGACAACGTTACGTTTACGTATACGTAAACTCGCATCACAGACTACTCCAGACCGGCAACTTAATGTTAAAAATTTGTCCGAGATAAACAAAGAAAAAAGAGTGTCCTATCTCACTCTTTTAGGTAGGCACGTGCCAGATGGCACCACTAGGAGCATACGCGGCAAATTTAAACGCAGTTAGTTGGAACTTTAAAATTTAAAGTGCACTACATGTTTTAATTTAACGTTGAATTTAATACAATTTGTAATAAATCTATTAACAGATTGTATTAAATTCAATGTTAAATTAATCACATGTAGCATATCACAATATTTTATATGAAAAGTTGAACGTAATAATCGTTTTCAAATATAAGTTATAAATCGTATTGTTTGATGCATAGAAGAAATATTTTACTTAAAAAAAAATATATTTTTGCATTACTTCTAAAAAGTTTTATTACATTCAGTAAGACAGTGAAATAAAAAAAAATGGAAAGAACAACATTTTATTTTTAAAACAATATATTCAGTATAGAATTGTTTAACAAAGTATAAAAATATATCATGACAGTTCAATTATATATTTGTTAAATTATTGAAAAATATCAAGTAGTGTATTAGGAAAATAAAAAGAAAACCAGCAACTAATAATAAGATAATAATCACAGCATAATATACAAAAAACAAAGACAAAATAAAAATAATAAACATGACAAAAAATCTACTCGTGTCTCAATTTCTTCAATTTTCTTTCTGAAGCACGGCGCTCTAAATTAATTTCTTTATTCTCCTGATTCAGCCTTTTGCAATACCATGGAATATCTATTTTACATATTCCTTTAACAATACATTTTTCAATAAATATTTTGTGGACATTGCATTCTATCCATGAAAAATTCAATGTATCGTTAATATGATTTATTACTTTCTTCTCTACCATATTGTCAGCACATAGTATTTTCAGAATATTTTCTAATTCAATTTTTTCTCTTCTTCGGAAAATCTTTGTAATAAATAAATTGATTGCAAAGTAATTTCTTGCTTGTTGTGAGTGCCATGGAACAATCTTTACAATCAACATCTTTTAAGATTCTACTTGCGATATAGCCGCTGACATAAGCTACTCACAGTATATTCACTTTACCAGTAGTAACCGAGATGGCGATATCTTCAGCAACTTCATTAGCCAGATCAGTTGGAATACTTACTGTTTCAGATTCCAATTCATTTACTTCCACTTCATCAGCTGATTCTACATGTAAAAATGACCTTAAATCACTTAACAGTATACCATCATCTGCTTCGCAATTACCTCCTTGCAACCCATCATTTATTAAACCATTAATATAATAAATAATAAAATATGTCCTGAATCTTCAGTGGCACAACGACAAAGATTTTTTCCGTCCAGGCTTGTCATTGAATTTCCATTAAAGCTATCAATAGCTCATCTACTTGTTGCACAAAAGATGCTGTTGCAACAGATCTTTGAGGTAGAATTCCTGAAATAAAATGCTATGAATAATGTCAACAGAAATCACTTTATATTTCTTACCACTACTTAAGGAGAGTAAATATAAGTAGCCACAGTTCTGCCAAAAACTTGCGCAGCAATTTTTACTTTCATTGCTGTACACATTATAGGGACCAAATGTATTTCCCTTAATTTGTGCATACTTCTGAATATGTATGGCGTATTCTGATCAATTTTATAAGCATCCACTATATCGGAAAAGTTTGCTTCCATAATGCGATTCTCTGTACCAATTTTTATGGGGAGATGAACATTCTGTTTCCGAAACAAGGAAGCACAAGTCTTTTATATTTTTTCCTCGTCTCTTACATTCCCTTTTTAGTTTCCGTAATAATCTTCCTTTTTATTAATAACATCAATTAATAGTCTTTTCTTTGGTGTTAATTGTTGGAAAGACATATAAAAATGTTTAAATACGTTGCTTCTGCTCTTGACATTTATAAGTCCTAGAAAAAAAAAATTAATTTTGTACTTAATATTAGGATTTATAAACATCAGCTTCAATGCATTTCCGGGTGCATTTTCTTATAACAGATTACAATTTGGCTATAACAAAACATATATATGAATAGATAGGTACCTTTATGTGGAAGGTTTTGGTGATGTATCAACTATAGATTTGTCTTTTAAAGATATTGCTTCTACTATTGAAGTTGGATTTGCGGTGTTTGATGTTGAAGGATGCCCAAGCAGTGTTGGAGAAAGTAAGTTGGTAGCAGGCAAAAGTTTTGGACATGTGTTTTAATGTAAATGTTGTACTGACATAAGCATCACGTGCAAAGTGTCGGTTGCAAATTCTGTAGCTACGTACTGATTTATCTGACAAAACCATTCCCATGGCTTCTAGCCACAATTTTGCCCTGAAATTAGAAACATGCATATATTTATATATAAGTAACATATATTATATTAAACTATAGTTTATAATAGTTATTCAAGTGTTGTGGGAATTCTAAATTATTCATTAGCTATTCTTAATGTATGTAGGTATTCTACAAGAGTAAATTATTAATTATCAGTAAATGGAGTTTATTTCAAAGTGCTCTTATCTTGAAAACTATTTAGTTTAATATACTCACTTTTCAACATTCCTAGGAAAGTAGTGCAATTTATCTACCTCATCTTCTGCAAAACCACAAACAATACATTTACGAGAAGATGCCATATTACCTGCAAGATATTAAATTTTACACTAAACACATTTACGTAGCCAACAATCCATGTTAACAGAATACATCTGATTTAAACTAGATGCACATCAGTTATTCAAAATATTTGACAAACAGTTTGCTTGAAGGTGTGCATCCAGCTTAACATAAAGGCGATTTACTGCGAATTACTTTGCTAAAGTGGAAATTATGACGAAAAAGTATATTTTTACTTACTGATGAATCTGTGTTGACTATCCAAAAAATATTTATAGAGTTTATACTAAAGTTCGACAATAATTATACACTACACTAACACTAACTAAAAATATATACAGTATTAAACTAAAAACAACAAAACAAGAGATACAAATAAACAAACTCAATAAACATTCGATATAACCTATAACGCGGCGCGATTATTCATAAACAATTGCAATGGAGGATATGCGAATGAAGTAAGTTTCACGCTTGCGCATTAGGTTAGCATGTGGTTAGCATCAGCGCCTCTCACAACTGGCTGCAGATATTGATAACATAGGATAGATAGATTACTTTATCTACAAGCTAGAAAAGAATGAATTCCCGGATAAATTCTTGGACCTAGTTACCGGTCTGGAGTAGTCTGTGCTCGCATCTAAACGTGGTCCGATAATACATATTAGAGTACCGGCACAACATACTAGCATTGTCTGCTCATATTCGAACTCATAGTGAACTGATTAGTTTTTCGCAGATTGAGTAGATTGACAAAAAGAACAAATTGAATGAAATAAAAACAACACGCCTGAAACATCTGCAGATTAAACTAAGATGTCTAGAGAAAAATAAATAAATAGAAATTTCATGGTAAAAAAAAACTATAAATAAGTATAACAGAAATACCATAAAATAACATAAAAACGACCCTTGAAATAGAAATTAAAACTGCAGCGCAATTTAAAATATCTCGTTCTTCATTTTGTGTGGCTTCTTTTCTATGCTTTGGGTATAAACAACCGTGCGTTTCAAAATTGTTAATTATATGACGCACTGTCCCGTAAGCAATAGTTTTTTGAAACTGCGTTTAAAAAGAAAGCATGTTTTGTCGAAAGATTGATCACGATGATAACATTTTACAACAAACTTTCGTTCTTCGATGGATAAAATGTCCATACTTAAATTTATAAAATAAGCAACCACTAAGAAAAATAATATTATGAAATATTATACGCAAACAGTGCAAAGTATAAACCTACGTGCATTCCTCTTTGCAGCCAGCACGCAACTGATGTAAATATCTATATCTGGCGTACACCGCTGGCGGAGATCATTTTTCGGAATATATGTCCAAAGAATATCGACTGGCATCGGTTGATCATACCCCGCGCGCTCAAGCTGTATATCAACAGGTAAACACGGAAGTCAGGCCGCCACCTTTATTAGACGGAGGTGACCACTTAACAGCCATCAATATATATATATATATATATATGTGTGTGTGTGTGTATATATAATTATTATTCCAAAGTGTTAACTTCAGTTTCTTTTTCTTGGCCGTGTTAATATGATTATAAATCCCATTATTAATAATAATTTCTTGGGTTAGCGGCCTGGTATTTATTTTACATAAATGTGAATAAAAACGAAAACATTTAACGTTTCGACAATCTGTTTATTGTCTTTTTCAAAAAATTATCTGTTTAAGAATACATTTACATTTCATCTGTAACAATTACAACTTAAAACTATTTTAAAATAAAACGAACAATTCTGAAACTCACCACAAACAATTTAAAAGGGTTTTTTTTTGTATGTAAAACATCGCTAATCCCTGCAAATAGGTTTCAATTGAATAATCCTTTTTTTTTTATTAAATAGGATTCGTCTGTAATTAAACAATATTTTAATTTGTGCTTGTGAAAAAAATAATACTGCACTTAAGAAACACCAAACCAATTCCAAACACACGTTCAATTTCAAAAACACTAAAATTTAGTAAAAGCTATACTAAAGCAAGAGGCATTTTGGAGATGATACAAATAGTGAGAAATAATAATTCAATTAACGATAGAAACGAAATAGACAGTTTATCAAAAATATACTTCCCTTTATTTCATTAATTGGACAAACTAAACCAACACACCTGGTATGATCCATGTATAAAAAAAAAAAAAAAAATTTCAAACGTAATAAAAACAACACATACACAAAGAAATATTGTCACAAAGTATAAAGCAACAACATTGAAGTGTATATCTGTATGTATATTTGCGAATAAACGCACAAGTTTCTAATAGCAGTGAAATATATAGAAAATAAGAACTAATAAACAAATGCAACGCAAAATAAATTTAATATGAAGAATATAATATCAAATACCGAAAAGAAAAGAAATGTAAAAGGGATTGTTGGTGAGTGTGCTGTTTTTATGTTTTTTATGTTTTTTAGTTGTCGGGTTATTAAATAAAATATAATTTGACTATAATAAAATTCATATGGGGGAAAATAAACAAAAAGGATCACAAGCACAAATTAAAATATTGTTTAATTACAGACGAATCCTATTTAATAAAAAAAAGGATTATTCAATTGAAACCTATTTGCAGGGATTAGCGATGTTTTACATACAAAAAAAAAAATCTTTTAAATTGTTTGTGGTGAGTTTCAGAATTGTTCGTTTTATTTTAAAATAGTTTTAAGTTGTAATTGTTACAGATGTAAATGTATTCTTAAACAGATAATTTTTTGAAAAAGACAATAAACAGATTGTCGAAACGTTAAATGTTTTCGTTTTTATTCACATTTATATAAAATAAATACCAGGCCGCTAACCCAAGAAATTATTATTAATAATTGGATTTATAATTATATATATATATATATATATACACGTTGGACAACCCAGGTTCTCGGCATGATCTAAATATGGTATAGGAAATAGTCGTGCGGTGTTGCCATCGCAGTTTTTATATTCACCCGTCCTGTGTTTAATATTTCTAATATTTCAGTAGGGATCGAGACGCTGTGGAGTATGTTGTTGCCGATTAAGTAAATATTACGTAAATGCTAATCAATAATAATGCATGAAGCGATATTTCTCATATTAATAAAATATTGGTGTAGATATTTACAATATGTAATACTGACAAAGTGTTTTCATGTTTTAAAAATTTAAAGAGCGTTTTGTCATATAATAAAATGTATTTTAAAGAAAATAAATACAAGCTAAATTCTAAACAGTAAATAAAAGAAATGGATTCTAAATAATGTGAAAAATTTTTAAAAAATCTAATATTATTTAATGAAGCGCTCAAAATCCCTCCATTTTCCGCTTCACAGTAACCTAGCCTATCATAAAATTCTCGACGTACATTATTTAGAGTTTGGGGTGGAATGCTGTTGCATATTTGTGTAATTCGCATTCGTAACTCTGGTAATGTTTTAGGCCTTTCGTGTTGATGTCCGTAGATCATTTGTTTAAAAAATCCCCACAGAAAAAAATCGTTGGGTGTTAAGTCAGGAGATCTAGGTGGCCAGCGTATATTGCCCCTGGTGCAAATGAGGCGTTGAGGAAAATTTAAATTAAGAAATTCCAATACTATTCTTGCGTTATGGGCCGGACACCCATCTTGTTGGAACCAAATTTCCTCAAGATTACCAGTCACATTGCGTACAGCAGATATAATATCATGATGCAGTAATTGCAAGTATGTCTGGGCGTGCGATTTTTGAAAATGGTCCTATAATATGGTTACCCAGAATTCCTGCCCAGACATTTAGCTTCTGTGGGTACTGCGTTTTTGCTGTTAAATTGATATGTTTATTTTCCCGAGACCAATATCGGACGATGGACGGATTGTGGCGATCATAAAGCGAAAAAGAGGATTCATCCGTGAACAAGATATTTCGGACAAAATAATCATCCTCGTCGCATTTTTCCCTCATTGCCTCACAAAAGTCAAGGCGATTAACTTGATCATGTTGGAAAATTTCCTGACTCTTTTGTGTCTTAAAGCACTTATATTTATGTCGCTTCAAAATATTCCTAACTGTAGTTCTTGGAATGTTCACGTTTTCGGATATTTGACGGTTCGAACACGGTTCATTTGCTTCAACAAATGCACATACTTGCACCTCCCGCTCCACTCTTTCGTCAGAAAAAGGACGTTCCTGCCGATCGCTATTGTTGCATTTAGAACAGCCAGTATTATAACCGGACTTTTCGAAACGATGGACGATATTTAAAACTGTTTGACGGTTTGGAACTGGTCGATCGGGATACGAAAACACAAAACGCCCAACGACTGCTTCTGCACTTGGAGAAGAATAATACCATTTAATGATACTTATTCGCTCCTCTGTTGTATAAGTAGGCATCACAAAGAAATGTGAAACTCAATATTTTAAATTGTTACGTGTAATAGCCCGTCTGACATGATCAGTTTTAATGTACAGTTCTGTGCAATAAATTAGCGTATACTTAATATACGCTTATGTAAATATGACTTTTGTTTGAATACCTGTCATGTATGACAAATTGAATTGATGCTATAATTCCATTTGTCAACTTAACTTAAGCCATTTTCACAATGGCAAAATAATGTCAAAATTAGCAATAAGACGTGTACGCCAATTTATTGCACAAAACTGTACATTTATCTGTCAATTATTGAAGTAATGACAAATTGACAGAAAAATGTACATAAACACTTTGTCAGTATTACACATTCTAAATATCTACACCAATATTTTATTAATATTAGAAATATCGCTTCATGCATTATTATTGATTAGCATTTACGTAATATTTACTTAATCGGCAGCAACATACTCCACAGTGTCTCGATCCGTACTGAAATATTAGAAATATTAAACACGGGACGAGTGAATTAAGAACTGCGACGGCAACACCGCACGACTATTTCATATACGATATTTAGATCATGCCGAGAACTTGGGTTGTCCAACGTGTATATATATCACAATTGTTATCGACCGTACAACACAATAAAACAAAAAGGAATTGCGGGAATGCGCCCTTGATGCGGTCTCCTTATTTACTAATATACCTTTACCATTGGTTTTGGACATCATTAGACGGAATCGGGGTTTGGTGCAGGTTTAGACAACGTTGTCACAAGCATCGCTCTTGAGACTTGTTCAATTCATTTTCGATAATACTTACTTCAGTTTTGACAATGAGTTTTATTCACAGACTTTCGGTACACCAATGGGGTCTCCCATTAGTTCGATTTTGGCGTTGATTGTGTTGGACTATTTGTTGGATAGTGTTTTGCCTCTTTTACAGTTTCGGATTCCATTTATATTTTTGTATAAATATGTTGATGACATTGTTTGTGCTGTGCCTGGAGATAAGGTGCAGTTGATCCTTGACACATTTAATTCAGTGGACGATCATCTCCAATTTACAGTTGAGACGGAGGTGGGTTGCAGTGTCCCGTTTCTTGACACGCGACTTATAAGGTCTGTTGACAATGTCATCATTTTTGATTGGTATCAGAAACCCACATCATCAGGAAAATTCTTCAGTTACTATTCCAATCACACAAAAAGCCAAAAATTCAATACGGTAATTTGCATGAAGAACAGGATATCAACAATTAGTGATGGGCAATTCTTACAACAGAATCTAGAAAAACTTTTTAAATTGTTCTTGAATAATGGATATCCTAGTCACGTGTTAAGAAAGTTAATATATAGCTCCAATTTTTATGATGGCACCTTGGAGTATGGTGAGACTACTAATGTACAATTTAAAAGACTGCCCATTGTGAATAATTTGACTGATAATGTTGTGAAGTTATTTAAAACTTACAGAAATATTAGAGTAGCTAAATACAATAACTTAACCACAAAGATTTTCTATAGAAGGTTGAAGGATAAGGTCCCCTTACCAGTCATAGTTAATTCTATTTATAATGTTCCTTGCATGGGTTGTCAGGGGTGTTATATAGGTCAGTCTTCCCAATGGCTAAAGCAAAGGCTCGTTCAACACAAAAGTGACTTTCACATTAACAGGAATAAACAAAGTATTAATTACAAGTCGGATACGGATAAACTCAGTGTAATTTATATCAATATTTTAAATTTTTAATTCAATTATATTATGTCAATTTTTGTTTTTCTGTGTTTGTTCGTTGGTTTCCTCTCTTTTTTGTTTTTTTTTTCTCCTTCAGGTTTTGCTTATTTTTATCAGTATTGTAGAAAAAGGAAAGAAAAATTGTTTTGTTATCATCGTGACAAATTTGTTGTTTTTCATTCCGTCTCGAACGTTACTTATATATATATGTATTTTTAAGAAATTTTAAGATATATAAAGACGAGATGATATGTAAATTTAGTAAATTTCGTTAATCCTTCTGTTATGATTAGTTGCTAGTAATTGACTCTATGTTGTAAGTTTTTTTCTTCTTTTCACTTTATTCTTCTTTTAAAGGACATTATTTTAAATTATTAGAGTTCTTGTTGTAATTTTTATCAATTTGTTGTTCATTGTAGTTACTCCTGATGATGATATGAAATACATATCGAAATATTGAGTGTGGCGGAACCATAGGGGTTCCTTTGGTTCGTCGGTTTAAATAATACAAGTAGTAGGTACACTTAAATACTTCTTTATTCAAAGACGGTCAGGTTAGTATTATTATAATGATCATGTTGTATATGTACCTATATGTATATATATCTGTCTGTTGTCATCTCGGTGTCTGTCCGATTGCAGCGTAAGCATTAGCTTCGTACGTGCTTCTATGCGGCAATCGACTAAGTACGGAAGCGCAACAGACATGACCTAATATTACAATAAGATATGATAATATTGTGTATTACATACATCCTGTCAAGGTATACACTACACCTTCCCTTTCTACGAGAATGATCCTCATTGCAAATGAGATCATTCTTTGTTGACATAAATAAAATTTGACACCTTAGATCTTAAATCGTCTTAATACAAACTTACATTTATCTGAAAAATACATATATACAATGTACTTAATATCTACGTATTCCTATATTAACATATTATGACACGTTCATGCATATTACAAACTAAAAATTTATATCCTTAAAGTATACATTCAAATTTCTTAACTAATTTTCTTTAAATGATAATCCTTAAATATTTATTCATAAAATAGATATACCTTAATTAGTTATTCAGTAAATATGTATATATATCTTACTTAGTTATTCAGTAAATATGTATATATATCTTACTTAGTTATTATCAGTAAATATGTACCTTAATCAGATATTCAGTAAATACTTACTTAGTTATTCAGTAAATATGTATATACACCTTATTAATGAGATATTCAGCGCTGAATATTTATAATTTAATTTATAGTTAGATTATGCTTAATTTTTAAGAAATATATGGAAGTACACGGTTTTTATGCAAAGTCATTTCTTTGCCTTTTGCATTTTTGATCACGCAATTGGGACCATCAATACTAGTTATCACAAAAGGACCCTCAAACCACGGGTCGAATTTACTACGTTCCTCGTTAGAAACGAGTACATGATCACCTGGTTTGAGTTCTAAATGTTTTGCATTATTATCATATATGTGTTTCCGCTGTATTTTGGCCTTTTCCAAGAATTCTTTAGCTGTTTTATGGGCTACTTGAAGTCTATAACGTATTTCTTGTTCGTATGCCTCTACATTGTACAAAGGGTCTACTTTAGCACTCGTAAAATTCTCTACAAAACTACAGTTTCTACCGAAAATAAGCTCAAATGGTGTATAATTGTGATATGTACAGGGTGTTGTATTATAACAGAATGTATAATACTTCATCCAGTTTTCCCAGTCGTCATGCGTGTCATTGACATACATGCGAATGAATTCATTTAACACTCTGTGATTTCGTTCACAACCACCTATACTTTGACTATGGTAAGCTGTTGATATTTTATGACTTATTTTGAGAAAGTTTGCAATGTTTTCGAAAACCTTATTCCTGTATTCTGTTCTCATATCAGTTCTAATTTCTTTCATGGGGCCATATACTAAAATAAAATTTTCGAAAATTGCTTTAGCTACCGTTTTTGCTTCTTTATTTGGTATTGGCACTGTAATTAAACATTTTGTCAACTCACATTGTAGAGTTACAGCATATACGTTTCCGTTCACTGACTTAGAAAATGGACCAATGGTATCAACGCAAACTATATCAAATGCAGTTTGGGGAGTTGGTGTGATAACCATAGGTTCACAATGTTTTGATTTTGCTTTATTTATTTGACATTTTTTACATCGTTTAACATAATTTGCAATGTCGCGCGACATTTTTTTCCATCTATAGTTCATTCTTAGTTTTTTCAGAAGTCTTTTTTGTCCACAATGTCCAACTGTAAGCGGATCATCGTGAAATGTTTTGAGCAATGTCTGCTTCTCATTATTATTAGTAATTATTTTGGGTACCCTACAAAGTATGATTGTTATATGTTTCAGTATATTTTGTCCCACCTTTTTGAATTCATTTATAGTGCACTTTGAAAATATATTATCATTCATAAATAATTTTACTTTATTGAAACCGCAATTATTTGCTAGATTATCTAGTCGAGATAATACTTGCGCTAGAGCAATATTACCATTAATAATTGTTATCGGTTCTTGAGCGCTCACTCTTTTATTTTGCCTAATCATTATTCTAAGTAATGTTGGCTTTATAAAAAAATTTAAAGTGGGTACTTTATGTAATTCAGAACTGTCTAATGATTCGTATATAGTAGGTTCTAGAGCGATGGAACGTTTGCGTTCTTGCTTAACCTCGTCTATTTTTAATGTCATTGATCTTGTTATTGGCAGAATTTGTGAAACATTTTCCCGTATTTTCTTTAATTCGTGTATATCGATTCGCGATAGTGCATCAGCCCCGACATTTTCACTACCCTTAATATATTCAATTTCAAAATTAAATTCTTCTAGATCTAATCGCATTCTAGTTAATTTTGAGGAAGGATTTTTCATTGAAAATAAATATACCAAAGGTCTGTGATCGCTTTTTATTAAAAAATTTTGATTCCACAAATAAGGCCTAAAATAAGTTACCGCCCAATGAATTGCTGCCAATTCTTTCTCAATAGTTGATTTATTAGCTTCTCCTTTTGTGAATGCGCGTGAAGCATAGGAAATAGGCAATTCATAATTTTCGAAATTTTGACTCAAAATTGCACCACAAGCTGTGTTTGATGCATCTGTTGACAAAATAAATGGTTTCGAAAAATCTGGGTATTGTAATATTTTAGGACTTATTAGTGCTTTTTTAAGCCTTTCGAAACTGTTTTGGCATTCTTCTGTCCAAATAAAAGTGACTCTTTTTCTTGTTAATTTATTCAACGGATGTGATAATTCTGCAAAATGTGGAATGAACCTGCGATAGTAGTTACAGAATGCTACAAATCGTTTAACTGCATCTGGGGTTTGTGGTACGGGGTATTTATTAATTATATCGTATTTTGATTCATCTGGCAAGATACCTTTATCAGTAATTTTGTGACCTAAATATGTTACTTCTTTTCTGAAAAACTGACATTTTGCGGGATTTAGTTTAAGATTATATTTTCTGCATACTTGAAAAACTTGTTTTAAATTATGAAAGTGATGATTAACAGAACAACCAAGTACAATTAAATCGTCCATATAAAGAAAAGCTTTTTAGGGGGTCAAACCGGAGAAAGCTATTGTCATCATTCTTTGAAAACTATTCGGGCTTACAGATAATCCGAAAGGGACCCGGGTGTACCTAAAGGCTCCTTTGTCCGTGCTGAATGACGTAAAGTCACGAGAATCTTCATCTAAAGGTATTTGATGAAATCCAGAGATCATATCGATAACGGAAAACCATTTTGCTCGTCCGAGTTCATCTAAAATATCATCAATTCGCGGGAGTGGGAATTTATCTCCTATTAATTTGGAATTAAGTTTTCGATAATCGATCACTAAACGCCATTTTTTGTTCCCGTCGATAGATTTCTTCGGAACTAGTAAAACTGGGCTATTATATTCCGATGCAGATGGTTCTATAATGTTGTTTTGTAGCATTTTGTCAACTTGCCGATTTATTTCCTCTTTTTGCATTTTTGGTATGCGATAGTTTTTCACATAAACGGGTTTATTATCATTTAATTTTAATTTCTGTGTATAAAAATTATTTGCTGTTACTCTATCTGATTTTAAAGCGAATATATCGGAAAATTCATGTAATAATTTATTTAAATCTGTTTTCACAAATTCTGGCATATTTTTATTTATTTCTTTTAATAAATTAGAGTGTCGTTCATTCATATCGGTTTGAATATTAAAAATGTCGTATTCAGCAAGGTCGACAGTTGTAAAGTCGTTGTTTCTTATCGTTGCAGTTTGAAACGTTGTATTTATTATTCTGACTAAGGGATTTTCTGCGGATACTATAGTGCGGGCAACAAAAACTCCGGGAATAATTTCTTTATTTAAAACTAATAAATCTTTTTTTGAATTTATTGCTATTTTTCTAACTACTTCGCTGCGTGCTGGAATATGTAATATACCATTTTCTGCACTGTCATAAATTGGTATTATAATTTCTTTTTGATTAATAAGTAATGACAAAGTCCAATTTTCATAATTTAAATTACATTTATATTTAGAAATAAAGTCTCTACCCAAAATTCCATCTGTGGTTATGGGAAAATCGTCTTCCACTATGTGAAATTTGTGTTTTATTTTTAAAGTACCGAAAAAAATAGAAGTTTCTGTAATACCTAGAGATCTTGTATGCTCATTGGTAATACCTCTAATTTTACATGAATTTATAGTATCTATTATATGATTTCTTTGTATGCTACTACGTTTAATAATCGAGATATCAGCACCAGTATCAACAATTAACGTTAGTTTTTCGGCACCAAAGTCAGTATTAACAAATACAAAATTTGCAAGAGATAAATTGAACGTAAAAATATTTACATATCCCCCAGTCGCTCCCCCTGGGGGCGCGGCTGGTTTTCCGGATCATGCTGAGTTTCACAAAGTCTAATATTTCTAAATTGACGACCGCGAATATTGCCCCGATACGGTTGAAAATTATTACCTCTTTGTCTGCGATTTTGAAATCGACCATTGTTATTGTTACCACTATTGTACGTATTAGTAGTATAGTGTCTTCCGCGACTATGATTATTTATACGGGCAGTAGGGTGTCTACGGTTATGTCTGACATATAAAACATTGGAGCTAGTGGTTTCCGTATTTATATTAACAAATTTTGAAATAGCATCTTGCACTGATGAAAATGTTCCTGCTTCCATGATTAAACGGGCACGCTCGGAGGAAGCGTTTTTCGATAATGCTTTTACAGCAGTATCTGTAGAATAAGTTTGCGCTACTGTGTTAGGAACACCTTCACTAATGTATGCTCTGTTTAGAGATAATGCAAGAGCCTCTATTTCTGATGCAAATTTGGCAGATTCTTTTGAATTTTGTTTAAAATTTATAAGTTTTGCTGATATTATTTTTGAACTTTCGCCTTTAATGCCTTGTTTTAAAGCTGTTATAATATCTGCAAGACTCATATTATCGTTAATTAGATCGCGGGCTTTGCCGGTTAGCCGTGTTTTGACAAAGGAAACTGCACGATCTGCATGTCCTTCGGAGTTAGCTTGTAAAAGAGCTAGTGCATCCAAAAAGGACTGTAATTTGTCGTAAGAACCGTCAAATTCTGAAGGAATAAATTTACTAGCCAAGTTAAAAAATTCTATATTTGATAAGGCCATCGTTTCTTCCTCGTCTTCAGTTTCGTCGTCTAGAATGAGGGGATTAATTTTATCTAAAACTGACGCAGGCACTTTATATTTAACACCTAATGATTGAAATGATCTAACAATTTTGTCCCTAGTTTGGTGAAAAATTAGCTTGCAAGTGTGTCTTTGCTCTTCATTACAGGTAATCCAGGACGAAGCCAAAATACTAACTAAATTATTATAAAGTTCAATTAATTTGTCTCTTATTTCATTACGTATTTTATCTGATTTCGGAATTTGCTTTTTTATCGCCCGTATGGATTCTTTTATAATCTCATTTTTTATATTTGATATTTTTGTATTAATTTCATCCCAATTGTGTGTCATTGATATTTTAGTAATAAAATTGATAAAAATACTTAATTTAATTCATATTAAACTATTAAACATTTCAAACTTATGTGTATAAACTAAATACATGCTACAAATTTAAATTGTGACAATCGCATAGATATCACTCACCAGTAGTTAACATAGTTATCCTTTTTTTTTTGTCACAATATCCTTGTAATTCACTGCACTAGTCACAACACTTCTCTTGTTTATACCCTCGCTTCTGATAGGGTGCGTTGCAAACTCCTCTTCATTGTTCGCCGGTGCATCTTCGTAATTTTTGGGATGAAAATTACTGCCATTATTCCGAGTATGATGTAAACTGGCACCTTTACATCAGTCGGTGACGATTCCGTTGTGGGATACTTTCTGCTCTTGTTTGTTTGTGGCCCATTTTGTTTTTCAACTTATTTACATTTTTATTTAAGTTGAACTAATGTACTCATTTTACCACTTTTAAATAATATTAAGGGGCAGGATCGCCATGTGGCGGAACCACAGGGGTTCCTTTGGTTCGTCGGTTTAAATAATACAAGTAGTAGGTACACTTAAATACTTCTTTATTCAAAGACGGTCAGGTTAGTATTATTATAATGATCATGTTGTATATGTACCTATATGTATATATATCTGTCTGTTGTCATCTCGGTGTCTGTCCGATTGCAGCGTAAGCATTAGCTTCGTACGTGCTTCTATGCGGCAATCGACTAAGTACGGAAGCGCAACAGACATGATCTAATATTACAATAAGATATGATAATATTGTGTATTACATACATCCTGTCAAGGTATACACTACAGTTTCAATAATAATACAGACCGCATTCCCGCAAGTCCTTTTTGTTTTATTATATATATTTATATATATATATACATTTCATATCACTTATGCATATACGAATTATTTCGTATATGCATACTTGATTTGAATTAACGCGGCAAATAACCCAAAATATCAATTTGTCATATATATATATATATATATATACAGAAAACGTGGAATTTAATGGGTCTAGCAGTCGGAGGGCCAAATAAGACAACTCTTTACAGTTTTGGTTGAGCTTTCGATTGATTTATTTAATCTTCTTCTGGACCAATCTAATTAAGTTATAAAGAAGTCAACATCACAGTGTATTTCATTTGGATACAGCCAATATAGACGAAATACAACACTTTAAAATTTATTAAAAAAGTCATTAAAAATCATACTACGTTAAAATATTCCTTAGTTACATGAAAACAAAAATAAACATTTAAAAATTACTTTAAGTCAGATGATTGACGCAGAACAGCTGTTTTGCATCAATCAGCTGTTCTGACAAATACGTCTTAACATCACAACTTACTATTTTCGACTTGTTCGTTCGCTCCTCTCTCGGCGCTTCCTGGGCCACCCCCCCCCTTCGAAATTGAATCCTACATCTCGGCCTTCCTGACATCCATTCGCCTCGAATGGATCCTCCTCGTCATCGACCTTGGACCATGGCTTCATGAGATCGGCGCTGGACTTTGTTTTTCTCGGACCCGTATGCTCTCCCAACTTCTCTATATCATACCTGTCTGGACCAACCCTTCTGAGGACACGATACGGACCAAGGAACCTGGGAAATAGCTTCGATTCATTTTGAAACTATGTCCTACGAATTGCCACTAGGTCTCCAATTTTGTACACTAGTGGGATCTTCCTTCTTTTATTGTAACTTCTTCTGTTTTCTTCTTGCACTTTCTTCATTTCTTGCATCTTTTCGCAGTTCTTCTCTTTCTTCAGAAAAACTTTTGAATATTCTTCTTCGATTATCTCTTTCAATTTTGCATCTTCTGATTTTAACATTACCACTCTAAAAAGTAGTCTAAAAGGCGACATGTTTATACTACGCTGATATGTGCTATTTAAAACTTCTTGCGATTTCCTAACATGTTTGTACCAATGGTTTGGGTTCTCAATAGTTAGTTTTGTGAGAGTGGGAATGATAATTCGATTTATGCGCTCCACTTGTCCGTTTCCTCTAGGTACACCTGTTGTAATATTAATGTGAGTTATATGCTCAGTGTCACAATATTGTGCAAAATCTTTAGAGGTGAATGCGGTTCCTCTATCGGATATTATTATTCTGGGATTTCCAAAGATTCCTCTTTGAAATTCTAGTTTTTCTAACACTTCTTTGGTAGATAGGATTCGAGAGTTCTAGATCACACACTCCACCCGAGGTCACGGGTCCAAAATCGCTGCTTTTTACCCCCTCCACTTTTGTAGTTCCGAACGCGGCCACCGTGGTTTGCCAGAGGGCGCTAGTGGCGGCGCTCTAAGAAATGCATATACAGCATGATACTCCGTGACGTATCAACCATGTACAGGAACCAAGATGGCCGCCAAAGTTTTGAATTTAATACATATACAGCATGGTGCTCCGTGACGTAGCAACCATGTACAGGAACCAAGATGGGCAGGGAAGATTAAAATTAAATATACAGCTTCATAACAATATTAATATACACTGTGTGATTAACAAGGACGTCAGGAAATAAAAGATTAGTTTCTTTAGACAAAATTTATTAAACAAATTTTATATACTAACAATTAAATATACTAAACTATTTTTAGAAAATCCTCTAGCAGTCTAACATTATGTAATGCGCAAATACAATAGTCCTTAGTGTGAAACATGCAAGTTGAATTAGTCTTATCTAACTTAATACTATTTACATCACACTCTAAATTAAATATTACAGAATTAGGTAAGTAATTTTTTAAAAACATTTTTTTCTGATGACCCTTAACATAAATACGATCGTTGTAGCAAACAAGTCTATTCAAAATCTCTCCTATTTTGGAGTAGGATATATATCCATCGTTATAACATAAACCATGATGATTTTCCTTTAACCATAACACCTGACGTAATTCTTCACGTGTGAGCTTATTATAGGACACATTAGGTTTGAAAATGAAATGTCCCATTTTTACACCATCACTGATTGCCATTTCCTTAAGCATAAATCCATTTTTCAGTTGAAATCCTTGTAGATCAATAATTACGTATGAATGCCGTTGCAATAAATTCGTGCTTAAGTTAGTCTCAATATTCTCAATCCTATGTTGCAATCGATCGGTATCAGCTGTAGATATTCTACACTCACACCAATCATGCACTGACGTTGTATCATCAAAATTATCCATTATGAAATTATTTTCTTCACTGTTCCCGTAAGAGGTTGATATTCCACCAAATTATCGTGTAAAATGAGACAATATACTACGGTATCTGGTTTAAATTGTTCTTGACACTCTATCTCCAGCTTGATATCAACGCTTGAGGAAATCAATGATTCATTTTGCTTGGAGCAGTCGATTAAATAAAGAGCATGATTATGAAACTGGTTATAATCCAAAAGTGGTTGGTTTTGACGACCGTAATAGCTAGATTGGAAATTTGAATACGCGTGATATGCAATAGCATATCGTTTGAGCCCCATATTTAAATTCATAGCGGTGTAAGGATAGCTCTCCGAGTTTAAATATAATTTTAGATTAGTAATTGCAGAATGGTCAAAGTCGAAGGAATCTGCTTGGGGATTATCCTTCTTCTTAAGTTGAAATCCCACAATAACATAACGAGGCTTCTCCAAGTTTGTGCTGGTTTTGATGGGCCATATATCATTTTTCGTAGTGCGCAATGATGGTAGTTCGTGCAATTCCCACTTTCTGAATGGTATGTATATCGATTTGTTTTCTCGAAGAGCCTGTAGCAGTTTCAGGCGAGTCTTATCGTTTACAGTAATGTGTGGAACATACCATTCAATCTTTTCAATTTGTATGGTTGCCTTCTTCGTACCATCCTCCAAATTGTTTTTATAACAATTATCATCAGTTTTACTGCGATTCAGTATCAATTCCTGACTGACATTCATTACTATCTGCTTGTAATCATCAAATATTCCAAAACAAAATTTGGCAGGCAAAACGGCGTTGAACTCATTTACGGAGAAGGTGGGTTGTTCATCCTTGAACGGACACCAACCTGCCATTTCAAGCATCTTAGATTCATTCGGATTGTAAGAAACGTATGCCTTCATTGTAGTAGTGATACCAGGCTTCATACAACGATCAATCTCCACACCGTTAATTTCATATCGCATCTGATCGAATAAAAAAGCATATGCATTGTTTGTTAGTTTACAGCTACCTGTTCCGGTAGTCTGCTCGTTGAATTTGCCCTGTATATGAATGAAGCTTTCACTTGGTAAAGTGTAAATATCCTGATGTTGAATGGGGATGCGAATTTCATCATTTAGGTTAAAGTTATTTGCGCGTGGATAGTAGACATGGTACTGCTCCTTCACTATGGCATCATCGAATTTTAATCCTTGGAATATCTGCAACTTTTCCATTTTTCTCAATCACTTTCAAACCAATAGATTTTAGAAAAGCAATGTTAGCCGGTGTTAATCGATGGCGCGCACGAGACTGAATGAATGTGTGTTCGTTAGATCTGTACGTTTTATTGTTTTGATTATTAAATGATAGACCCATTTTCCACCTCACGACAATCTCTTTAGTTCGAGACGCACAACTATCTGCTCGCCACGGAAATCTACTGGGTCAGAGTCTTGATCTAATAAGGTGAGGCTAATATTACTAATTCTTTTCGTATTGATCGGCAAATAAACAATATTACGTGGTTCAATGTTAATGCTGAAACCCGGTTCCACAGAGGGTGCAAATTCAAATAATGTGTGTGCAAGATGTGTGTCATAGTACGTAGACGTTACGATATTGCACTCGATTCTTATAGTGACAACCTTTATAATCTGTACAGCGAGATCCGATTCATGATTTTGTCCGGCAATCAATTTCCGACTACTGAATCCCAGCATTCGTCCAATAGAATCATTTGGCGTAAAATCAATGGTATACTGACTCTGTATCTCACATCTTAGTGTATTGTTATTGGGCTTTATGGACAGAAATTTGTTTTTGTCGGTCACATCACCAATTATTTGTTTCTGCAGGTAAACCTCCAAGTCGCCTATTTCATAGGAACCAGTAGGTATATCTAACACGTGATTATCGTAATAAAATTTGTTGTGTCCCTCATATATGTTTGGGATAGTGTTGTATGTATGCAGACCTATAAGGCCAATTGCATATTCGTGTCGACTATCCAATTCAATTGGCGGATAGTAATCCGCTGTGAGCACATTACTCGTGCTGCTGAGCGTGAACGTACTCGACATGATACTAATGACAATCTAATCTCTACACTCAGCTATATAGGAACTTTAGACACAAATGTCCACAATTTTTCTCGTTAAAATTTTGAAACCGCGACTGATTGTAGGTAATTTGACAGTTTTTAAAGTATTCTATCAATTCTAAAGGTGGCGATAAATTGCCGAATGAATCGAAATAATTAACTATACGGTTCTTCTTACAATATGCAACCCAATGGGTTCCCGGTCCGGATATCGAATCAAGATTAACGACTGCACACTCACTCCTCCTCGGTTTATTAGGCAAATCGTCTCTCATAAAGACACCGCGAAAGTTACGTATATTTTTTCCAAACTTCAAAATATCTTTGTCTGTGAGAGCTCTTCGTGGCAGTCTGCTTAGTAGTTTTTGACTGTGGTTTTAAATATAGGCCCAATCCCTTCCTGTACGGTTTCAAATACAGACCCTGACCATGTTTCCCCAACGCAACAGCCTCCATTGCTTTATTATGTCGTTGTGTTTCAGCCAGTAATTTTTGGGATGCCTTTGCTTTATTCACCGCCTGTGTAATTCCAGCAGCTCCTCCAGCAAGAGTGCCCAAAGCGCTCAACCCGGCAAATAGTGGTATTAGAGGGATAAAACCACCAGTTTTCGGTATCGGTATAATTCTTGGTGTTCGGATATTTTTTCTACCTCCATTCTTTCTAACCGCAATTTTAGCAGCGGCGAGTGATATTTTTGCTTGCTCCGCAAAATCCTTAATTTTTGAATTCGTCAGAGCCGATCTTGCTTGTGCTACAACACCCCTTCTGAACGGAACACTTCTACTCTTAATACCAGCTCCTCTCATTCGCTTTCTACTGCTTCTTCGCTGTACACTCTTAATTTGTGTATTGATACCCATCCCCAGTTTTCTTTTAACTTTCATGCTGTTAGTTACCAACCAGCCAGCCGCTTTCTCACCAAGACTAGCGTCTTTTGACTTAACACGATTCCAAGGTTTTTCTTCAAGAATTTGATCTGCCTTGTGACGATCTTTAATATCCTTATTTTTAGAGTATGCAATGTCGTGCTCTTTACAAGCGGCGTCTAGTGGGTTTATTCCAGGATCTCCTCGACTCAATCGTTCCTTTAAACGCGTGCCCGGTCCGCAAAACTATTAATAACAATAAGAACCATTATAAATACATAAAACGATTTACAGTGTTGGTATGGAATATATTTTTAAAGAAATAAATACCTGATAACCTGGTACGTGTAATTCTACAGGAAGATTGTTGATAAGTGTGTTTAGGACACCACCTCCTTCTTTGAACGTTAACATTTGAGTGAATGATATTTGATTGGTTGAGCCCCCTAAATACACTCAGTATCGCATCATGCGTCTTGTCAAGCAGAAGCTTAATCTCCAAGTGAAAAATTTGGACAATGAATTGCTGCCCGCCAATTTATATCGCAGACATAATTCACTACTGCCCAATACAATTCGATGTATAATATGCGGACCGTCCAATTGTGGAAAAACAAATGCTCTGATAAGTCTGATTATTGAAGAAAACGGTCTCAAGTTTCATAATATCTATGTGTACTCCAAGTCACTGTATCAGCCTAAATATCAGTTTCTGGAGAGGGTGATCAATAATGTTAAAGGCATAAAGTATTTCAAGTACACTGAAAACGATAATATTCTAGATCCTAATGAAGTATTAGAAAATTCTATATTTATTTTCGATGATGTGGTGTGTGACAAGCAAGATAAAATTAGATCGTATTTTAGTATGGGGCGACATAAGGCCATCGATTCTTTCTACTTATGTCAAACATATACTCGCATACCTAAACATTTAATTCGAGACAATGCTAATTTTATTATTTTATTTAAACAAGACGATCTAAATCTTAGACATATATATGACGATCATGTGGGCACCGACATGACTTTCGACCAGTTCAAATCCGTTTGCGCAGAGTGTTGGAAAAATAAATATGACTTTCTCACAATTGATAAGGATAGTAACATAAGTGAGGGTCGCTATCGAAAAATGTTTGATTGCTTTATATATTTGTAAATGAAGATACATTTGTCAATCAAGTATTGATATTCAACCGTATTAGACGTGATAAAATGGAAGAAGTACCGGAAGCATACGATGATACACCTGTAGGTTGTTGTGACATCTGTTGTTTGTTCTGTGAATGTATTTCAACTTTTCTACTATGCATTTTCTATTAGTCATTAAGGACAAGCTGCAGTGATAACATCAAATTACAACTTTGAACATTATAGAGAGCTCTTCAAAACCTGCATCAGCCGTTCAAAGCTCTTCAGAAGCTGTTCAAAGCCCTTCAGAAGCTGTTCAAAGCTCTTCAGAAGCTGTTCAAAGCACTTCAAAGCTGTTCGAATCACTTCAAAGCTGTTCAAAGCTGTTTGAAAGCTGTTCAAAGCACTTCAAAAGCTGTTCAAAATCTTTAAATATGGCCACACAGAGCGGTAATAATAGTGATAGAATTACATCGGAAATAATACGAGCTACCAAGTCCATTAGAAGGAAACACTTAGCATTAAAATCAGGTCGTTCTGATTATGATAAGTTAATAACAGAACATTTTAAACCTGTTACCGAACCCCTTCGGAAGGTATTGAAAGATGTCGTTATACCAACAGTTAAAAGTGAAACTAAGATGGAACCAAAGGATGAAAGTATGGATGAGGATGGTGAAATATTAAGGCCACCCCCAACAAAACTTCGACTGGAAAAACCGACAACACCTAAAAAGAGGGTAACCCATGATCGTGCAATTCAAGTACAGCCCACCGGTATCGACAAAGGTGTACAACATGATGATAGTGTATTTGAGCTTGACACAACACCAGTCGAGGTGGATCCTGAGAAATCATTTCAGCAGTATCGTACTCATTATAGGGAGATGCTTAGAAGGACACCTGAAATCGTCGATGACTATCTGGAACAGTACGAGTTAATGCCAAGGACTTACTTGGATAGCTTATTGGCGGATACCGCCGGTGAATATGATTTAACAACAGGTGTTCACTTCGATCCTATAACAAATAAATTTAAAATTGGCAACTCCATTTTAACCATCGACGGTAAAGATATTGTAATCGATAATGTGCGATATAGAGGAACTGGTGGTCTCTACGAATTAATATTTAAAGCCCGTCCGGAAGGTTTTACTAAAGACGATGAGCATCGATATCGTGCAATTTTAAAACAGACTAATGTACATCGTCGCGGATATAATCCTAATAAACAGGTGCAAGGTAGTAAGAGTTACAAGTATGTAAACATCATTAGGCCCCTAACATATGAGCGACATTCATCAACAAGTGCTGTTATTGAGGGTGGTGGTCATTTAGGCGAAGAACTCATATTTAGAAATGAACCTTATCAGTACGTTTACTGGGACGATATAAACGAATTAGTGGATCGTTTACGTTTACTGATAGCTTCCAAGCATTCAGGGAATAATGGTCATGCTAATGAGATTGCCTCAATAATACAAGAGCTCCAGGAAGCTGGTGTCATCGAATATAATTAGAGACATTTTCAATCATGGTCTCAGTCTAAATACAAACATCAATATGGATAGCATTGATAAATTTGGTCGGCATTTAACTAAATCAAAAATAAGAAAATCTGTACCCACAGATAACCTTCATCCACTTTTGGAGACTAGTACTGAAGGGCATTACAATTTTAAAAATAAGCGACTGTGTAGCGTTCAAACACCAGTAGAAGCTGATGACTGTGCAAATAAAGGTTATGTTGATAAAAAATTTAAAGATGTTGATGAAGTCATTAAAAAATCCAAATCACCGTATTATAGCCAAATTACGGAGTTTATCAAACTACAGACTGACGTGGACGATTTGAAACGTTCGAAACTCACCATCACACATGAAACTGACGCGCTCAAGGGAAACGTTGATCGATTGAATCGTGAATTTGTAGCATATAAAACCAAAGTAGATGAGGCTCTACACTTGGACAACAAGTTCAGATTTGATTTGGACGTTGTTGAAGATAAATTGACACAAAACGAGTCCTCATTTAAAACTTTATTGACCAATTTGGAAACAAAGATTGATAACAAAATTAAGAAGTTGAAGGCTTATAATGAGTAAAGTTAAACAAGATGTTGTCAACGAGTTGCATAAACCCGCCCGCAGAATATTTAAACGGCGTCGTGTTATTATTAGGGGTCTCGATGACTTGTGGCAGACAGATCTGATGGAATTTGTACCATATGCTAGAGAGAACAGAGGTTATAAATACATACTCGTGGTAATTGATTGCTTCTCGAAATTTCTATGGACTCAACCTATAAAAAGTAAAACAGGTGCGGATGTGATGAATGCTATGCAAACAATTTTAAAAGGAACTAGACAACCTAAAAATTTACAATCAGATAATGGTCGTGAATATTATAATGCTAAATTTAAAAAACTGATGAAGCAATACAATATAAATCATTATTCAACATATAGTACCATGAAGGCTTCCATTGCAGAACGTGTAATTCGAACAATTAAGGGAAAATTGTATAAAAAATTTAGTATGCTGGGTAAATATAGATGGATCGACATATTGTCAGAAGTAACCGACACCTATAATGGGACTAAACATAGCAAGATCAAAATGAGGCCTCGCGACGTTACCAAGAAGAATGAAAAACGGTTGTTAAAAAGCGTTTATAGTCATGTTAAAATAAGTGGGCTTCGAAAATTTCAAGTGGGAGATACAGTACGTATAAGTAAATATAAAAGCGTGTTTGAAAAGGGATACATACCCTCCTGGTCCACAGAGCTATTTAAAATAGTTAAAGCTAATATCACTAATCCAGCAACGTATGTTCTAGAAGACATGAACGGGCAAGCCATCTTGGGCAGCTTTTACCAAGAAGAATTGCAAAAAGCGAAACATGCAGACGTATATCTGGTAGAAAAACTGCTTCGCAGAAAAGGCAATAAAGTGTATGTGAAGTGGCTGGGCCTATCATCTTCAAATAACTCTTGGATAGATAAACATGATATATTATAATTGAAATTGTATATATTTCTTTTTTATGAAACAATAAAACAAATGTTGAACTATTACATATACTTTTTATTCTTATATTTTGTGTAAACAAATATTTTTTATTATTTATAAATAGGATAAGTATTTAATTTACAATAGCTACAATTTCTTCGAGCAGGTGTTGCACCATCTATGTGCTCCGACTGCCAGGGCTGATTGTAGTGGAGATAGCACGGTAAGTATTCTATGAGAGCTTCCCTCTTCTCTGTGGGGATAATGTGCCAGTTTTGTTTCAAAGATTCAGCTGTCACCATGGTTTGTAGAATGGATGTTGGGATCTCGCAAATTGTTGCTTTATTTATTCCGTCTAGTGTACCAAAATTCTTATTAATTTGTTTAATAGCTCGATCAACTTTGTTTTGTTGATTCCCCATTTTAGAGTTTTATTTTTTTAATATCTACTATAATTTTGTAGAGGTCTATATCACGGCTAAGCTTTCCTAATTCAGATTTATATTTTACAAGCCGTTGTTTTAACTCTAATCTTAGTAGTTTTCGCTTACATCTACTACACATTGTTGACTGTTTTGAACTGATGTACTACTATATATTAAGATTTCCGATATCCGTATATAATCCACCCCCCTCCGTTATCAATTACCTCTGCGCCATAGTCCAGTTCTGGGTGGGTAAACTGTGGATACCAAGATAGTAGTTTATTTGTTTTTCCCTTATATAAATTCAAGACACTGTTACTTTCAATATCGAAGACACAATGTCACTTAAATCCATATCTGCTTCATTAAGCGACTCGAATTCTTCATAAATTGATCTCTCAGCCTCAGCATTTATATATTTATTACAATACCGTAATAGATTTACGAATTCATCTATATCAAAATAATTTTGATTTTGATACACAAATGCAGCCAAAAATAGACAATCGTTTCTAATCAAGTTTGATGTAAAAATCCAATTACGAACCTCAACAGGTAAATCAATATCAATTTCTCGTAAAAATTCTTCGTATTTTTCATCTGGACTTAATTTAACAAACATTTTAATAATATTACACTATATAATACTGCAGAATATTGCACAATAATTATGACAAAATATGTGCGATATCTCTTATATATGAAAATAATTGATTATAGTGCGCATGTCTATGTTATATTATAAACCTAAATATTTTTTTTCTTTATTTTGCATTTCCCTCACAGTGTATAATAATATCCCTAAATAATCTGTTTTGATTTTAGAAATAATTAATATTTATCACAGTATACCACCCAGTATATTTCATTAAATATATTACTTCAATCTTCTATATTAATGTACAATTATTTTTGGTAAAAATGTTTCAACGCAATTTTTTATAACCCTGTATAATAAAATAATATCTCGGTATAGGTACTGGTATACTGGCATTGTGCGAAGAAATTGTAATTCTGCGGCTTTCGATCGACGCGACGTATGTTTGTAGCTGGAAAAACCAGTCTCCGAGAAATGCGTACCTAAGTCAAGCATACAGTCAGTGCATACGTATGCAGTTAATTTGCATGCGAATTATACTAATTATTTTCGCATTCTTTAGCATTCAAAAAACCCCTCCAAGATGCTTTTAGTCTTATTATGTATTTAGATATATATATATAGTTAACCTATTTAGTTGTGGAACGGTGTTTGTTCAACCTAAGATGCAGCAGTGATGTGTTTTTAATTGTTTTTTTTTCTAGTAAGTATACTATTTATATGAACATTACATAGCTATAGTCCTTTAAGAATTTTAATTTGTAAATTGTTTGCTTTTAATAATGTCAACTGTTAAAAACACTATAACGTGATAAAACAATTTTTAATGTCTTATTTATATGATAAATATAAAATAAAGTGAAAGAAACGGCGACTTTTTTTTATTTAAAAATAAATAAAACATATGGGATGCTATTTAATAAATTATTGTCTATTCATTGTCCTGTGATTATATTTTTAATGCCTTTGTTCGAAGGCGATTTTCTTATTAGTTATGTCATAATTTTATTGAATCATTACTTTGTTAATAAAATTCAAGGTGCGGCGGTTAGAAACAAGAATTCGCCTTGCAATATCTAAAACGATTTTAAGCATCTCTATTTACATACGTCCTTGCATACATGTACTCATTAAACGAGTTCATTGTCTGGTCGTGATATTTGAAAGTGATTTTTTTTTAACAGCTATCGTTTAAAAGCAACATGTATATGCAGCTTTGAATCATTTGTTCTCCGTTAGTTCAACCAACAACATAGTTTTTTAAAAAACATAGTGTCCTTACAAGTAAGTAATTTATTTCTTTTAAAATTAAACCCATTACCTCTGCTTGTGTTGTGATATTACATAGAGCAATTTAAAAATACTACTGTCTAAAAATTCTATCATACGGATGAATAATATTTTATAATTGTTAATATTTTGATGCTTTCTCTCATATATTAAAAAGTATTTCGAACTTGTTATCTTTTGTATACAAAAATTTTCAAAATTCGGACCGGAAGTAAAAACTAAATATTTTATAATTGTTAATATTTTGATGCTTTCTCTCATATATTAAAAGTATTTCGAACTTGTTATCTTTTGTATACAAAAATTTTCAAAATTCGGACCGGAAGTAAAACTTTTGCTCTTAGCGAGTAGTATTTTGTTTCAAATATCTCCTCAAGTATGCATTCTATAGAGATTTATTAAGAGAATAGAATATTTATAATAGGCGTTTGAATAATTTTTATATACACTTTTTGAAATTCTCATACGTATAAGAAGGTCGTGGTAGTGGCCACACCTAATTATTTTTTAATTATTATAAAAGATATTCACATATTTTTTCCAAATTTTTTGAATTATTATGTGACATTTTTCTCTTTCAAATTCCTAATTATTTATATTATAAATTATTAATGTTTTAATGCTATTTCCATATATTATTCATATGTGTGAGTTGTAACAAAAAAATCAACAATAATTGATATACGCGGTTCGATGGAATAGTCATGCGTTTATAAATTTATTTCCTACTGTTTTAAATTTATTTTATATGTAGTAATTTATACTACTGTCTAAGAATACATAATTATTTCATATTTTTAATTTACCTTCAAAGTCAGTATTAATATATTTTTAATTTTAAAACATTCTTTCATACAGTAGTAGTATTTTTATATGGTAATTTTTAATGTTTTAATGCTATTTCCATATATTATTCATATGTTTGAGTTATAGTAAAAATCAACAATATTGATATACGCGGTTCGATGGAATTGTCATGCTTATTAAATTTATAATTTATTTCTTCCTACTGTTTTATATTTTTAATTATATTTGAAATTCTCATACGTATAAGAAGGTAGTGGCCACACTTCATTTATTTTTTAATTATTATAAAAGATATTCACATATTTTTTGAATTATTATGTGACATTTTTTTCTTTCAAATTCCTAATTATTTATTATTTCAACTTTGATTTATTTTTTATTTATATTATAAATTGTTAATGTTTTAATGCTTTTTTCCTATATATTATTCATATGTTTGAGTTGTAGCAAAAAAAATCAACAATATAATGATATACGCGGTTCGATCGTATAGTCATGCTTTTATAATTTATTTCTTTTCTACTCTTTTAAATTTATTTTATAGGTAGTAATTTATACTACTGTTTAAGAATACATAATTATTTCATATTTTTAATTTAATTTTATTTCTTCTTTTAAGAATGAACTGCATCCTTTGCAAGGAAACATTCTCCCGAAGGGATAGTTTGAAACGCCATATGTCCAACGTACATCGCAACTTTCTTTGTGACATCTGTGGTAAAGGGTTGGACTCATGTGTTCACGTCGCTGGAGCTCCTAAAAAATTGAAACTTGATGTTGTACCATCAACGAGTAGAGATGTACCCCAGAGAGCCGCGTATGTCTGTTGTGGGCAAAGTTTTAATAACAATTCTCTGTATAAAGGGCATCTTCGTTCACAACAGCATATGGCTAATAATGCATTTATGTTGGAGGATGGGGTATATGAAATCAATAGTAGTTTTAGACAGCGTATTGTTAGCTATAAAATTTTAGGCAATCAAAATTTAGATATATTAACTTTTTTGGCAGATTTGAAATTAAAAGTATGTCGCTTAATTAAAGCTATCCTATCTAAATCTGAGTCGGGTGTAAAGGTGCAGTTGGAGTTATTTGCTCATTATGTGAAAGCACACGAGAATGAGGAAATAACCGACTTAAAATCTTTTAACACTCGCTATGTTATAGTAACAGAGTCTTCGGATTTAGAGGACATCTTTAATCGAGTGTCATCAATAATAAAATTGAAGTCCGAGGAGTTTTTAGAAGTCGGAAGTGGATGGGCCTTCAAGAAGGTATCACATTTAGAGGTGAATATAAACACCTATCAACCACTTGGAGGCTCTTCCTATTTAGAACTTCCGGCTTCAATCAAAAACAGAAAAGCATGTATTAACATACGCAACAATGACATGGCCTGTATTGCTTGGTCTTTAACTGCTGCTCTACATCCTGCCAACATAAATGTAGATAGAGTTAGGAGTTATCCCCATTACTCCACCGTACTATATTTAGAAAATATAAATTTCCCTGTTAAAATTAAAGACATTTCAAAAATTGAGCAATTAAATAATTTAAGCATCAACGTGTATGGTTTGGCATTTAATGATGAATCGAAAAATCATGAGGTGGTAGGGCCGCTTTATTTTACTCAGAACAGAAGAGATGTGCATGTTAATTTACTTTTAATTGAAGATGGTTCAAAGGCTCATTATGTTTTAATTAGAAATTTTTCCAGACTAATTTCCTCTCAAATAAATAATCATAATGGTAGGCTTTACATTTGTGATGGGTGTTTAATTAATTTCAATACTATTGAAAAATTAAACATCCATCAACAGAATGATTGTAATCATGTTTATACCGTACTACCTTCAACCGAACCACGAAAAACTAAATTTGGTGATTTATTAGCACAAAATATTTTAAGATTTGATAATTTTGAAAAAAAAATGGCAGTTCCATTCGTAGTTTATGCTGACTTCGAAAGTATTCTCCAACCAGTTCATTCATGCGGCGGTGATCCATCTGTTTCATATATTCATGATACACATAAACACATTCCCTACAGTTTCGCTTACCAAATTGTTTGTTCTTTTAATTCAAGTTTAAATAAATTTGTTACGTATGCCGGTTTAGATTGCCCAACAGTATTTGTATCGAAATTGGTAGAAGATGTCAAGTCTATTTATGAAAAGTATTTAAAAGTTGTCGTACCAATGTCACCATTGAACTTATTCGAAATAAATAATTATGAAAATGCTGTTATCTGTCACATTTGTAAATTATCTCTCAATGGAGATAAAGTGGCAGATCACTGTCATTTGACGGGAATGTTTAGGGGAGCCGCCCACTCTAATTGTAACCTAGCTTATAAAATTCCAAAATTTATCCCTGTATATACCCACAATCTCACCTCCTATGACGCTCATTTATTCATTAAAAGTATCGCGGACGATGATTTAAATATTAACGTTATACCGGTAAATAAAGAAAAATATATTAGTTTCAGCAAAAAAGTTTTAGTTGATCGGTATACAAATAAAAATGGCGTGGAAAAGAATATTTATTGTAATATACGATTTTTAGATAGTTTTAGATTTATGGCATCTTCTATCGAAAAACTTGCTCAAAATTTAGATTCTAAAGATTTCGTAACCGTTCGACGAGCTTTTCCGATAGACTTTCAATTCGATTTAATTAGAAAAAAGGGGGTTTTCCCATATCAATATATAGATACTTTTGAGCGATTGCTTGAACCGGCCTTACCTTCAAAACGTGATTTTTTCAACTCCTTAACTAACGAAAATATCAGCGATTTAGATTACCAACATGCACAAACTGTTTGGGAAACGTTTAGATGTCAAAATTTATTAGAGTATTCTAATTTATATTTAAAAACCGATGTTTTATTATTAGCTGACATTTTTGAAAATTTTCGGAAAATTTGTCTTCAAACATACAGTCTGGATCCTGCTCAGTATTACACTAGTCCTGGTTTATCGTGGGATGCTATGTTGAAACATACAAAAATTGAACTGGAGTTACTTACAGATATTGAGATGCATCATTTTGTAAAAAAGAGTATTAGGGGGGGTTTAGCCCAGGTCTCTTTCCGTTATGCAAGAGCCAATAATAAGTATATGTTAAATTATGATGCGAGTGCTCCTAGTACTTATTTGGCATATTGGGACGCTAATAATTTATATGGGTGGGCAATGTCACAGTATCTACCCTCTGGAGGTTTTCGTTGGCTTAGTCAAGCTGAAATTGATAACTTAAATGTTTTAACAGTCGTGAATGATTCGGATATTGGTTACTTTTTAGAAGTCGATGTCGAATATTCTATAGCTTTGCATGATGAGCATAATGACTTACCTTTTCTTCCCGAAAACATGGTACCTCCCATATCTAAATTTCAAAATAAAAAACTAATTGCTAATTTACAAAATAAAAAGAAATATGTCATACATTATCGAAATTTGCAACAGGCTCTACGTTTCGGTCTTAAAATTAACAAAATTCATCGGGTTTTGGAATTTAATCAGTCAAACTGGCTGCAAAATTATATTGATTTGAATACCAGCCTTCGTCAACAGGCAAAAAATAATTTCGAAAAAGACTTTTACAAGCTAATGGTAAATTCCGTGTATGGGAAGACCATGGAAAGCATTGACAAGCGTGTAGATGTCAAATTGGTCACGCATTGGGAGGACCATGGTAAAAAGCGCGGAGCTGGTTCTTTAATTGCTAAATCTAATTTTAAGAGTATAAGTATTTTTTCAGAAAATTTTGTAGCTATACAGATGGAGAGGTTAAAAGTTGTTTATAATAAACCAATATACATTGGCTTCTCCGTGCTGGAAATCTCTAAACACTTAATGTATGACTTTTATTATGATTTTTTAAAACGTGAATATGCTGAAAAGGTCTGTCTGTGCTATATGGATACCGACAGTTTTATTTTAAAAATTGATACAGATGATATGTACTGTGACATCAAGAAAAATATCTCAAAATTCGATACTTCCAACTTTTCGATCAAAAATGTTTACAATATAGCACCCCAAAATAAAGCCGTATTAGGTCTAATGAAAGATGAAAATGCAGGTAAGATAATGAATGAATTTGTTGGACTTCGTGCAAAAATGTATGCCTTAGATGTTGAGGGTAGTAACATTAAAAAGGCTAAAGGTATAAAGAAAAGTGTTGTAAGCGAAATTAGTTTGGAAGATTATAAAAATTGCTTATTTGGAAATAAAGTTATTTATAAATCCCAAAATTTATTTAAAACGAGACTGCACACCATCTACTCTGTTGAACAAAATAAATTGGCTTTATCACCCTATGACGATAAACGCTGGATTAATGGAGATGGTATCCACACTCTAGCCTGGGGGCATTACAACATCAAGTAGTCATTTTTTAGCAGGTCTCATGCGCATGTGTCACATGGCGCTATTGTGCGTTTCAAATTTAAGTAAGTATCCCCACTACTATTTCTTTAATATTCGATATAACACTTCACAACGTAAAACAGTCTTCGTGTGTCTAAGTATCAGTTCAGTTGTGCATTTAATTTCTCATAAAACATTAAAAATGGAAGCTAGTAAGACTGAAAACAATTATATATAAAGTAATAACTATATATTTTTTTGTTCTTTTCCAGAAACTTATAATGAATTTATCGACAACTCACTTAAAATGATTGAGGAGAACGTTGTAAAAGAAAAACAGTTGATTGGACAATCATCGTACTTCCTCAACAAAAGCGGTTCCAAGTGGGTCAACATCAGTCTTAGTCCAGCGGCTGGATACGTCCCCATCATTCAGCTTCGTTCCCCGACAAACTGTATATTCTTTACACCTGAAGAATGGGTGGAATTTTGCAAGACTGAAGGTTGCAGTCCTAACCACCAAATCGAATCATCAACATATAAAACTATTAGTGTTATACGAATAAGTAGTCGAAATCAGCAGATGGTGCTTTCGAAGGATACATATAATAATTTGTATAACTTACAACCACTAATTAAATATAAATTATCATTTTTCAATGATAATGATTTCCCCAATTTTTATAATACATTGTTGAAATTATGTATAAACTTAAGTGGTGATCTATATGGCAATATTGTTAAATTAATAGAAGATCATTCAAATTCTTTAAACGCTTTTCTAATGTTGGAAGTGTTACATACTTCTTTTACTACTCTTCATTATGATTATGAAGTAATGAAAATAGGCGAAATAGGCGACATTGCTAATTGTAATTGGTGTAACAATAGTGGTGCTTGATTTGTCTATATTCCGCAAGTATATTACTTAATAAAAGTTAATATGAATATTTTTCTTTTTTGGATAGATTTATTTGTTACAACGATTGTAAAACTAATTCAACTCGCATGTTTCATTCTAAGGACTATTGTATTTGCGCATTACATAATAGAGGATTTTCTAAAAATAGTTTAGTATATTTAATTGTTAGTATATAAAAAATTTGTTTAATAAATTTTGTCTAAAGAAACTAATCTTTTATTTCCTTACATCCATGTTAATCACACAGTGTATATTAATATTGTTATGAGGCTGTATATTTAATTTTAATCTTACCTGGTCATCTTGTTTTATCACTTTGAAGCACGTCACAAAGTACCATGCTGTATATGTATTAAATTCAAAACTTTTATTTTGGCGGACATCTTGGTCCCTAACTTTTGAAACACCCTGTATGGTTGATACGTCACGGAGTACCAAGCTGTATATGTATTAAATTCCAAACTTTTATTTTTGGCGGCCATCTTGGTTCCTAACTTTTGACACCCTGTATGGTTGATACGTCACGGAGTACCATGCTGTATATGTATTAAATTCGAAAGTTTTATTTTGGCGGCCATCTTGGTTCCTAACTTTTGAAACACCCTGTATGGTTGATACGTCACGGAGTACCATGCTGTATATGTATTAAATTCAAAACTTTTATTTTGGCGGCCATCTTGGTTCCTAACTTTTGAAACACCCTGTATGGTTGATACGTCACGGAGTACCATGCTGTATATGCATTTCTTAGAGCGCCGCCACTAGCGCCCTCTGGCAAACCACGGTGGCCGCGTTCGGAACTACAAAAGTGGAGGGGGTAAAAAGCAGCGATTTTGGACCCGTGACCTCGGGTGGAGTGTGTGATCTAGAACTCTCGAATCCTATCTACTGCAGTAGTTTTAGTGGGATATATCCACACAAACTTAGTAAATGCGTCGATAACAAGTAGATGACGATATCCTTTCCCAGTTGAGGTCAATGGTCCCAAATGATCTATGTGATATGTTTGCAGGGGTGTTTCACCCTTATCAATCGGATTCAGTTACCCTTCTTGTTTCCCTTCTCGATCTTTTCTTCTAAGTTTGGTATATAATAATCTCTACGGATTAGTTCTTTAGTCTTTCTTACTGCAAAATGTCCATTTTCATGAGCATTTCTTATTATTTGGAACTGCATGGCTGTCGGAACAACAAGCAACTTCCTACCATCTTCGTTCTTGTATACAATACCTTTATCTAATTCGTAATCTTCATACGTTTGGCTTTACAAAATCTTCTTTATGGTTTTCAGGTAATCATCTCCATTTTGAGCCTTTTTTATTGTTTCCAAAAACTCGTTGTGAATTATATGAATGACTGGATTACGCCTAAGAGCGTCGCAATGCCTCATCTGGTCACCAGGACGATGTTCTATTTGGTAATTAAACTCCTCGAGGAGCAAGGCCCATCTCGCTACTCTCGTACACAAGCCCTTCTTATTCATTGTCGCAACGAAAGCGCAACAGTCTGTGATAATTTTAAATTTTATTCCTAAGAGGTATACTCGGAATTTCTTTAATGCTTCGACGATGGCTAACACCTCGAGTTCGTAACTATGGTATTTTCTCTGAGCATCGCTAGTTTTTCTACTCCAAAAATAGACTGGATGCATCAACCCATCTTCATCATGCCTCTGCAGCAACACTCCTCCGAACCCATCCTGACTTGCATCGACATGTAGTTCAGTCTCCCGTTCATAACTAAATATTTTCAACACTGGTTCACAGCCTAATTTCTCCTTTAACTTATTGAAAGAAACCCTTTCATTGTTATCGAATTTAGGTTTCTTCTTTCCTTTTAAAATACCCGTTAAGGGCTTGGCTATCAATGCATAGTCTTTGATATACTTTCTAAAATACCCTGTGAGCCCTAAAAAGCTTCGTATCTGTTTTTCTGTACTTGGTTCTGGGAATTGAACAACAGCACGAATCTTACTGTGACATGGTTTCACAGTACCATTTTCTATTTCGTGGCCTAGGTATTCCACCTTTGTTTTCAAAAATTGGCATTTCTCCCATTTTATTTCCAATCCGTATGATTCAGCTCTGTGTAACACCTTGCCTAATCTAGTGAAGGCTTGTTCTTCGTTTTCTGCCGGTATAATAAGGTCGTCCATGTAGGACAATACTACACCTTCGTGCATGAGTTCTTTGAAGACTTCATTGATAAATCTTTGGAAGATTGCAGGCGAATTGCACATCCAGAACGGAGTTTTAAGAAATTCGTACTGATTGCTTGGTGTTACGAATGCAGTGTATTTAATACTGTCTTCGGCCATAGGTACATGAAAAAAACCATTCCGTAAATCTAAAGTCGTAAATATTTTTGCTTTCGTCAATTTGTCTATCTGATCCTCGATAACAGGTAGAGGATATCTATCTTTCACTACTTTCCTATTTAGTCTTCTGTAATGAACACATAGACGATTAGTGCCATCTTTCTTTTTTACCAATACAATGGGACTGGCATAATCCGAGGAACTCGGTCTTATAATCTTATCACGCAGCCATTCCTCTATCTGTTTCTCAACTTCTTGTTTTTCAACATTTGCTAATCTTCTAGGTCGTTGGTAAATCGGTATCTCATCTTCAAGTATTATTTTAGTCGTTATTTTTGTTTCTTTAATTTTCGTCGGGTTGTAGTCATTTATCATTTTCGTTACTGCTTTTACATATTGAGGTTTTCCTATATTTAAATCGTCATTTACATTTATCATAAATGTCAGGTGGTACCTCGTTCCGACTTTTCTTTAGGACAAAATCATTACCCTCTTTGGCCATATGTTCCACAGGATTTGTCATTGTAATTACATTGGAGTTTATTGTAAGAATAACCTTTTCAAGCATTGGTTTACCAACAATCATATTTACAGACATGTGTTCGTCAGACACAATATGGAAATCCGTTCTTACATCACAGTCGTCAACAATTACACGAGTTGTAAATGTTCCTATCGTTTCTATTTTATTCGTACCAATTCCTTTCAGAGTTATTGGCGTTTCGTCAAATTTGGGTGCTCCTATGTTTAGAAAGCTAGTAACTTTGATCAAATTTAGATCGCTTCCCGTATCCACAAGACCAAATATAGGCTTGCCATTAACTAAAAACTTTTTGTGACCTGGCAATTCATCATTTTCTCTTATTAAGTAGGATCGTTCTGTACTTTTGGGAATTTCGGTCTCTTTGTTTCTCTTGTCACAATCTTTGGCTAAATGCCCATAATTATTGCATGAAAAGCACTTCAATCCTTTACCTTTGTCACGACAATTTTTAGATTGGTGTCCTAATCTACCACAATTAAAACATCTAATATTAGTCTTTTCATTTTTGTATTTAGTCGTAGTGTTATACTTTGATAAACTTTCTTTGAAGTCTCTCTTTTCTTTCGTTTCTTTTCTCTCTCTAACTTGTTTTTCATTCAATCTTTCATAGAGTTTTAATTTATCTTTAAATTCTCTTAAGCATTTTGCTCCGTACAAAATGGTCTTATTTGCCTCATCGTCAGAAATTCCTTCTATAATATATTCAATAAGAGCATCATCTTCGACTGTCCCTTGAGCGGAAATTTCTTTCATTGCTAAAAAATATTGAGAATAGCTTTCATCTTTTCTTACCTTACAGGTGGACAGCATTTTATGAAGAGTTGCACTATTTACAGATTTTCGAAATTCATTTTCTAGCTTAATCTTCAATATTTTCCATGTTATTATTCCCTCTTCAGCCCTGACAAAGGATAAAGCCTCCCCTTTTAACAATCTTTTACCATAGATTAATTTTTCAACTTCATTCCAACCCATTAGAAACGAGGTTTCCTCAAAATCTGTTATCCATCTATCAAGTGGATAAGTTTTCCCACCATCGAAAATGTGCAAGGTTTCTTCGACATCTTTAAACGTCATCATAAATTTTGGCGTCATATTCTGAGGGCGCGAATGAGATTCTACTAGGCTAACTCCACTAGCACTACTTACGTCGCTTAAATCTTCATTATCGTCTTGGTTGTCACTCTCATTTTGTGCCACATTATTTACGTCGTCCTGTTTTCCGTCGTCACCATCACTAGGTATTTCTTTCCTAATTGGAACAGATAAATCATTTAATTGTTCGCACAAAGTATCTATTAACTCCTCTTTATTATTCGCATTGTTATCCATACCCAACACCTGACAAATCAAATTCAATTCTCCCAGTGTCAAATTGTTCATAGCATAATCTGTTTTTTTCTTTATTAAATCGTCTTTTTCCTGTTCGACATCGTTAAAATTGAATCCTCTAAATTCTCGTAATCTTTTCCTATTATTTCTATCGCCCTCGTATTCAAATACGAATTTATGTAATGCCTTTATTTGTTTTGTACTTGTTTGTGAAATGTCTAAATTTACTTGTTGTCCTAAATTTTCCATATTAATTTATTTGTAAATTTTTATACTAAATAATAAAGATTTTATCTATCTTAAAAACTCCGGGAAATATTTTCGTGAAATAGAATAAATAAAAGATGCAATTTACTTGTATATAGCAGTCCTTCCAATATTTTTCTTATCTTCTTTTTTTCGCAACGTATTCAATAATTCACTCCAGACGATGATGTCACTTCTGGCTCGCATACATATTGCCGTGGTCTCTTGCATATTAATAAGATAATAGTAATAGCATTAAGATTTAATTTAAGTATATAAAATATAAAAGAGACAATAATGATAAGTTTTATAGTATTCCAAGATTTAACATGAGTATATTAAGTTGCATACATTTTAAAGTGAGAAAACATAGACATAAAAATGAATTTATATTGACAATTTAGATATGAGACAGGTATAAAATAAAAGACGAGATAAAATTTAAGATATATATATTTCTTTTATAGAAAAGAGAAACAAGAAGTATAGTTTGTGTATAATGAAAAACAACCTGACTTTATAAAATGCGTGAGAATTGCACTGAACATTTTAAATAATGGACCGTTGTTTAAAAATAAAAAAGAAATGAAAGCGAATAACCGAGAAAGGGTTATGCTTAAGGATGGAAGTGTGATAAGAATTAGTCATCTAAATGCAATAAGATTGTATGAAGAAAACAAAATTCGATATGCACGGGAGAAAAATATAATTGAATAAATTATGTAAACTTGAGAACGTGCATAAGGTAATAAAACTTTATTAAAAAAATCATGCAAAAAGAATAAAAATTTACCTTAACTTATGACTATATAAATAAATAAATAAAAAAGGATATAAATAAAGATATTCTGAGACCATACAATCTGCAGTAGTGTTTTTATAAACGACAGCTGGCAATAATAAAATACATTCATGAATTCGTCTATGTAGTATTATGTTTCAAAAGCTGTAGAAAGGTTTTGTAAGGTTTTAATGACCTACAAAAAGAAAATATAATGTAAACTTGGTTTTGTAGTTTATTTCAGATAAATATATCACCGTTGGAAAAGTCCTGGATAGAGGGAAGCAATGAAGGGCAAACCAAATGGATCATGGTAGTACAAATAATCTTATTAAAAGAATACCTGTTATTTACAATGTATTTCCAATATTACCGAGAGCTGGACATAAAACAAAAATAAGAATTGTGTTAGCCAATGGAAAGAGGAAATATGTGGCAAATAGTAAAGAAGGTAATAAATTCATAAACAAATATAAAGAATAATTATATTAATACAAATATACCTACGTTGGAGAAATGCTGGACAATTTATGAGAGACTTTTAAAGTGCAAACGGACAATTCTCGGGGTGTTGACATTTGGAAGTGAGGGAACTGTCAAAAGACAACAAGTGCGTGTGTGTGTGTGTGTTCGAATCACAACGGCAACCTGAAAAGCAAAGAGCTCACTGAAGACGCAGGGTGACAACTCAAATGATAGTTTCTGAGGACGGCGTAGAGAGGGGTCACGTGTTTTCCCGGGGATATAAATTGCAAACAAGAATCGACAAGATTCATTCATTCATTGATTGATTCACGGATTAGCTGGTTATCTGAAAAGAGAATAACAGTAACTTAAAATCGTAGGGTTAGATACACCACGATTCATATTTATTTCTTTTGTATTAGCGTATTAATTTTTATTTGCATTTAAGTTTCATTCATTTATTTTCTTTGGTTAATTGTCTTTGTATTTTTAAAAATAATGGAGATGCAAATGGCAGAATTTGAGAAGTTTTTCAATGATTCAAAGTAAGTTTGATACAAAGATTTATCAATGTGGCTATGCGTGTATTGAAATATAACGTGCAAATGTATATTCAATGTAACGTTGTGCAACAGGGATAATAAATATTTTCCTGTAATAGTAATAAGCATTCATTAGTTTCAAGTCTACAAAAATGAAATTATTAATGGTGTTGGGTGTTAAGAGGATATAGCGTGCAAATGTATATTTTCTGGCACTTTATTAGGCATCATTAATGTTTACAATATTTTTTGATTGTAAATTAATGACTTAAAATTAAATTTTTAATAAGGAAAGTGTTTCTGGGTATCGGACTCTGAGATGCTAAACATAACACGTGCGAATGGTTATAGATAGTAATCAGATTCAAGCTTTTTCTCCGAACATTGACCATTACGAAGTTCTAAGTTTGTCAGAGCATTACGTGCGGATATAATGTCTCTGATGGAATAGAACTAGCATAAAATATAAATAGTATACAACAGTTGATTGAATTTTATTTGTTTTCAAACAGGAAAATAATTTAGATTTCTATTTGATTAAGTATAAGAAAAATATATTCGTACCATAAAACGTTACAAACTAGAACAAGGTACAAACGTTTTCTCTTAATTATGTTTCTTTTAAATAAAATGGTGAATATAGTATAGCGATGCTATCTATTATGTAATAAATGTTAAATAAATTATACAATTATGTTTTATATGGTTTCTGGTTTTCATTTAAATAAGCTACAACCTTATCCGAATCAAAAGTAAAACAAGAGATTTGACGAGAGAGGAGAAATTTAGATACACTGATAGAATTCACGTATACTTATAAAGTACGTGCTGTTAAGATAAATAAAATATACATTAAGGATAATAAAAAATTATCATAATCTTTATTATTTATGTTGCTGGAACAGTACACAACATAATTTATTTGGCAAAGCCTAATGTATGGCAATACTACAATTATCATATTCCAAATAGTCATGTTGCCACAGCAATATGTTTCGCCTTGCTGCGTATGTACTCGTATATGCACAATCGTATCTCTATCTTCTTTCCATCTATCGCGGACGAGCTCCCAAATTATGTAGGGTTCGGATTGTGCAAAGCAGTAAAACTATCACTTATATTTTAACTGTTTATTTAAAGAATATTTAAAAAAAGAAAAACACTATAATTTAATTTCGTTTGACAAACTAATAATTACGTCGTTCCGTGTCACGCTCGTTGGTTAGGATAACTGTAACAAATACGTCTTAACATCACAACTTACTATTTTCGACTTGTTCGTTCGCTCCTCTCTCGGCGCTTCCAGGGCCACCCCCCCTTCGAAATTGATTCCTACATATATATATATGTGTTGTCACTGTATTCCGGGTTTTCTTCCTCGTTTCCACTGCTTGGTCTTTGGAAAGACCGATGCTGGTTTCTTGACGACGTTTCGGCAAAATCACACTTGCCATCTTCAGGTCTGCGATAACTGTCTGCTTCTGCTTCTTGTTATTCGTAAACTGACGTTTTCGGGATTCGGATGGTGGTTATATACTCCGTTAGCGCTTCGGTTGGTTGCCCTTGGACGAGTGTGTGCATGGTTTCGTGTCGTTGGGCTCGTGTTTGGAGTGTGTCGGCTGGTTTGCGATGTTGAATTATTAGTTTGGGGTTTTTTGTTGGTATCTGTTCTTGTTAGTGCTGGTTTCCATGCTGTTGGTAACCTCTGGGTATCATCTCGTGAATTCAGATTGTTCGGATGTTTTTCAATTTCGATGGCTTCCCTGATGATTCTGGTTTTAGTATGTTCGATGTTCGCTAATAGCTTGGTGTTACTGAAGTCTATCGTGTGGGATGTTTCTTTTACATGTTGAGCCAGGGATGAAGTTTTCTCGTCTTTTCTCACGGAATTTTTGTGTTCGTCTCTTCTTGCGTTTACCCTTCTGTTCGTTTGTCCAATGTAAGTTTTTCACAGTTGAGGCACGGAATTTCATAAACTCCTTGGTTTTCTAAAGGTATTTTTGTTTTAGGGTTTCGAAGGACTGTACTGATTTTTCTGTCTGCTTTGAATGTTGTTTCAATGTTGTGTTTTCGTAGGATTTTGGATATTCTATCGGTGGTGCCTTTAACATAGGGTAAGTAGGTTTTGGCAGTTGGTGTTTCTTTTTCCTCTTGTGGTGTTGTTGGTTTCGGCTTGGAAGCTCTTTTGATAGCAGATTCACTGAAACCATTCTGCTGGAGTGCCTTGTGGAGTTTGTCCATTTCATGGATGATGTTATCTTGGTCTGCTAATCTCTGCGATCTTGTCACTAGGGTTTTCACTACTGACTGTAACTGCGCTGGGTGGTGGTGAGACTGAGCGTTCAGATATCTCTCTGTATGGGTAGATCTTCGGTATACCGTGTAACTTAAGTTCCCATTTTCTTTCTTCTTGACCAAAACGTCGAGGAATGGTAATTCGTTGTTCGATTCTATTTCCATCGTAAATTTTATTTTTGGATGGGTTTTGTTTAAATGTTCCAGGAAGATGTCGAGGTGGTCCTTTCCATGTGTCCAGATCACGAAAGTGTCATCGACGTAGCGTAGTTTGGGTTTGTGGGAGGCCGTCCTTAGTGCTGTTTTTTCTAAGTTTTCCATAAAAAGGTTTGCTCTTACTGGTGATAGTGGAGAGCCCATTGGGGCGGCTTCTATTTGTCTATAGCGCTGATCTTCGTAGATAAAGTATGTGTTTGTTAGACAGTGTTTCACCAAGTTCATTATGTGCACTGGGGGTTGGTATATTCGTTCGATGGTCTCTAGAGCTTCGGCAACTGGTATATTGGTAAACAGTGATACTACGTCGAAGCTTACTAATAACCATTCTGGTTCTACTTTTTCTTGTCTCAATAGATCGATGAAGTGGCTTGCGTTCTTGACGTAAGATTCGGCTTCTTCGACATGAGGTTGTAGTTGTTGGGCTAGGTATCTAGCCAATTGTTGAACAGGTGATCCAATGGAGCTGACTATGGGTCTTAGGGGTGCACCTTCCTTGTGCACCTAATTTGTGGAGTAGAAGCAACTATAGCTGGGATTGACAAGAATACGGCCGAGACTATCCGCCAAGATGTATCGCAAATATTAAGGACAGCCAAATCACCAAAGAAGAACCTATCACACGAAGAATTCCTGGCATTGAAACAACTAAGGGAAAACGGAAACATTATTATTCTACCAGCCGATAAAGGAAATTCAACTGTGGTAATGAACACAACCGACTACGACGTCAAAATAAGAACCCTCTTGGAGGATCCAGCATACCAATCAATCTCCACGGATCCCACAACATACCTGGAGAAAACAACCGAAGCTAAAATCAAGGAGAGTCCAATCGACAAGGAAATCCAGGCAGCACTCATTCCAAGAGAGAAGTCATCAAGATGCCCCAAATTCTACGGCTTACCTAAAGTCCACAAGGAAGGTGCACCCCTAAGACCCATAGTCAGCTCCATTGGATCACCTGTTCAACAATTGGCTAGATACCTAGCCCAACAACTACAACCTCATGTCGAAGAAGCCGAATCTTACGTCAAGAACGCAAGCCACTTCATCGATCTATTGAGACAAGAAAAAGTAGAACCAGAATGGTTATTAATAAGCTTCGACGTAGTATCACTGTTTACCAATATACCAGTTGCCGAAGCTCTAGAGACCATCGAACGAATATACCAACCCCCAGTGCACATAATGAACTTGGTGAAACACTGTCTGACAAACACATACTTTATCTACGAAGATCAGCGCTATAGACAAATAGAAGGCGCCCCAATGGGCTCTCCACTATCACCAGTAATAGCAAACCTTTTTATGGAAAACTTAGAAAAAACAGCACTAAGGACGGCCTCCCACAAACCCAAACTACGCTACGTCGATGACACTTTCGTGATCTGGACAAATGGAAAGGACCACCTCGACATCTTCCTGGAACATTTAAACAAAACCCATCCAAAAATAAAATTTACGATGGAAATAGAATCGAACAACGAATTACCATTCCTCGACGTTTTGGTCAAGAAGAAAGAAAATGGGAACTTAAGTCACACGGTATACCGAAAATCTACCAATACAGACAGATATCTGAACGCTCAGTCTCACCACCACCCAGCGCAGTTACAATCAGTAGTGAAAACCCTAGTGACAAGATCGCAGAGATTAGCAGACGAAGATAACATCATCCAAGAAATGGACAAACTCCACAAGGCACTCCAGCAGAATGGTTTCAGTGAATCTGCTATCAAAAGAGCACCCAAGCCAAAACCAACAACACCACAAGAGGAAAAAGAAACACCAACTGCCAAAACCTGCTTACCCTATGTTAAAGGCACCACCGATAGAATATCCAAAATCCTACGAAAACACAACATTGAAACAACATTCAAAGCAGACAGAAAAATCAGTACAGTCCTTCGAAACCCTAAAACAAAAATACCTTTAGAAAACCAAGGAGTTTATGAAATTCCGTGCCTCAACTGTGAAAAAACTTACATTGGACAAACGAACAGAAGGGTAAACGCAAGAAGAGACGAACACAAAAATTCCGTGAGAAAAGACGAGAAAACTTCATCCCTGGCTCAACATGTAAAAGAAACATCCCACACGATAGACTTCAGTAACACCAAGCTATTAGCGAACATCGAACATACTAAAACCAGAATCATCAGGGAAGCTATCGAAATTGAAAAACATCCGAACAATCTGAATTCACGAGATGATACCCAGAGGTTACCAACAGCATGGAAACCAGCACTAACAAGAACAGATACCAACAAAAAACACCAAACTAATAATTCAACATCGCAAACCAGCCGACACACTCCAAACACGAGCCCAACGACACGGAACCATGCACACACTCGTCCAGGGGCAACCAACCGACACGCTAACGAAGTATATAACCACCATCCGAATCCCGAAAACGTCAGTTTACGAATAACAAAAAGCAGAAGCAGACAGTTATCGCAGACCTGAAGATGGGAAGTGTGATTTTGCCGAAACGTCGTCAAGAAACCAGCATCGGTCTTTCCAAAGACCAAGCAGTGGAAACGCGGAAGAAAACCCGGAATACAGTGACAACACATACTACTACCCGCGGAAACCTGAAAGAGAACATATATGTATATATATATTGTACTAGGTAATATCTCATACATATCAGTTCAACCCTCGAAATAATTATTAAATCTTATTACAGTTTAAATGTCATAAATTGAACCGTATATGAAATGAAATAACACTCTAGACATGTTTTGTAAAAATTTACTATTATTTAATGAACAACCCTCGTATTTGTTATTTTTATAATCCTTTTATTTATTTCCTTATATTCCATTCATTATATGAAGGTGTTTTATTTATATGCCCGACTAGCTTTATATTTTATCTTTACATAAATTATTTTACTCTATCCTAACTCTTTATTTAATTTTCAGTATTTAACTCTGCCTACAATTATATACTTTAATAAATCTCAATAATCCTTTTTGAATTACTTATTTTTTTTCTAAACTAACATTTTATAAATTACCGATTTCTGTATTATTTTTATACATTCTATATTTTAAATAATCCAGTTTACTAACAAGTGTTCAATAAAACACCTAGATGTCACCACTACTCATTCCATTTCAATATATCAAATGACATTTATTTCTTTGAGGTTATAAATAAACCAAAATATTTTCTTTAGATGAGAATTTGACTATGATAAAATAAAACGATATTCTACTAATAAATAATATGTTTATATTCAAACTTTGTGTGTTTTTTTTTTTATACGGGACAATGGTTAACAATATTTTAATATAGAAACTGAATATTTGACGTTTAGAAAATATTTACTCCAAGTGTTTAGTTCCAAACCCAACTAACTAATGCAGGTACGTACTCTGATATTATTAATTATTGATATACAAAATTAAGTAATTCTTTCTAATACTTTCTTCTCAAATTAATTTATACTATTATTATAATGTGTTCAAAACTATTTACTGGCTTGACAACTTCATAAATTTGTATAATAATGAAAATTATTCATATTTTGTCATATTTCTGGATAGAAAAGAATTAAAATAACTTATGTTGTTTATAATAGATGTACTTGTTGTAAGAACTATTAGTTCAGACTATTTCAATACTGAATTATATCACAATTAATTAAATCTTTTCCAATATTCACAAATTGTTATCTTTCTTTAATACTGACACAAATAAAATACTAAAATGGTAATACTTAATTGCTTTCTTCTTTTAGATGAGTAACTATCCACTTCCTGAAGACGTTTTTGGACGGATACTACTTCTTTGATGTTGTTAAACTTCAATCTTGTTCAAACTCTTGTAGGAAAAATACCAACTATCCTGTACAGGAACTTGCTCGATGTGGGAATAAATTGTCCTTTCGATATGAAGCCAAATCTCTTCGTGCACAGCAAATTCTCCTATGCACCCGGAAACTTGTGAAATTCACCAACCTTTATGGATCTCTTGTGATAATCTGCCTCTTTTGAACACCAGTACTTCTGGAATCTGCTACCTTTTATAATAACCGGATCTTGAAAATTTCTTCACCCTTTATGGAATTTCAAAACTCTGGTACTCAATAGCCTTCTGAAAACTTCTATGATCCCGGAGACAACAACCCTATTTCGGATATACCTGGATCTTGTACAAATTTGTAAGTACTATTATTATTTATATATTAATTTATTCGTAGTTATCATAAATCACTCAGGATACACTTTTCTCTCCACTAATTAACTATATTCGTGTTTTATATCAGAAATTATCTTCTTTCTGAAAAAACACGTCTACCGCTTTTTAGAATTCGAAAAATTCTCTCGTTTATTTATTCATTTCCCTAGTAATCCTTACTCATTTTGTATTCTCCAATCAAAGTTTTACAACAGCAATAACCATCAACAACATAGCTTTTAAATTCTCTAATATACCTAGAATACTTCTTAAAATTGTATTATCTGATTATCTAAATTCTTTTCATAATTTTATCAACCCTTCTTTTCATATTCATATCCCAATACCTCTCTACATTTATATTTCTGAACACATGTCAAATAATGACAGTTCCTGTATTTCAAATTATTCCCGGGAACTGTTCTACAATACAATCTATACACCTTTCAAAATAAGATTCTAAATATTTTTATCACCTCATAAACGTCAATTACCCAAGTTTTTACAAATTTATAATACATTTTACAAAATAACAACTAATATTCAACTCTCTTCTTTCCAGAATATTTTGAACTTCTAAGAACAATGAACATGGTCAACCTTTCCATATACAGGTGGTTATTTATAAAATTCGAATACTTGTTAAATGCGATAAACCTCTTTTATGATTAACTCAATAAATCTTATTTTAAACACATCATAATAAATTTTTCTACGTTTATTTAATTAAATTTGGTAACTTTAATAACTTTCCATATTATATTGTTAACGTATGCCTTTATACTATAACATATGCCCCTTTTAATAAATGTAAATTTAAACCTCAAATAAACAAATTTTCATTTATTAAACTAATATAACTTCAATAATTACACTTTCAGTAATTCCTATCTTGTAAACAATGTTATTACAATAAACTATTCATATTCAAATCCAATGTACAAACATTTCACAATTCTCAACAATTAACAAATATGTTTAAGCAAAATTTTTTTTTTTTTATATATAGTTTATCCAAAGTAATATAAGTACCAATTATTTTAATTCATCATAAGAAAATTTCACATACATAATAACTATGCCCTGTATATTCTATTAATATTTTAGCAAGTATTCTCTACATATAAATATTTAGCCTCTATACAATTTTTATAATCTCATAGTAACTGTATTACTCTTAACATTTCTTTTAGGTGATAGTTTCAATTTTTTTTTTTATTCAACTCTTTCTCGTAAAGATTATTGCCTCTATAAAATATTTTACTTATGCTCACTTATACATTTATACTATATTTATTATTTCTATTCCCTTTGCGCATGTATCCCATAATATTCCTATAGACATATTCGTCTTCCCCATACTTTCTACTTATGAAAGTTTATACTTATATTTACGTTTTATTGGCGTACGTTACCTTAATCTCTCATTAGACATTTTAGTCCTATATAAATCATCATATTAGGTTACTTTTAACCCATTCTCTATCATTTATATTATAATTCCATATTTTAATGGTACATTTTATATTTATTTATTATTGCAAGCATTTTTCCTTCAATTAAAATATTATATCATAAAGGCTTTTACTATCTTTTTTATAATTAGCTTTATAACATCACCTACTTTATTATTCTGCAAATCTCTTTTACTGCTTCAATTATTTTAAAATCTGAAGGCTTTGAATAATCCTTACTTTTCCTCAACTACTAAATACATTCCTTCTATGTTTTATATTTGGGCATATAATTACACATTTAATTCCAAATAGATTTTCTTATAGTACTTTGGTTTTATTTTTTTTTTTTATCTATAAAATATGTAGGAATGAGAGTAACATTTGATACAACTCTTAAAACAACATTCTTCAAATATTTCAAATATTCTAAACTTTATATTCTATATTTCGATTCTGAACCTCTTTCTATATATCCATTTTCATACTAGGCTTTATTCACCCTACTTATGAACTTTAACATGCCCCTTTCTCAACAATCAAATAAGTCAACATTTTTTTTTTATATCCGATTATGTTCTTGTTATAAAGAATACTCCTACTATGCCCCTAACTTCTATACAATATAAAAATTTGAACTCTTGAATATAAAAACATTTCTTATATGGTTTGATGATTCTTCAAAAACAACATGTGAATGAATTAACAATATTTGGATACGGAAGTGACGTTACCCACCTATATAACACAATCAATTCTAATGTAATGTCCTGCCTATAACTTGAGATCTAATTAATACTTGGATTAGCAGGTGTCGTAAATACCTTCAGAAGTTGACCTCTTTTCTTCTGTCCTGACTATAACTTTCTGTTCTTTTTAGGAATCACTTGGATAATCATGTAACATCGACACATGATAAATACCTTTCAAAAATCCAGTATCTCCATCTATTAATTCATAATTATTTAACCCAATTTTCCTGTATACTATATATGGCCCGGAATATGGTCTCATTAACTTCGCAATAATTTTATTCTTTCTATCGGTTACTCTTAATGCTCGAACTATAACTTTCTCATTAATATTGTATATTTTATATTTACTCTGTTTTTCCTTCTTCTTTTCTTCCCATTTTTTCTTTCGATTAATTAATTTTAACCTAATTTGTTCGTATTTCTTTTCTATATTAGCAATTTCATCATCTTGCCAAGGTCTTTGTGGTGATTGTCCTGTAAAAATTGTAATGGGACACGATTCATGTACAGTACTCGGAGTATTGTTCATGACTAATTCTATTTGTTTCAAACACCTCGCCCATTTGTGGTGACTATCTACTAGCAATATCCGTAAATACTTTATTACTTCTTTGATGTACCTCTCAGAAGGATTAGCTTGTGGATGTCGTATTGATATGTGATGAGACTTAATGTTCCTACTATCTAAGAAATCGTGATATCTTTGGTTCATGAAATACGTGGCATGATCTGAAAGAATAATTCTTGGCGTTCCAAAATCGGTAATGTACTCTTGTAAAGCTTGTAAAACAGTGTCAGTATTACATTTTTGTGTAGGAATTAAACGTACATGTTTAGAAAATAAGTCGCAGAATACTAATATTCTGCGATATCTTGCGATATCTCCTGGTACTTGGTATCAAATTTGAAATAAAATCAATTGCCACTATTTGTAATCTGTCTACAGCTAAAATACTTAAACTAATATTTTGATTAGTAAAATTCTTTTCTTTGGCTAAAATACATGTTTCACATTGTTTAAGTAATCTTTTAATTATTTTTTCATCATTTCTACAATAAAAAGCTTCTCTGTACATTAGCCAACATTTCCTCGTTCCTATATGAGTATAAATTTCATGAAGATGTCGTATAATTTCAATAGTATGTTTTTCATTTGTAACATACACCTCTACATCACCTATCTTCTTCACAATTATCCCTCTTCGTAAACTCATTCCCTTATATGAACCATCTATCTGTAATTTAGTTTTAATTATTTCCAAATCATATGACTCTTGTGCTTCTCTGATACGCTGCATTGAAAAAATTCCTTCTCTTTCCAATTTTACCAAATTTATATGTACATTTACTGCCTTTGCTTCACCATGCTTCCTACTTAAGATATCAGCAGCTATCATTTCCTTACCCGGTCGATATACTATCTCTATATCATACTGTTGTATCAACAAAGTCCATCGATAAATTCGGTTATTATTCAACTTGGTAGTCATGATATTTATAAGTGCCTTGTGATCAGTTTCCAATTTGAAACGCTTCCCTATTAAATAATAGCGTAACTTAGTTAATGCAAAAATGACGGCAAGCATTTCAAGTTCTGATATGGCAAATTTTCTTTCGCACGGCTTTAATGTTCTAGACGCAAAATATATTGGAACTTCAATACCATCTTTGATTTGTACTAGTTCTGCAGCAACGGCTACATTCGATGCATCTGTTCTCACAATAAAATCTAGGTTAAAATCAGGATGATATAATTTAAGATTTTCAACAAAATTTGATTTTAATTGTACGAAACATTCTTCACACTCATTAGTCCATTTCCATTTTGTACCTTTCTTCAATAAATTTAACAATATACTTGTCTTTTGGCTGTAATTCGAAACAAATTTCCTATAATAATTTAACAATCCCAAAAATCCTCTTAACATCTTGAGTTTCGTAGGTCTTGGATAATTCTGAATTTCTTCCAATCTTTGAGGATCTAATAAAATGTTCTGTTGATTTACTACGTACCCTAAATAGTTAACCTCTTTTTGACAAAATTGACACTTAGATAAATTTAATTTCATACCGTTTTCTTGTAACGTATTTACAATTATCTCAATATGATTAATATGAGATTCAATATCATCAGAAAATATTATAATATCATCCAAATAATGAAGAGCAAATTTCTCGTACTTATCTAGTATTATATGAATAAATCTGATTAACCCAGCAGGACTACTTCGGATTCCGAAAGGGCAAACCTTAAAATTATACGTAATCCCATTTACATTGAACCCACAATACTTTCTCGAATTCTCATCCAACCTAATCAACCAAAAAGCATTTTTAAGATCTAACTTACTATACCATTTTTTATTTCCACATTTGGTAAGTAAGACATCAATATTTTGTGGTGTTTCGTGCTCAGGCATGATCCTTAAGTTAATTAATCGAGCGTCAATGCAAAGGCGTATAGTATTATCCTTCTTTTTTACTAATACTACAGGACTTATAAAATATGTATTTGACCGCTCTATTATATCCGCTTCTTCTAATTTTTGTAATTCCTCGTTTACACGTTCTTGAAAAAAATATGGAATAGGATAATTCTTACATGATAAAGGTGAATCATCCTTAATCATTAACCGATGTTCATAATTTTTGGCAAACACAACTTCGTCATTAACTAACTTTATATTCTTTGCTAAAATTTCTATTAAACTATCTTCAATCCACGCTTCAGGTAAATTCTGTTGTAATATAAAAGTTTGAATGTCGTTTTTATTTCTTATTACCTTCACCTCTTGTTTTTCTTCTAAAACTACCGCATTTCCATATTCTACATTAGTATCAATTCTAGGCAATTCGAACATTGCTCCTTCCAAATGTTCTTGGGCGTCATCATCCTCTTCTCTATCCGCGATAATCACATTATTCACTTCATTTTGTATGTTTTCTTTATATTCAATATATGCATTTATCTCCTTTAAATCTACTAATTTGTCTAATAACATTTCCTTCCCTCTTATCTTAATTTTATTCTCTTCAAAATCTAAATTCATTCCAAAAGCTCTCATATTATCAATCCCTATTATACAATCATAGAACAGATTTTCTAGTAAATAAAATTGCATGATAAATTTTTGTCCATTTAAAACAACATCTATACATATCCTTTTGTTAATACTACCCATTTTTCCCCTATTTGCCGATATAACATTTGTACTTTTAACTTTTATAATATAATTTGAATATTCAGGTATATTCATAACCAATTCTTCTTTTATAAGAGAGATTTCCGCTCCAGAATCTAACAACGTCTTAAATCGAATATTTCTAATATAAATTGTAAAGAAAGGTAAACTTTCATAATTATTTATAATCTTTCCTATATCTAATAAACTATTTTTATCTCTCATTCCCATTATTTCTTGTTTATTACTACTATTACTAATAACTCCACCTATATCTACTCTATTTTCTAGTGTGAGGTTCCTGGTATCTGATCCTGGAAAACCCTCGAATTCTCCAAAATTGGCGTTTTTTTTTCTTCCATGTTATCTCTTGTTAACTCCTCTTTGTTGTGATTATTACAATCGACACTTCTCCATTCCTGTGTTCGAATATTATTTACTGTTCGAGAATTGTTATACCCATAATATTTATCATTTTGTCCTTGATATGACCTTTCTTGAGGAAGATGCTTTGAATTTTGATTATTATTATTAAAGGAATTATATCTATTCGCATTTGGCCTTGTATTTATACCATTTTGAGCACCTCTATTGTTATTCCAGTTTCCGTTTCTATTCCCTTGTGAATTATAATTTCTGTAATTTTGATTCTGTTGCTGATTAACATTTTGATAATTCTGTCTTGTACCAAATCCATTATTATACTGATTAATAGGATAATTATTCCTAGAATTGTTCAACTGATTCAAAGCACTATCGTTACGATTATTATTCTGAGTGATACCATTATGTTCATTAACATGTTGATAACTATTCACTCCTTCTTGTCGACCATTTAATTGCCTATATTCACGATATTTCAACCCATCTGAATAATCATCCAACCGACGAAGTATATTAATCAAGCCATTCATATCAGTGACATTCTGACATATTATTGCATGTGTGTCGACAGGTATAAAATGTTGTAAAAGATGTTGCGAAATAGTTTGTTCATCTAAATGTGAAATATATCGGCAATAATTGAACATCCTTTGTGCGTAAGCCTCCCTTGAAGATTTACCTGGTTGATATCTCCCTGTCAATAACCTTTGATGAGCTCTAGATTGCTGCGTCTCACTCCAGAAGTTATTTTTGAATAGTTCAACAAACTGTCTTAAATTCTTACAATCATCTTCAATTCGTTGGAACCACTCCACTGCTCCATTATTCAAAGTAGCTCTTATAATATTCATTTGACTTCTAAACTCAGGTATCTCTTCGATATATCTTAAAATATTAGTTAAATATGCCATAGGATGTGTTGACATTTTCTCTCCACTGAAATGAGTAATATTTTCTATTCTAATCCCATTATTTAAAACATTGTAAGACGGAGTGTATGTAACTTGCGGTATCTTCATATTTTGGGACTTCAACAACAGTTCTTCCAACTTCAACTTCTGTTCCTCACATTCTTTTAAAATCTCTTCCATTCCTAATTTCTGTACATTTGTAGACACAGATAAAACTCTAATATCTTTTAAACATTTTTCCTCTGTAATTTCTATTTTCTTATTAAAGTTCTCTTCCAGTTTTCCTGTTTTCTCTGAAACATCTTTATTCACTATATCTACTTCCTCTCGTATCCGTTTAGCCAATTCCTTATATTTTTCAATACTATCTTTCTCTATTTGTTTCACATTTACTTGTATACTCTTTACTTTACTATCAACCTCTTGTACTTTATTAGTAATAAGAGTTTTAACTTCTGTATCTTTAATTTGTATCTTATTATCCATTTCTTTCCGCATTTTCACTTCCCTGCTATCCATTTCAGTAGTAAGTTTTTTAACCTTTTCATCTGTATCTCTTAGTAACGTTTTCTTTAATTCTTCCAGATTCCTTCTAGTTTCTTCTCTAGTATCAATGCTCGCCTTTTCCAACTTATCCAATTTTTCTCCTAATTCTTTTTTATCCTCATCCCTATTTTTCTTATTCTCTTCACTAGCCTTGTTTATTACTTAATTCTTCCATTAAATTCTTATTATTTTCTTTAGTCAATTTCTCCATATTCTTATTACTTTCTTCACATCTCTTGTCAATTTTTTCGAACATTTGTTGAATAATTCTCATATCTATTGATACAGTCGACATTTCTATTTTCGAAGTCTCTCCTTGTATTTCCACCTTATCACCTCTATCCTGTGTCTCTCCTGTCTGTTGATTTTCTTCCTGGACCTGTAATGTAATATCTCCTCCCTCTTGTAAAGTACCTTCCTGATTAACCTCCACCTCATCATCACTAGATGATTCTACTCTATTCATTCTTGAACTACTTTTAGACCTAGTATTCATTTTTAATAACTATTATGTGACAACAATACAAATATACTTTCCAAAATTATCAATATAAGTTTTACTATGGTAATCCACTTCGTAAAATGTTTATTTATGTTTACACATATAATAATGTAAATAAAATATTGAAAATACTATATTGCGAGTCTTATTTTACATGGCCCCACGTTGATGCGTCATATAATGAACTAGGTAATATCTCATACATATCAGTTCAACCCTCGAAATAATTATTAAATCTTATTACAGTTTAAATGTCATAAATTGAACCGTATATGAAATGAAATAACACTCTAGACATGTTTTGTAAAAATTTACTATTATTTAATGAACAACCCTCGTATTTGTTATTTTTATAATCCTTTTATTTATTTCCTTATATTCCATTCATTATATGAAGGTGTTTTATTTATATGCCCGACTAGCTTTATATTTTATCTTTACATAAATTATTTTACTCTATCCTAACTCTTTATTTAATTTTCAGTATTTAACTCTGCCTACAATTATATACTTTAATAAATCTCAATAATCCTTTTTGAATTACTTATTTTTTTTCTAAACTAACATTTTATAAATTACCGATTTCTGTATTATTTTTATACATTCTATATTTTAAATAATCCAGTTTACTAACAAGTGTTCAATAAAACACCTAGATGTCACCACTACTCATTCCATTTCAATATATCAAATGACATTTATTTCTTTGAGGTTATAAATAAACCAAAATATTTTCTTTAGATGAGAATTTGACTATGATAAAATAAAACGATATTCTACTAATAAATAATATGTTTATATTCAAACTTTGTGTGTTTTTTTTTTTATACGGGACAATGGTTAACAATATTTTAATATAGAAACTGAATATTTGACGTTTAGAAAATATTTACTCCAAGTGTTTAGTTCCAAACCCAACTAACTAATGCAGGTACGTACTCTGATATTATTAATTATTGATATACAAAATTAAGTAATTCTTTCTAATACTTTCTTCTCAAATTAATTTATACTATTATTATAATGTGTTCAAAACTATTTACTGGCTTGACAACTTCATAAATTTGTATAATAATGAAAATTATTCATATTTTGTCATATTTCTGGATAGAAAAGAATTAAAATAACTTATGTTGTTTATAATAGATGTACTTGTTGTAAGAACTATTAGTTCAGACTATTTCAATACTGAATTATATCACAATTAATTAAATCTTTTCCAATATTCACAAATTGTTATCTTTCTTTAATACTGACACAAATAAAATACTAAAATGGTAATACTTAATTGCTTTCTTCTTTTAGATGAGTAACTATCCACTTCCTGAAGACGTTTTTGGACGGATACTACTTCTTTGATGTTGTTAAACTTCAATCTTGTTCAAACTCTTGTAGGAAAAATACCAACTATCCTGTACAGGAACTTGCTCGATGTGGGAATAAATTGTCCTTTCGATATGAAGCCAAATCTCTTCGTGCACAGCAAATTCTCCTATGCACCCGGAAACTTGTGAAATTCACCAACCTTTATGGATCTCTTGTGATAATCTGCCTCTTTTGAACACCAGTACTTCTGGAATCTGCTACCTTTTATAATAACCGGATCTTGAAAATTTCTTCACCCTTTATGGAATTTCAAAACTCTGGTACTCAATAGCCTTCTGAAAACTTCTATGATCCCGGAGACAACAACCCTATTTCGGATATACCTGGATCTTGTACAAATTTGTAAGTACTATTATTATTTATATATTAATTTATTCGTAGTTATCATAAATCACTCAGGATACACTTTTCTCTCCACTAATTAACTATATTCGTGTTTTATATCAGAAATTATCTTCTTTCTGAAAAAACACGTCTACCGCTTTTTAGAATTCGAAAAATTCTCTCGTTTATTTATTCATTTCCCTAGTAATCCTTACTCATTTTGTATTCTCCAATCAAAGTTTTACAACAGCAATAACCATCAACAACATAGCTTTTAAATTCTCTAATATACCTAGAATACTTCTTAAAATTGTATTATCTGATTATCTAAATTCTTTTCATAATTTTATCAACCCTTCTTTTCATATTCATATCCCAATACCTCTCTACATTTATATTTCTGAACACATGTCAAATAATGACAGTTCCTGTATTTCAAATTATTCCCGGGAACTGTTCTACAATACAATCTATACACCTTTCAAAATAAGATTCTAAATATTTTTATCACCTCATAAACGTCAATTACCCAAGTTTTTACAAATTTATAATACATTTTACAAAATAACAACTAATATTCAACTCTCTTCTTTCCAGAATATTTTGAACTTCTAAGAACAATGAACATGGTCAACCTTTCCATATACAGGTGGTTATTTATAAAATTCGAATACTTGTTAAATGCGATAAACCTCTTTTATGATTAACTCAATAAATCTTATTTTAAACACATCATAATAAATTTTTCTACGTTTATTTAATTAAATTTGGTAACTTTAATAACTTTCCATATTATATTGTTAACGTATGCCTTTATACTATAACAATATATATATATGTAGGCTATCAAACACACACAGTCCGGAAACTCAGAGACACACACGGACCGAAGGTTCAACACCACACATGTTACCCACGCCGACATAGTGACGCCGTGTACCATGACATCATACGTTAATAAACATCTTACAGGCTCCTCCCTCACGAAATATACGCCAATCAAATGACAACGGCTCCCTATATAAGCAGGGAGTAAAAGCCATACGGATTCATTCGATCTCCGACATCCGAACAGCAACCACCATTAACATCTCCAGCAGAAGAAGAAAAATCACCAGGAGCACCAGCAAAAGCCAAAAGGGCCCACCGCTCCAAGAACCAACTGATCAGGCCCAACGAGTATTGCCAGGCCCCAACGTGCTCAGGCACAACAAGTGCTACCAGGCCCAACGAGTACTGCCAGGCCCCAACGTGCTCAGGCCCAACAAGTGCTACCAGGCCCAACGAGTATTGCCAGGCCCCAACGTGCTCAGGCCCAACAAGTGCTACCAGGCCCAACGAGTACTGCCAGGCCCCAACGTGCTCAGGCCCCAACGTGCTCAGGCCCAACAAGTGCTACCAGGCCCAACGAGTATTGCCAGGCCCCAACGTGCTCAGGCCCAACAAGTGCTACCAGGCCCAACGAATACTGCCAGGCCCCAACGTGCTCAGGCCCCAACGAGTACTACCAGGCCCCAACGTGCTCAGGCCCCAACGTGCTCAGACCCCAACGTGCTCAGGCCCCAACGTGCTCAGGACCAACAAGTGCTACCAGGCCCAACGAGTACTGCCAGGCCTCAACGTGCTCAGGCCCCAACGAGTACTGCCAGGCCCCAACGTGCTCAGGCCCCAACGTGCTCAGGCCCAACGAGTGCTACCAGTTGTGGACCACAGTGAGTGCCCTGATATACAATTCAAAGGATTACGCGAGTGTACCCTTAAACCTTCCACTAACGCAAGTACCGTACAATTCAAAGGATTACGCGAGTGTACCCTTAAACCTTCCACTAACGCAAGTACCGTACAATTCAAAGGATTACGCGAGTGTACCCTTAAACCTTCCCCTGACGCAAGTGCCGTACAATTCGAAGGATTACGCGAGTGTACCCTCAAGTCTTTCCCTGACGCAGTGACGTACAATTGATAAGGGATTACGCGAGTGCGCCTTCAAACCTTTCCTCAACGTAGTGTCGTACAAATCAAGGATTACGTGAGTGCGCTCGTACCCGCCACCAGTGCTCAGTGACACTACAACCTCGCACTGTAACTATTTCATACCTTGTTACTGTGTATATTCTTAGTGTACTTTATTATTACCTTTATGATTATTGTAAATAAAGTTTGTTTGTGTATTATTTGAATTTTGTGTTTTTTCTTTGTTGCCACCACCACAACGAGAGTCTCCGCCGGTCGCTCATAACCAAACCAATAGTGCGTGGTAACAATAGTGGCGCCCAACTAAAGTGCGTGTTAAGGAAGACAGACGTCTACCTAGGACCCACACCACCAACACCAACCTTTCAACAACAAGATGCCGAAAGGAAAGAACCGGAAGGACAGGCGAAGCAGGGATTTTCTGGACGATCTCGAGCCCAGCACCCCACCACAACAATCCACACCAAGGACAGTCACCCCCGGAACCGCGGATCCAACAATCCAAATGGCCATCTTGATCGAAGAATTAAAATTAGTGGGGAAACGCCTGCAGGCTGTGGAACTAAAGCAAGCAGCACAAGCCACCAACACTGAGGCCATCCCCAGTCTAGAAATCAACAAAGACGCACCACCAGCAACCACTCCTGACCCAGTAGCAGCCATCACCGAAATCGTCACCATTTCAGGCGGCACGCCTGCCAAAACACCAATGGCCCATCCGCAACCGATACAATGCACGGTTTGCTGTCACGGCTGTCCAAACACACCAGTCACACCAGTGCCTCCGAGGCCTTATGGAGGCCACCTTATTGAGGACCCTGAGGTCTTCTTGATCCGGTTGCAGGCCCACCTATCGACAGCAGTATTCGAGGTACCGGAAGATATCGACGACGCCGTGCGTCCGTTTTTGATTGATGGAGCGGCCGCTTGGGGGCGTAAGAATCAGAGAGGCTTTGCTACTATGAGCGAATTTTGCCAACGTTTTCGCAGAGAATTCCTCAGCCCCCAACGCAGGCGCGAACTACAGAGTGCCTGCGAAGTCCGGCAAAAGGCCGATGAGGACCCCGCGGCTTTCATCACTAGAATAAGGCGTTTGTGTCTACGACTGGATCCGCATTGGCCGGAAGAAAATCTGACTCAACACATCACTATGCTGTTGACAGAAAAATACTGCGTCCAGGTGGCCCAAACTAATCCCACAACAGTCGGAGAACTTCGGGAAGCGGTCGAGAAATGGGCAGAGATTTTTAACAACTTCACTAACAAATCACCTCCACTCAAGAAGGAGGTCAAGACGCTCCCCACGGCATCCCATCCAGAACGGCAGCAAGAAAAATCGCTCCCTAAGTGCTGGTTTTGTCCCGGTCGCCATTATAACCGGGACTGTCCGCAACAACCAAGGAGCTTTGCCGACCGCCACCCAGCACCATCAAAAGGTTCGGGGGAAGATCAAGGGGCCGCCCCACAGACCACACAGGGACGGCCCTAATCACATCCGTACCTCAATGGCAGACGGCGACGATTCGGCTGCAAATCAACAAACAGCACGTCCTGGCCCGAATCGATAGCGCCGCTAGTAGGAATCTGGCCAAATCAAGGTGGCTAACTGGACCTATCATCCCGTCAAAACCAATCAACCTGTGCATGGCATTGGAAAACCACACTCTTACGGCTGGCCGTGTCGGGATCTTAAAGGCAACCTCTGATAACTACGCCTTCAGCTGTGAAGTATTAGTGGTGGACGACCTCCAGACGGACATAATTCTGGGCCACCCCTGGCTGCAGGAGAACCACGCCATCCTGGACTACCAAAGGGGATGCCTCCACGTGGGGACTCGACAGCGCCAGACTTTATATTTCGACAGGGCTCGACCCGGACGGGTGACCCCTAGGTTGGCACCAGAGAATATCCCAGTAGATCTGACCGGATGGACGGGGGCCTAGCAGGAAACTTTCCTGGCCAGCCTGCGAGACTTTGATGGTCTATTCCACGAAGGAGGGCCCATCACTACGACAGCCACTACACAGCACATCATCAGACTTAGGGATGATATACCAGTGAAGGTACCCTCATACAAATATACTCCACACAAGAAAAGGCTGATTGCCGAGCAGGTGGAGGAAATGCTGGCAACCCGAGTCATCCGGCCCAGCCACAGTGAATATTCATCCCCTGTGGTCATTGTCACTAAAAAGGATGGCGGGCCTAGATTCTGCGTCGACTTCAGACGTTTGAACGACAAAACGCACGACGAAGCCAGCCCACTGCCGCCCATCCAGGAGTCCCTAGGAGACCAGGGCGATGCGAAAATCTTTACCACTTTGGATCTGCGCAGGGGATACTGGCAGATTGCGATGGCTGAGGAGTCTAGGCACCTAACCGCTTTCACCGGGGGTGATGGCTCGAGTTACGAGTTTAATGTGATGCCTTTCGGCCTAAAAGGGGCCCCGACTACGTTCCAGAAGCTCATGGCCCAAGATGTGCTCGTGGGATATATTCAAGAATTCGCCCTAGCCTACCTGGACGATATAATAATATACTCCCAGAACCTCAACGAGCACTTGCGACACATCAGGATGGTGTTTGAGCGACTGGAGCAACATGGCCTCAAATTGAACATTAACAAGTGCCACTTTGCCAGCCCGAGCCTTAACTACTTGGGACACATGGTTACCGACGAGGGAAATCGGCCTCAAACCACCCACATCCAGGCGATCCAGGCTGCGGAGGCCCCAAAAACCAGGAAGGCTCTCCGTCAGTTTTTGGGTACTGTAAATTGGCTCCGAGATTACATCCCGGACGCCTCTCGGATTATGGCTCCTTTAACCGACCTCTTGAAGACAGGCACCACGTACAAATGGACGGGAGCCGCCCATGGAGCTTTCCACGCTATCAAGGCCGCCGCAGCTAAGCCATTGTTCCTACACCGACCGGACTTTCAACGCCCCTTCATCCTGCAGACCGATGCTAGTGGGATCGGCGCCGCTGCCGTGCTCTATCAGGAAAAGGATGACCAGCGACAGATAGTCAATTACGCTAGCCTACGGTTCAACCAGACAGAAAGGAGGTACCATGTGAACGAGCAAGAATGCCTGGCCGTCATATGGGCTATCCGGAGGTACAGACCTTATTTGGAGGACAAACCGTTCGTCCTAAGGACAGACAGTAAGGCCCTTACCTGGTTGAACCAATTCAGGGAAGCTAGATCAAAATTGATGCGCTGGTCACTCTTGCTCCAAGAATTTACATATACAGTAGAGCACGTGCCAGGAAAAAACAACGAGCTCCCCGACGCCTTATCACGGCATCCTGATGCCGAGGAAACCGACCCCAGCTTGGAGGACCCCGAAAGACTCGTCCCCGAAGCCCGACGACCATTACTACCACACGTTGAGGAGCAGGTATGCCTCTTGGAAACAGGCGAACCACTATACCACCTAATCCAAGACGCCCAACAAGCAGACCCCGCCCTCCGGGAATTAGCCCTGCAACTCCAACAAAACGGGCCCGAGGCGGAACAGCATCCTGACTTCGTATTCACTAATGGATTCATACGCTACAAAGAGGGTGCACATCGACCAATTTTGGTGCCCGACGCTGTCCGGACTCAAGTAATCCAACAGTACCATGATGACCCCACCGCTGGTCACCCTGGGGAGGACGAGACCTATGAAGCAATCACTAGGCGCTTCCACTGGCCAGGGGTGCGGGCACAGGTCATTGATTATGTGCACGGCTGTCGCCTTTGCAACGCCTTTAAGCGGGGACCGATTCAAGCCAAGGCGCCTCTGCGACCACATGCACACAGGCAACCATTTGAGGTGCTCTCCGTAGACATTGTGGGCCCGTTAACCGAATCACGTAGGGGCAATCGATTTGGCATTGTCGTGATGGATATCCACACGAGGTGGATCGAGGTTAGGGCAGCCCGAACCACTACGACCACCGCCGTCACGGACTGCTTGGAAGAGGTGTTCCAGCGTTTTGGATATCCAATGGCCATACTTACCGACAATGGACCGCAATTTACTTCCGTCGCTTGGGACGCCGCATTGCGTAGGTGGCAATGCCTTCATTGGACGACCCCAATATACCACCCGAGGGCAAACCCGGTTGAGCGACGGAACCAAGAATTGAAAAAAGTCCTGAGGCTCCAGCTTGAGGGCCAAACACCAGAACGCTGGGACGAAAAACTCGGCCAAGCACTCTTTAACCTACGATCCAGGCGAAATGCGGCTACCAATTATTCCCCGGCCCGAGCCCTCTTTGGGTATGAGCTACGCAGACCAGGCGAATGGAGGGATCCGGTGGAGGACGAACCCGAACCCAGACCACAACGCACTCAGAGGGTGCACGCTAACGAACTGCGATATAGAGAGCGGCGATACGCTAGAACAGACGCACCAATGCCCATTCGACCAAACCCGGGCGACTTGGTAATGGTAAGGACACATCTTCCACCGGGACAGCCTTTTGGGCCGAAATGGGCGGGCCAGTACCCGGTTCTGGAACAAGCAGCAATTTGGGTAGAGCGACCAGGGGCCCAGCGCGCTAAATACCATCTGGACCAGGTACGCATCGCCAGGCGCCCAAACACACAACGCCCAGTTCAGGCAAATGAAGATCCCAGACCGGCGCCTCCACCGGATCGGGAAGCAAACCCTCACCAAGAGCCGCAACCGGGAACAAGCCGAACAGACCTATGAATACCAAAGATGCCATGGATACACGGCTTTTCGAGGGGGAGGCATTTGTTACCCACGCCGACATAGTGACGCCGTGTACCATGACATCATATGGTAATAAACATCTTACAGGCTCCTCCCTCACGAAATATACGCCAATCAAATGACAACGGCTCCCTATATAAGCAGGGAGTAAAAGCCATACGGATTCATTCGATCTCCGACATCCGAACAGCAACCACCATTAACATCTCCAGCAGAAGAAGAAGAATCACCAGGAGCACCAGCAAAAAGCCAAAAGGGCCCACCACTCCAAGAGCCAACTGATCAGGCCCAACGAGTATTGCCAGGCCCCAACGTGCTCAGGCCCAACAAGTGCTACCAGGCCCAACGAGTACTGCCAGGCCCCAACGTGCTCAGGCCCCAACGTGCTCAGGCCCAACAAGTGCTACCAGGCCCAACGAGTATTGCCAGGCCCCAACGTGCTCAGGCCCAACAAGTGCTACCAGGCCCAACGAGTACTGCCAGGCCCCAACGTGCTCAGGCCCCAACGTGCTCAGGCCCAACAAGTGCTACCAGGCTCAACGAGTATTGTCAGGCCCCAACGTGCTCAGGCCCAACAAGTGCTACCAGGCCCAACGAGTACTGCCAGGCCCCAACGTGCTCAGGCCCCAACGAGTACTACCAGGCCCCAACGTGCTCAGGCCCCAACGTGCTCAGGCCCCAACGTGCTCAGGCCCCAACGTGCTCAGGACCAACAAGTGCTACCAGGCCCAACGAGTACTGCCAGGCCCCAACGTGCTCAGGCCCCAACGAGTACTGCCAGGCCCCAACGTGCTCAGGCCCAACGAGTGCTACCAGTTGTGGACCACAGTGAGTGCCCTGATATACAATTCAAAGGATTACGCTAGTGTACCCTTAAACCTTCCCCTAACGCAAGTACCGTACAATTCAAAGGATTACGCGAGTGTACCCTTAAACCTTTCCCTGACGCAAGTGCCGTACAATTCGAAGGATTACGCGAGTGTACCCTCAAGCCTTTCCCTGACGCAGTGACGTACAATTGATAAGGGATTACGCGAGTGCGCCTTCAAACCTTTCCTCAACGTAGTGTCGTACAAATCAAGGATTACGTGAGTGCGCTCGTACCCGCCACCAGTGCTCAGTGACACTACAACCTCCCACTGTAACTATTTCATACCTTGTTACTGTTTATATTCTTAGTGTACTTTATTATTACCTTTATGATTATTGTAAATAAAGTTTGTTTGTGTATTATTTGAATTTTGTGTTTTTTCTTTGTTGCTACCACCACAACGAGAGTCTCCGCCGGTCGCTCATAACCAAACCAATAGTGCGTGGTAACACACAACCTGATTCGCCAGCCGATACCCCTACCGCCGGCCCCACCACAAGAGCTAAGACTCGCAGTCTCCAGCAAGACATACAAATATGCCCACAGCACACGGCTTGTCTCACTTCGACACGATCTACAGCAACAAGCATAACTTCTTGATAATGGCAACAGCGAGAGTGCCGAAAGCTCGAGAGATCAGAAGTCCACATACGGACACCACGACAACGCGGATCAATTCCCGAAGCAGAAACGACTCACATAACTGCCGCGAAAACCTACGGATTACCATACAGAACTTCTATGGAGAAGTAATTTACCAACAATCGAAACTTTTCGAGAAGCTACGGTCGAAGAGAGCCAAACTATTGTGCGACTTGACATTTCTAATGCGATGCAGAGACAACGATACAACACCAGTTTTCTGCAAAGTAACATTTCACACAGACACAAGAAGAATCCGAAACATACTACACAGAACAGGCCAATCACTACTACGAGATACCATCCATAGAACAAGACATTCTCTAAATACCACGGACAACGAATTAATGAAATTACATTTACATCTGAGCAATACACTTCACCCACTACTATGGCAACAGATTGACATGTTAGCTGCGTTCACAGCCGAGACAGAAGCCGTAAAGAAAACTGAAACACAGAAAAAGAAATTCGAACGCCTTCAGGAGAACCGCAAAGGGCACAATAACACCGATACACACCCACCGAAGATTATATACAACCTATCGAATACAGTACTTGACCAAGCAACCACGAACATCTTAACGAAAGGCTTCAATTTCGCCACTACACCATCACGAATACCCACAGAAAACATCATCTGCGGCATCGAAACAGCCCTAAACAACCTAGATCCGGAACAAGCTGAAATAATTCGCCAAGAAACATCGAACGTACTACGAAAAGCCCGGCCGCCAAAATCAAATATCTCACGCGAAGAATCAACAGCACTAAATCGCCTCAGGAAGAACCCGGACCTTATCATTCTGCCAGCTGATAAAGGTAACGCATGGAAGATGTCTACACTCCTGCAAGACCCCGCATACAAAGCGATTAACACAGACCCCACTACATATCTAGAAAAGACAACACGAACAAAAATAAAAGCCTTAGCGATAGACCTAGAAACACAAAAATCATTAATACCCAGGGAAAAGTCGTCAAGATGCCCGAAACTATATGGATTACCAAAAGTACACAAAGAAGGCGTCCCGCTACGTCCGATAGTAAGCTCCGTGGGTTCACCGGTACAACAATTAGCGCGATATCTAGCTAAGACATTACAACCACACGCCGAAGAGATACAGTCCTACGTGAAAAACTCAACCCATTTTGTCAATATCATCAAGACAAAGAAGATAGAACCGGGCGACCTGCTAGTAAGTTTCGATGTGGTTTCACTTTTCACACAAGTACCCACGGACGAAGCAATCGCAATTATACAAGAAAAACACAAACCACCCGAACACATCACACGGCTTATCAAACACTGCATAGACAACACGTACTTCATATACGATGGACAACGCTATCGACAAATACAGGGTGCGCCGATGGGTTCCCCGCTATTCCCAGTTTTGGCTAACCTATTTATGCAGGACCTGGAAACAAGAGCACTAAACACCGCTCCATTGAAACCCACACTATTAACAATCTTCCCACAATTTACAAAGAAATTAATGTAATTCAGCAAAACAATATTTTATCTAAATATTGATGATGTTTAACGCCTTGCTAAAAGTAAACCTTTTCACGTAGTATCCCTAGAGTACGTCTTACACCATCAATTATTCCAAAATGTATATTTATTTCAAAAAGAAAAACTTACTTATATTGCTCATACAAATCATCAAATTCTCTTTTATTGATGTCTGCCATTTTGATATATTTGAAAATAAAATTATCAAATGTAGCAAATAATTAATAATAACAAAACTAAAAACTATACTGGAAGTCAGAAATAAACTTAATGCATTGAAACTAATATAATATAACGTAGTGTATCAAAACCCCTACTATTATTTGCAAACGATATCAAAAATTTTTACGTCTAGTAAATTCGAAAGTTCGGCTTCATCTCCCCTTATATCGTTCTTCGCGCTCTTTCATAACTTTTCCTTTTAAAACAAAAGACGACTATCTACTTACAGCGCCACGACTGCTACACTAACATTTATGTTGGCATTGTCCAGTTCATATTTGTTTTATATAAGTTTTTCTCAGTCACATATACCTATTCCACTTTTGACAGTCAATGAATACACAAAATATCACCACTTAAAAATTGTTTATTAAAAGTTTATGCACACTTGAGATTCTTCATCTTCGGTAGGTATATTCTTCTTTCTTAATGCCATCCCTCATTATGCTTGTAAATGAACCTATTGCCTCTTTCATTATTAATTATGTACTTCCTCTTCCCGTTAATTAAAGTTATTCGTATTTTCTTCTTGTAGATATCTTTGTTGGTTATGATCGGAAATATATTGTAAACCACTGGAGTTTTCTTCATTAGGACTGCATCACAAGGAATACCGGCTTCTGCAGCATCTCCTCTACTTTCTACCCAGTTTGTTTCGGCTTCTTGTAAATTGATTTGCATACAACTGTCAACAATATTGATGTTATTTCTTCTTGCAGATTGCTAGAGCCACTCAAGATCTATCCTGCTATCTTTGATGCCTTTACATTTATGCAAATAACATTCAAATATGTGTTCCTACCCATGCATCTAGTATATACATCAATTTATCAATGTATTTTCTCGGATAAAGAACACCTTTTGTATATATCCTTTAAAATGCTTTTAGATATAAGTATCAGGTATTTATTATACTCTTAAATATAATCATAAAATTCTTTTAGAAAGTAAAATCAGTGTACAAATTTAAAATCTATTTTTTATTCATTTGAATAGACGTTTTCGTAACAAGCATGCCGAATATGACCTTGCTCGTACAATTTTACGGCATTTAAATGATTCACCCTCTTCACAGTTCCGTCTTTCAACATCACTCTCTATCTCTCTGTTAGTTATTTTTAGTACATTTTTATTTTTGAACAATGGTCCATTTCTTAGAATATTTAATGCTATTCTTACACATTGCGAGAAGTTTGGTTCTGTTTTTGTATATGCAAACCACATCTTTGTGCTCGTCTTTTCTACAACACACAGAATGCATAGATTTATTTTGTGTTTATTTTTATTCCTTTCTTAATATTTTTTAAACTTGAATTACTATATACATACATTTTTCATAATGACATTGCCCCTTAAAGGTTATTCAACTCATTATTCACCTACTAAATAAGTGACTTGTGATTATTCTACCTTAAACTATATTTTTAAAATTAAAATTTTATGTTCTTATTCTCAAGCTTAACTATTTAACAATTTTTCTAATTCTTAAACTATAAAGATCACGGCAATATGTTTTTTTTTCATTAATCCTCTCCGTGAACAATCTTTCTTATATTCGAAACCACTATCTGCTAGTACTTTACTAAGAGAATAAATAGAGCACTCAATGACATGCAGCTTTTCGGTGAGACATTGGCTGTTTCAGCCTAACTGGCGCTTTTGAAATTCTCTATAAATTGAGATTCAAGAATATGTCAATATCACATTGAATTCTAGACTGCGCTTTAAGCCACATGTATCAGTACTTGCCTTTCAAGCATTTTGTGCGCTTTGTACTTCTATAGAACTCTATTAATAGGTACATCAAGAAGCACTTGTGTGACGCGTCTAAATTTGATTATTGCGACTACGTCTATGGTAATTGTATAGGGAATTCAAATTAACCAAACTCCCTCTTCAGGAAGATATAACTACTATTGACTGAGTGACAGTCAGACAATTGTTGTTAGATGTATGTGTTGCGTTTGTATTTCTTGTTGTTAGTGTTTGTTGTTAATTATTCTTCGCGTTAAAGTAGTTACCGACTGTGTGTTTAACAATTTGTAAGTATTTTAAGAATTATTTCCATAATAATAGATGTCCGAAATTAAGGGACATGGCATAAAGTAGTGACAATTTTTTAGGAACCATGTGAAAGTAAAGAAAATGTTCTATTTTTCAAAAACCTCTTCGGTTATTAAGAAACTATCCCGGCTTCTCGGTGTATTGGCGAGGAAAAATCAATTGTTAATGCAAAACATTAAATAACTTGTGGTATTTTGCTTGTACAATAGACATATTTGCCCTTTGTTTGCAAACTAGTGCATTAACTGGAAAACCACATGAAATAAGAATAAGTTTTATTATCTTGAGCAATGAAATCCAGGTATCAAAGGCAGTTTGTTCTTATAAAGGTGGTATGTCAGGACGATGCAAACATGTCGCAGCTGTTTTGATTTTGTGTACAAGGCTCTTTTTATTATTGCCAAAATTCAACTTATAATCACAATGTCAATATATGTTAGGGATGGTATGAAGAATCTGGCAGTAATCTCATCAACTGACATGAAATGTTATTGGAAGAAGTCGACCGTTGTTGAGAAGCATTAAGCTATTCCAATTAAGCTGCACAGCTGTTTTATTGGATAGTCATCATGTAAAATGAAGCCAATTAGAGCAGATGCTAATGCTGTTTTATCGAAATTAATATTAGCTTGCCCCAACTCAGCACTAGCTAAACAAACTTAAGAGAATTTACATTTATTAAATAGAATAATTAAGAAGTGTTTCGTATTACAGAATAGAGCACAGGCTGATTACAACAGAAACATAAACTGGGGAAGTCAAGCTAGCATATTGTTCAAGAATTCGTTAAATAGTGTGCCTATAAATAATTCCTGACAATAACTGCTGTAGAAGCATGTGCGAAAAGATTTGGAACATCGATCAGTGGAACGAGTTACAAAGATTTGCACAGAGAAATGGTGTAAGGAAAAACAATTTCGAATTACAGCTTCTAGATATACATATAGTTTAAATGAATGGGAGAAAAGAGCATGCAAATATATATACAGGGTGTACCACTTAAAACTCCCAGGGCAAATATCTCGGAAACGGATAAAGATATTTGAATTTTGTAAAAAGCAGTTACTAAAGAATGTGATTGACTCTAGTTTGCTCTCACAATTGTGTTTTATTATGTGATGGCGCTGCGATGAAAAGAATTTTTTGATCGCCATAATCTTTATTTCTTTTTTATTTGAAAGAGTATTAAAATTAATGTGAATTTTATTATTTGTGTTAATTTCCAAAATTTAACGGCTTCATAGATATTCGTGTTTACAGAAAGTAAGAGTAATTTCAATTTTTGTTTTTATTTCGTTTAAATGTTTAAACGGATCAAATATAACTAGCAAAGATGTTCAAAATTGTTGCCCTCTTGATTGCTACATAACGTATATCGCCTTATTAGTTCTCTTCTGCAAACATTTAACAATGTATTTTCTACTAATTTTTTAAACACTTGCATAATTTTACTATAAAGGTATTATATCTGTATGGGTTCTTTGTAAACTTCAGCTTTCAAGTAATCCCGCAAGAAAGAATCTAACAGGGTTAGATCCGGCAACATGAGGACGCCATTAGTACCAATCCAACGATGTGGTAACGTTTGATTAAAGTAGTTAGTAACTATGTTGCCATTATGAGCAGGTGCCCCGTCTTGATGTAACCACATATTATTTCGCAACTCTATTGGCACATTTTCCAAAAGTAGTGGTAACTCATTTAAATAAGTAGCGCACACCAGTTAATGGTTCATGATAAAACTGGGGCCTATAATATACCCATTTAAAATTCCTCACCAAACGTTAACGCCAAAAACTGTTGATTTCTTGTTTTCTTTATCCACCTACGATTATCTTCTGACCAATAACGAGCATTATGCTTCATTAAGGTACCATTGTTGTGAAAACGACATTCGTCACTCCACATGATATGATTTATAAAGTTATTGTTTTCTGTTAACAGAAAATTCTGTCAGAAAATCGAGTCTGCGTTGATTATCTCTGTTATGTGGTGCATGAATGAACTTTATACGAAAAGTATTTATTTTCTTTTAAAATCCTACGGCAAAAAGTTATATTGAGATCATGCTGTTCTTTTAATTTTCGTAATGATGTATGTGTACCGCTGATATAATTTCATCATCTCTTACCCTTTTCTGCCTTAATTGTTTTTGTTTTTTGAAGCTGCAGTACTTTCTGAGATTTGCACACAGACTTATAAATGTTTAGTGATCTGGTAAAGGCCTGTTTGGAAAGCATATAATCGCACTGCTTCAGATGCATTTCTAGGGAATTCTCCATAAATTAAAACCATACTCAATTTATCTTCATTTGTGTATAAAACCATATTTTTAATACGGAAGAAAACTAATAAGGCGATGTACGTTATGTAGCAATCAAGAAGGCAATAATATTGAATATCTTTGTTAGTTATATTTGACCAGTTTAAATATTTAAACAAAATAGAGACAAAAATTGAAATTACTCTTACTTTCTTTAAACATGAATATCTATGAAACCGTTACATTTTGGAAACTAACACAAATAATAAAATTCACATTAATTTTTATACTCTTTCTAAGAAAAAACAAATGAAGATTATGGCGATCAAAAAAATTCTTTTCATCGTAGCGCCATCTATATATTCACATAATAAAACGCAATTGTGAGAGCAAATTAGAGTCGATCACATTGTTCAGTATCTGCTTTTTACAAAATTCAAATATCTTTATCCGTTTCCGAGATATTTGACCTGGGAGTTTTTTAGTGGAACAGCCTGTATATAGAAATTTTACAACAAATATGTTAATCATCATGTTCAGTTTGAATCTGCAGCACGAGACTGATACATAGCAAATTCTAATTGTTAAGTTATTCAAACAGGTCTTGTAAGTAGTCAGCACAAGTGTCTAGCATGTTCACCTGATGGAATTGTGTTTGACGGTAATGCACTAGCAAAATTACTAGAAATAAAATGCCCATTTGAAGGTACATACGCAAATATTACCTAAACAATAACAGATACCATTATAAATCTATTTCTTTTTTAGAAACTACAATAACCGCAAAACAATTGATTAGGCGATGTAACTTTATTGTAATTGAAAACAATGAATTTACCCTAAAGGAAAAACATACATATTATGGTCAAATTCAGTTAAGTATAGCAATACTTAATATTAAGGAATGTGATTTCATCATATATTCAACAGTGGATAGTGTATTTGTAAAAATAAATGTGAAATTTGATGAAAATTTTGCCAATATTTTGTCGCAAAGATTGCAACTTAATTATTTTAATAATATGTTATGTATCAATAAATCAAATGAAATAAAAAGGGTTTTATTTGTATTTATTGCTTTCAATTTACTAACGATAAATATCAGTATAGTTGTGTAACATTTCAAATTGACTGAAGTGTATGAATTAAAAAAAAATCAGTGTAGCTTGCATATAAAACTATATTTTAAAGTAAAGGTGAAAAGAAAATGCAAAAAAAAATTATTTAAAAAAAGTGAAATATACAATGGTAGATTGAACAATATGTGAGTTACAATAAAAAGGGTGTAAAAAATATACATACATGGATGGGCACAATATGAGTTGAAGCATGATAGGTATACTAAACTCTAACATTAGAGAAATTTAAATGTTTTACATGCAATTTGTTTACACTAGAAATTTGTCATCACTTAAAATTGCCTTTGATAAATTTACAACAGCACAACACAATAATAATACGTTCCTTTACTTAACTTGTGTATCCGTGCATCAGGAAAGTGGCTTTCTATTAAGTCGACCAAAACATTTAATACTTGCAAATTTGGTAAGCCAGTTAATTAACTTAATTTTGCATTACTTCCAATGGTTACAGTAAACGATGATATAATATCTCCACTCTTCACTTGTGTACCATTACCTTCACTATTTTTCTGCGGAGTCATTAATTCTAATAGGCCTTCTACAGCAATCTTTTCTTTTTCTTTGCAATAGAGCACATTGTTTCGCTGTCACACTGTCATCCCTATCAATTACATCGATGATTGCTGTATTGTCATACTCTTTCTTCTAATCTTATGTTGTTTCCTTAACTTTGGACTAACTTCCTTAACACTTTTACATGGTAGATTTTGTGAAGGAACAGCATTTTTCTCCAAACGAGGAAACTTGGATTTAACATTTTATGCTGATTTAAATTACTTCTATTATACATTACAAATCATACCTGGTAAAAAAAAATCTTTATTAAAGTGTAAAGAACACACTCTAATAAATGAAGAAGTACGTTTTCCCATTAATAATTTGATTTCCCAACATTCCTTTCTATCTCGCTTCTCTTGGAGAACAAATTTGTTAGTTATGTACACATACCCGCTATTTTCTTTTGGAAAAGAATGAAAACTCAGGTGCTTATTTTTCCCTTTCATACTGTGACATCCGTAACCACAGCAATTAACATGACTACCTCGTTTATGCTTGTTTGAGATCCTGAAAGTTACCATTATTTATATAAACTTATATGTACCTACAACAATCAACTAACTTATGAACCTCTTCAAAATTATCCGGTTGTACTAAAAAATACAGATTTTATGATAATTTTATTGTTAATGAACAAATAATTTCCTAAACACACGTATTATTATCCTTAAAAGACTGATGAATATCCTTAAAAGGTGCCACTTGTTATATTTTTAAAATGGTGTTAGTTTTAAAAATGCTGTTAATCGGCGAATCAGAATAGGGGTCTGACAAAGTACGCGAACGATTAAACAAACACGCGAAAGGGTCGCGGACTGTAACTTGACTTTGTTATGTTGAAGTACTAGGGGCACTAAAACAAACGTGACTTAGAACTGGGAGGGACGCGAACTTGGAACGATGTAAAGCTGTAGATGCGTAAGAGGGAAAAAATCAAGAGAGAGCTTTTTTCTTCGATCGTGATTTATATAGGCCGTGGTTAGAAGCAGGAGAGTGGGGGTGGAAATAGCGCGAACTGTTTTTAAGAGAATAAGAGAACATAATTCGCGGGACAATCAATCAATAAGTACAGGGAAAAAAACATTATAATCAGATTCGTTGTTAAATATAGAAAAGAATGACACCTGACTCGAGGTAGTTTGTCTAAGAAATTACTGCAGGTATGTACGTTTGTGGGGCACCTACATAACAGGTAGTAGAATACATTACGAAAGATGAGTCACAATAGGGTTCTTTCTATAGTATTATGAGTATTTAATGCGATTGTAAAGCAGTGATGAAGAAATACATTACACCTTATATTAAGACAATTAAATAAGAACAAATATTGAATAACTCGTAAACCTTTGATCGGAGAGTTTTAAGCTTCGAATGGGAAACAAAATAGCGATTAAGTAACACCATGACGTGGGGTCTGTTGTCGTCTGATAATTAGATCGCGAGTAAATTAATAATTAAGAAACTGCAATGTTAAGTATTTCGTGTTTAAAATAAGCGAAAAGGCTTCATTTAGGTAAACGGTTAGGGATGACCTTCTGGGAAACAGCTGCCCGAACGTGATCTTAACAAAGCAATTTTTATTTTAGAAATCTCTCCTGTCGTAAAAGCCAAAGTTGTTGATGTACGGAAGAAGCGATGAGTAATTCTTTAGGCGCGAAAATTTATTACATGACTAAAATAGATAAATTAATAATAATAGGAAAAAAAATCGAATTAAAGAAATTACGCGCTTCTTTTGTACATGAGGTTGTTAACAGTATACCAAATGCAAACCCTACCAAATAGTAAAAACTGTGTAAAGACACCTGTAAAAACCCACATTGTTGAGCCATAATGTAAAAGAATAAATATAAACTAATAACGTAGTGTAATGGCCCTCTTAATAATGCCCTGTGGATTTTAATATTGTTTAAATAAAATAAAATAAAATAATTAAATAGTTTTGTCAGACTAGCTCATTTTCCCAGGACGATTGAGTTAAGAGATATTAACAATCTTAGGGCATTATGTGGCACAATTTAAATAAAACACAATTGTATCAATTTAAATAGTATTTGTATTAGAAACCAAACACCAAAAAAAAATACACAAAGTAACACAAATTTTAATTAGAACAAATACATTAATAAAATAATTTTAAAACGCTTTACGTACTGAGATATTCGTTGTGATTTATTACTGTTATCTCTTCTACAAAATAATACATGTCATATATTGTTTTCCAGCGCCGTACAATGTTTATACTAATACTAACAACGCAAGCAATAGGAAAACCAATTATGCCAAGATTGATACTTATTTCTATAACGCAAATGATATTTTCTTAAAACAACATTCACAAACAATTTTCAAATACTGATATATTATTGTATTTAAAACAATTTATTAATTATGTTTTCAAAATTAGATTATTATATTGATTCATTTACGTCCTTATAATAAGACAAATGTCAACGTTCAAGTTTAATACTCTTACATAAAACTGGTGAATGCCTTTTATATCTTCATATGAAGATAATCTTTCTTTTGTCGGTGTGGTTATTGGGAATCCTCCTTCGACGGTCGAGACGCATGTAGCTTCTTTAATGGCCAAGTGCACAACAACGACTTTGTATAGGAGGATATATTAAAGTTTACACTTTACACTTGGTTGGCGGTCGATCTTTATGGAAACAAAGAACCTATTTATTTACTTTCAAGATTCTAACAATAATTTAGTACATTATCGACCGCTGTGTGTGAGTCGACTTATTTATTAATTGGAGAGCCCTATTACTTTTAAAACGGTCCACTCAAAATCCGGGCTAAAACACCGGTGACCGGTCTCTTTCAAGGCTCGACTTACTTCTTCCTTCGAAATTCACTCTGCCTGAGGTTCACCTACTCCCTTCTCTTCTGTGTCCAAGTATCCTAGTTATAGTTTTCACACGCGTAAGTCACGTTTAACACGATAGACATACACACTTGGCGTCTTTAGCCTTATAAAACATAAACATTTCAATACAAACATTAGCTTATCAAGCGAGCGTTTAATTTATACGTAGATAAACATTTAGGAAAAATAGTTCTAAGAAATATATCTTTTGGTTTCTAATACATAACTTTAAAAATACAATTCATATACATATTTGAAATTTATAAAATTATTATATTATGCCGTACCGTTACAACTGTCCCTCATTCAACCGCCATATTGTTTGCGATAACAGCGCCCTCATCGGTAATTTTTTTCGCCTATAGATTATATTTATATCTTCACACTTTAAAGGGTACAGAATGCCTGTCTGCGCATCATTTATGTAATTAGAAAATTTCACCATATATCGCACGCACTAGACAGCACCGGATGACAATATGAGAAATTGGCGAGCACATCACTCGTCTACTTTGTACAGGAAGTTGTTAATGTTAACACACCTTCTAATTTCGCCAGAAAAATTACTTATAGAACGGATGTACACAATATGAATATTATCCGGAAGGATGTTTTTTCTCTTCCACTTCACCGTGCCTCTGTATACCAAACTTCTTTTACTTTCAACATTTGCAAAACGATGAATTCTTTACCGCAACGTATGAAATGTTTGTCTTTATTTAATTCTAGGGAGAGGGTGTATAAACATTTACTTTTTCTTGAGATGTAATCATATACTACGTTTGAATATGTTGTACTGAGTACTTAAATGTTACTAAAATGAGTTGTTTATGCCAACTATTTACTGCTTACTATCACTCCATTTCTATTATTGCATCAAATTAATGTCGTCCTCACGTCATGCAGTAGTAGTTTAAAATTTGTATAGTGAAGACGTATTTCTATCGACTCTGTAAAAAGTACAATGTATATAAGTAAAAATACTGTTATACCGGGAATTATATTTAATTGTTTCAGTATTCGTAAAAAAAATCTTTATTTAATTTAAACAAATACAAACAATGATTACAATGCTTATTGCTACCTAACTTTAAGGACGACAATGAGACAAAGAATAATAATTTACATGAGTGGTCGTCCATATATTAACTTTCTTATCTCTAAGGGTTCTTAGTAAAGCCATGAGTAACGCTTAATTGACATTTCTCATAGTTCTACTGTTACACATATATAGTTATACAATGTATTATCATTTATGATATAACTCCTCCCTCCTTAAGCTCAAAAAATAAAGGTTCATTGGGCCTTTTATTTTGAGTATTGATTGCTTGTAAAGGAACAGTTATCTCTTTTTTATTTTGTTCCAATTTATTACAACAAAGCTCATTTTTCATATAATATTTAACTACAAGGCATATAATTATTGTTAACAACACAAGCATGATAATACCATTTAATACAATGATCCATGTATTATGGTTTATATTGACTTTCTCAAGATTTACATTTTGTATTGATTCTGAAATTGTCTTTATATTATTTAATTGCGTAAAATCTAGAGATTTTAATTTCACTGGTTCTACGCGCACTATTTCTGACGTGTTTAACGGCACTAACTTTGGAAGTTCAAACACTAATTCTTCATGTAGGTTTTCTTCTTTTTCGAAGTATTGACCATTAATTTCGATCGGTTGTTGATCCATTGATACGATGGCTGGATACTGGAGTTTGTACATTCCATTGTCTTCTCCATATGATCTAATTGTTGCGGGTTCGACGGGAACTACTAATATTTGGTACCCATTTATTTGTTGTATGCTGGTTATATTTAATATAACATTCATTGTACTGCAACTGTTGGTTCCATTTTTTATTATATCCATTAGACATTGTTGTTTACGATGAACGAACTTTTGTTTACAATAATAGAAATCTTCGATCTCGGGACATTCTTCATTTGACATCCAATATGCTTCGGTATTGAACATTAGGTAAGGATGTTCGGGTATTATTATTTCATTATGGACAGGGACTGGATACAGTCGATAATAATCATAGGATATCGATATGATAGGCATATGAATTTTAAATATTATAATGTCATTGTGTAAGACTACCTGTGTCGCAAGTAACTTATAATAACTAACTAAATTTTGTAATTTCGGTATTTGTTCAGATTTATATTTCTTATATAGTATGTCTATCATTAATACAAGTTCTTTCGGCGTTAATATTGTACTATGTAATACATTTATTTTTGCAAAAGATATGGCTGTTTCGATTCCATTTATTAATGATTTTATAAAATTTAACTGCATAATTATTCCATCGACAAGTGTCGTGAATGACAGAGCCTGTTCAATTGTATTAATTGACTTTTGAAATTCTAATTGAATCTTCTCAATTTGTATATTGAGTGTATTCTGGTTTTCATGTAAAACTTCGAATGCATTAGTATATTTTGATGTTATTTCTTTCAAAATATTTATTTGTTCATTCATTTTGTTTTGCAACTTTACTTCATTGCCTGATATAATGTTAATTAAATTATCTATACTTTCTTTCTCTCGTGTTTTAATATACGAAGACTTTCGTTTAAACTAGAATGAAATCTTTCAACGGGACTATTACTGTTAGGGTTAAAAGGGGTTGTATAGTGCATTTCAATTTTATGTAATGTACAAAAATCTTGAATGACTTTATTTTTAAATTCGGTACCATTGTCACACGTGATCTTTTTAGGTATTCCACAGTGACTTAGAAACGTTATTAATTTGTCCGTAATTTCTGTTGCAACTAGTGACTTTATGTAATACGCTTGTCCAAATTTTGAAAAGCTATCTATAATTGTTAGAAATGAAAAACCATCGAATTTATATGTATCGACATATAAGTGTTCAAGGGGTCTAGAACCTATTTCTACCGGTTTAAATATTATCGAATGAGGGTGTCTTTCGTATTTCGCTTTTTGACATATTTCGCATGTGTTTACGTAATTCGTAACGTCCTGATCCATGTTGGGCCAATATAAATGCTTTTTTATTGCGAGGAGGTTTTCATTAATACCTCTATGATTTGTTTTTGTTTCATGATAATATTTTAACTTCAAACTTTTTTCATCTTCTTCAGTTACGTCTGTTAATATTTTATTAGAAATTATAAACTTGAATGCGTTATTCTGAAATAACTCTGCTACAATATTCGAAAATAATATTTTTAAATTTTCATTCTTGAAATGTAAACAATACGTCATGCTAGGTTTTAAATATTCTTTAATTAATTTTACTATTGACTCTTTTTCGCTTTCTATAGGTATTTGCCAAATTTGTCGTGTTTTATCAAAGACTTTCTCTTTTAAACATCGATACTGCGGATATTTAGTTGTCGTTAATATGATTTGATTCTTATATACATTAATAGCTTTTTCCGTAATGGGAATAACTAATATAGGGTTCTCAATATTTGTATGTACAGTCTCATCTGTTATATCTACTGGTGGTGCTAATTGAATACCTTGCAAAATTTTTACTTTATTTGAAATGATATCATCTATTTCTTTATTTGAATCTACATTTGTGGCTATAACATCATCAGGGTCAATATTATTGATAAGGGATATTAAATCGTCTCTTTCTTCAATTGGGTTTATCTCTACACGGGATAAAGCATCGGCATTTGTATTATTCTTACCTTTTTTGTGAATGATTTCGTAGTCATACTCTTCTAATTTTAATCTCCATCGAACGAGTTTTGAATTGGGTTCTTTTAGGGAGAATAGCCATTTAAGGGGCTTATGATCTGAAATTATAGTGAATCTAGTTCCATAGACATAAGGCCTAAAGTTTTTTTACTGCCCACACAATTGAAAGTAATTCTTTTTCTATCGTGCTATAATGGGTTTCTGCAGGGTTTAATGTTCTAGATGCATAGGCTACTGGTAAATCTCTACCTACCGGTCCTTGCGAAAGAATGGCTCCAATTGCAAAATTTGAGGCATCCGTTGTAATAGTAAATGGTTTTGTAAAATCCGGATATTGTAATACTGGATCGTTCATTAATGCATTTTTACATGTTTCAAAACTATTTATAAATTCTGGAGTATGTTTTATTTGAACTCCTTTCTTTAAACAACTAGTAAGGGGTTTTGTTAATTTAGCAAAATTCTTTATAAACTTTCTATAATATCCAACTAAACCAAGGAATGATTTTATTTCTTTTGCGGTTTTGGGTATTGGAAATTTCTTTATACATTCTATTTTCTTAGGATTAGGTTTTATTCCGTCGGGTGTTATTACATGTCCAAGGAATTCTACAGATTTACATAAAAATTCTGACTTATCTAACTGAATTTTTAGTTTAGCATCTCTTAATTTTTGAAATACTTGTTTTAAATTATTTATATGTTCCTGAAGGGAAGTTGAGAAAACTATTATATCGTCCATGTATACTAAACATGTTTTATGTTGTAACTCTCGTAATACGTTGTCCATGATTCGTTGAAAAGTCGCGGGCGCGCTTTTTAATCCCATAGGAAGGCGACAATATTCCCAATGACCGTTCTCAACACTGAAAGCAGTTTTTTCTATTGAATTAGGGTGCATCTCTATCTGATAGTAACCCGAAGCTAAATCAAGGGTAGTAAAATAATTACAACGTCCTAATTTATCTAGTATATCGCTAATGTTTGGTATAAGATATCGATCATCTATAGTTTTTTCATTTAACTTACGATAGTCTACGACCATTCGCCATTTCTTCACTCCACTGGCGTCGAGTTTCTTTGGAACTATCCATACAGGGCTAGACCATGGTGAATAGGATGGTCTAATGATTCCATCGTTTAATAATTTTGATATTTGCTTATTAATTTCTTGTTTATGCACATATGGGTATCTATATGATTTGGTATGTACTGGGATTTCATCGGTTGTTTTTATTTCATGTTTGATTTGATTTGAAAACGTTAACTGTGTTTCATTATCATGAAATAAATCTGAAAATTCTTCTACAAGTTTATGTAAACAATTTTCTTCCTCTGAATTTAAATGATCTGTTCTAAATTTGTTTGTTTTATTTTTACTTGGCTTTGTACTACCTACAAGTGACATATTTTCTTTAAATTGTTCTATGTTAAAACATTCAAAATTTACTTCATCAAATTTGTTTGCATAATTATTTAATAAGTGTCGATCTACAACTACTGTTTGTGAGATTGATCTCTTGTTAGTTACTTCTACAATTGTTTGATTATTTTTTATATGTAATATTCCTGGGGGTATATAAATGCTTTTATCTTCCGTTTCTATTCGGGGTATTATAACATCACAATCGCTTAAATTAGTGTTTATTCTCTTTATTACAGAACATAAAGGGGGAATTTCGATTGTTTGTGTGTCGAATTCGTTTCTATAATATAAAGGTATTTGAATGTTGTCATTATATAACATACAATTATTCAAATCTAAATTTAAGTTCATTTTTCGTAAGTCTCTTATACCTAATATTCCGTCGAAATACTCGTGGAATGGGAAAAGAACAAATTCGATATCTTGACCATTAATATGACATAACGTTTGAAATTCTTTAAAATAGGGTATCTTCGCTTTATATTGTGCTTGTTCTGTGCCTGCACATGTTTGAATAGGGGTATTTGCTTTGAATATTAAATGGGGAAAATGTAATTCGGCAACTGAGGGTCTCAGTAATGAAGGATGACAACCAGTGTCGATTAACAATTTTACAGGTGGATCTTGTATTTGAATATACGGTAATGAATTTGGGATGATGTTATTTAAGTCTATACATCTTTTTCTTCTTCCGAGGCTGCTATCTGAAAATTTCCATTTTCGGCTTCACACATCTCGTAGTTGACTGATTGATTATCGTTTGTGATAACATCGCTTATGTTTTGGTACTCATTAGTTTGATTGAATGGGTAATTTTGGTAAAAAAATGTTCATTTAATACAGGGTTTGGCTCGTTTTCCTGGTACATTTGTGATTCAATATTTTCTTGCTCGTCGAATAGGTATTCGGGAACTTCGTTGTTGAATAATTCTTCCACAATCATATCTTCTGGTTTAAATTGATTTTGGGGAGATCTATTTATTATCCGTGAATAAGGTCTCGTTTGTTGGGTGGAATTTCTAGTGACAATTGACATAGGTTCAGGAGTTTTCTTTGAATTTGTCCTGTGGGTTTGAAAACGTTTGGTGGTTTACTAGATACATGTTTATTTGAAAAGAAGTGTTTCACAGGGGGTCCACTTTGGATGTTTACTGGTCCTGTCGGAAATCTGGGTGTCGTTTGCACATTAGATTGTTGTGTATTAAATCTTGGCATAAAATTATTATAAGGGACATTTTGATATCTGAAATTCGCTTGTGGTGAATAAGCTTGTGAATTAGAATATGTTTGTTTATGGGGTACATTCATTTTAGAAGGCTGTTTATTTACTTGCTGCGGTTTGTTTAACTGCACTGCCTGTGTTTGTAAACTATTTAATCTTTGACAAGTGTAAAATTGCTGGTGTATAATTTTACACGCTGCTGTATAACTTACTGGTTTTTGTACTTGAAGTAAAAATCTACTCGCGTAATCTGTGTTTATCATTAGTAAATCGATCGCGTCTTTATCTATCTGCTCTATTAAATAAGCTTTCCTATCTTGTGTTAAATCTACTTCTGCACGTATTTTTGTTGCTAACCTTGTTTTTAACGCTTTTACTCGGTTCATAAAATCTATGATATTCTCGTTTTTCTGTTTTAATGTATGTTTAAACTCTTCCATTAACGCATGTCTATCTAACCTATCTCCAAATTGTTCTAATAATGCTATTTTGATCTCAGGCCAATTTTGCAAATTTTGTTGAAAAACAAAATCTAAAACTTCACCTTTCAATTTATATATTAACACATTCGATACGAACTCATTTAAACTCTGATCATTAATTGTTCCGTACTGAATATAGAATCGATCAGAAATTGATACAAAGCTGTCTAAATGTAACGGGTTTCCTGAAAATGACGGGATAAAGTCTGCATTTGCTTTAGCTGCTGTTATTCTCGGTATTCTATCTTGTTGTATTTGAATTTGTGGTACAGCTGTTGCCGCGTTTAAATTAATCGGTACGTAAGGTACATTGATATTTGGTTCAGACATTTTTCTTAATGAAGATTCTGTCTTTGGCATTAAAATAATTACTTAACTAACTAATTGTATTACGTGAATATAATTTCTTAATCTAATTTGATTGGTTTCTTGTTCTCGTTTCTTGCGATTTTGCTGAAAATTCAAAATGTTCGCGTTTCTTTTTCTGATCTATATAAGACTTGAACAAATATTAACTTCACGACCTAAACGATCTACATGAATTTAACTTGCGTCTTACAGAATCACACTTAAATATCTAAAGGGTTGACGAAAAGGAAAATGTTCAACACGTACCTTGCGTCTTGGGGTGGCAAGATGTTTCCGTTTTTTCTGACGTTGGAGTAACGGATACAGCGAGTACGGCGGCCCACTTTGCTATGTAAAGTGCCGTAGCCTGTCCGAACTTTCTCCGATACTCGGTCCTCTTGCGTCTGCTTGAAATCACCAAAAACACTTTGCACTCCGGTTCTTTTTAATTTGTTAATAAATTGTTGAAACAAACCAAGAATTTTGTTACTTTTTCTTGTTTAACAAATCCGCTCTGACTGCGCCAATTATATTTAATTGTTTCAGTATTCGCAAAAAAAATCTTTATTTAATTTAAACAAATACAAACAATGATTACAATGCTTATTGCTACCTAACTTTAAGGACGACAATGAGACAAAGAATAATAATTTACATGAGTGGTCGTCCATATATTAACTTTCTTATCTCTAAGGGTTCTTAGTAAAGCCATGAGTAACGCTTAATTGACATTTCTCATAGTTCTACTGTTACACATATATAGTTATACAATGTATTATCATTTATGATATAACTCCGGGTGTCCCAATAGTGCGGTGTCGGTCTATAACTCTATACCGTTTGAAGGTAAAAAAAACATTTCAAATAAATGTTGTTTCATTCTTAAAGGGGCATTGCCTTAAAATACTTTAAGTTTATACGGGTTTTCTCAGAATAGCAGTACTGATCCTAATATTATTTTTTCAAACGGAGCACCCTATATTTTTTTCCATTTTTAGATTCTGTTATAAACTCGACATGCTTCGCGTATACAATTGTCTATACCTAACCGTAATAATTTTTGAAATATTTAACATTTTCTCTAATAAATGCCATGTGCACTTACTATTTTGCTAAGTCATGCCTTACTTATGTTTGAGTCCAGAATAGAAATTTTTGGTATGTGAGTAGTTTATACTTCCGGTAACTTTTACGAATCGCTAAAATTATTTTTTTGATACAGAGTGTTCAGGAAAGGGAAAGCAATATCACAAATTTCAGATGGAAAAAACTACATTTTTTTAAATGGAATGCATCGTGTTTTTTATGTTATGTTAATGGGTTTGTTAATCGCCACAATTTTCATTATTATAATAATGAAAATCCTAGCATGAGAATTCCTCTCGACGATCAACATAGGTGGTCTCTTAATGTATGAGGTGGAATTCTTGAACGTTTTGTCATAGGACCATATCTTTTCGAGAACACGATAATCGGTGAATCATGTTTGAGTTTTTTACGAAATCAGTTTAAAGATATGATTGATAGTTTACCTTTACAAATTACCAGGCAAATGTGGTTGCAATTAGATGGAGCTTCTCCACATTTTAGCAGACAGGTGAGGGATTATCTCAACACAAATTTTGAAATCTCCGGATCTGACGAAACTAGACTTCTTCTTATGAGGTTTAGAATAAGGCATGTATTTGAATCTATTGAATAATGCTTCAAAAGGTACATCAAAATTTTATTCGCAGGCTTACTCTCTGTCAAAAACAAAATGGTGGACATATTGAACACCTAGTCTAGTGAGTGTCATTTAACAGTAGTTTTGTGTAATTTTCTTGCTATTTCTTGATTTAAATAAAAAGTCTTTCTTTCGTTTCATTACTTTTTCAGCAGCATATTGCAGTTGTTTGCATAGCCTGTTGTTGTTTGCTGTAGTCTGTACCAGCAGAAATTGATTAAAATAATGACAATAATTATGCTATAACCCTGCCTTAATGATACAAAACTGCATAAATTTTCATGAATGCAGAGATTGCAATTATATAAAAAAAAACTACTCCAATAAATTTATAATCTCAATCCCTGTTAACATTCACACTATTTTCGTAAGTTCTGGCAGTGATCTTTCCTTTATTCATCAGCAACATTTCTTATTTAAATTCAACTAGGATAAGGTTAATAATAATAATATATATAATATTATATTCATATAATTATTCAGTGAACAACAACACAGTAAAAAAAAATCTATTCACAACTTGTGGCTGTTAGGAATGTCTTTTTCTTATTCCCACCAAAAAAAAATATATATACAAGAAATACACATTGCTTTTATCCTTTATGTGGATTCAATAAAAATATTACTTATGCTATCCTTAATCTTTTAATATTGTATTCATAGATTTAAAGAAATTTTTTTTTCCTTACGATGCTAAATTTTATTTCCACATAGACATACATACGCGCGTAAGCCTCAGAAGATCTAAAATTTCGCAAAGAACAAAGTACCCCCAATATAACCTTCACCAATCCCCATATGCAAATATTCAAACATTGTACATACTACAGATTGGCTTTTGTCCATCAAGAATATTTGTACCCTTACGTATTCAAAATGCTTGAAATTTTATTAAATTTTCCAATATAAATTGTTAATAGTGCACAGCAAACACTGCAAGCAAATATTTTCACATAGTACTCCCAATGCCCTTCTACACCATTAACAATTCTCCCATGATTTACAAAAGTTAATTTAATTTAGCAAAAATAATATTTTATTTAAGTATTAATGATGTCTAACGCTTTACTAGAAATGAATATTCAAACATAGCATCCCTAGCGCACGTCGTACAACATCAATTATTTGAATCGTAAATTTATTTCGAAGAAAACTTACTTATGTTCTTGATATAAATCATCAAATTCTTGTTTGTTCATGTCTACCATTTTATAAATTTTAAATATGAAATAATCAATATAACAATGAATTAATAATAATATGAAAACTAAAATAAATACTGAAATTCAAAATAAACTTAATACATTTAGCTAATTTGATCAAATGTAGTGTATTTAAACTCCTACGATCATTTGCATACGCGAATGAAATTTTTGCGTCCGGTAAATTCAAAAGATCGGCAGCTTCTTCCTTTCTCTCGCTCTTCGCGCCTTTTTATAACCTCGGTTTTCAAACAAAACACGACTACCCGCGTACAGCGCCAAACTTCAACACTCTAAATTTTATGTTGGTGTTACCCTGTTCATTTTTGTTTTCTTCAAGTTTTTCTCAGGTCAAAAATATACCTATATTGCTTTTTGACAGTTCAAGAATGTACTAAATGTTTACACACACAAATTGTTTATTTATAAAGTCCATGCACATCTGCGATTCTTTGTCTTCAGTAGGTATATCTTCCTTTTATTAACACCATCCCTCATTATGTTTGTAAATGAATTCATTGCCTCTTTCATTATTGTTTATGTACTTTCGTTTCCCATTGTTTAAAACTATCCGTATTTTCTTGTTGTAGGTATCTTTGTTGGAAATAATCAGAAATATATTGAATACAGATGGGATTCTTCTTTCTACGACCGCACCATCAGGAACACAGACCTTGACATCATCACCTTTGCTTTCCAACCATTTCCTTGGTCTTCATGTAGGTTGATTTGCACATAATTGTCAACAATGTTAACATTATTTCTTCTTTGTAGATTATTCAAATTTAACAAGATTTATCCTGTTATCTTGAATCCTTTACTTTATTAAAACATGTCAAGGATGTGCTTTTGTTTATATTTTTAGTATATCGTTTCGAATAAAGAACACTTTTTTTTGTATATCCTTTTAAAAATGCTATTAAATATAAGTATCAGGTATTTATTGTATTTTATCATGTAACCATAAAATGTCTGAGAGATTAAAAATCTTTTTACAAATTTATATACTACGTCTATTCATTTTGAAAGACGTTTTCATATCGAGCATGTAGAATTTCACCTTTTTCGTACAATTTTACGGCATTTAAATGGCTCACTCTCTTCACTGTTCCATCTTTCAACATCACTCTCTGTGTGTTTTTATTTTTAGTACATTTTTAATTTTGAAAAGTGGTTCACTTTTCAATATATTTAATGCCACTCTTACACAATGCGAAAATTTTGGTTCGGCCTTTGTATACTCAAACCACATCTTGTGCTAATCTTTTCTATAAATATAGAGTACATGAATTTATTTTTGTGTTTATTTCTATTCCTCTTAATGTAAATACATTTTAACTTAAATTACTATAAACTTTTCATCATGATGTTGCACCTTAAAGGTTATGCAACTAATTATTATCTTAACAACTATATTTACAACTAAAAATTTAATTTCTTATTCTAATGCTTAATTATTTAACTATTTTAAAAATACTTAAACTATAAAGGTCACGGCAATATGTTATAACTTAATATCTTATGTTTCACTAAATAAGAGAACATGTTTGATGTGTGTTATTTGTTATCCATGGCCGTCTTAGTTTTAACAACTTATTACCATGGAGTGAACAGATTTTGTAAAGCGATTTTGAGAATGAAAAAATCTCGAAATCTATTTCTTGATATGCTTAAGTAAACATAAAGTGCTTTACTTTAGGATTAAAATAACATAAAAATATTATATATATGTCGCTGGCGTTGTGTTTAGTTAAGTGAATAATTTAGTTTTCTGTTGATTATCGTTGTTAATTATTGTTATGGAGTTTAATAATAATGAATTGGTAGACATGCTACTTATTTACGGTTAGAGCCAACAAAATAGTGCCCTTTCCTGAAGGAGGTATGCGGATGTGTACTGTGATGTACGTCCTACAAACGTCGCGCATATTTCAAAAAAAAAGGAATTTTTAAAAAAAAAATTCTATGGAATTTACAGTAACTAACGTAGGTGTACATATTTTTCTTAAAACTTCTATCAATGACAAAACACACTACACAGGACTTGTAAATAACAAATATGAGCACACGCTACGTACACGTCTAGCACAGGATCCACAATATCGAATATAATAAGACTACAAAGAATTTGATTTTTTATTTTTATTATCCGTTAAATGAAATAGTGGCTTAAAATGTATTTTTATTTCATTATATTCACAGAATATAATGATTTATTTTCATTAAAAATGTACTTAATTTACATTCAGAAAATTTGGTAAATTTAGATATAACCATAACCTCGCAGTAAACCGGAAATTTTATTCGTTGATCACAATACTCGTACAGACCTACTAATACAGTTATGTCATGGATTTTGATGACAAAAGTGGAGTATTTCGAGCGTTTTAGTATACCCTTGACTTAAAGAGGAGCCACCACTGCATTATTCTCGTATTAATAAACACAAAATAAACGTATGTGATCTACTTTTGTAATGAATTATTTTTTCCCAAATATTGATTATAGAACTATGAACAACTTGCATTTTAATGATATTATTTAGCCGTAAAAATATTGAGAATAACGTTGTATGTATATCAGTTCACTCTAATAACTAGCTTGAATTTTCTAATAAAAAACAACTCAAGTACTTAATAATAATGTTTAAATATACATAATTTCCGTATTACTTTCAAAACTCAAAGCAAACATTTCAGTGCTAATTTTAAAAGTAAAGAAGATGATCGATTTATTTTGGCGCATTTCAATCCAATTACTTCTACAATACAACGATTAAATTTATACAGTATGAGAATATATAGCCAATTGTGTTCTATATCACGGTATGCAGGAAGTTTACTTATCGGGACCTCGCCAGATTTTGGGATATTGTGTTTCAAGATCGAAGTTATTATTATTGTTTCCCTACAAGTGAAATTGTTCAAGTTCAACAAGTCAAGTTGCGTTAGTCAAATTTTAAGCGAGATCGTAATCGAGGGACTGTGAATTTAATTATAACAGAACAAATTTATATTAACTATAACATGAAACATAAATATCACCTGAACCTCACCCCTTCTGTGTTCGCCCCAAGCACCTACTTCTAAATTTACAAATATGCTCTTTTCATTATGTTTTTTTCTTTGATAATAAATATGAAAAAAAGTACGAAAAAATTAAAAACGAAATTAAAACTTTAACTCGACATCATTTTCTGATATTAATAAAATATTTAATAAAAAAACAATTTCAACAAAGGACAAAAAAGTTTAAAATACACCCTTATTGATCCTGGTACTAATTTTAAATTACGAACTTGTTGTCATTCTATTTTACGGGAGATATCCTCAAGTGATTTGAAACATACTAAAATTATTTTAAATTGTAAAACGAAAAAGAAAACATATCGTGTCTGTATCCTTTTTTAAAGTAAAATAAATTATCTGGGAAACGTCCTTATTCTAAAATTATTACAACTTTCAGAATCTTTTACCGTAAGAAGTTGCGTATGGCCACATCATGACTTAAAATAAAATATTCTGGCCCATTAATTAACATAATGATATCTCTTAACTATAAATCAAATATACTTATTTGCTTTTAAAACTATTCTAAGTTCGAAATATTTACTTAAAAATGTTCGAAGTCCTACAAAAATAATTCTTCAGAAAAATTATTCTAAGTTAAAAATAAAATTCTTATTTCAAAAATATTCTTTATACAATATTAATCGAGAAATTAATCTAAGTCTCGTAAATTATTATTTACAAATTTTTATAAGTCCCAAAAAATATATTTTAATATTATTCTAAATCTCCTAATTTATTACTTAATCTAAGCATGCCTAGTGAGTGTATTATTCCCACTCTTATAGATGTATAAAAGTTGGGTAAGTTTATATATTTGGATATGCTGAATCTGCGAAAAATTGATATTACATAATACAATTACAAAGAATATTTTTAAACAAATTATACAGTTTAGTTTGCACGTTTGAAGTATTCGTTTGTCAAAAGCACCCCTTAATGCATTGAATTTGACATGTTTAGTAGTGTGTACTTGGTTAAAAAAAAAACTTTTTGTCCAAAATACAATATTCAGCCTTTTAGCTTCAGTAAAATGTTTTTATACATTAACAACAACACCCTTAGTCAAATCAAAAATTGAAAAGAAACAATAACATTTTATATTTTGTGAATAATTAATCAGAATCGGAAAAATATTCAGATGATATATCCAGTGCAGTGTCATCTTCTCTGCACTGCAAAATTTAACAGACGATGGTCGAGGATTTTTCCATTATACATGATTTTCATTGTCAATTAGCCTCAATGGCACTACAGAAGTCATAAATATGCTGTCATCTTTTACACCTTCACTTTCAAATTTTTGTTTATATGTGGAAACCCCAAACTACCATCACAGCCCCACTTGCAAATCAAAGTTAAGTTTGCATTTTCAGGTTCCACCACTTTTAAAAGACTTTCACAAGTTTTATTTAGTAAATTTTGCAAACGCACTTCACACATTTGCTCAGATATTGTGATATTATCAGGATAAAACGTCTTTTTGGCTTTTAGAATATCGTGGTAACTTGGATATAATTTGCAACCACGTTTTAAAGCTATTGCTCTAATAAGCATATATTGCTGCTTCGTAAAACCACCCGAGATAATAAATGATAAAGCCTCTTCAGGTGTCATGGCATTTTGTTCTTGTTCGTGAATCCTCCATTTTTCCATTATACGTTTGCCTCTAGTTGGTGTAGTTGAAGTACTTTCAATTATCAACTCGGCAGTACTTTTATCTCCACTTTTTCGTATTTTCATTGCAGTAGCATGCACAAGTTCTTCCACGGAAGTACTTTTTCTGAGCTCCTTGGTTCTACACCTTTTTATATCAACAGAACTTTCAGCGAAACTCTTTGAAGGACGACCTCGAATACCCGAAGTTGATGGTCGATCGCAGTAAACAGATTCAGGAAAAATAATTTCTTCTTGTAGCCAAATTTTATGCTTTTTCATAAAAACACTTGATGTTCTTATTGGAGGATTTCCAATATTGAAAATATCTTGAGAAAAAACATGTGTTCCAGCCAATACAGAATACTTTTACTTGATTTATCGTCTTCGGCAAGCCCGTATGTATCAAGTATAAACCTATACATCACTCGTCTTTTACTTTCAGTCGATTTATCATCATTCTTCATAGCGACTTCGTGTAATACTAATTGACTTATTTTCTTCGTGTCTATTATGTTACAACTTTTAAAAAATATATTGCAACAAAAACACAATCTTTTACAACCACTTTAACGTCAGAAATTTTGAAAATAGCGCACAGAATAATCTGCATCAAGTTTCGACTCAAAGTTGAGTTTCAACTGGTCGGGTACTAAGTGGGGTTTTCATATGTTCTGAATAGGAAAATATTGGCAGCTAATTTTCTTGAATTTACAAAGCCAAATAGATAATTTACCCATAAATGAGATAATTACTGGGTAGGGTTGTGTAGAACTAAACTTAATCCTCTACTTAAGGCAAATTTTTATAATCCGATTACCTGTTACAAACAATTAATTGTCTTGTACCAGCTAAACATTTTCTAATAATAAATAATGCGACTTAATAATACACTTAGTAATGTATAACAATATTATAATGACATCAATAAATAAGCGCATTTGCTTGTGGTACGGTCTCTTTAATTACATCCTAATTTCTATACGCAGAAACGTATCAATTTTACTGAACTTTGAAAGCAAATATAGAAAAACTTATGTCAATAAGATGCATATTATTTATATCATCAAACAGAGCAACTATACAAGATTAAATTACTGCAATTTTAACTTTGCATGGACAAGTTGAAAATATGATTTTCGATCGCGTTTTTCGCGTTCTGAACCACTGTGCATCGCCACTAGCGGCGTGTAAATACATTACTGCTTGAAATTGTAAACAAACAAATGCATCATTAAATTAATGCGATTGTATCTATTTTAATCTACAAAAATTAAAGAAATTTCCTGTGTACAAGTGCAAAAACGTGCAAATTATTACTAAACTTCTTTTAACAAAACATACAATAATATTCTAACATCCAAAACATCATTTATATTATAAAGCGTGAATGTTATAAATCTCCTTATTACTGCTATCATAATTTTTAAACCACTTACGCATGTTTTTTGGATACTTCATTCTAATTTTCCTAGTCTTCTTTCTCTTAGGAAATAAAGGAAATACTCATGCGTGGTTTGACAGCATCAGGTGCAGAAATATTATTTACTTCGGCCTCATCATCGAATGGTCTGAGGCATAACCTATTTTCACGCTAAAGTTACAGATAAACAATTATTTATCGATATTTACTTTTAGAAAAAAAAATTAAAATGACATTGTTACATTGTTTTACTTAAACTACTATAAATTTACTGAATCCTAACCTATTATAATTTTATAATAAATATTTACATACAATGTGCATTGTTTAATTTTAAAATAAGACTATTATAAAAGAAATAAAATAAAATTAAATTAACTTGAATCCAGTTGTGGTCTGGAGAATATTTATATACAGTACATTTTCTAACTCAAGATCAGAGCAATATGTGTTTGTTAACGAAATGAATATGTAATTATGTGTTGAATGTCATTAACCTCAGTGTTGTTATTTTATTCTAAGATCGTAAATAAAAGAAAAGATCAATAAATGACTTACCTAATCAAGGAACCACCTTCGACTTGAGATACCCGTATAAAGCAGTAGAATCGCCATCACTTTCATTTACACAGTTAATTAAAATCAATTAATCTTCATTGAGGTTGTTTTACACGCGACACGTGGTGTCAAAACAGGGTTACGTGAATAGAAAATACCAAAGTGGTGGGGTTTGCACACGGCGCTATTATTGAAAACAGAATGCACCCACTCTACTCTAGCATTCTTATTGACCGTTCAAATAATTGCCAAGATTTCCGCGCTCATTAATTAATTGTTTTAGCGGCACATTAGCGTAATATACTATTCCCAATCTCCACAAGTGGCTACATTACATAGTTCTTTTAATTTTTAACTTCAATAACTTAATAAACAATCTTTACTACCGCAATTCCCCAATTTCTTCAAACTGCTACGCCACTGGCACTTTTCGACCGTCTTGTATTCGCGTAGATTTTGATTACGTACAGGTGCTTCTCTGATTGTGTTTAACTACTGAGGACGTGAATTCTTGTTGCCGATGTGAGCTATTCGATGGTCAAGCATCATTCATGCGCGAACGTATTCAAACAACTCCGAATAATAATTGTTTCATCTCTGTACGTTTATAACATCCTCTGCTATGCTTTCTTAACAAATAGTATATTATGCAATGAGCATTTAATGATGGCTAATAAGACACGAGAATGAAAATTACGATATGAGCCGAAGGCGAATATCGTAATGAATACGAGTGTTTTAATACCCATTAAATGCGAGTTACATACACTATTTTTGCTACGACCTCATAATAAAACATTATTTTTTGAACATTCCATTTCATAAATTGAGCGTAAAATTTTTCGCGAATTTAGCTAGTAATAAATTGTTTGTGGCTACTAAGTCTTGTTCCATGATTTCTGGTTGAGTCAAATGTTACATTTTATTGTCATTATTCCTCATTTTTAACGTTTATATTTTCAAAAAAGCACAAATTTTAACTACTTACTAGTAAATTGCCGAGAACTGTCAAATTTAATTAATTTTTATATCTGCCAGATATGAAGTGGCCATATTGAATATTGATGAATATTGGAAGGTCGCATTCCTATTGGATATAAACTTGTATCTTAATGAAAATCTGTATCTTAATGGACATCATTAAAGTACAGGTTCAGCATAATATCTAATAATATAATTAAAGTATGGGAGTAGAAAAAGTATATTTCGTTCGGTCCAACATCAGTATAGTGCTCGACATAAGAATACGCTGCTACCACACCTCATTGATCTTCAATGCATCAAAAGCAAGCATAATGCTTTTAAATTTTATAACTACTAACAAAATTCTTAGACCTTAAACGTTCTAAGAAACTAAACTTGGAGTCTGTGGCTTGAAACTACACAAAAACACTAAAACACCTTACCACACTAAAGCACAAAAATGGCTAGCCATTTTTGTGCTTTAGTGTGGTAAGGTGTTTTAGTGTTTTTGTGCTTAAACGTTCTTATATAGATAGTAATTTTAAAAGAAGTATAAAGCTTATTTCTGTATATTTGCTAGAATTAAATAAAAAAAATATTTTCCTTAATTCATAAAATTTTAATATTATTATATATTCATATAAATAAGATATCTAACGGATTTTAAATAAATTTATTCTATGTGAGTCTATTGAACCGTTCATATGTATGTATAATTACACATATAAGCTCTCCTGCGTATCTGTATTCTAAGTTCAATTTAACAAATGTGGGCTTAGTTACTCATTGCTAATTACACCGAGGCTAGAGGGAATTTGTTGATATGGAAACATTCAAGCGAATACATTACACATTTCCTAGGTGATTAAATATTAAGGATAACCGAATAATGGATGGCCATCTTTAACGTTTATAATGAACGTTGATGAAACTTATGTTATAATAAATGGCAATAATAAAATAGACTGGTTGAATAGGAAATAATAATATTAGATATTTATTTATTAAATGTATTTGCCGGTAACATCCTTCAGAAACAACACTTTAAATATTAAGCAACTTTAATACAGAACTATAGAAAATACATAACAAAGACATATAAAATGATAATTCTTGACAATGTTAGTAATATACAGAAACAAGAGCACAAGAACAGATTAAATAAGTTATTTACTGGAGCAGACGCAAGTATTGCTGTGGTATCTACTTTTTAAATATCAATAATTACCATACCATAATATCTGACCTTAGCATAACAGCATAAATTTAAAATTTTACATGGATTCTGACAGCGGTTTATTCCTTGCTTACCTACCTTTCTCTTATTATAATATATTTTATTCATGTTTGTATATATTTCCCTTGCAATTCATTGATGTTTATCTCATTTACGAGGATTTTATAACAACTAACATAATTAGTATTATTTTATGTATTCAATATAATCAAAACTAATTCTCTTTAAACAATTCTTATTCTAAATTGTTTCTAACGCAACATTGTTTATATCGTGGAATGAATTTGAAATAATATTAATTTAATGTAGGTTCACTAGATATCATTTATTATTTAAAAGGGCTTTGGTAAATACCGAACACAATGCAAGCACTATTTCACCAAAGCAAATATTTGCACGTACTACTCTGATAATCTAGCGTCTTGCTACTTAGAGTATTTTGAAAATAGTTTCCACTAATTGTTAGAAGGAAACATTTTCACATACTGCTCTAACAACTTAGTATTCACATATCAAAATACTCTCACATATTTGTGTCAGTTTATTCAATTTATTATCCTGCGGCATCTACCAATCCACTTAAGCCAAACATTTTTACATAGTACCTCAATGGTTGATTCCACACCATTAAAAATATTTCAAATTAATAAAAAAAAAAAACGTAAATGAATTACACCATTTTTTTTTTGGTTTTATTATTATATTTCTTGCATTATTTAGTTTAAATTTTAATTTAAGTAATTTCCTCAATTCTGTATAATTATTCTCGTTCAAATTTCTTCTTATTTCTTGGAAGGTAAGGTTTCCTATTTCCATTTTTTCACCCATGAATATTTACAATTAAAATATTTTTTTTGTCCTGGCCTTAATAGTTAATAATTTAAAAATTTTTCTTTCCTGGGATTAGCGGCCATAAATGAAGTAAATGAATTACACCATTTTTTTTTGTTTTATTACACCAACGTTTCGGTTTGCTATTACTGATGATAGTGGAGAGCCCATTGGGGCGCCTTCTATTTGTCTATAGCGCTGATCTTCGTAGATAAAGTATGTGTTTGTCAGACAGTGTTTTACCAAGTTCATTATATGCACTGGGGGTTGGTATATTCGTTCGATGGTCTCTAGAGCTCCGGCAACTGGTATATTGGTAAACAGTGATACTACGTCGAAGCTTACTAATAACCATTCTGGTTCTACTTTTTCTTGTCTCAATAGATCGATGAAGTGGCTTGCGTTCTTGACGTAAGATTCGGCTTCTTCGACATGAGGTTGTAGTTGTTGGGCTAGGTATGTAAATCACTCAAAGTGGTATACAACTTATCCACCCATGTATTGGACGCAGCATCCCACAATGTTTTGGCTAAAGGATTTAACTACGCAATAGCTCCTGCCCACATACCAGTAGAAGAAATAATTTGTGGAGTAGAAGCAACTATAGCCGGGATTGACAAGAATACGGCCGAGACTATCCGCCAAGATGTATCGCAAATATTAAGGACAGCCAAACCACCACAGAAGAACCTATCACACGAAGAATTCCTGGCATTGAAACATCTAAGGGAAAACGAAAACATTATTATTCTACCAGCCGATAAAGGAAATGCAACTGTGGTAATGAACACAACCGACTACGCACGCCAAAATAAGAACCCTCTTGGAGGATCCAGCATACCAATGAACAACATACCTGGAGAAAACAACCAAAACTAAAATCAAGGGGAGTCCCATCGACAAGAAAATCCAGACAGCATTCATTCCAAGGGAGGAGTCATCAAGATGCCCCAAATTCTACGGCTTACCCAAAGTCCACGAGGAAGGTGCACCCCTAAGACCGATAGTCAGCTCCATTGGATCACCTGTTCAACAATTGGCTAGATACCTAGCCCAACAACTACAACCTCATGTCGAAGAAGCCGAATCTTACGTCAAGGACGCAAGCCACTTCAACGATCTATTGAGAAAAGAAAAAGTAGAACCGCAATGGTTTTAGTAAGCTTCGACGTAGTATCACTGTTTACCAATATACCAGTTGCCGAAGCTCTAGAGACCATCGAACGAATATACCAACCCCCAGTGCATATAATGAACTTGGTGAAACACTGTCTGACAAACACATACTTTATCTACGAAGATCAGCGCTATAGACAAATAGAAGGCACCCCAATGGGCTCTCCACTATCACCAGTAATAGCAAACCTTTTTATGGAAAACTTAGAAAAAACAGCACTAAGGACGGCCACCCACAAACCCAAACTCTGGCTACGCTACGTCGATGACACTTTCGTGATCTGGACACATGGAAAGGGCAACCTCGATATCTTCCTGGAACATTTAAACAAAACCCATCCAAAAATAAAATTTACGATGGAAATAGAATCGAACAATGAATTGCCATTCCTCGACGTTTTGGTCAAGAAGAAAGAAAATGGGAACTCAAGTCACACGGTATACCGAAAATCCACCCATACAGACAGATATCTGAACGCTCAGTCTCACCACCACCCAGCTCAGTTACAATCAGTAGTGAAAACCCTAGTGACAAGATCGCAGAGATTAGCAGACGAAGATAACATCACCCAAGAAATGGACAAACTCCACAAAGCACTCCAGCAGAATGGCTACAGTGAATCTGCTATTAAAAGAGCATCCAAGCCGAAACCAACAACGCCACAAGCGGAAAAAGAAACACCAACTGCGAAAACCTACTTACCATATGCTAAAGGCACCACCGATAGAATATTCAAAATCCTACGAAGACACAACATTGAAACAACATTCAAAGCAGACAGAAGAATCAGTACAGTCCTTCGAAACCCTAAAACAAAAATGCCTTTAGAAAACCAAGGAGTTTATAAAATTTCGTGCCTCAACTGTGAAAAAACTTACATTGGACAAATGAACAGAAGGGTAAACGCAAGAAGAGACGAACACAAAAATTCCGTAAGAAAAGACGAGAAAACTTCGTCCCTAGCTCAACATGTAAAAGAAACATCCCACACGATAGACTTCAATAACACCAAGCTATTAGCGAACATCGAACATACTAAAACCAGAATCATCAGGGAAGCCATCGTAATTGAAAAACATCCTAACAATCTGAATTCACGAGATGATACCCAGAGGTTACCAACAGTATGGAAACCAGCACTAACAATAAGAGATACCAACAACGAACACCAAACTAATACATCTACATCGCAAACCAGCGGACACACTCCAAACACGAGCCCAACGACACGGAACCATGAACACACTCGTCCAAGGGCAACCAACCGGAACGCTAACGGAGTATATAACCACCATCCGAATCCCGAAAACGTCAGTTTACGAATAACAAGAAGCGGAAGCAGACAGTTATCGCAGACCTGAAGATGGCAAGTGCGATTTTGTCGAAACGTCGTCAAGAAACCAGCATCGGTCTTTCCAAAGACCAAGCAGTGGAAACGCGGAAGAAAACCCGGAATCCAGTGGACAACACATACTACTACCCACGGAAACATGAAAGAGAACATATATGTATATATATATGTATATATATATATATAATTACAATTGGTTATTTCTTTGCCGTAATTTCAACAATACAAAAGATACTTTCTTGGGAATAGCGGCATGAATTAGCAGTTATATGTAGTAGTTTTCTTAATTCATGCCGCTATTCCCAAGAAAGTATCTTTTGTATTATATATATATATATATATATATATAAATAGGAAAAAGAATATCGGGTTAATCCGCTGTAGTGCAACCGCAGACACGTGTTTCAGACTCGTTGGTCATCGTCAGTACGGTGTAGCCAAGGAATAAGGTGGGATATCCTTGGAGATAGAAACAAAAGGAAGACCATCGGGAAGACAGACCACCAATTGCAGCTTAAATGTCAGAAGATCCTCAGGTCTGAGTGACAACAACTGACACCGCCGCGAGGCAGACATTGTCAACCCGCGTGCCGTCCAACCCAGGAATGATAAATCAATAAAGAAAATATCACGGATACATAATAAAAATAGGAAAAAGAATATCGGCTTAATCCGCTGTAGTGCAACCGCAGACACGTGTTTCAGACTCGTTGGTCATCGTCAGTACGGTGTAGCCAAGGAATAAGGTGGGATATCCTTGGAGATAGAAACAAAAGGAAGACCACCAATTGCAGCTTAAATGTCAGAAGATCCTCTTTTATTATGTATCCGTGATATTTTCTTTATAGATTTATCATTCCTGGGTTGGACGGCACGCGGGTTGACAATGTCTGCCTCGCGGCGGTGTCAATTGTTGTCACTCAGACCTGAGGATCTTCTGACATTTAAGCTGCAATTGGTGGTCTGTCTTCCCGATGGTCTTCCTTTTGTTTCTATCTCCAAGGATATCCCACCTTATTCCTTGGCTGCACCGTACTGACGATGACCAACGAGTCTGAAACACGTGTCTGCGGTTGCACTACAGCGGCTTAACCCGATATTGTTTTTCCTATTTTTATTATGTATCCGTGATATTTTCTTTATTGATTTATCATTCCTGGGTTGGACGGCACGCGGGTTGACAATGTCTGCCTCGCGGCGGTGTCAGTTGTTGTCACTCAGACCTGAGGATCTTCTGACATTTAAGCTGCAATTGGTGGTCTGTCTTCCCGATGGTCTTCCTTTTGTTTCTATCTCCAAGGATATCCCACCTTATTCCTTGGCTACACCGTACTGACGATGATCAACGAGTCTGAAACACGTGTCTGAGGTTGCACTATAGCGGATTAATCCGATATTCTTTTTCCTATTTTTATTATGTATCCGTGATATTTTCTTTATTGATATATATATATATACATTTTTTTTTGATAGGAATTATTTCCCTTCTTTTTTCTTGGCCGTATATATTTAATATTTCTTTAAGTAGAATTTTTGGAAACGAAACAGTCACTCGATAACAAGCAAACTATAATATTCTTTAATTATATTTATATTTTACTGTGTCGCAATTTAGAAAGAACAAAAACATGTTTTAATGACAATATGAAACATGCATCTATAATTTTACACGTATTTTAAATTATAATTTTTGAAAAAGACTAAATATATAGTCGAAACGTTAAATGTAGTTTGTTTTTAAATTATAAATATTTCATCATAAAAAAGGCCGCTACACCAAAAATTCTACTTAAAGAAATATTATATATATATATTGATAATTTTGATTGATTTGGTAGCAATCAGCCACCTCCACTGATGTGATCTATTATTGAAATGTGGATTTTTTTTACTGTTTATAAAACAGAATTTGGGTTTTAGGAGTCTTGTTTTATAAATAAAACACAAATTTTTCCTTGTGACGTTTCGGACTTTAATTTAGTCCTTCATCAGACCTATTGACAACAAAATATTAATATTATTCATTGTAAAATTATATCGTAACATTTATAAAACAGAAAAGAAGAAAAAAAGACATTCATTATGTCTACATACAATTAAAAATACTAATGAACAGTTTTGAAGTAAAAGAGAAAAGAATTTTTCAATTAAATAAATTTTAAAACTTACATTTGGAAACTGTGTTTCTTATTATAGCGGACAACATTTCGTAAATACTATAAAACACCAATCTATGAGACGGCACAAATACATTTTAATACAAAAACAAGTTAAAATTTTCCCAACGGAGCATTTAAGTTCATCCGTACTGTGTCAGATACAGGCACTCTTTAGTACGTTAAAATATGTATATTAACAATATAAAAATGGAAATTTCTCCCTGTTCCTCTCTCCCTTTAAAAACAAATACGGTTTCCAATAACATTATTAAAATCAGATTTTACAAATAAATAGGAGAGGTTTACTTTAAACAAGATTATGAAATAACAGTTTCTATACATACAATTATGCCCCTCACAAAAAGAAAAATAAAAGGAAGAAGACAAAACCCCACTTTATTTGAGGTCAACGATCATGAACGTTGATATACAGGTCCGTTAAGAATAAAAGCAAATTATTTTATAATTGTATATTGTCAATCTAGTGTGGGGGATTAATTTTAATGTATCCAATTAACCCGCTGTACACGTTACTGCAAATGCGGGACTGCTCTTTGGTATTTAGATTATCGGAAAATAGTGTGATGGCTACAGCTTCCAGAAATGTTCGTTTGTTGTAATTATTTTCTTTAAACACTGCTGTTACCTCATTGAAGTTAACATTGTGTTTAGTTGAATTAATATGAGTAGCCAAAGAGCATTTTTTTGGAATAACTCTAGCGTCAGAGCGGTGTTGGGTGCTCCTTTCGCGCCATCTCTGGGTTGTTTGTCCCACATACACCTTAGAGCAATCACTGCACCTGACCGCGTACACAACGTTACTGACCTGTTCCAGGGGCAAGGGTGTCTTCAGTGCTGTATGGAATCTGCTGCATGGAAAGGCGGACGTAAAGGCTATTTTAACGTTTGTGTTATGAAACAATCTTTTGATATTTTCACTAAGATTAGGTATATACATTAATGACTTGTACACAGTTTTGTCGGTTTGGTCCGTTAATTCCGAATTGCCGGGGACTTGTCTTCCATTATTAGTTCGGTTTGCGGTGGAAAAGAGTAATCTGTTTGTGAGATATCGTGGGTATTCGTTTTTTATTAGTAACCTCTGTAGGAATTTGAGATCTTGGTTTACAAAGTCATCGTGACTTATTTTTCTGATTCTATCCTTCAACGCTAGAATCAGGTTTATTTTATATTTCATTGGACATGTAGACTTATAGTTCAGGAGTCTGTTAGAATTCGAAGGCTTCCTATACCAACCCAGCCTAATGACGCCATCCCGCCTCATTATGCAAGTGTCTAAAAATGGTAAGTTACCACTTCCTTCTTTTTCACACGTGAAGGTTAGTCTGGTATCTAAACTATTTAGTAAGTCCAACGTACTATCTATTTGATCTGCAGGTAAGGCGCAAGCAACGTCATCAACGTATTGGCACAGAAAGCCGAAAGAGAATGGGACAGCAGCAACCAGCTGTTTAAGTAACTTGTTCATAACTATGTCTGCAATTATGGGTGATAAGCAACTGCCCATAGGAGTGCCGCTTATTTGTTTGTAGTATTTATCTTTGTATATGAAATACACCGAGTTGAAGACCCACTCCACTAACTGAATGAATTCCTCTCTTGGAATGTCGGTGTTGGGTGCCACCATGTCCCAGTTTTCACCGATCGTATCCACAACTAGATCTATAGGGATGTTGGTGAAAAGACTCACCACGTCAAAAGAAACTAATACCTGGTTTTGTGGTATCTCCATGTTATTTACCTTATCGGCAAACTCAAAGGAATCATAGATGCGGAATTTGTTGTATTGACCGAAAGAAGTTTTTAGTATGGTCGCTAGAAATTTGGCGAGGTGTTTACTGTGACAGTCGATATTACTGACAATTGGTCGCAAAGGAACATTGATTTTGTGGACTTTCGGTATTCCGTATATTCGCGGTGTGGCCGAATTGAATTTTGTTAGTTGTTTGTATGTGCAATCGTCAATATAATGTTTACTTTTTAGATCTTTTACCAGTTTGTTCGTTTTTCTCTCAAAGGAATATGTGGGGTCAGCAGTCAAAGGTTTATAAACCTGACTATCTGACAGCAAATCATACATTTTTTGTTCATATTCACTCTTGCACATACAAACCGTAACATTACTTTTGTCAGATATGGTAAATACAATATCTTGATTTTGTTTAATGTATTTCGCCACGGCCGCCTGCTCCATGCACAGATCCCGGTCCTTATTGTTTGTATGTTTCATGAAATGTGTGATATGATAGGTAATTTCAGATCTGTATATATCTCGTTGTTCCGAATCCACGTCATTTAAAATGTTTTCACAGTCAGCAAGCAACCGATGCAGCGGTAAATTAGTTGGAAAGACAGACAAGGAGAATTTTGGCCCTTTGGCCAGAATATTAATAACGTTATAATTAATCCCCCACACTAGATTGACAATATACAATTATAAAATAATTTGCTTTTATTCTTAACGGACCTGTATATCAACGGTCATGATCGTTGACCTCAAATAAAGTGGGGTTTTGTTTTCTTCCTTTTCTTTTTCTTTTTGTGAGGGGCATAATTGTATGTATAGAAACTGTTATTTCATAATCTTGTTTAAAGTAAATCTCTCCTATTTATTTGTAAAATCTGATTTTAATAATGTTATTGGAAACCGTATTTGTTTTTAAAGGGAGAGAGGAAGAGGGAGAAATTTCCATTTTTATATTATTAATATACATATTTTAACGTACTAACTAAAGAGTGCCTGTATCTGACACAGTACGGATGAACTTAAATGCTCCGTTGGGAAAATTTTAACTTGTTTTTGTATTAAAATGTATTTGTGCCGTCTCATAGATTGGTGTTTTATAGTATTTACGAAATGTTGTCCGCTATAATAAGAAACACAGTTTCTAAATGTAAGTTTTAAAATTTATTTAATTGAAAAATTCTTTTCTCTTTTACTTCAAAACTGTTCATTAGTATTTTTAATTGTATGTAGACATAATGAATGTTTTTTTTTCTTTTCTGTTTTATAAATGTTACGATATAATTTTACAATGAATAATATTAATATTTTGTTGTCAATAGGTCTGATGAAGGACTAAATTAAAGTCCAAAACGTCACAAGGAAAAATTTGTGTTTTATTTATAAAACAAGACTCCTAAAACCCAAATTCTGTTTTATAAACAGTAAAAAAATCCACATTTCTATATATATATATATATATAGAAAAATGTATTCTTAGGGGGGATCCAGCATCAAAAGATATAACTGTATGTGAAGTTCTTTATTTTTTGCCAATATTTCGTATTATAATCTAATACTTCTTCAGGGCCAAACTACGGTATAAAATAGATATTGTAACTTTATAAAAATGGACATCAATCAATTAAAATAACTTACAATGCGAACTTATCGAGAGAAACACGTGTACATAACTAGAAAACATCACTTTTTTGGATGGATGAATTAAAAATTAATTAAATTAAAAAAAAAAAAAAAAAAAGTAGTTTTCTAGTTATGTGTACGTGTTTCTCTCGATAAGTTCGCATTGTAAGTTATTTTAATTGCTTGATGTCCATTTTTATAAAGTTACAATATCTATTTTATACCGTAGTTTGGCCCTGAAGAAGTATTAGATTATAATACGAAATATTAGCAAAAAATAAAGAACTTCACATACAGTTATATCTTTTGATGCTGGATCCCCCCTAAGAATACATTTTTCTTGACTTTGACAGCAGAGACTCCTTTCCATTATATATATATATATATATATAGTATAAAAAAAATTTTCCGGGGGCGTAGTGGCCTTTTTTTGGACATTCACAATTGAAATTGGAACAAAAACATGTAAAGAAACCAACGTTAAATAGTGTTTGAAAAAGGCAGCATAAATGCTAGCCGAAACGTTACAAATAAAGGAATAAAAAATATGTATTGTTTTAATTACATGTTTTTGTTCCAATTTTAATTGTGAATGTCCAAAAAAAGGCCACTACGCCCGCGAAAAAAAATTTTTATACTATAGAATATAATACGGCCAAGAAAACCACTAAACTATATATATATATACAAGAAAAGGAAAATTATCGGGTAAATTCCGCTGTTGAGCAACCGTAGACACGTGTTTCTGACTCATTGGTCGTCGTCAGTACGGTGTAGCCAAGGAATTAGGTGGGATAACCTTGGAGATGTAAGCTACACGGAAGACCATCAGGTGACAGACCGCCATTTGTAGCTTCGGTTAGAAGAGCCTCGGTTTTGAGGATTCACATCCAACCTCGCCACGAGGAAGACAATGCCAACCTGCGTGCCATCCGAGACCCAGGAAAGAAAAATCACAAAAAAAAGGAATTAATCGCGGATACATAAAATACAAGAAAAGGAAAATTATCGGGTAAATTCCGCTGTTGAGCAACCGTAGACACGTGTTTCTGACTCATTGGTCGTCGTCAGTACGGTGTAGCCAAGGAATTAGGTTCCTTGGCTACACCGTACTGACGACGACCAATGAGTCAGAAACACGTGTCTACGGTTGCTCAACAGCGGAATTTACCCGATAATTTTCCTTTTCTTGTATTTTATGTATCCGCGATTAATTCCTTTTTTTTGTGATTTTTCTTTCCTGGGTCTCGGATGGCACGCAGGTTGGCATTGTCTTCCTCGTGGCGAGGTTGGATGTGAATCCTCAAAACCGAGGCTCTTCTAACCGAAGCTACAAATGGCGGTCTGTCACCTGATGGTCTTCCGTGTAGCTTACATCTCCAAGGTTCCCACCTAATTCCTTGGCTACACCGTACTGACGACGACCAATGAGTCAGAAACACGTGTCTACGGTTGCTCAACAGCGGAATTTACCCGATAATTTTCCTTTTCTTGTATTTTATGTATCCGCGATTAATTCCTTTTATATATATATATATATATATATATATATATATATATCAGAAAGTAGACACGTGTTTCTGACTAATTGGTCGTCATCAGTACGGTGTAGCCAAGGAATAAGGTGGGATAACCTTGGAAATGTAAGCTAAACGCTACAAATGTTGGTCTGTCACCTGATGGCCTTCCCTTTAGCTTACATCTCCAAGGTTATCCCACCTTATTCCTTGGCTACACCGTACTTATGACGACGAATTAGTCAGAAACACGTGTCTACGGTTGCTCTACAGCGGATTATACCCAATATTTTTCTTTTTCTGATATTTTATGTATCCGCGATAATTCATTATTTTGATATATATATATATATATATATATAAAATATATTACAATTCTTTGCCAATTATACAAATGTATTGAAAAATTGAAAATCTTCTTGGTAGTAATGGCATAAAATGAATTAAAAGTAATAACAATATGACAACTGGTTGTCAATTAGAAAACAATGACAAATATAAAATGTAAATCAAAATGTATAAATGAAAATGTAATCAATAAGCATAGGACAGTCGAGATTATTTCTATAATCACATTAAAAGGCTTGAGGTCTACCACAAACTGTTCAGTCAATCCAAATATACAAATAACAACGACGCAACTATGTAAAGAAAAATTAAGAGTAGAACTGTTGATAATATAACAATATAGAATGTAAAATAGTCAAGTATAAATGTAAATGAAAGTAAATAAGCATAGGACAATCGATAATTACTCATGTAATCCTATCAAAATGGCCTAGGTTCACCTAAACATGTACAATTTTGACTGAAATACACAAACAATTAACGATGCAACTATGTATGTGTTAAGATGTATTTGTAGCTACAGACATATATGTTTCTACCTAGTTTGGTTTCGTCAGTGCAGCATAACAAAGAAAGTGTATGTTAAAGCATTAATATGTGAATAAAAAATATAGTATTACCTTAAAATGTCAATCCAAAATGTCGAAGTGTAAAACAACTGTGAAAATACCTAATACTGTGTAATGCCTTATTTTTTATTTACATATTCATTTATACATTTTGATTTACATTTTATATTTGTCATTGTTTTCTAATTGACAACCAGTTGTCATATTGTTATTACTTTTAATTCATTTTATGCCACTACTACCAAGAAGATTTTCAATTTTTCAATACATATTGAACTAGTCTCGTATATGATCCTTGACTATTCAAATACACATAATTAGTTACAAGTTACAATACTCATTTTTTTTACTTGTAAGTTTGTTATTAGGGACGAACCCTTGTACATGTTGAAATGTTGTAGTTGCCATTGATTTACTTATACAAAGGAGAGAAACAACAATGCACACAGAATCCATCCCACTTAAGCAAATTAGCAAACAATTATATCTTGGTCATGTAGTTTATTTGAAAAGTTAAGATTAAAGAAATTAGCATAAAAACCTAACTATATTAGTGAGAACAAATTTACATACACAGAAACGCACTATACAGTCTTATACTTATATGACATATATTATTTTCAATCTTTCATTATCATTACACATTGAGTTTTGACAAAGCATCATGTCTAACACACACAACACATGCATTTAGAACATACCAATATGGCCGATATAAAAATGCCAATTATGACTAAATCAAAACATAATCATAAATTGTACATACTAGGAGTGACACTCCAAAGCTCTTTGATTGTATATCTCGTGTTTTTAAAAGCACAAATAGAATTATTGACCTAGAAATATTCAATAGCATCATTTAATGTAAAGCATGGACGTTCATTCTTTGAACGCCCATTATTAAGTCAAATACAATGTAACTCGGTGAGGAAACCAATTTTAATGTGAAAACATAAATTAACTACAGCCTTTTCTATATTTAGAACAGATTTGAATTAGGGCATGAATATCAATAGGGTTGTAATTTAAGTACAAACAGCATTTGAAGTATCCCTAAGAGACCTAGATCACATGTCATATTAAAGCTAGAATTTCGTGACTAAATTTAATAATTGCCTGGTATATGAAGCTAAATACTCCAACTGCACATATCACAGCACAGTTAGGATTAGGAATTGTCATGAATTGCGCCCTTACTAATGCATAATTATCGAAAGCATCATTTCTAATTTAGACCAAGTAGCCATCATGAATAAACGTCAAACATCAATTTGTAAAATTTAGTAAAACACCATAAATATAAACATGTTGGGCCAATTACAGACATGAAGGACATGCATAATTAAGTGCCCTACCAAACTAAAGCCATTAGCAAGAATTTACTAATAAAATCAATATTTAATTTGACATGTAAAAAACTGAATAAGTGTCGCTACAAAAATACCAAAAAGGGATATTTAAAATTAATCCTTGGCACTGTTATATGTGAATGATTTGATAAAATTTTAATAACCCATTGAGCAAGATAATTCATTACTAAAATACAATAGGAAACTGACTTCGAATTGAAATTTAAAATACGCATTAAGCAATTTATTCTTAAATGCACAGATTTTAATCAAATAAGAAACAGAAATAAATTTGAATGTATTTAGTAATTAAGTTAGTATGTAAACCAGCTCCACATAAAGTCCAAATATCCTTATTTTTGGATAAAATCCAAAAATAATAACATTTAAATATTTTTTTGCACATGACTGTACAAATGTATCAAAAAGCGACGCTAAAAATGCCATTCTCATTAAAATTCCTAAAAGCAATATTCAGAGATTTACACGTACTGAAAATATATTATTAAATTTTTATAAATGTAAAAACTACAGAATAACATCCTTTAGCATTGTAAACTAATCAAACATTATTATAAACAATTAAAATATAATCTCCAACGACTTTGGGTTCGAGATTATAAACAATCGCCCACCTTGACCTATATATAAGGTATACATACTCCAGACGAGGTCATTCATTTTTTTGTCATTGATTGATTCATAACCCGACGAGTACGTTGTGAGTCATCATCCAGTTAGTAAGTCAGTGGGTCATCGTCAAGGTTGACACCATTGAAAATAAATCCAGCAATAGTTCTGAATTACCAATACGAACGAGCGAAGATAGGCACCACTGAAGCTGAAAAGAGAAGAGAATATAAACAAAGATTCTAACCTCCAATAAGTCGAGACAGACACATCAATTAAATTACAATAAAGGGGAAGAAAAATACACTTACTGATACTGAAGATTACGAACCAAGACCGGCCGAAGGAGCATCCCCGAGCTGAAGATCCTGCTTGCTGTTAAATTCCAACACCGCTACCGAAATTCATCCCGTCGGAGGTTTTTCTTGTTCTCTCTTTTATCTTCCTCTCTATCTCGAATTCTATTTTTCTCTAATTCTTCCTTGGTGTTGTCCATTTTGTTCTCTAATCCTTCCTTTAGTTCTTGTATCTCCTTTTTGTTATCTTCCCTTAGTTCTTGCAAGTCCCTTTTATTTTCTTGTTTAGACTCATCCATTTTGTTCTCTATTCTTTGTATATTCTTTTCGTTGTTCTGTAACATCAAACTAATCTGTTTGAGCATATCATTTTCCTCTGGCTTCGAACCAACTCCTTGTTCTGTGGGCGTCGCTGTAATTTGGGTGTTGTCACCTTGATTTTGTAGAGATTCATCTTCGCCTTCGCTGGATGATTCCTGATGGACATTAGAAACGCTTCTGGATCTTGTATTCATTTTGTAGGTTTATATTTTTACAAATACACACAATAATAATAAAACAAAAGCGATGTGTCGTTTGGATACGACCCCTGTATAATATGTTGTAAAAATGTTTGTAATAAAATACCAGACCTGTGTTTTTAATTTTTATGACAGTGAATAAATGATTTCAAATATACCCAGTATTTATTTATTTAACATCGACCATCAATCCGTGGAAGAGCACATACACAAATACATAATTCAAATACACATTTTTCTTTTTATATTTTTATTTTACAATTATCTTATTTTAAAAATAATGTCCTCCACTTCTTTAAATCCTCGAAGATGAGCTGAAAAAAAATGCTGTAAGTGTACTCTGTAGGTTATTCGAATGGCCCCAAAACGTTGGTGCGCCAGAATGCTATAGGGGGGTAGGGTGCTTATAAACCCCTAGCAGTGAAGTGTTCTTAAAGAGCTATGAGACTAATTAGAATAAAATTGAAAAAGAAACTGTCAAAAATTCACGAGAGAAATGTTATCTAAGTTAAGTTTTACAAATACTAACTAGTAAGCAAGTGAAAGTCTAAATTAAATAACTCAAAGAAATGTACCTAACATTGTTGTATTAAATTTAACATGTCCTAAGTTTCGCGCTTGAAACTCTCCTTCCTATCTCTTATGATTTACGCCAATAATCTAATTTTAAAGGAAAAGAGAGGGGGTTTGTTTCCGGCATTTAGTAAATTATACTCGAATACAGTTAATCTCGTGAACGGTTCATAAATTTTCTATCTCAGGGTCGTTGGGGGGGTTCATGTCCTACAAAACTACGCTACAAGAGTCACTCACATTACCTGTACGCTTACTTATTTCCGTGGCAGCTGTCGGCAAATCCTCAAAGATGATGAAACACCTGTGGGCAAAATAAAATGCGCTTCCTCGTCGTGCAAATAGTGGACGAAAATCCACGAGATTGATGGTGGGCGTTACGTAACAAATATACAAATATAAACGCAGGTATATAAAACAATTCTTTATATTTTAAACAAAACAGGTTACAAATCTAGTAAATATGTTGCAGTTGGAGTATCTTTATTAGGAGAGAAAATAAAACATTTGTATGAAAATTATCTAACAACAAGAATAATGGCACACAGTTCCACTATAAATTGTACAAATATCCACCTAAGAATAGTACAGCGGTTGAGTGCAAAATATGAAATGTACGTGGACAGAAATGACGTCCCAAAATTATCTAATTAAGTTTTCTAAACTGATTGTAACTGGAGAACCACAATTTTACGGTACGTAAGTTACTGTTAATATTTTGCATGTTATTTAGCCTTATTTAGTTGCTTGTATATCTAGATAGGTTAGGTTTACCTACATAAAACGTGACTGACGTTGTAATTTAAAAATGCCTTAAATATTATGTGAATGCGAACACCAAACTATTTACTTCTTAATAAATTGAATCTTGTGACTTTTAATACTAATCTGACTTTGAACGAATTGATATTGACTTTAATCTCAATAAAAAAACTACAATTATATACATTAGTTCTATATAAATACTATGGCTTTGACGTTACACCTCTTTGGATGTCGTAAATACTTGTAAAAACTTTCACAATACCTTCAGTTTAACATATGAAAAATGTTCGTTAGCTTTAGAACGGGGTCCGTATGGTGAACTGGAACGGGCCTTGTAGCTGGTTGTTCTTCGGATATTATGGAACCTCCGACGGGATGAATTTCGGTAGCGGTGTTGGAATTTAACAGCAAGCGGGATCTTCAGCTCGGGGATGCTCCTTCGGCCGGTCTTGGTTCGTAATCTTCAGTATCAGTAAGTGTATTTTTCTTCCCCTTTATTGTAATTTAATTGATGTGTCTGTCTCGACTTATTGGAGGTTAGAATCTTTGTTTATATTCTCTTCTCTTTTCAGCTTCAGTGGTGCCTATCTTCGCTCGTTCGTATTGGTAATTCAGAACTATTGCTGGATTTATTTTCAATGGTGTCAACCTTGACGATGACCCACTGACTTACTAACTGGATGATGACTCACAACGTACTCGTCGGGTTATGAATCAATCAATGACAAAAAAATGAATGACCTCGTCTGGAGTATGTATACCTTATATATAGGTCAAGGTGGGCGATTGTTTATAATCTCGAACCCAAAGTCGTTGGAGATTATATTTTAATTGTTTATAATAATGTTTGATTAGTTTACAATGCTAAAGGATGTTATTCTGTAGTTTTTACATTTATAAAAATTTAATAATATATTTTCAGTACGTGTAAATCTCTGAATATTGCTTTTAGGAATTTTAATGAGAATGGCATTTTTAGCGTCGCTTTTTGATACATTTGTACAGTCATGTGCAAAAAAATATTTAAATGTTATTATTTTTGGATTTTCGCAAAAAGCGACGCTAAAAATGCCATTCTCATTAAAATTCCTAAAAGCAATATTCAGAGATTTACACGTACTAAAAATATATTATTAAATTTTTATAAATGTAAAAACTACAGAATAACATCCTTTAGCATTGTAAACTAATCAAACATTATTATAAACAATTAAAATATAATCTCCAACGACTTTGGGTTCGAGATTATAAACAATCGCCCACCTTGACCTATATATAAGGTATACATACTCCAGACGAGGTCATTCATTTTTTTGTCATTGATTGATTCATAACCCGACGAGTACGTTGTGAGTCATCATCCAGTTAGTAAGTCAGTGGGTCATCGTCAAGGTTGACACCATTGAAAATAAATCCAGCAATAGTTCTGAATTACCAATACGAACGAGCGAAGATAGGCACCACTGAAGCTGAAAAGAGAAGAGAATATAAACAAAGATTCTAACCTCCAATAAGTCGAGACAGACACATCAATTAAATTACAATAAAGGGCAAGAAAAATACACTTACTGATACTGAAGATTACGAACCAAGACCGGCCGAAGGAGCATCCCCGAGCTGAAGATCCCGCTTGCTGTTAAATTCCAACACCGCTACCGAAATTCATCCCGTCGGAGGTTCCATAATATCCGAAGAACAACCAGCTACAAGGCCCGTTCCAGTTCACCATACGGACCCCGTTCTAAAGCTAACGAACATTTTTCATATGTTAAACTGAAGGTATTGTGAAAGTTTTTACAAGTATTTACGACATCCAAAGAGGTGTAACGTCAAAGCCATAGTATTTATATAGAACTAATGTATATAATTGTAGTTTTTTTATTGAGATTAAAGTCAATATCAATTCGTTCAAAGTCAGATTAGTATTAAAAGTCACAAGATTCAATTTATTAAGAAGTAAATAGTTTGGTGTTCGCATTCACATAATATTTAAGGCATTTTTAAATTACAACGTCAGTCACGTTTTATGTAGGTAAACCTAACCTATCTAGATATACAAGCAACTAAATAAGGCTAAATAACATGCAAAATATTAACAGTAACTTACGTACCGTAAAATTGTGGTTCTCCAGTTACAATCAGTTTAGAAAACTTAATTAGATAATTTTGGGACGTCATTTCTGTCCACGTACATTTCATATTTTGCACTCAACCGCTGTACTATTCTTAGGTGGATATTTGTACAATTTATAGTGGAACTGTGTGCCATTATTCTTGTTGTTAGATAATTTTCATACAAATGTTTTATTTTCTCTCCTAATAAAGATACTCCAACTGCAACATATTTACTAGATTTGTAACCTGTTTTGTTTAAAATATAAAGAATTGTTTTATATACCTGCGTTTATATTTGTATATTTGTTACGTAACGTCCACCATCAATCTCGTGGATTTTCGTCCACTATTTGCACGACGAGGAAGCGCATTTTATTTTGCCCACAGGTGTTTCATCATCTTTGAGGATTTGCCGACAGCTGCCACGGAAATAAGTAAGCGTACAGGTAATGTGAGTGACTCTTGTAGCGTAGTTTTGTAGGACATGAACCCCCCCAACGACCCTGAGATAGAAAATTTATGAACCGTTCACGAGATTAACTGTATTCGAGTATAATTTACTAAATGCCGGAAACAAACCCCCTCTCTTTTCCTTTAAAATTAGATTATTGGCGTAAATCATAAGAGATAGGAAGGAGAGTTTCAAGCGCGAAACTTAGGACATGTTAAATTTAATACAACAATGTTAGGTACATTTCTTTGAGTTATTTAATTTAGACTTTCACTTGCTTATACTAGTTAGTATTTGTAAAACTTAACTTAGATAACATTTCTCTCGTGAATTTTTGACAGTTTCTTTTTCAATTTTATTCTAATTAGTCTCATAGCTCTTTAAGAACACTTCACTGCTAGGGGTTTATAAGCACCCTACCCCCCTATAGCATTCTGGCGCACCAACGTTTTGGGGCCATTCGAATAACCTACAGAGTACACTTACAGCATTTTTTTTCAGCTCATCTTCGAGGATTTAAAGAAGTGGAGGACATTATTTTTAAAATAAGATAATTGTAAAATAAAAATATAAAAAGAAAAATGTGTATTTGAATTATGTATTTGTGTATGTGCTCTTCCACGGATTGATGGTCGATGTTAAATAAATAAATACTGGGTATATTTGAAATCATTTATTCACTGTCATAAAAATTAAAAACACAGGTCTGGTATTTTATTACAAACATTTTTACAACATATTATACAGGGGTCGTATCCAAACGACACATCGCTTTTGTTTTATTATTATTGTGTGTATTTGTAAAAATATAAACCTACAAAATGAATACAAGATCCAGAAGCGTTTCTAATGTCCATCAGGAATCATCCAGCGAAGGCGAAGATGAATCTCTACAAAATCAAGGTGACAACACCCAAATTACAGCGACGCCCACAGAACAAGGAGTTGGTTCGAAGCCAGAGGAAAATGATATGCTCAAACAGATTAGTTTGATGTTACAGAACAACGAAAAGAATATACAAAGAATAGAGAACAAAATGGATGAGTCTAAACAAGAAAATAAAAGGGACTTGCAAGAACTAACGGAAGATAACAAAAAGGAGATACAAGAACTAAAGGAAGGATTAGAGAACAAAATGGACAACACCAAGGAAGAATTAGAGAAAAATAGAATTCGAGATAGAGAGGAAGATAAAAGAGAGAACAAGAAAAACTTGGAAGATTTGAAGAAGGACCTCGAAGAGAGTCTAGCACTTAGAACAGAGGCTAGCAATAAATTAATACTAGAAGAAGTGGACGGAAAAGTTCAACAACTTAGGACAGAGGTTGTATCGAATATTGATTCTGCAATAAAAGTTGTGGACAGGAAAGTCGTGGAAATAGAAGATCTCACGAAATTAAAAGATAAAAACGAAAAGGAACACAAGGAGTTGGCGGAAAGAATCAGGACGGAATTTGATCAAGTAAATAGGGGCACATCAGAAATGGAAGTTCGCATAGAAACGAAACTTACTGGACAAATAGTTTCAACCGAAGAAAACTGTTTGAAAGAAATTACGAGGGTCAAACAGGTGAACAAAGAACAGGATAAAGACGTCAGGAATGCGCTGCAGGAACTGGAAAGAAACAAAGAAGAACTGAAAAGGTTGACACTAAAGGTACAAAATATCAGGACTAACAATATCCAAATGCCTACACCAACATGTTTTAATGCAGGATTACGCATTGAGAATGTAGCACATTTCAACGGCGACAACATGTCTATGCACCCGATGGCATATTTAAACAATGTCCTCAAATATACCGAAGACGTGCCTGATTTTAGACAACAATTTAACATCATCAGAGCGACACTCACCAATGGAGCGGCGGATTGGTTCGAAAGAGTGGAAGACAGTTGTGAGGACTTAGGACAATTCGCAGAGATTTTCAGGAGGAACTTCTGGAGCGAAACACAACAAAACCGAGCGCGGATTCGTTTACTTACAGGGAAATTTCGACCAGGTAAGCTATCTCGCGAAGCGTATGCCCTGAAGATATACAACTACAGCAAACACATAGACAACATGGACGAGTTAACCATTTCACAACAGTTGTTGCGGCATTTTATACACACCGATACGCACGCGATCATCTGCCAGAACGTGACTAACATGGATAGTCTGGTGGACATTCTCAGAAGGTTAGACGACTATTCAGACAGCACCAACATGAACAGAGAGTACCGCAACAATCCCCGAAACGATAATACACAGCCAGAAGCCCGTCGAAATGTTTATCCTGACAGACCAACAACAGACATGATTAGAAACCCTCCACGAACATTACCTCCACCAAACAGAAATTTTAATCAGACTCCGAACAATAATTACCAAAGCCAGCCTCGTCCTTACAACGCTTACCCACGAAACGATCAGGGAAGACCGAATGTGTTTCCAACAAACAGGAACCCAAACCATTGGCGAAATAATGGTACAACCAACGGCAATGGGAATAACACTCAGAGGAATAATAACTCTGCGAGACCGGACCAGCGTTCATATAATACAAATGCGCCCAGAAATAGCTATCAGGATCAAAACCAGAGGTATTACGGAAATTCGAATAACAGGCAGATAAACGCCATATCTGGAGATAACAGGTATAGTATAGAATGGGACACACCTATTGACAACAGCGAGCTGAAAAAAAAAACTTCGATGGATTCAGGAGCCCAAATGACGGAAATAAATCCGAAACCATGCTCATCCAGGGACTTAAATTAACTCCACCGGATGCTCACATTAATAGTAAGTTTTTTAATAAATTAAGTTTAGATATAGGTTTGGGGAAACAATCAGACACTGAAGACGTAGGAAAAATAGTCTCCAATTTAGAAACGTTACCATTTATCACATTAAGTATAGGAAACATAACATTTAAGGCTTTACTAGATTCCGGGGCAGAAATCTCTTTAATAAAGGAGAACTTGGTAGAACAACTACCGAACTATTTACAAAACATAATTAAAATCAAATGCACAAACTTGATGTCGGCCAATAGAAGAAAAATGGGACAAATCAATAAACGAATATCCATGGAAGTGGACATTAATGGACATATCTACATAATGCAATTCTACGTGCTAAACAATTTATTTTATGATTGCATCTTGGGAGTGGACAATATGCGATACCTAAAGATGAATTTGAATTTCGAGAGAGAAAAAGCGATAATTGGGAAAAATGAAGTGCAAATGAACACTTTAGAAGACCTCAAGGAAATAAACGCTTACTTACAATACAAGGAGGAGATTAACTACGATATTAACAACGTTATTATAGCGGATAGAGAAGATAATGGTAATACGCAAGAAGATTTAGAAGAGGCTATGTTTGAACTACCAAAAGAAGGAAGGGAGAAAACATACGCAGAAACGGGTATAAAAGAAGATGCATCTAAGAACAAAATCATAAGAAATGAAGCCGACATACGGGAAATCCTAGCCGATCAAGAGTTAAAGGAACCTTGGATATTGGAAAACCTTTTAGATATACTTTCTAAGAACATACGGTTAATTAACGATGAGGTAGTATTCGCTAAAGATTACGAGCACAAACTACTTATTGACGATGACACACCGTTGCCCTGCAAGAACTACCCCATCCCTTATCATTTTCAACAGAGAGTTAATGAGGAATTGCTTAAATTAGAGGAGGCCGACATTATCGAGAGGTCAAACACTTATTTTATAAACCCAGTGGTTTTGGTAAAGAAGAAAGACGACTCCATCCGCATCTGCATTGACGCTCGCTTGCTTAACCAGAGGATCAAACCTGAGTACGAGATGCCTCAGAATATCGACGTTCTACTCACAAAATGCAGAAACAAAAGATGGTACACAAAACTAGATTTAAAGAATGCTTTTTGGCTGATACGTTTAGAAGAGTCCTCAAGGAAATATTGTGGCTTCAACGTGAACGGGGTCACCTACAATTTCACTGTTTGTCCCTTCGGAGTCCGCAGTTCTCCCGCAGGTTTAATCAGATTTCTACACCAGATACTGGATAAGTACGAGAAATTCGCATTACATTATTTGGACGACATCATTATTTTCTCCGATGACATCGAATCTCATTTGAACCATATAGAAACTATCATTCATACTCTACAAACAAATGGAATGAAGTTGAATCTTGCGAAATGCCAATTCTGCCGAAAAGAAGTCAATTACCTAGGATACGTCGTAAATGAACAGAACATCTTGTTAGATCCACAAAGGCTTGAAGAGATCCAAAACTACCCACGTCCGACCAAATTGAAAATGTTGAGAGGATTTCTCGGTTTGTTGAACTATTACCGAAAATTCGTTTCGAACTACAGCCAGAAGACCAACACTTTATTAACGCTACTGAAGAAAGGAACCAAATGGAGATGGACACCCGAATGCGAAGAATGCTTTCAAAATTTGAAGAACAACTTTGTCGAGAACCTTAAATTATATCACCCCGATTTCAACTCAGAATTCATCGTCCGAAGAGACGCTTCCTACAACGCCATCGCCGCAGAACTGGTACAGATAAAAGACAACATGGAAATTCCGATTTACTTTGCATCACGGACGTTAAGGCCATGCGAGACCCGATATGGCATCTCAGAGCTCGAAATGTTAGCCGTCATCTTCGCATTGACCAAGCTCAGATACTATCTAATAGGAAAGAAGTTCATCCTCGAATCGGATCATAAAGCTCTACTCAACATTATGACGACCAAATTAAACAACAACCGTATCTACCGCTGGACACTACTCATACAACAATACGACATGGAGGTTCGATACAAGCCAGGGAAAGAGATGATCGCTGCAGACATCCTGAGTCGTAAGCATGGAGAGACCAAAACTTCAAATGTTCAAATAAACCTAGTAATTTTAGCTCAAGAAGGTACTTTTTCACTAAACCGAATAAAAGAAGCACAAGAAACACCAGTGTTAAGGGAAATTAAAGAGAAATTACAAGAAGAGCAGGAATATAAAGGGATGAAAATGCAAGAGGACGTCATAATCAAGAAGATAGGGAGAACAGAAGTATACGTCACAGACGAAAAACACACTATCGAGATCATACAAAATCTACACGAAAAGTATACCCACATAGGAGCCAGAAAATGTTGGTTGATTTTCCGGGAGGCCTACTACTGTAAAAACGATGAGAAAATAATTAAGAATTTAATCCGACAATGCCGAACATGTGAGATAGCCAAGGAGAAGAACTTTACAAACCAAAACATAAGCCAGAGCATAATCGCCACCGAACCACTACAGTTAGTAGCCATCGATTTCATTTCAAATCTTATTCCAAGCACAAGAAGATATAGAAATATTCTTGTCATGTGTGACATTTTCTCTAAACATGTACGTTTAATTCCTACTCAAAAATGCAACACTGAAACCGTACTACAGGCATTACAAGAGTATATCACAGAATACGGAACTCCCAACATCATACTGTCAGATCACGCCACATACTTCACGAACCAGCGATATCAAGAATTTTTAGATGACAGACAGATCAAATCATATCACACTTCAATCAGACACCCGCAAGCAAACCCTTCTGAAAGATATATAAAAGAAGTACTAAAATACCTCCGAATTTTGTTAGTCGACTGCCACCATAAATGGGCGAAACATATTAAACATATAGAGTTGGTCATGAACAACACTCCCAGCACTGTCCATGAAGCATGCCCCATCACTATATTCACCGGACAGCCACCACAGAGACCATGGATAAGCGATGAAATAGCAGATCTAGGAGAACAATATGAAGTAGTAAGACGGAGACTCCTAGAAAAGAAAAACAAATGGGAAACCAAACAAAGAGAGCAGCAGAAAAGATTTAAAAATTATCAATTAAACGACAAGGTCATCGTACGTGCACTCAAAGTCACCGATAGGAAAAACAATATAATCGCAAAACTAACCCGCCCATTTACTGGACCGTTTCTCATTCATAGGAAGTTAGGATTGAACACCTACGAATTAATAGACGAGGAAACTGGAAATATCAAAGGCACCTATCATGTTTCCATGCTACACGACTATTTAGCCGAAGACATAGTTGACGAGTAGAAATTTTGTTATTTAATGTAGCGGAGCAAGGCGAAGGGATATACAGGCGACCTTCGATGGGATAGCGACCCCACTCCTACCTGAGCAACACCAAGAATCAAAGCCTAATGTAGCGGAGCAAGGCGAAGGGATTTACAGGCGACCTTCGATGGGACTAAGGCGACCCCACTCCTACCTGAGCAACCCCAAAATCAATAGCCTAAATATATCGGAGCAAGGCGAAGGGATTTACAGGCGACCTTCGATGGGATAGCGACCCCACTCTTACCTGAGCAATATCAAGAAACAATAGCCTTAACATAACCCCAAGAATTATTCGGACGAGCCCAACCCGACGAGAACTGAACCTGATTCAGAAATATTCAGACGAGCCCAATCTGAACACCCGCACATAGATAACAAAAACCCCGAGAATTCCTTAAATAATGACAAGATTCCCGACAAAACCCCTACAAGAGTAGAAACTATTGGAAAAGCACAAAAAAAAAAAAAAAGAGAACACACCCGGAATTTAGGATACAATTAGGATAAGCAGGTTAAATATAGAAGTTAAGATAAATATAAGAAATACATTCTCCGAGAATTTTAAGAAACCTAGAATTAAGTCAATTGTTTTTCCCCATTCCTACAATAAGAATTTAGCAGCATATAATGTGGTAATATAAGTTGGAACATTACATCAACACATCATACAGAAGAAAACGAAACACACAATAAGATGATTGCAAACATGGAAAAAAATAAAAACACTAGGAACAACAAACACTTACAAGAAAAACGAAGAACACAGCGTACGGATAAAGAAAAAAAAAATATAAACATTCGAAGTTAGGAAAATCGAACAACCGCCTTTATGAAAATACACAAATAGACATTACAAATAGTAATACACAGGAAATAATGTGCCTACACAACAAAAGAAGTAGGGTACTTATGCCGATTCTGGACCACTCCTCCCCCTCTCACCCAGCTCCCCCTCACCCCCCTCGCCCTAGTGGCGCCCTCTGCCAACCCAACTGATGTGGCGCCCCCTCGCGGTCGCCAACCCAACTAAAAATTGCATATTTCATCATTACCAACCCAACTAAAATTGCAGATTTCATCATTACCAACCCAACTAAAATTGCAGATTTCATCATTACCAACCCAAGTGATGTGGCGCCCCCTCGCGGCCTCCAACCCAACTAAAAATTGCAGATTTCATCATTACCAACCCAATGTGGCGCCCTCTGACGGCCACTAACCAAACTAAAAATTGCAGATTTCATCATTACCAACCCAATGTGGCGCCCTCTGACGGCCACTAACCAAACTAAAAATTGCAGATTTCATCATTACCAACCCAAATACCATGACGCCCTCTCACAGCCACTAACCAAGAAATGGCATCTCTCATGATTGCCAACCTAACTAATGCAGCATCCTCTCACGGTCACTAGCCAAACTAAGGTGACGTCAGACAAAATGGCGGACCATCAAGATGGTCTTTGTTTCTAGAGAATTCCTGAATAAATTACCAGGCTTGCTATCGCGCTTCTCAATGTACTTCAAACAGGTCTAAACATGTTTCCAGCGGAAACCGCAACGGCTGTCTGCTTCGGTGATAGCCGCATGCGCAGAAAATAGAAGAAGCACCCCCTGATGGATACTACCCCAACCAAATATTAAATATATAAGAATTTCGAATGTAATATCATCAGTATCAATTGCAAAGCGGTGTAGCACCTTCTATATAGTATAATGGCGGTGCAATACGAGAAATATGACAACTTTTTGTCTGCTAATGGTATTGAAATACCTATCATAGTGCGAGATTGGTTACTATCTTCGGAATTAACGCAAAGCGAGTGTTTAATCATAGCGGCATTCGCATATCAAAACATGCAATATTTCGATATCGATGAATTAATGAACGTTTTGGAATATTGTAACCCAAATATGACCCAACTTAAGAAGTGGTACATTTATAGTGAGTATGAATATATATGTGAACCTGATTTAGATCTTCATGCAGAAATTTGCGTATTCGACATAGAAACATCGACTGTATTGACTTTACACAAGAATATACCGAAGATGTTAATGAGTTGGTATCCTCAATATAATCATCCTGAATTGGACTATAATGACGAGCTTGCCGCGACTGGTGGTGGATATGTAATATTTGCCAGTCAGAAGCATTTCGCAAGTAGCTAACATGTACAGACCCGCCTAAACATGTCTAGACTTGCTGGAAATACATCAGTCGACAATGTCCGTTGAAAGCAGGCGGAGGGCTCTTAGACAGAAGAAGGACTTGTTGAACATTAGAATTATGAGGTTTATATCCGAAAATTGAGAAAATCAAATCCGATTTAGTGATGTATGCGTTGGTGACAAATATTAGTAAAATAAAGCTATAAAATGGAGAATATGGAAAAATATATGATTAGGTCTTTTGTTGTACACTTTATATAATTTCATAAATAAATATATGTAATATACATTATTAAATAAAGAGAATATAACATCCAACATTTTTTCCTTAAAATACCCCTTTTAGATATATATAAAGTGCATCTCACTTAAAGAAATGCGTAGACATAGAAGTCATATTTTTTTAATGTTAGTATATAAGAATAATGTTTTGCAGCTGAACGTTTATACCTTCTCACGATTAAAAACTTCTTATATTGCTTTATACAGGATGTTAGGATACAGATATGTAATTCACCTTAAATAAAAATGCGTGCATGTATAGAATTAATACTTTTTTATTTTTATATAATCATAATATACAGTTTTAATAAAATTACAAAACATTATCCTCGTCAATCCAGCTATTATGCGAATTATCGAACCCTAACCATTTTACATAAGCTTTTCCGTCCTTTACACGTAATACTTTTTCAATCAGATATACATCTTTATGTTTAGTTTTCTGCAATTCATGTTCGTATAAACAACCCAAAATCGGATCTCCATTCATATCCTCCAGCATATATGTTGGCGGATTTGTAGCATTAGCTTTAATAATCTTGAACAATTCACTACCCCAGTTCCTGAGATAGCCTTTCGAGAAAACACTTTTGAATTTACTTATCCGCACGATGTCACCAACTTTATATTTCCGCTTCACAGCTATTTGCACATCATTGTAGATAGTAGAAAGCAGGAGCTTCTCATTCTTTTTAGTCACATCGCAAGGTCGCATTTTAATTGTTCGATGCTTTGTTTTATTATACATATCAGTCACGGAGGGTAAAATATCTATCCACTTATAGCTACCTCTCATTGTAAATTCCTTATATAATCTACCCTTTAGCGTACGAATAACACGTTCGGCAATAGACGCTTTCATTGTACTATATGTTGAATAATGGTTTATACCATATTTCTTCATGAGATTTTGAAATCGAGTATTATAAAACTCTTTACCATTGTCGGACTGTATATTTTTCGGCTGTCGAGTGTCTTGTAGAATGCCTTCCATAGCATTACATACATCCAGACCGGTTTTCGATTTAAGGGGTTGAGTCCATAAAAATTTCGAGAAACAGTCTATAACCACAAGTATATATCTATACCCACCATTCTCTCGTGCATGAGGTATAAATTCGGCCAAGTCAATCTGCCAAACATCGTCAAACCCTCTAATAATGACGCGACGTCTGGGAAAGAATCTACGAGCCGGCCTATGCAGCTCATCAACTAAATGACGCTTAATACTATTCATAATTAACAATTATTGTTCAGCGTGTTAATACATCATGTAGGTAGAACAATGCGATGGTAAATGAATTAAAATTATGTTTCGTCTCTATGGTCTTGCGAGCGGTCGGGGTGGTGGTGGTGGTTGTGGGGGTGGGGAATTCCCTGATTTCTTTTCAAGTTTTTTTCTTATAGCTTCCAGTTTAGCATTGAGTTTAACCTCAATTCTACTCTCAACACTTTTTTCCATTCGATACAGCTTTTGATCAGTTTCAGCTTGTAGAGTATTTGCACTAACTTCGACAATCCCTTTGATTGTATCCAAGTTAACGCCCTTATTTAAATTATTTTTCAGTGCAAGTATTTCACCATCCAATTCCTTCTTAATTTTTTCAATCTTCTTACTAACTTCAGAATTTGTGGCATGGTTTTTTCTTAAAACATCAAATTTAGCATCAATCTTCTTCTCAACACTAGCTTGCATCTGGTTTAATTTTCCATTAATCGACTGTTGCACATTATTTACACTAACATTAACAATACCCTTAAATATATCCAAATTAACAGTTTTATTTAAATTAGCTTTAAATGCATTCAAGTTCTCATCCAATTCCCTCTTAATTTTATCGATCTTGTCACTAACCCAGGTGTTTGTTGCGAGATTGTTCCTTAAATTGTCTAGTTCATTTTCGATTCTATTCTCAACAGCAGTCTGCATATGATGTATGATATCACTAATATCCTCAGCCACTTTGGAATTTGAGGCGTCTATTTTTATTTGAATATCACTCACCACATTATCAATCCGTAGATCTATTACGCCAAGTATTCTAGATAGGTGACGCTTATTAACAGAATCCTGATCGTGTATAGGATCTGCTACACGACAAATACGTTTACCGCCAATATCAACATCACCTTCCTCTGTTAATGGCAGAGATGGCTTTTGACGTTTAACGCTAGCTTTACCGTTGCTAAGATATCGGCCAAATTTGTCTACACTCATGACGATACTGATGAAAAGAATGAGAGTATTAAATATTTATTCAATTACGCCGCATTCTTTAAGCTCCTCGATGATGGACTGCATTTCATTATGGGTACTTTCATTGCCAGAATCCCGAGAGGCCTTCAAAAGTTTAAGACGATCCACGAGCTCGTTTATGTCTTCCCAATAGACATATTGATATCTATCATGGGTGTTGGAAACAAGCATGCTGCCTATATCTCCGCCAGACCATGTTTCTGGAGTCGAACTGGAATATTTAGCAAGAAGAGGTTTTATTATTTCACGCCATTTGTGGCCTCTAGTCCCCCTCAAGTTATTTTTGGGTTGGAACAGTTTGCGATGCACATTAGTTTCGTGTAAAATATCATAGTAATGTGATAATTCCTCCTCATTATATCTACTTGGGCTAGTTTTAAATATTAATTCATAAAGACCACGAGAACCCGTAAACAGCTTATTATTGATTATTATGTCTTTACCATCTAGATATAATGTATGCCCACCCAATTTCAATCTATTTGTTTCGGGTTCGAATGTAACACCATACGTTGTATCATATACATTGCTTGTATCTTGAAAAAGACCTCGCACAAACTCTCTCGGTAAAGGATTAAGATCTCCATAAAACGTGTTATGTGAATGCGGATCCTCTTCCACCAATGGATTAGACTGCTCATCGAATGGATTAATCGAAGAGCTCTTTTCTATCTCTTGTTTTTTTATCAGCTTTCCTCTATTTTTCAAAGTGTTTGTAATATTCATTATGGGCTCCTTAATTGTTTGTGTTTCCTGTTTTATTGTCGTGTTCAAACCTTCTAGGTTCTCAGTAATGGGCTTAAACATTTTTCGTATTAAATAATCTTCATCGGAACGATTAAGCTTCAATTGCATATACTTATTCCTAATAACTTTACTTGCCTTAATAATATCACGCTTCAATTTCTCATAATCCATTTTTCTACTATTAACTGCCTGCCTGCGCATGATTATTTGCAGACAGATATATATTAACTGAATAAAATGAATAATTCACCAGCATATATAGCGATCAAAACCCTTCCTATAACGACCATTATGCAAATCACTATCCTTGTCTATCACCAGGAATCCGTATTTATCTTTCCAACACTCACCACAAACCGATTTAAACCGCTCAAATGACATGTCAACTCCAACATGATCGTTGTAAATATGTTGTAGATTTGTATTATCCTGCTTAAATAATACCAAAAAATTAGCATTATCCCTAACTAGCTGTTTCGGAATACTAGTATAAGTTTGACATAAATAAAAGCTATCAACACACTTATGTCTACCCATACAAAAATATTTTCTAATATTGTTTTGCTTGTCGCACGCCACATCGTCAAAAATGAATATCGAATTTCTCTCAGCCTCCATGGGGTCTATTATATCATCATTCTCCTTACAAGGAAAATATTTCACATCTTTAACATTATTTAAAACATTCTCCAACAGCTTATATTTAGCTTGATATAAAGACTTGGAATAAATGTATACGTTTTCGAACTTGAGACCATTTTCATTGAATAATAACGATAGCATGAGATTTGTTTTCCCAGAGTTTGATGCACCACAAAGTAGCGCTCTAATGGAGTTCGGTAGTAGGCTGCTATGTTTCCGAAATTTACCCTTTTCATCAACGTCCAAATCCAAGTTGATTATTTCAAGTGCATCCTTCTGCTTCACAAGTCTCATGGTGAATGAATTATATATAAATTGTTGGATGTTTATAAAGCTAATTCATTTCGATGCTAACTTTTAAAGAGGGCGGAGGTGTCGTGAACTCGATAATCAACAAGTTGCCTATAGAGCTTCACCTGCCAGGTGGGTACATGTATTGTGGTCCTGGTACAAAGCTCCAGAAACGTTTAGCACGAGGTGATCCCGGCATTAATCCATTGGATGCGGCTTGTCGGGAACACGATATCGCATATTCACAACATAAAGATTTAAAAGATAGACACGAGGCAGATTTGATATTGCAAGAAAAAGCTTGGAATCGTGTAAAGTCAGCAGACGCAAGTGTTGGTGAAAAGACAGCAGCCTGGTTGGTGACTAACGCAATGAAGGCCAAAAGAAAATTTGGTATGGGCTTAAAGAAAAAAACTTTTAAAAAAATAGTGTGCACCAATGTTAAGAAGACTCTTAAGCGATTCGGGGGTGATATTAAACAGGGTGCTAAATCATCATTGGCAGCAGCTAAGGTTGCAATCAAAGAGGCTGGAGGTCGAAAACATATTAAAACCCCCAGAATAATCCCCATACCGAAAGTTGGAGGCGTATTGCCACTCATACCAATATTCGCCGGGCTAAGCGCTCTCGGCTCACTGGCAGGCGGTGTAAGTGGTATAACACAAGCAGTACTCAAAGCGAAAGCGGCTCGAAGTCAATTACGGGAAGCTGAAAGGCATAATAAAACTATGGAAGCTATCGCATTAAAAGGTAAAGGATTATATCTGAAGCCATATAAGCGAGGCTTAGGTTTATATCTAAAACCATCAAAAAACTAATAAGTCGACTGCCTCAAAGAGCATTAACCGATCATGATATTTTGAAATATGCGAAATATATTCACCATTTTAGAGGTGTATTTATGAGGGATACTCTACCAAAATCACCCAACAAAAATGAAAGCGCAGTCGTTAATTTGGATAGCATTAAAGGATCGGGAACACATTGGGTCTGTTATAAGAAGAGAGGTTCTAATATATACTATTATGATTCGTTTGGCAATTTAAAGCCTCCACCGGAATTGATAGAATATTTTAATAGAAAGGGACCTAATAAAATAATGTATAATCATAAACGATACCAAAATTTCAATACATTCAATTGTGGTCACTTATGCTTAGAATTCCTACTAAATAATATATAATCGTATGTTCATATATCAATATATTAGTCATGTCGTACACTTTCACCCTGAAGGGCACAAAATCAGTGCTTTCTGTTGATTATTATCCGCCTATTGAATTGAATCCCCACTATGAATATGTTCTGGGTCTAATAGGATTTAATAGCTACAATTCGATTCCCAACATTGTAGAGGGCTGTAACAAATTTTATTATGATAATGACAAAGTTATTACAATTCCCACAGGATCTTATGAGATAAGTGATATCGCCGATTTCTTGATGAATGCGATGCCTAGAGGTGCAATATCCCTCAAACCAAACAACAATACAATAAAGTGTGAAATTAAAAGCAAATATGAAATAAATTTTGGACCTAGAGACTCTATAGGAAGCATATTAGGTTTTAGTGGGAAGCTATTACCAGCCGATCAAAAACATGAATCGGATTTACCTGTCAATATTATAAAAGTGTCGACAATAAGAATTGAGTGCAATATCACAACATCAGCCTACAACGATAGTCGTTTATCCCACACGCTCTACGAATTTTCTCCACAAGTTGAAGCTGGGTTTTCGATTAATATAGCGCCCGAGCATATAATATATCTACCAATTAATTCTAAGCGTATCGATAATATCACATTAACACTGCTCGATCAAGATGGTGATGCCGTAAACTTTAGAGGCGAGCAAATCATTGTTAGATTAGAATTAAAAAGAGTTTCATAATGGGCCTTTCATTTCGCAAACGTTATATAACTTCCTCACCCCCACAACGGAAGATCACTTCAACATCTAAACTCAAGCAGTTAACATCGGCCAATATAATATTTTTACAATCGTTAGGCTTTCGAGTAAAAAATGGAGGAAAAGCTATCAATATTTGAAGGTGTACATTTTGACGAAGTTATAACGAAAGAAGAGTATCACACATATTATCCGAGAACACACAATTTCAACTTAAATGATGAAGTTCGCATAAGTATTCAAAATCAAGATATATACACACTACCTTCCGAGAGTTATATATACATAGAGGGGAAATTTAAACCTGATGATAATGGTACGGGTCTACCTGAATTAACAAACAATGCATACGCTTTTTTGTTTGATCAGATTCGATATGAGCTTAATGGTGTAGAAATCGATCGCGCAATGAAGCCAGGAATCAGTTCTACGATGAAAGCATTAGTTTCATATAATGAAGATGAAAGTCGAATGTTGTCGATTGCTGGGTGGGGACCATTCGCACAGCGGCAAGCAACACTCTCCAATAACAAGTTCAACGCATGCCTTCCATTGAGCATGCTTTTAGGCTTCTGTTCCGATTACAGGAGGGTTATTATTAACGTCAGTCAAGAATTAGTCCTAATTAGAAGTAAAACGGATGAAAACTGCTATCAAAACAAGACCGCTGATGGTACAAAAAAGGCCTCAATCGAGATTGAAAAGATTGAATGGCGGGTGCCACATGTAAGCGTAAATGATCAGACACGCTTAAAGTTCCTAAACACCCTTAAAACCAATAAACCGATATATTTAACATTTCGTAAATGGGAATTATATGAACTTCCAGCTTTGCGTGCAACGAAAACTGACATTTGGCCTGTTAAAACTAGCACTAATCTAGAGAAACCCAGATATGCTATTATAGCGTTTCAACGCAACAGAAAAGATAACTTTCAGAAAGATGCATCAGGCTTTGATCACGCTTCAATCACAAATATTAAATTGCATTTAAATTCAGAATATTACCCATATAGCGATATGAATATAGATATGAGTAAAAAACTATATGCCCAAGCATATCTAATGTACACAAAATTTCAATCGAGCTATTATGGAAACACTCGCGGCCCCCTCATGAGCTATGAGAAGTTCCACGATTCAGCACTTTACGTAATAGACTGTTCGAAGCAGAATGAGAGCTTAAAATCATCCACCGTCGATGTTAAGCTTGAGATGCAGTGCCAGGAGACGTTTAGCGAGGACACCTCTTGTTTATTATTAATTTTACAAGATTGTGTCGTTGAATATAGTGCACTGACAGGCACTGTTAAGAAAATTATATAACATTCAGTCAATCGCGAGACATCATGGCTAAAAGAGGTGCAATTGACACTCGAGATCAACTTCAATCATTCCTTATTATAGACATACAAGGTTATGCGATTCAACATTTCGATCCAAAAGAGATGAGCATAAGTGACGGAGAAAGGAGCATCCATTTTTTATTTAAACCTAGCATTGAATTCCATCTATTATCGAAGAAAGATCAGAGGACCGTTCGATGGCTTGAAAATAATTATTTAAATATAGAATACTCTACTGGTTATGTATATTTTAAGGACATTATTAACTTGTTAAAAAATATCTGTAACTCATATAATAGAGTGTATGTTAAAGGACATCAAAAAAAGGAGCTACTTAAGCAATATGTTGATATTGACATAATTAACTTGGAATATTTTAATGATGTACCAAAGCTTATTAAAAATATCAATCATTGTTTTTATCATAATAATAAAACTAATGAAGAATGTATATGCACGCAAAATAATATTATAACTCTATGCAATTATCTAAAAAATAAAGAATTATTTTAACCTTATTATTTTTATTTCAATCCACCTATACATATTAATAATAATATTATAGCAAAATAGTATACGTATGAACATGTCTATACATGTATAAAAGGCCCGCCGAGACGGCACCAATCCGAGGTAGGTATGTAAGCGAGAGATTTTTTATACATTTACATTAATTAACCATCGCCTGCCCTAAAAAAGGATCACCCGGACGACCTCCATTCGATGCAGGTATGAGACCGAAAAATATAAGTGCATTCCTTAGAACACGGCTCGAGCGTGAGATCGGAATGTGCCCGCCGCTAATTGCATCTGGCCGCATACGTATATATGTATATATATGTATGCGCGGGAAAAAAAAAAGGTCTTTCTCTTTATGCATCACTCCATTTGTGTGGGAACCTGACGCAGATGGATGTATACGTCACGAATGAGTATCTATATATGCGTAGATCGTCATCTTTAATTTCATTATAACCAGTATCGTCGAACAGTCAACATCGTTTTTAGTGCTTGTTTGTGTTTTACTACAAGGTATTTAGAAAGCCTAATTTATATAATATTAACTTGCAATATTTTACATTAGTTTTAAAATTTTATAGGACTTTTTAAAAATTGTTTTTCTCAATTATAAGGTTATTTTTTAAATAATTTAATGGTATATATTTTATTAATATTTTATTAATATTTTATTTTTTTATTAATATTTTATTTTTATATACAATTAATCCAGGGTGCTTCAAAGTATTTTATACGCATTTAGTAGCTTCTTTATATTGTTTTTCTTTCTTTTTTTTAATTTTTATAAGGTTTTAAAGGGTTTTATCAATAAATTTTCAATAATACAAGTATTTTTTAGTTAAATATACGCTGATCATAGTTTTTCTACTACTCTAAAATTTTATGCGACTTTTAAAAATTGTTTTTTCTCAATTATAAGGTTATTTTTTAAATAATTTAATGGTATATATTTTATTAATATTTTATTTTTATATACAATTATCCAGGGTGCTTCAAAGTATTTTATTTGTATTTAGTAGCTTCTTTATATTGTTTTTCTTTCTTTTTTTAATTTTTATAAGGTTTTAAAGGGTTTTATCAATAAATTTTCAATAATACAAGTATTTTTTAGTTAAATATACGCTGATCATAGTTTTTCTACTACTCTAAAATTTTATGCGACTTTTAAAAATTGTTTTTTCTCAATTATAAGGTTATTTTTAAATAATTTAATGGTATATATTTTATTAATATTTTATTTTTATATACAATTATCCAGGGTGCTTCAAAGTATTTTATTTGTATTTAGTAGCTTCTTTATATTGTTTTTCTTTCTTTTTTTTAATTTTTATAAGGTTTTAAAGGGTTTTATCAATAAATTTTCAATAATACAAGTATTTTTTAGTTAAATATACGCTGATCATAGTTTTTCTACTACTCTAAAATTTTATAGGACTTTTTAAAAATTGTTTTTATCAATTATAAGGCTGTTTTTAATAATTTAATGGTGTATATTTTATTAATATTTTATTGAATATTATTTTTATATACAATTATCCAGGGTGCATCAAAGTATTTTATTTGTATTTAGTAGCTTCTTTATATTGTTTTTTTTTTTAATTTTTAGGTGCGTAAATTTATATTATTAAATTGATTATTTTATAAGGTTTTATCAATAAATTCTCAATAATACAGGTATTTTTTAGTTAAATATATGCGGATCATAGTTTTTCTACCACTCTAAAATTTTATAGAACTTTTAAAAATTGTTTTTCTCAATTATAAGGCTAGCGAATCAGTCAAATAAATTAGCAATTTAAATATATTAAAAATTAGGCTTCAATACCTTTTTGTTCTTTTAAATTTATTATATTAATTATTTTTAATTTGTTTTTCATAGAATGAATTGCATCATTTGCGGAAAATCCTTCACCCGGCGCGACAACATGAAGCGGCATGTGAATACCCTCCACCGCAATTTTGTTTGCGGTATTTGTGGAGAGGGTGTGGATACATGTGAGCATGTTGCGGGACCACCTAAGAAGGTGGCCAAAGTAGATGTTACACCATCCACAAGTTCTAATAGACCTGTGGATGTTGCACCATCTACCAGTCGAGATGCGCCTCAGAGAAGCTGTTGTGGGTTGATGTTCCCTAATAATTCTCTGTATAGGGGGCATCTTCGCACACAGCAGCATTTGAAAAATAATACATTTATGCTGCCGGATGGAGTGTTCAAAATTAATTCATCATTTAAAAGCCGGGTCGCGAGTTATAAAATTTTAGGTGATGAAAGTGCTGACATCACAAATTTTTTATCGAAATTGAGAACTAAAGTGTGCAGCCTGATTAACAATGTTCTGGCCAAGGTCGTATCGTTTATTAAGGTACAGTTAGAGCTATTTGCTCATTATGCTAAAACCGTAGCTGATGAGGAAATAGTCGACTTAAAGTCCTTCAATACTCGGTACGTCATTGTCACCGAGTCTTCAGACTTAGAGGATGTTTTTGATCAGGCTGCTGCCATCATAAAATCGAAAGCTGAAGAGTTTTCGGATAGGGGGAGCAATTGGACACTTAAGATGGTCTCGCATTTAGAGGTTAACATCAACAGTTACCAACCTCTTGGGGGATCATCTTATTTGGAACTACCTCCCTCTATCCGAAACAAGAAAGCATGCATCAACGTTAGGAACCGGGATGATGCATGCCTGGGTTGGTCGCTTGTAGCAGCACTCCACCCGGCAGACATGCATGTAGATAGAGTTAGTAGTTATCCTCATTACTCCAGCGTCCTAAATTTAGAGGGTATTCAATTCCCGGTTAAAATTAAAGATATTTCAAAAATTGAGAATATGAACAATTTAAGTATTAACGTTTACGGTTTGGCTATTAATGATGAAACAAAAAATCATGAGGTGGTGGGGCCAATTCATTTCACTAAAAGCAGAAAAGATATCCACATCAATTTACTCCTAATTGATGATGGAAACAGATCACATTATGTTTTGATTAAAAATCTGTCCAGGCTAGTCTCATCTCAAATCGATAAACATGGTCATGAAGCTCACATCTGTGATGGGTGTTTAATTAATTTCAGCACCATCGAAAAATTAAACGCCCATCAACAACACGATTGCAACCATGTGTATACGGTACTACCCTCAACCGACGCGCGTAAAACAAAATTTGGAGATATGCTACCCGAAAATATTTTACGTTTCGATAGTCACCATAAGAAAATGTCCGTTCCGTTCGTCGTTTATGCGGATTTTGAAAGTATTCTCCAACCGATTCACACATGCAGCCGTGATCCAGCTAGTTCGTATACGAATAAAACATTCAAACACGTTCCCTATAGTTTCGCATATCAAATTGTATGTTCGTTTGATGCAAAGTTGAATAAATTTGTCACGTATGCCGGTTTAGATTGCTCAACGGTGTTTGTCCAAAAATTGATAGAAGATGTTAAGCTAATCTATGAAAATTATTTAAAGACTATCGTGCCGATGAAAACTTTAAATAATAGCGAGCGAAAATTATATAATGAGGCCGTGATTTGCCACATTTGTGAGCTGTCTCTCAACGGAGATAGAGTGAGAGATCACTGCCACATTACGGGAGCGTTTCGAGGGGCCGCTCATTCTAATTGTAATCTAAACTTCAAAGTTCCGAAATTTGTCCCTATCTATTTTCACAATTTGAGCGGGTATGATAGCCATCTATTTTTAAGAGATTTGGCACAACAAAATTTAGATATTGACGTAATTCCTATTAATAAAGAAAGATATATCAGTTTCAGCGCGAAAGTTTTGGTTGGTGACTACACAGATAAAAAATCGGGCGAGAAAAAAAATGTTTATATAAAACTACGGTTTTTAGATAGTTTTCGATTCATGGTGTCTTCTATCGATAAGCTTGCACAAAATTTGAGCCCGCAAGACTTTGTCAATGTTAGGCGGGCGTTTCCACTAGATTCACATTTCCATTTAATTAGAAAGAAGGGTGTATTCCCCTATCAATACATAGATACCTTTGGGCGATTGAACGAATCGACCTTACCAGCAAAACGCGATTTTTTTAATTCATTAACGAATGTTGATATTTCGGATGTTGAATATCAACATGCGCAAACTGTATGGAATACGTTTGGATGTCAAAATTTATTAGAGTACTCAAACTTATATTTAAAATCAGACGTTTTACTTTTGGCAGATATTTTTGAAAATTTCAGGAAAATTTGTCGGGATACATACAGTCTGGATCCGGCTCAATATTACACCAGCCCGGGCTTGTCTTGGGATGCTATGTTGAAGCATACCAAAATTGAGCTGGAGCTACTCATAGACATCGACATGCATCATTTTGTTAAGCGGAGTATCAGGGGTGGGTTGTGTCAAGTATCATTGCGGCACGCTACGGCAAATAATAAGTATATGCCTAATTATGATGCGAGTGCTCCTAGCTCGTATTTAGCTTATTGGGACGCGAACAATTTGTACGGGTGGGCAATGTCGCAGTATCTACCATTCGGTGGGTTCAGTTGGGCTAGTCAGGATGAAATTGACAATCTAAATATATCTGGGGTCGCTGATGATTCGCCGATTGGCTATTTTTTGGAGGTAGATGTCATGTACCCTGTAACTTTGCACGATGAGCATAACGACCTTCCTTTTCTGCCCGAAAACATGGTGCCTCCCACGTCTAAATTTCAGTATAAAAAGTTGATCGCGAATTTACAGAACAAAGAGAAATATGTCATACACTATCAAACGTTAAAGCAAGCATTACATTTCGGCCTTAAAATCACCAAAATTCACCGCGTTTTAAAATTCAACCAGTCAAACTGGCTTCAAACTTATATCGACCTAAACACCAGCCTACGTCAGCATGCTAGGAACGATTTTGAAAAGGACTTCTACAAGCTTATGAACAACTCCGTATATGGTAAAACCATGGAGAATGTTGATAAGCGAGTAGAAGTCAAATTGGTCACACGTTGGGAGGACCATGGCAAAAGTCGCGGGGCTGGTAGTTTAATCGCGAAACCGAATTTTAAAAGTGTTAGTATTTTTTCCGAAAACTTTGTGGCTGTCCAGATGGGGAAGCTGAGAGTCGTATATAATAAACCTATTTATATCGGCTTCTCCGTCTTGGAGCTATCAAAGCACCTGATGTATGACTTTTTCCACAATTTTTTGAGACGCGTGTATGCAGAAAAGGTCCGTCTGTGTTATATGGATACGGATAGTTTTATCTTAAAAGTAGAAACAGACGATATATACAGCGACATGAAAAAAAATATATCAAAATTCGATACATCGAACTTTTCGGCAAATAATGTCTACAGCATAGCACCTCAAAACAAGGCTGTTTTAGGTTTATTTAAAGACGAAAATGCGGGTAATATAATGTGTGAATTTGTCGGATTGCGCGCAAAAATGTATGCTTTAGAGGTTGAGGGTAGGGAGATTAAAAAGGTTAAGGGTGTTAAAAAGAACGTTGTGCGGGATGAGATTAGTCTGGCAGATTACAAGCACTGTTTATTGAATAATGATATTTTATTAAGGGAGCAAAATCTTTTTCAAATCAAACTACATGAGATTTATACCGTCAAGCAAAATAAATTGAGCCTATCACCTCACGATGATAAACGCAGGGTTAATGAGGATGGCGTTCATACTCTCGCCTGGGGGCATTATAAAATCGACTCACCAGCTCCTTAGATGGTCGCTGCACATGCCTCGGGTGCAGCTGCTCTACCGCTTCAAATTGGGTAAGTACCCCCACCCTTTTTGTGTAAGTACCCCCACCCTTTTTTTGTTTGCTTCTCACTGTAATTTTCTCCCACTAAATCAGTATTAGTTTGTTTGCATTCGAGTTCACACATATTCTTTAACCTCTAACATTAAAATGGAAGCTAGTAAGAATACAAAATTATTATGTACATAAACTTATATCTATATATTTTTTAATTCTTTTCAGAAACTTATAATGAATTTATTGACGATTCACTTAAAATGATTGACGATAATATCGTTAAGGAAAAACAACTGATTGGGCAGTCATCATACTTCCTCAACAAATGCGGTTCGAAATGGGTGAATATCGGCCTTAGTCCGGCTGCTGGATTCGTGCCCATCATCCAGATTCGATCGCCTGCAAGCTGCGTATTCTTCACATTGGACGAGTGGGAAGAATTTTGTAAGACGGAGGGTTGCAGTCCGAATCATCAAATTCGAACGTCAACATTTAGAGATACTAGCGTAATTGTATTAAGCAGTCGCAATCAGCAACTGGTATTGTCCTCCGATACCTATAGCAATTTGTTTAATTTGCGACTGCTCATTAAGAGTAAATTAGAATTTTTAGTAAATAGTAATTTCATAACATTTTATAAAATGATCTTAACCGCCTGCATGGCATTAACTGGAGATTTATATACGAATGTATCAAAATTACTTGTTGATCATTGTAATTCATTTAACGCTTTCCTTATGATGGAAGTGCTACATATTAGTTATAATTCGCTTTACTATGACTTTGAGGTCATGAAACTTGGAGATATTGTTAATTTAAAATAATATTGTTAATTTATGAATAATAATAAATAAATAAATTGTTTTTCTTAAAAAAATATATTGTTTGTTTTATTTTATTTTATAAGTAAGATATACATTTCAAGCATGCGGCTATCACAGAAGCAGACAGCCGTTGCGGTTTCCGCTGGAAACATGTTTAGACCTGTTTGAAGTACATTGAGAAGCGCGATAGCAAGCCTGGTAATTTATTCAGGAATTCTCTAGAAACAAAGACCATCTTGATGGTCCGCCATTTTGTCTGACGTCACCTTAGTTTGGCTAGTGACCGTGAGAGGATGCTGCATTAGTTAGGTTGGCAATCATGAGAGATGCCATTTCTTGGTTAGTGGCTGTGAGAGGGCGTCATGGTATTTGGGTTGGTAATGATGAAATCTGCAATTTTTAGTTTGGTTAGTGGCCGTCAGAGGGCGCCACATTGGGTTGGTAATGATGAAATCTGCAATTTTTAGTTGGGTTGGAGGCCGCGAGGGGGCGCCACATCACTTGGGTTGGTAATGATGAAATCTGCAATTTTAGTTGGGTTGGTAATGATGAAATCTGCAATTTTAGTTGGGTTGGTAATGATGAAATCTGCAATTTTTAGTTGGGTTGGCGACCGCGAGGGGGCGCCACATCAGTTGGGTTGGCAGAGGGCGCCACTAGGGCGAGGGGGGTGAGGGGGAGCTGGGTGAGAGGGGGAGGAGTGGTCCAGAATCGGCATAAGTACCCTACTAAAAGAAATGGAAAAAGTAATTATCGAAGGAACTAGAAAAATGATGATAGAAGAATGGGCCTAAAAAATTTAAAATATACCACGTAGCGAATATAACGCTTATATAAGAAATTTAAATCCATGAAGAAATCCATGAAAAGATATGGTATTGTGGAAAGATAGATAAATATGATTTAAAGTTGCCTCATAAGTAAAGCCATGAGAAGATATGGAATTATGGGAAGAAATAGAAAAATGATTAAAATTGATGTATAACCGAAAAAGGGTACATTAGCACGAAAAAGTGCAAGATAAAATAAAGTATGCTCCGTTGTATAGGAAAGAAATAGTTGACAAAATGTCAAAAACAATTACAATAAGAAATAATATGTGAAGTAATAAATACAATTTATGTGTATACATACACAAGGTATATTGAGAATAGGCCACCGGCATTCTAGTAAAATACAAATTCGATACATTACAGGCAAAACGCAGAATAAAAACAAAAGAAGAAATATGGTACCTAAGAAAAATTTTCTGAAGGCAACTATTAAATATCAAATACACACACAGGGAAGAAAGAAAAACATACGCACACCAAACAGATATCAACTAGTGTTCACCATCCAACAGATACATAAAAAATAAATAAAGAAACAGTTACACAAGAAATAAATATCATCTTAGCACCAATATCCATATACAGGGATAAGCCAATAAATACAATTTGGAATAAATTTTCACACACAACAACAACTTATATTATTACAAACATATGACACATACTGTACTGAAAACTTAAATATTAGGACATTAGCTATAAGTACACATAAATATAATAGTTCTTTAAAAATCAAAAAAAAAATATATAAAATATTATCTTTACATAGAATAGATACATTAATTATTTCAAAGTAGTACCATACATAAGTATTTTCAAGTCGTTATAACGAACGCACATTTTCATAAATAAAAATCTACCTTCGTTAAGGGGCAAATTGAACTAGTCTCGTATATGATCCTAGACTATTCAAATACACATAATTAGTTACGAGTTACAATACTCATTTTTTTTACTTGTAAGTTTGTTATTAGGGACGAACCCTTGTACATGTTGAAATGTTGTAGTTGCCATTGATTTACTTATACAAAGGAGAGAAACAACAATGCACACAGAATCCATCCCACTTAAGCAAATTAGCAAACAATTATATCTTGGTCATGTAGTTTATTTGAAAAGTTAAGATTAAAGAAATTAGCATAAAAACCTAACTATATTAGTGAGAACAAATTTACATACACAGAAACGCACTATACAGTCTTATACTTATATGACATATATTATTTTCAATCTTTCATTATCATTACACATTGAGTTTTGACAAAGCATCATGTCTAACACACACAACACATGCATTTAGAACATACCAATATGGCCGATATAAAAATGCCAATTATGACTAAATCAAAACATAATCATAAATTGTACATACTAGGAGTGACACTCCAAAGCTCGTTGATTGTATATCTCGTGTTTTTAAAAGCACAAATAGAATTATTGACCTAGAAATATTCAATAGCATCATTTAATGTAAAGCATGGACGTTCATTCTTTGAACGCCCATTATTAAGTCAAATACAATGTAACTCGGTGAGGAAACCAATTTTAATGTGAAAACATAAATTAACTACAGCCTTTTCTATATTTAGAACAGATTTGAATTAGGGCATGAATATCAATAGGGTTGTAATTTAAGTACAAACAGCATTTGAAGTATCCCTAAGAGACCTAGATCACATGTCATATTAAAGCTAGAATTTCGTGACTAAATTTAATAATTGCCTGGTATATGAAGCTAAATACTCCAACTGCACATATCACAGCACAGTTAGGATTAGGAATTGTCATGAATTGCGCCCTTACTAATGCATAATTATCGAAAGCATCATTTCTAATTTAGACCAAGTAGCCATCATGAATAAACGTCAAACATCAATTTGTAAAATTTAGTAAAACACCATAAATATAAACATGTTGGGCCAATTACAGACACGAAGGACATGCATAATTAAGTGCCCTACCAAACTAAAGCCATTAGCAAGAATTTACTAATAAAATCAATATTTAATTTGACATGTAAAAAACTGAATAAGTGTCGCTACAAAAATACCAAAAAGGGATATTTAAAATTAATCCTTGGCACTGTTATATGTGAATGATTTGATAAAATTTTAATAACCCATTGAGCAAGATAATTCATTACTAAAATAGAATAGGAAACTGACTTTGAATTGAAATTTAAAATACGCATTACGCAATTTATTCTTAAATGCACAGATTTTAATCAAATAAAAAACAGAAATAAATTTGAATGTATTTAGTAATTAAGTTAGTATGTAAACCAGCTCCACATAAAGTCCAAATATCCTTATTTTTGGATAAAATCCAAAAATAATAACATTTAAATATTTTTTTGCACATGACTGTACAAATGTATCAAAAAGCGACGCTAAAAATGCCATTCTCATTAAAATTCCTAAAAGCAATATTCAGAGATTTACACGTACTGAAAATATATTATTAAATTTTTATAAATGTAAAAACTACAGAATAACATCCTTTAGCATTGTAAACTAATCAAACATTATTATAAACAATTAAAATATAATCTCCAACGACTTTGGGTTCGAGATTATAAACAATCGCCCACCTTGACCTATATATAAGGTATACATACTCCAGACGAGGTCATTCATTTTTTTGTCATTGATTGATTCATAACCCGACGAGTACGTTGTGAGTCATCATCCAGTTAGTAAGTCAGTGGGTCATCGTCAAGGTTGACACCATTGAAAATAAATCCAGCAATAGTTCTGAATTACCAATACGAACGAGCGAAGATAGGCACCACTGAAGCTGAAAAGAGAAGAGAATATAAACAAAGATTCTAACCTCCAATAAGTCGAAACAGACACATCAATTAAATTACAATAAAGGGGAAGAAAAATACACTTACTGATACTGAAGATTACGAACCAAGACCGGCCGAAGGAGCATCCCTGAGCTGAAGATCCCGCTTGCTGTTAAATTCCAACACCGCTACCGAAATTCATCCCGTCGGAGGTTCCATAATATCCGAAGAACAACCAGCTACAAGGCCCGTTCCAGTTCACCATACGGACCCCGTTCTAAAGCTAACGAACATTTTTCATATGTTAAACTGAAGGTATTGTGAAAGTTTTTACAAGTATTTACGACATCCAAAGAGGTGTAACGTCAAAGCCATAGTATTTATATAGAACTAATGTATATAATTGTAGTTTTTTTATTGAGATTAAAGTCAATATCAATTCGTTCAAAGTCAGATTAGTATTAAAAGTCACAAGATTCAATTTATTAAGAAGTAAATAGTTTGGTGTTCGCATTCACATAATATTTAAGGCATTTTTAAATTACAACGTCAGTCACGTTTTATGTAGGTAAACCTAACCTATCTAGATATACAAGCAACTAAATAAGGCTAAATAACATGCAAAATATTAACAGTAACTTACGTACCGTAAAATTGTGGTTCTCCAGTTACAATCAGTTTAGAAAACTTAATTAGATAATTTTGGGACGTCATTTCTGTCCACGTACATTTCATATTTTGCACTCAACCGCTGTACTATTCTTAGGTGGATATTTGTACAATTTATAGTGGAACTGTGTGCCATTATTCTTGTTGTTAGATAATTTTCATACAAATGTTTTATTTTCTCTCCTAATAAAGATACTCCAACTGCAACATATTTACTAGATTTGTAACCTGTTTTGTTTAAAATATAAAGAATTGTTTTATATACCTGCGTTTATATTTGTATATTTGTTACGTAACGCCCACCATCAATCTCGTGGATTTTCGTCCACTATTTGCACGACGAGGAAGCGCATTTTATTTTGCCCACAGGTGTTTCATCATCTTCGAGGATTTGCCGACAGCTGCCACGGAAATAATTAAGCGTACAGGTAATGTGAGTGACTCTTGTAGCGTAGTTTTGTAGGACATGAACCCCCCCAACGACCCTGAGATAGAAAATTTATGAACCGTTCACGAGATTAACTGTATTCGAGTATAATTTACTAAATGCCGGAAACAAACCCCCTCTCTTTTCCTTTAAAATTAGATTATTGGCGTAAATCATAAGAGATAGGAAGGAGAGTTTCAAGCGCGAAACTTAGGACATGTTAAATTTAATACAACAATGTTAGGTACATTTCTTTGAGTTATTTAATTTAGACTTTCACTTGCTTACTAGTTAGTATTTGTAAAACTTAACTTAGATAACATTTCTCTCGTGAATTTTTGACAGTTTCTTTTTCAATTTTATTCTAATTAGTCTCATAGCTCTTTAAGAACACTTCACTGCTAGGGGTTTATAAGCACCCTACCCCCTATAGCAATATATATATATATATATATATATATATATATATATATATGATAAATATTGTTTTCTCGTCCGTACTATTAAATATTGGGTAGTGGATTCTCAGGATAATCGGACCGTTTCTGTTTAGAAATTAAAAACTCATTTATTCAAACTCTATATATTTCGCCACTGCTTTGTGGCTTCTTCAGGAGTGCTACAAAGAATTATTTTTGTTTTAACAATTAAGGTGGAACACTGTGTCAAATGATAAAAGTTTACTTACAATTTGAGTAATATGAAAAGGAAATACACTTTTTACATAGCCGTAAAAGTTGTAAAAACATCAGACAGTGAAACAACACGTTAAAAAAGACATCGACTAATAATAACTAAAAACACTTTATACATTTTTTAACAACTAAAATATCAAAGTATTACAACACAAAATACATTCTTAATTGTTTACAGTTGTATGTTACGAAGTGTGTGTCAGTCGTGTAAGCGATGTGTGTACTGCGGATATAGAGACCATGCTATTTTTCTTATAAACATTTATCTTTTTTTAATATCAATGTATTTACTCCAGCAGGTAGAAATGTGTTCGTTGTTAAAATCGTTCTTATTTTTATACTTATCTGTGTTATTTCGTATGAATACAAATTTGTGACTGTACAGGGTCTTACCTCAAAGTAAAAACTAAAATTGCCTAGTATGAATGAGCATCATTTCAACAAATTAGAATATATCACACTTAAACTATTGGTGTCTGTTTTGTAATTAATTGAACAACTCTCCCTGTTAATATGTATCATCTCAAGAACCAGTCTGTTTTTTTTATTCCGTTCCTTGTCCAGTACCTTAACCCCATCATAATCAAATCCATGACCCAAATCCACACAATGCACTGCCAAAGCACATGAGCGTTTTTTTATTTTACTGTCACTCTTGTGTTGTGTGAGTCTCTGTTTTAACAATTGTGACGTCTGCCCTATGTATACTCCTTCGCAATCCCGGCATGCAACTTTATAAATGACACTATCCTGACTCAGTATTGGTGTTTTATCTTTAGTTTTTGTAAATATCTGCCTTATTGTTAGGGGACTATATTTTGCTATCTTTATGTGAGTGTACATCCTAAACTGCTGAACTATTTGCTCCGTTAAGTTACTAATATAAGGCAATTTTTTGAATTGTGGCAGTTCATTGTCAATGACGTGATCAATTGGTCCATCAAAGGTATTGGAATTGAAAATCAGTTTGTCAACAACATGCCTGGGATAACCATTGTTGGTGAATATAGCGACTAATTTTTTTAAGTTTTTATTTATGAAAGTAGTATGACTAATGTGCGTAACCCGGTTTTTCATAGCTATAATAGTATTGTATTTCTGCGACAATGGTTGGTTAGAATAATAATTAATGAACCTGCCTGAGGCCGTAGGTTTTTGATACCAATCCAGTATAATGTGATTGTTATCATCTCTAATTACGAGAGTGTCCAAAAATGGAACAGAACGATTGGTTTCGGTTTCAATAGTGAATTGTAAGTGTTCATTAAAGGAATTGAATGTTTGCAAGGTTTGGTCTATCTTATCAAGAGGTACAGAACAAATCACATCGTCTACAAACTTGTAAATGAATGGTAACTGAAAAGGAAGAGTGCCAATGACTTCATCAAATAAGTAATCTAACGTAATAGTGGCTAAAATTGGACTTAAGGGAGAGCCCATCGGAACTCCAAAATTCTGTTTGTAATGTCTATTATCAAACGTAAAATGGCAATTATCAAACACAAAATCAATCAGTTGTATGAAATTATCTTTATTTATACTGCAATGGGGTTCTATAAAATTCCAATGAAGTTCTAAGATATCTTTAATCAGAGTTAACGGTATGTTGGTGAATAAGGATGTCACATCCAACGATATCAACACAAAATCATCCGGTATGACCATCCCCTGCATGTCATTAACAAATGTAAAAGTGTCTCTAATATTGTAGAGGGTTCTATCCGCCATGCCCTTGGATAATATGTTTGACAGTAATTTGGACAATCCATAAGTCACCGAACCAATAGAACTGACAATGGGTCTTAGCGGTATGCCAGGTTTATGTAACTTTGGTAAACAGTACAGTTTAGATGATATAGCATTATAGACCATTAGATTTTTTGCAGTGACATCCGAAATTTGCTGCATGTCTTTTAACTTTTTTATTAATTGGTTGTGGAGATTCTGAGTTCGCTTAGTTGGGTCAGCTGTTAATGGAGTGTAAGAAGATTGATCACCCAACAATTCCAATGTTTTGTTTAAGTATTCAGTTTTATCTAGGGCCACCGTGCAACTACCCTTGTCAGCCTGTAAGACGTAAACAGATGGATTGGTTTTTAAGAATTTTTTAGTCTCATTGTAAATTTTGAGATATGGAGAAGTCATGGAATGATTATGGGAGTTGGAAACAAAATTGGTCATAATATTGGTGACTTTAGCCCTACAAACATCCCTGCCCTCACTGGGCAACTCGCTAACAATATTCTCCACATCAGCTATTAATCTATTGATGTTTAAATCTTCGTTTGATGGAGTAATGCTGAATTTTGGGCCCAAAGAAAGAAAGTCGGAAATATGAGGTGGTATGTCAGTACTAGACAGATTTTTGAACCAATTGGTGTTATCATTGAACAAACTTTTTTTGGGTTCATGTGAAATGTCCCAGAGCTTATTGAATTTAATGATATTGTTACCTTTAACTCTTGTAAATTGTTTTTCATACGATAACCTTAACCTGTGTTGAAATTCACTTAAAATAGCAGTGGGCAGCAGTGTGTTCAAGTGTGAAACTATAGAATGTATATTGTTGTTAATGTGTTTAATATCTTGACATGTAATACTTATTTCAAAACTAAGAGTCTTTTTTTCTAACCTGATGCTGAACTGTGACGCTCGCCTGGTGTATCTGTTGTTGCCATCGGTTAACATGTTGCTGGTAATGCTGTGACGATCAGTAATGTGTCTGGGACGAATGCCAGTAGATCTGCATCTGAGTAGGAATATTCTTCTGTTTTTCTTATTTGCCAATTTGTTCGTCAGTGTCGCCATCCTTTTTAATTCTCTGGTGACTTTTATGCCATATTTGTTGGTTATATCTTGATAAAATCCCATCATTAAATGTGATAAATATTGTTTTCTCGTCCGTACTATTAAATATTGGGTAGTGGATTCTCAGGATAATCGGACCGTTTCTGTTTAGAAATTAAAAACTCATTTATTCAAACTCTATATATTTCGCCACTGCTTTGTGGCTTCTTCAGGAGTGCTACAAAGAATTATTTTTGTTTTAACAATTAAGGTGGAACACTGTGTCAAATGATAAAAGTTTACTTACAATTTGAGTAATATGAAAAGGAAATACACTTTTTACATAGCCGTAAAAGTTGTAAAAACATCAGACAGTGAAACAACACGTTAAAAAAGACATCGACTAATAATAACTAAAAACACTTTATACATTTTTTAACAACTAAAATATCAAAGTATTACAACACAAAATACATTCTTAATTGTTTACAGTTGTATGTTACGAAGTGTGTGTCAGTCGTGTAAGCGATGTGTGTACTGCGGATATAGAGACCATGCTATTTTTCTTATAAACATTTATCTTTTTTTAATATCAATGTATTTACTCCAGCAGGTAGAAATGTGTTCGTTGTTAAAATCGTTCTTATTTTTATACTTATCTGTGTTATTTCGTATGAATACAAATTTGTGACTGTACAGGGTCTTACCTCAAAGTAAAAACTAAAATTGCCTAGTATGAATGAGCATCATTTCAACAAATTAGAATATATCACACTTAAACTATTGGTGTCTGTTTTGTAATTAATTGAACAACTCTCCCTGTTAATATGTATCATCTCAAGAACCAGTCTGTTTTTTTTATTCCGTTCCTTGTCCAGTACCTTAACCCCATCATAATCAAATCCATGACCCAAATCCACACAATGCACTGCCAAAGCACATGAGCGTTTTTTTATTTTACTGTCACTCTTGTGTTGTGTGAGTCTCTGTTTTAACAATTGTGACGTCTGCCCTATGTATACTCCTTCGCAATCCCGGCATGCAACTTTATAAATGACACTATCCTGACTCAGTATTGGTGTTTTATCTTTAGTTTTTGTAAATATCTGCCTTATTGTTAGGGGACTATATTTTGCTATCTTTATGTGAGTGTACATCCTAAACTGCTGAACTATTTGCTCCGTTAAGTTACTAATATAAGGCAATTTTTTGAATTGTGGCAGTTCATTGTCAATGACGTGATCAATTGGTCCATCAAAGGTATTGGAATTGAAAATCAGTTTGTCAACAACATGCCTGGGATAACCATTGTTGGTGAATATAGCGACTAATTTTTTTAAGTTTTTATTTATGAAAGTAGTATGACTAATGTGCGTAACCCGGTTTTTCATAGCTATAATAGTATTGTATTTCTGCGACAATGGTTGGTTAGAATAATAATTAATGAACCTGCCTGAGGCCGTAGGTTTTTGATACCAATCCAGTATAATGTGATTGTTATCATCTCTAATTACGAGAGTGTCCAAAAATGGAACAGAACGATTGGTTTCGGTTTCAATAGTGAATTGTAAGTGTTCATTAGAGGAATTGAATGTTTGCAAGGTTTGGTCTATCTTATCAAGAGGTACAGAACAAATCACATCGTCTACAAACTTGTAAATGAATGGTAACTGAAAAGGAAGAGTGCCAATGACTTCATCAAATAAGTAATCTAACGTAATAGTGGCTAAAATTGGACTTAAGGGAGAGCCCATCGGAACTCCAAAATTCTGTTTGTAATGTCTATTATCAAACGTAAAATGGCAATTATCAAACACAAAATCAATCAGTTGTATGAAATTATCTTTATTTATACTGCAATGGGGTTCTATAAAATTCCAATGAAGTTCTAAGATATCTTTAATCAGAGTTAACGGTATGTTGGTGAATAAGGATGTCACATCCAACGATATCAACACAAAATCATCCGGTATGACCATCCCCTGCATGTCATTAACAAATGTAAAAGTGTCTCTAATATTGTAGAGGGTTCTATCCGCCATGCCCTTGGATAATATGTTTGACAGTAATTTGGACAATCCATAAGTCACCGAACCAATAGAACTGACAATGGGTCTTAGCGGTATGCCAGGTTTATGTAACTTTGGTAAACAGTACAGTTTAGATGATATAGCATTATAGACCATTAGATTTTTTGCAGTGACATCCGAAATTTGCTGCATGTCTTTTAACTTTTTTATTAATTGGTTGTGGAGATTCTGAGTTCGCTTAGTTGGGTCAGCTGTTAATGGAGTGTAAGAAGATTGATCACCCAACAATTCCAATGTTTTGTTTAAGTATTCAGTTTTATCTAGGGCCACCGTGCAACTACCCTTGTCAGCCTGTAAGACGTAAACAGATGGATTGGTTTTTAAGAATTTTTTAGTCTCATTGTAAATTTTGAGATATGGAGAAGTCATGGAATGATTATGGGAGTTGGAAACAAAATTGGTCATAATATTGGTGACTTTAGCCCTACAAACATCCCTGCCCTCACTGGGCAACTCGCTAACAATATTCTCCACATCAGCTATTAATCTATTGATGTTTAAATCTTCGTTTGATGGAGTAATGCTGAATTTTGGGCCCAAAGAAAGAAAGTCGGAAATATGAGGTGGTATGTCAGTACTAGACAGATTTTTGAACCAATTGGTGTTATCATTGAACAAACTTTTTTTGGGTTCATGTGAAATGTCCCAGAGCTTATTGAATTTAATGATATTGTTACCTTTAACTCTTGTAAATTGTTTTTCATACGATAACCTTAACCTGTGTTGAAATTCACTTAAAATAGCAGTGGGCAGCAGTGTGTTCAAGTGTGAAACTATAGAATGTATATTGTTGTTAATGTGTTTAATATCTTGACATGTAATACTTATTTCAAAACTAAGAGTCTTTTTTTCTAACCTGATGCTGAACTGTGACGCTCGCCTGGTGTATCTGTTGTTGCCATCGGTTAACATGTTGCTGGTAATGCTGTGACGATCAGTAATGTGTCTGGGACGAATGCCAGTAGATCTGCATCTGAGTAGGAATATTCTTCTGTTTTTCTTATTTGCCAATTTGTTCGTCAGTGTCGCCATCCTTTTTAATTCTCTGGTGACTTTTATGCCATATTTGTTGGTTATATCTTGATAAAATCCCATCATTAAATGTGATAAATATTGTTTTCTCGTCCGTACTATTAAATATTGGGTAGTGGATTCTCAGGATAATCGGACCGTTTCTGTTTAGAAATTAAAAACTCATTTATTCAAACTCTATATATTTCGCCACTGCTTTGTGGCTTCTTCAGGAGTGCTACAAAGAATTATTTTTGTTTTAACAATTAAGGTGGAACACTGTGTCAAATGATAAAAGTTTACTTACAATTTGAGTAATATGAAAAGGAAATACACTTTTTACATAGCCGTAAAAGTTGTAAAAACATCAGACAGTGAAACAACACGTTAAAAAAGACATCGACTAATAATAACTAAAAACACTTTATACATTTTTTAACAACTAAAATATCAAAGTATTACAACACAAAATACATTCTTAATTGTTTACAGTTGTATGTTACGAAGTGTGTGTCAGTCGTGTAAGCGATGTGTGTACTGCGGATATAGAGACCATGCTATTTTTCTTATAAACATTTATCTTTTTTTAATATCAATGTATTTACTCCAGCAGGTAGAAATGTGTTCGTTGTTAAAATCGTTCTTATTTTTATACTTATCTGTGTTATTTCGTATGAATACAAATTTGTGACTGTACAGGGTCTTACCTCAAAGTAAAAACTAAAATTGCCTAGTATGAATGAGCATCATTTCAACAAATTAGAATATATCACACTTAAACTATTGGTGTCTGTTTTGTAATTAATTGAACAACTCTCCCTGTTAATATGTATCATCTCAAGAACCAGTCTGTTTTTTTTATTCCGTTCCTTGTCCACACATTAGTCATACTACTTTCATAAATAAAAACTTAAAAAAATTAGTCGCTATATTCACCAACAATGGTTATCCCAGGCATGTTGTTGACAAACTGATTTTCAATTCCAATACCTTTGATGGACCAATTGATCACGTCATTGACAATGAACTGCCACAATTCAAAAAATTGCCTTATATTAGTAACTTAACGGAGCAAATAGTTCAGCAGTTTAGGATGTACACTCACATAAAGATAGCAAAATATAGTCCCCTAACAATAAGGCAGATATTTACAAAAACTAAAGATAAAACACCAATACTGAGTCAGGATAGTGTCATTTATAAAGTTGCATGCCGGGATTGCGAAGGAGTATACATAGGGCAGACGTCACAATTGTTAAAACAGAGACTCACACAACACAAGAGTGACAGTAAAATAAAAAAACGCTCATGTGCTTTGGCAGTGCATTGTGTGGATTTGGGTCATGGATTTGATTATGATGGGGTTAAGGTACTGGACAAGGAACGGAATAAAAAAAACAGACTGGTTCTTGAGATGATACATATTAACAGGGAGAGTTGTTCAATTAATTACAAAACAGACACCAATAGTTTAAGTGTGATATATTCTAATTTGTTGAAATGATGCTCATTCATACTAGGCAATTTTAGTTTTTACTTTGAGGTAAGACCCTGTACAGTCACAAATTTGTATTCATACGAAATAACACAGATAAGTATAAAAATAAGAACGATTTTAACAACGAACACATTTCTACCTGCTGGAGTAAATACATTGATATTAAAAAAAGATAAATGTTTATAAGAAAAATAGCATGGTCTCTATATCCGCAGTACACACATCGCTTACACGACTGACACACACTTCGTAACATACAACTGTAAACAATTAAGAATGTATTTTGTGTTGTAATACTTTGATATTTTAGTTGTTAAAAAATGTATAAAGTGTTTTTAGTTATTATTAGTCGATGTCTTTTTTAACGTGTTGTTTCACTGTCTGATGTTTTTACAACTTTTACGGCTATGTAAAAAGTGTATTTCCTTTTCATATTACTCAAATTGTAAGTAAACTTTTATCATTTGACACAGTGTTCCACCTTAATTGTTAAAACAAAAATAATTCTTTGTAGCACTCCTGAAGAAGCCACAAAGCAGTGGCGAAATATATAGAGTTTGAATAAATGAGTTTTTAATTTCTAAACAGAAACGGTCCGATTATCCTGAGAATCCACTACCCAATATATATATATATATATATATGATATTAAATTTTTATTTACATTTAATTCATATATGTAAATATACAGGGTGTTCCTAAATATCATGTACATAAGGAAGGGGGTAACTATTTGGTTTATTTTGTGCCTAAAATTTCATATAAACATAGGTCTGCAAACGCTTCGTTACCAATATGCAGGGTGTTGAAATTTCAAGAATTTTTCACTTTTTACTGTATAGCTCCTGCAGTTTTTGAGATATTTTGTTCAAATTTGGAAGGTAAGTTACGCTATAAGGCCTGCATCATTAGCCATGCCAAATGATTATGTTAATCTACAGGGTAATAATTTTTTCGGGGTCATGCCCTCTTTTCTCACCCTGAACTTTTTTGCGATGCGCCACTGCTAGATTCTAAAATATGCAATAAATTTTCTGTCTTGTTTAGAAACTTTTTGATCTCTTATATGTTTTTCTTATCTCTGACCGTTATCGAGAAAAAAAATAGAAAACAATTTTCTGTAATTCGCCAGAGAAAATTAAATTTTTTAAAATGGTCTAGCAGGCTCTGGCTTTATTCAGATAATCACTTGAGTTTATTAATTTGACAATTGACATTAGAAATCGTAAAAAACTGCAGGAGCTATACAGTAAAAAGTGAAAAATTCTTGAAATTTCAACACCCTGCATATTGGTAACGAAGCGTTTGCAGACCTATGTTTATATGAAATTTTAGGCACAAAATAAACCAAATAGTTACCCCCTTCCTTATGTACATGATATTTAGGAACACCCTATATATTAATTTTATTGGACGATTTTTAATATATTCATTCTCATTTCCATCTGTTACTTGATATACATATATCAGTACGATTTAGAAATTCGAAGTCAGACACCGACGGTAGCTCGGGTGGTAGAGCAACCGACTAGTAATCGGTATGTCTCAGTTCTAATCTCAGCCGTGTCGGTAATTTTTAAAAAAAATACCTAATTAATTAATAGTCAGTGGTAAAATTAGAAAATTGTAATTTTCAAACACTGCAAATTAGCGAGTTTTAAAATTATTTAAAACTAGTTTAACGACCTAAAAATCGTCCCATAAAATTAATATATATTTACATATATATATATATATATATATACACGTAAAACGACGAAGTGACACCAAACACTTAACTGATGTTCTGACACCCAAAATTTTTCGCGCTTTATGTGAGCAAGTGGCACCCTATATATTATCAATGTATATATTCCTTGTGACACCATATATACTAAAATGATAATTTATTAGGAAGGTAAGATTTTTATCGTTGAGGTTCCTTTTGTAGGTGCGTGTTGCTTAGCCTGGGAAGCAATAAGATATCCTATATATCCACGTCTATAGGTGCTCGTGTTCTGTTTTTTGTTGTAAATACTCTACGATTATTTGAAGACGTTCTGTATAGGTTGAAATAATAAGTCAAAATAAAATAGATAATATTTTATTTATTAATAAATGTGATTTAGAAATAGAACAAGAAAATATTGCACATTGTGCGCATTCCTTTTTAAAGATTCACATTTGCTTTTGATTTGGGCTACACTTTATTAGATGCTAAATATTTCTTTGAAAACGAAGTTAGCTCAGGTGCGGATGGGTCTGAGGAGTTGTTGTCCAAATATTTTTTTCATGTATTTTTAGTACGTGGCGAATTAGATGATATCTTTCAAGTCATGTGGTATTTCTTCTGTAGATTAACTGAAATTCTTGTTAGTATTGAATGCATTGTATTTAATAAGACCAATATCATCTATTATATAAATGTACGATACTAGCAAAACCAAAGGACCAAGTTTTTTACTTCTGTTGTAAAATTTAGAAAATGCCGATTAATACGTTTTATAAAAAAAGCTATATTGATATATATATAATCATGTAAATAAATTTAATGGAGTAACTCCGCTGAAAATGCAACTGCAGACACGTGTTTCAAACAACTTGGTTCTCGTCAGTGCAGTGTAGCCAAGGAATAGAATAGGATAACCTTGAAGATGAAAAGCAACAATCAGAGACATTCACAGGAGACAGCCTACCAAATAAGGCTTCAGCCAGAATGTCCTCGATACTGAGGACGAATCTAAACGTCCCCGCGAGGTAGACATTGTCCACGTGCGTGCCATATGAACCCGCAGGGTATAAAATAAAGAAAAAAATAATGCGGATCTTAGGATAATTATGTAAAGAAATTTAATGAGGTAACTCGGCTGAAAATGCAACTACATTCCGTCTACTATTAAAGATTACAGTGAAAGATAATCTGCTTGCGATTCACATGCTCTTTCAATTTTTTTGCTATATGTGATTTTGTTGTTTTACGAATAGACGCATCTTCATGAAACTAAGACATTTGTACTAATGTTAGTTCATGTGACAATATCGTTTATTTCACTGACTTGTGCAGCACATAATATTCTACGAAATATTAACTCCGAATCAATTATGAAATTGCCTCTACTGGTCTTTGCCTTCAGATTGTTTTCGTTAAAATTTTTTTTCTATTTTCTCTATTTCAGAATTTTAATGCACAACCGCTACACTTAGAAACACCTAAAGAAAATGGCGGCAATTCACGCCATACACAATATCTTCTAATAATGCTGCGTTACGTAAGCTGACGGTAATATGTCTATCTTGTCTAGTTACCACCTTATAAAGCCCTAATAGAGGCGCGCCTCAATTTTGTACGTTAGAAAAATATTCATAATTAAAAAACTATTGGTCCTAGGTCAAGTTTTTTCCCAAAAATGTTTCCCCTATTTTGTCTACAATTGCTTTGTGGCATGTATGTAAAAATTTCTACAAATAAAAATATTTGTCTTTTAGTGAAAATGTGAATACCTTCGTAGCGAAATAACAGGTAAACTGGTATTTAAACCAATATCAATATACAATATTTCGATAGGGAAATAATATCTCTAGAAGCGCTTATTTATGTACTTCAATTAAAAAAAATAAAGTCGATAACTTAATTAAATTGGCAGATATGCCAATGTAAATGTTCAAAAACACTATTTTTAGAAATTGTCAATTTCTGATGTTTTCCGAAATAAAAAAGATCTGCACCACAGAAAAATGTCGTCAATAGCTATTTTGCATGTAGATTATTTTGTTATAAATGCTATATACAGTCTCACCTGGTTGTACGCCGAAAAAAAACGACACATTTTTGGTCAATTTCGCTCCACTAATGTAAAAACTCGCTGTCTGAGGTGCCAGATAGTAGCGTTAAATCTTCACAAATATATTATAGTGCATGGTGCCACTACGCAGCATTATATATTATTGTGCGTGGTGCCACGACGTAGCTTTATACATTTGCTATTCGCGCGCCCTCTGCAGATTATATAGCTCAACTAAAATTGAGATTTTATATAAAAATGGTCGAAATGGCACCATCCCCAAATTTTGTAGGATGGATCCCATGACTTATTAACGCTCAAATACGCGATAAAACGTTCTGGCACCTTCAAGTGGAGCCAGAACGTATATATAGGTGCCACTTCGCCCATATATATCTGAATTTGGTGCCTGTACGTACAAGTACATATATATATATATATATATATATATATATATATATATAAATGTCGTGAGAGATTTCTTGAATTAGCGGCATTTTTAATTAATTGATGATAATTACTTGCATTATTTTAATTGTTAATGATTTTAAGGAAAATAAACACATTACTCCGAGGACTAACACATATGCATTAGTTTCGATTAACACTACAACGTGAATACTCATCAGCTCGTCTGTGTAATGTATTCATTTTTCCTTTCTACCGAAATTTGTATATATGGTTACGGAGAGGATCTTTGCAAGCTTGAGAGATAATTTCTTATCATTCTCATTTAATGAAGGAACCATATTAATTACTATGTTTTTCCTTATACAATATTACAGCACATTCAGTGCACTCTGTGTTGGAACACAGAAATCCAAATTTCATTCTCGATAATTACAATTAATATTTTATATATGGTTAATGTATATATTAAACACATATAATTTGTTTCTTTGCCGTATATATTTTAAATGTCGTGAGAGATTTCTTGAATTAGCGGCATTTTTAATTAATTGATGATAATTACTTGCATTACTTTAATTGACGCAACTATGTAATGAAAAGTTACGAGTAGAGCTGTTGATATTATAACAAATATAGAATGTAAAGTCAGTCATGTATAAATGTAAATAAAAGCAAATAAGCATAGAATAATCGTTATTACTTATGCAACTCTTATCAAACGGCTTAGGTTTACCTAAACATGTACAATTTGATTGCAATACACAAACAATCAACGATGCAACTATGTATGTATTAAGACATGTTTGTAGCTACAGACATATATGTTTCTACCTAGTTTGGTTTTGTCAGTGCAGCATAACAAAGAAGGTGTATGTTGAAGCATTAATATGTGTTGAATAAAAAAATATAGTATCATCTTAAAATGTCAATCCAAAATGTCCAAGTGTAAAACAACACTGCACTTACTTAATACTGTGTAATGCCTAATTTCAACCAAGCAGTTAATAAAATATATTACAATTCTTTGCCAAATATAAGATTTGCATAAGTAATAACGATTGTCCTATGCTTAGTTGCTTTCATTTACATTTATACATGACTGATTTTACATTTACATTTTATATTTGTCATGTTTTCTAAATGACAACCAGTTGTCATATTTGTTATTACTTTTATTTCATTGTATGCCACTACTACCAAGAAGATATTCAATTTTTCAATATATATATATATTATATATATATATATAACAAAAAAGAAAAGAAATATTGCGGATTATAGAATAATAAAGTATAGAATTTCATGGGGTAACTCCGCTCAAAATGCAACTGCGGACACGTGTTTCGAACTACTTGGTTCTCGTCAGCGCAGTGTAGCCAAGGAATAGGATGGGATAACCTTGGAGCTGAATAACATCAATCAGAGACATACACAGGGGACAGCCTACCAATTGAGGCTTCAGCTAGAGTGTCCTCGATACTGAGAATGAATCTAACGTCGCCGCGAGGTAGACATTGTCCACCTGCAAGCCATCTGAACCCACAGGATAACAAAAAAGAAAAGAAATATTGCGGATTATAGAATAATAAAGTATAGAATTTCATGGGGTAACTCCGCTCAAAATGCAACTGCGGACACGTGTTTCGAACTACTTGGTTCTCGTCAGCGCAGTGTAGCCAAGGAATAGGATGGGATAACCTTGGAGCTGAAAAACATCAATCAGAGACATACACAAGGGACAGCCTACCAATTGAGGCTTCAGCTAGAGTGTCCTCGATACTGAGAATGAATCTAACGTCGCCTATTCCTTGGCTACACTGCGCTGACGAGAACCAAGTAGTTCGAAACACGTGTCCGCAGTTGCATTTTGAGCGGAGTTACCCCATGAAATTCTATACTTTATTATTCTATAATCCGCAATATTTCTTTTCTTTTTTGTTATCCTGTGGGTTCAGATGGCTTGCAGGTGGACAATGTCTACCTCGCGGCGACGTTAGGTTCATTCTCAGTATCGAGGACACTCTAGCTGAAGCCTCAATTGGTAGGCTGTCCCTTGTGTATGTCTCTGATTGATGTTTTTCAGCTCCAAGGTTATCCCATCCTATTCCTTGGCTACACTCCGCTGACGAGAACCAAGTAGTTCGAAACACGTGTCCGCAGTTGCATTTTGAGCGGAGTTACCCCATGAAATTCTATACTTTATTATATATATATATATATATATATATATATATATATATATATATATATATATATATATATGCGAGATAAGAGTTTCAGATACCAGCAAGTGCGACTGCGCATAAAAAGCCGACAAACTCCGAGCGTTGAGTACTTAACATAAGCGCATGTAGATGTCACTAAATCGGCGATTTTTGTTCAAGTGGAGCTACTCAACTAGACAGTCGCCTTCGGGCGTGCATAGAGGAAGGGTATAGCGTATTTGGATCTCATATGTACAATTCATTACGTAATTTGAATTTAAAAAAATCTTGAATTAATAATTATAAATAATTGGTGTAGTATAAAGAGCAAATACTAATAATTGGATATATTTAACACATTTAACAGTTAGGTATTGCGATTAAATATTTATTTAAATACAATGTATTTAACATGTTCTTTAATATTAATTAGATAATATTGTGCATAAATAAATATTTAGATAGATGATAATGTGATAAAAAACAATTTAAATTTAATAAACTAAAGATGATTTTTTAGTATATTGAATTTAAATATACATACTTATAAGTTTAATATACGTATTGTTACCTATGCCTGCCATTTATAATTTAAGAAGCAATGTTGGTTGTATAAATAGATGGAGTAAGTGCTCCCAAACAAACCTATTTCGCCATATTAAAAAGTTTTATCTAATTTCTATCAACAATTTGTTATTAGAATTGTTGAATGAGCCATACAGCGTATGAAAGTGTTTAGTATTTTAAATTTCATACCAAAAACACTTTTATCTTATGCCACAGTTATATTCCACGATGTTGCTGCATTGACAAATTTGCAATACCCATTATTAAAAGCGGTTGAACAATACTATAACAATGAATAAATGTGTCTACTTTAATATCTTGTTTTATTTTTCTATATTTACTTCATAAACAAAATATCTGAAGGTGTAGATTTTATTAAAAAAATATTTAGAAATTTTATCGTATTTATAATTTGTTTATTAGTCAAATTGTACAATTGATAAAATATTTTATGTATCTTTATTATTTAGAATATAGGGGAGAAATACATTAAAGTAAAAGTTTTCTAATATGTCAGAGTCCCATTGTACATCCTTTTTAATACGAATAACTTCATATTCATTTGGAGTCCAAGTAAAAAGTAAGCAATATTTTCTGTTCGTTAAATATAGTTGGCCTTGTAGTTGGTGATAGTATGGATGATGTTTTTCAACAATACCATTCCTAAAATAGTTTTGGTCTACCCTAAAATTATTAATTATTGTTAAATAAAATTTTTGTTTTTATATGTTTTTTTCTTACCTTGACCCAAACATTATATCTCAAGAAGCTGTATAGGTTTTCCATTGTCTCCTAAAATGATCATGTCAGTGAATAGCCGAGCCATGGATTGTCCTTATTAACTATTAAACCTGTCTGAATTTTAGGTTTTTCTCTTTCATATAGCAGTCTCGTGCTTTCTGCTCAAATGCTATTCCATGCAGCATATTTTTATTGCAATATAATGATGGTCAAAAATAACTGAAACATTTTTTTAACCAATTGTCTTTGCTATATGAGAATATGAAATAGCATCGGGATCCAGTTATTCTAAACTGCCTAGCCAATTTCCATTGTTGTCTTGCATTATTATCTGCAGATCTTATACAGGTATTTCTGCATAATTGAAGAGGTTCATTGCAGACTAATTTCAAATTAAAAACATCTTTGCAATGTTCAAAAAGAAGATATATTCACTGAACACAACCACATCATGAGTTCATTTTGCTCTCTGAAAAATGGCACTGACGACTTCAATCATCGACACCACTTGCTCATCAACCTCTTCAACATTGTTGACAATCTCAAGTCTTTCCATGCTTACGTCCCTTGCTATAATCAATATTCATTTATGTTATTTACTGCTACAATAATGACATAATGAACATAACTTACTGATGTTTTGCCAATACGCTGTCTGGTTTGGCATTTACTAATGTGTCAAAGCAAAATCCCTGCATCTCCACTGTTAGATCCGATGTTACAACCTCTTGCTGGGTAAAACACTTTGTTTCTAACAAGGGCTTTCATTTCTAAAATTTAATCAAAAAAAAAATTATTAAGTTGTGTTATTCAATTATTGTAATTGATACAACCTATTGCAATATAACAAAGTAGCAAACAATGTGTTTGCACTGACTTCCATCTACTGCCTCACATGTGCAACTGATCTTTGTTAGTTTCACCTCCGCATTTTCCACAATTTCAAGAATTCCTTCGATTGTGTGAGGTGGGGGATCTAATGCACTTCTCTGGAGGCATAATGCATATATGTGAATTGCCTTCTTTGTCATTTCTGTCGCCTCGCATAGAATTATATGTTTGCATTTTAAAATGTTTTCACCTTCAGTGAAGTTCTGGAAGACGGCGGCGGCGTTCCGTTTAATGCCTCACAAACCTGAGCAGTACTTAAAAATAGATTTAATACAACCTAAAAATTAATATGACATCGTAATATTCTGACATACTATATAAAATGCCACTTACCTTCTGTTAAAACAACTAAAAGAGCGATAGACAGTACAATATTCATAATATAAACACGATAAACCTGATCTGATACAAACTAGGGTTGGGCGATAAACATCGATGTTCATTGAACATCGGTATTTTAGCATCGATGTTCGAAGTTTGCAATTTAGATTTATCGATAAACTATCGATGTTAGAAGAAATATAGTGAACATCGAACTTTTAAGCTTGACAGAATGTATTTGCACTATAATCACAAAATAAAACAGCGTCCTCTGTTGACAAATACAAAAATGTTTCTAAATTAACACCTCACATACAGGCTACGAGGATGTAAAATTGTCTACGAATAAAAGAAGTATTTAAATTTCACAGTGCTATATCATATAAATTCGAATACTTCATTTTAGGCTCTTTTAAATATAACTTAGTATAAATATTTAAATAATATATAATTAAATACATAAATTTATAGTACTTTTAATGTGCAGAATAAAAGTTAAATTATGTATGCATGCAGAGTGAGTGAAGGAGGTAAACGTATTTTCATAGAAAAAGAAGGGAGATAGACATTACCGATGTATACTTCTTCGGGAAATTCCCTAGTGCATACAATCATACACGACGATACACGTATTAAATGTAAGATGACACATCAGAAATATAAAACCATATCCATATGTATCTCGGTATTTGCCAGGGTAGTCAAAAAAAATGCAAGACTATAAAATCCCAAATAGAAATCGTTCTCTTAAAAGTTTTGATACACATAAATGTATACCTATATTGTTTAAGTATCAGACGATTTAAGTCATGTGGTTGTAATTGCATAATATTGTTTTTCTATTCCGGTGCTATAAAGTTCACTTTACGACACCCGTTTTGGTTGCATAAAGTATTACTTTATCGCACGCTAATTTTATTTTTTTGAAGTTGGTAACAAAAAAAATGGAACCAAATCGTATTTAAGGGGGCGTTTGAATCATAGAATACAATATAAATTTACAATTATGCAAATGTCGGTTATAAAATCATTAATTGTTTATTTTATTGTATGTAATAAGTCATAATATCCTCCTACGTATGGTATAGGGGTTTAATTTACATAAATTCTTTTTATAAAAAAATTATTTCAATTTTATCAAAAGAACCCCTTAACCCTATGACGCGTGTTTCGTAGAAGAGAAATATAACAGAAATTTTGACAATGATGTATTGGTTTGGTTTATTTGCATATTTTAAATAATTGGTAAAGAACGGCCATATTTGTATTTTGTACCTTGCAGGATTCCCTAAGAGAGGACGCGGATTCAAAAATACTGTACTGTGACTGGTTATCTCAGGAAATTAACAGATAATCATAAATATCTAAGTTATTTAAAATGATTTAATAGTGATGGTATACCTATTTGTTATTTCAAACAAATTCTGCCAATTCAATTATTTGTATATTTGAGATGATGAGTTCTGATACAGAGCGCGACATCTTTAGGACTAAAATGTTGTTATTTTTTGACAGTAACGAAATTACTTATGTTTTCTATGATTCAAACGCCCCCTTAAATGTCAAAATATAAGCATTTAAAGTAACAAAAATGTGCAATAAAATTGTACAAAGAATAAAAAGCACACATGCTAACATTTCACTTAGGTACTAATTAGCAATATAAATTGTTAAGCAGAGTTGGATGATAAGTTTTCAGATGCTACTATTGACATTTACTTACCATGTTGAATAGTACCGCGCGATCATTTAAATTCTAAATTAGAGCAAGCTGTGAAATTTAAATTAAGTTGGTATATAAGTACTAATTTACAATTTGAATTGTCAAAGTGACGTTTCTAAATGTTAATTAGTCAATAATTGACACTCTGGACAACCTAATAAAAAAAATCCCGCCTGCTATAATTTAGAATTTAAATGATCGCGTGGTACAACTGTTATAAAAGTTTGTTTTGATAAATATGTATAGAGTTTGTGGACGAAAGATTTTGTAAATTGTCTTCTGCTACTTTGCGAATCTCTGGGGACGTACAGTTATTTATTTCGTCCTTTTTGTTGATAATTTGAAATAATTTATTGTATAAATCAGTCTGAATTTTAAACACAATTACATATAGCACCACCGATATTCAAATATTTAAAGCGTTCTACTTCAATGATCTAATAATATAGAACTACTAGATGGACTGTAGAGAGAGAGGAATTGACCTCTACATAGAAAGGAGACAGATATACAAAACCGTTAGTTGTGGGCAAAACATGGCGATATCGCATTGTTTAGTATATAAACTTTCTCAATTTTGTTGATTTATACATATTTATTTGTCTTTTTGGTAATTTGGATTATGTACTTTATTAATAGATTTCTTCTAGAATTGATTTTATTTCATACACCACTGACTTTATTTTTATTTAAAGAAATACGAGTATAAAGACAACTGTGGATTCATGATGATTCAATCAACTATTTTTATTTATAAAATTGTGATTGTAATTAGACACATTTTAAGAATTTCATTTTTATTTGATATAGGTAATGTATATAAATTGAGAATCATCAAGAATATTGGCAAATGTTAACTTCAGCTTATAATTTAACAGTGTTGTTCTCATGGATTTAGTGTAATATATATTTGGTTAAAAGTGCTATTATCAGTAACAAAATTAGAAATAAATATTTTAAATTGTTGAATATTATATATACCAGCTTCGCAGTGCTTGGAGTCACATATTTAAGACACAATAGTAATGTCATGTGCAGCGTATGGTTGTACTAATAGGGCAGAAAAGGAAATGAACGTATCATTTCACAGGTTAACTATTCTTAATAAAATACATGATTTGTAGATTTGATATAAAAAATTTTAGTTTTCAATCTAATCAAGTACTATGCAAGCAGTGGATAATTTGTACTAAACGAAAGGATTTTAAGCCATCAAAATATTCAAGATTGTGTTCAGAGCATTTTGTTCCTGAAGATTTTGTTATAAGTTATGGAAGAAAATATTTGCCCCAAAATGCAATCTCAGCGATTAAAAATTACTGATGCACCAAGCAAAGAACTGTTAAAGAAAGATTTCTATTCGTAGTTATTATTCTACCTAGATATTTTTAATGTTCTATTTACCTTATAGCTCAGAATCCCCAAATGTAACTAATGTTGAAGTATTTGAATTAGTCACAGAAAAAACATCTCACGAAATAATACAAGTTGTTATTCTAGCTTTATGTATTTTTAATATTTCTTTCTCCAGTTTTCTTCGATGACATATTTACCATTTACGTATTTGTTAATCCATATTAATTATATGTACATATATTTTAATAAAAAATTAAGCATTAATTGTCTTTTATTTTGAATATATCAGAAGTTGTAAGGAACACCTAAGGAAAGCTGTCAGTTTCTATATTTATTTTTTCAGAACGTAATATTTTGAAAAATTCTAGTGGTCAATTCAAAATTTTCAACTGAATTGTTTTAAATAAAAACTGAATGATCATCAAACACGCTAAAATAGGTATTATTAGAAGAACAAAATCATATAGTTATCTCATAGTCATTAAAAGTCATATTTATTTAATTTTCTTTCCTTAATGAAGAATGGCAACTAGCATAGATACCTTTAAAATGTTATTAAACAGAATATATTTAATACCATATTAATAATATATATTTAATTATTTATCTTTTTGATTATTAAAGTTGCAATACCTTTACTTTCCTCTTAATATAGCATATTTTTAACAAAATAATACTTTTAAACTTTATAAGCCATTACAAGCTATAGCAACATATTTGAATTTTGCCCACATAAAACGGTCAATTTTGTTCATCCTTGTCAAACTTTCGACGCTCATATATTTTCCTTCTTTCTCCTATGGTGTGGGTCACTTCCTAATCAGCAAGACATAGCGTACACTCCATCTAGTAGTATAATAGTATTAGATCATTGTTCTACTTAAAAATCAGAGTAACCAACTTCAGAAAAGCAAAATTTCTAAAATATTCGAACAAAACATGTCTCTTATTTTAAGCTTTTTTGAACTTTTAATAACCGAAATAGAAAAAATAGTATAAAATACACGTTTCATAAGACATATTGCGCACTTGTTCTTTAGAAAACTCGCCTAGCGGCTCGTTTTCTAAACTTGAACGCGGGCGCAAAAATCGTGTCTTATGAAACTTGTATTTTAATATACTATTTTTTATATAGTTTTTTTTTTGAGTAGTTTCTAACGTTAACTACATATTATAATAGTATATTATGACCATATATATATAATACTACTATATCGCGTGTAGACAAGGAAAACTTCGCTCCAACATTGTGAAATAAAACATATCGTGCTATGCCGTTTAAGAGTCGCATTGTCCAAACTGCGCATGCGTTATAAATAATTTTTGAAATTTAGGTCTCTTTGTTTATCACATAGATTTATTACTATAAATATTTGATTAAAGTTTGTAAATCGTCAAACAAGCATAAATAGTTTTAAAATCGACAAACCTCTTTATAATTAATAATTGTGCCTTGTTAAATGTGGAAAAACAATTTAATTTCCCTTAATGAATGAAGAAATATCGTCGTGGCATCATGGGCAAATCATATACAAACAAACGATCATACCGCAGAAATATATTTGTCAAAAATTGTACGAATTGTGGTTATATTATAGTAAAAATTGTAAACTAATTAACTAAAACTCGCAGTCAGTTCAATTGCATTGCAATTGTGTTTCTTTGAAGATAGAGAGAAAAACACCTCTATAGGAACAATAATTTGTGATATAATAACAGCACTAAAATTATTCAACTCAATATGCAAGAATAATAAAGAATTAGATTAATGTGGTAATCTTGTATTCTAGAATTACTGTCATCTACATCGGAGAAATGTACGCAAATAACACAATAAATCGTACTTGAATTAGGTAATTGTATTACTATGTTACATATTAAAATATTTGAATTGCTTATATGTAATAAATAGGCTTTTATTAAACCTTACAGAGTTGCACACCCATCTTTTTGCCACGACCTTCTAATTTTTTTGGTATATGTCTAATAGAACGTGTGTTCATAGAAAGTTGAAGAATTTTGATATGTCCACCACGGAATCCACAGATCCCATATGATATGAGATAATAATATGCCGAAATTGGGTATTTTGGGCCGGTTATTGGAATTTATGCTATATTGCATCACTGATTGTGAAAATAACTTGAAGGATGAACACATTATTTATAAGATAGTGAAGTGATTTTTTTTAATTTGTACTTTGCTGAATATGTATCGTAATTTCTGTCACTAAATTATAATCAAGCACATATAAAATGTATTTTATATTTAAATTTACAATAAAATATGTTTTAGTTTAAAACAACTTGTAGATGGTACAGTATAAAGATAATATTCATTTTGGAATTTGCCAAGACAATGTGTGATGAGTTCTTATGAATTTTTCCCAACATTGTGGAAGTAAATACTGCAGTGTTATGAACGGCAAGGTAGGCACGGCATCAAACGGTATTCCTGTTTTTCTGATATTGTCACATTCTCTAAATCTTTTTTATCATTTTATAAATTTGTATGTATCTATTAATTCATACAAATATTTATATTTCATAATAATTTTATGTTGTTTTAATTCCAAGAAAGTATAAACAAAATAAATTTGCGAACATAAATAAAATAAAATTTAATTTTTTACTTCGTAAGTAGAAATTGTACTTTGATGTAATTATTGAATCAAATACATCAACATACCTTTTTTACAAGCAATAATATAAATTATTTGTAAGTCTCATTTCTACTCATCTCAGTCTGAGACATAGACATCAAGAAAAATGTGTTGATTATTAATGTGCTATTAGATACACTACAAAAATTCAAGTGTTTCAGAGTAATTGTTTGTTTATATTCTTTGCTACCATATGGGCGTAAATTAGGCTTCATCACGTTTTTATTTTCATGAATAGTTTAATCATTCTACATAAAAAAAAAAGTTAACAACAATAAAAATTATATTCAACCACAAAAATGTAATGCTGATTAATTCCACAACTTTTTCTAAAACATTCATGTTTCAGTGTACATCTTGACACACAATTAAATAAAGGAACACAACAGGAATTTAATTAGTTCTTTACATTGTTGATTACGCGACATTTTATTGAATAATGTAGATACGTAGACAAATATAAAATAGATGTTTTATTCTTATATATAGCCAAAATACTAAATACAGTAATTTAAGTAATTTTATTTGCATTCTTAAGCTTAAAATACATAACAAAACTATATGTTGAAATATAATACAATCTGACTTATATAACATACCTGAATCTATTCGATTGTGTATGTAAAACATTAATTTATGCGTTTTCTATAAATCAAAATGAAAGAAGCAGTATTTATATTCAATAATTTCACATACACCAATAAGCATACACAAATCAATGTACACAAGATTTTCTGTTCAAAATCTTTTCAATAAGACGAAATAAAACGATCGGTATTTACATTTAATAATATAATTTCACATATACTAATAAACATGTACAAATCAATGTATTAATTGTAAGTTCACAAGTTTTTCTGTTCAAAATCTTTTCTGTTAATCAAAATGAAACGATCGATATTTATATTTAATAATATAATTTCACATATTCCAGTAAGCACGTATCAACGCAGAAGTTATAACTTCACAAGTTTTTCTGTTAATAATTCACTGGAATCAGGCTTCATATCGTTTATTTATTCTACCGCGTATTTTCTGGGTAATTCTACAAATTCACCGATGAACTAAACTTGCACAAAACTGAATTCAATAAAAAAAAAAAAACTTTGCATATGCATTCAGAATATCATAGTTATAGATGTCAATTTAAATCAGAGGTTATAATTATGTTTTCTGTTTATCTGTCATTTCAAAAAATTCAAAATGGACAATTTTAGTCGACGCATGCGCAGAACACGCAAGGCGGCCAATTCTATCTCTCTTAGTTGGGACGAAAAATTACACATTATCAAGATACAACACACGCAATATAGTAGTATTATATACCGGTAGGTTTTCTGGTAACGCAACGATTGTATAGCGCATGTATCAGTCCCCACAACTGAACGACTACGTATATGTACTCCCCTCCGTTAACCAGAGCGGTGGTAGTAGTATACTACAGCCGTTCGCGTCGGGGAATACGATAACTGTAGCGAGTGATAGTGGGGACTTGGACACTCCTCTGTCGTTGCTTCACCCGAAAACTTACCGGTATATGATTATGACACTAGTGCATAATCAAGCTTTTAAAGCACGAGTAACGAGTTTAAAGCCACGACGCGAAGCGGAGTGGCTTTAACGTTACGAGTGCTTTAAAAGCTAATTATGCACTGTGTCATACGATATTTTTTAGTATAAATGCAACAATAATTTTAATTAGAAGAAATGAAATCAATAATTTCAATACATTTTATCGAGTGACATGTGTCTCTATATTATGTCATTTATTGACATTTCACTTAATTATTAAACATCATTGTTGTATTAATAATGTCGACAGAAATTCAAAAACTAGCTGCTGAAGCTGAATTAAGTTTAATACCTGCAAAGTCCAAGCATTTATATTATAAAAAGTACGAAAAATTATTATGATGGATGGAGCAGAAACAGACTGAACATATTGATGAATCAGTAATGTTAGCGTATATATTGGAAATGTCCAGAATTTATAAAGCTTCGTCACTTTGGTGCATTCATTCCAAATTGCAAGCTATGCTAAGGGTTAAAAACAGAATCGATTTAGCATCTTATCACAAACTCCATGCCTTTATGAAAGGAGTGGGCAAAGGTCAAGAAGCTAAAAAATCTTTGGTTTTTACGGAAGAAGATTTATGCAAGTTTTTTAGTCAGGCTCGAGATAATATATTTTTATTTTTAAAAGTTGTAGCAATTTGTGGAGTGTTTGGTAGTTGCAGAAGAAGCGAAATGTGTAATCTGGTTATGAGTGATATAAGAAAAGAAGGATCTGCCCTGATAATTTGTATTCGTCCGTCAAAAACAGAAAAAGGCCGGACGTTTGCTGTAGTAGATAATTCCAACATAAAGTATGCCGAGATATTTAATAAATATCTTGCACTACGTCCAAAGCATATCAGTACAGATCGAGTTTTCTTAAAATATTCTCAAGGACTATGTATAAAACAAGTTTTTGGGATTAATACCTTTGGAAAGTGCCCTTCCATTATAGCACGTTATCTAAATTTCATAAACGCTCATAAATACACAGGTCATGCCTTCAGATGAACATCTGCCACGATTATGGCTAATGGAGGGATGAATGTCGATGAGTTGAAACGCCAAGTGGGTTGGAAATCCTCATCGACAGCGAGTGGGTATATTGAAGAGTCTATCACAAACAAATTAGGCGTTTCAAAATTAATTGCTGGAGCTGTTCAGAAAGAAGGCAATATTGGATCTGACACATTTGTTAACACTGATATGAACGTTGAAAATACACAAATAAGCAATGCTGCAAGTCACTACAAACAATAACGAATAAACAAAATTGTACGTTTAATATTCATTTAAAATAATTTTTCCGTTCATGTTACATGTTTTGAAATAAAATTGACCATAATTGTTGATTAATTTGATAGTTTACAATAAAATAATAATGTGTTATACGATATTAAATGCGGTACAAACCAAATAAAGCAAATCAATAATTCCAATACATATTATCGAGTGACATGTACCTATATGTCATTTGACATTTCCTGACATTTCAATGGACTATTAAACGCTTGGGATTGGCTGTTACCAAGCAACCTTTATACGCACGCCGTGCGATAAAGGCCCGATTATGCACGCTTATGGGTGTGTTTTGATTGGTTTGTGATGCATGCATACTAAAATAGTATATTAAGATACAAGTTTCATAAGACACGATTTTTGCGCACGCGTTCAAGTTTAGAAAACGAGCCGCTAGGCGAGTTTTCTAAAGAACAAGTGCGCAAAAATGTCTTATGAAACGTGTATTTTATACTATTTTTTCTATTTCGGTTATTGAAAGTTCAAAAAAGATTAAAATGAGAGACATGTTTTGTTCGAACATTTTAGAAATATTCTTTTTTTGAAGTTGGTTACTCTGATTTTTAAGTAAAACAATTTAATTATTTGAATTTCGGCGGACTTGTCATTTTGTTTAAAATTGAGTCTGATTTATGCAATAAATTATTTCAAATTATCAACAAAATGGAAGAAATAAATAACTGCACGCCTCCAGAGATTCGCAAAATAGCAGAAGCCAATTTAGAAAATCTTTTGCCAACAAAGTCTCGACATATTTATGAAAAGCAATACCACCTCTTTTTAAGTTGGTGTAAAGAAAATAATATTGTGTATATTACGGAAAATGTAGTAATTGCTTATTTTGACAAAGAAAGAAGGATAAAAAGGCACCATCCCATTTATATTGTTAATTAGCGTAAATAAAATGTTCGTAACTATGTTTTTTATTCTCTGTACAACTTCTTACACATGTTTGTTAGAGTAAAGACTAATATTTTGACATTTAAATATGATTTGGTTCCATTTTTTGTTGTTACCAACTTCAAAAAATAAAATTAGCGTGCGATAAAGTAATACTTTATGCAACCAAAACGGGTGTCGTAAAGTGAACTTTATAGCACCGGAATAGAAAAATGTATATATTTCTTTTATTAATTTTTTTGAATAATGACATCTTTTATATCATTTTGTTAAGGACGTAAATTAATTAAGTTATAATAAAGTTTTTGTTAAACTGCCAAAAACGTTTAAAAACATCGATGTTTGATATCCTAGAAATCCAAAAGTCGGTAAAAACGACAGTAAAAAATCGGTAGATGTCGGGAAAAATCGGTAGGTTGCAAATATAGAGGCAAACATTGTACAGAAAAAATAGTTTTTATTAAAAAACAGATACAAAATAAAATAAGAATTGAAAAAATTAATCAACTCCAAATAAACTAATTTTCGCTTGATGAAGTATATAAATTTTGTTTGTTTATATGAGTCAATAATTTTTTATCAACAGGAAAATTGTAGCAACTATTATTTCCTATATATTGCTTAGTTTGTAACAATCTTATTATAGATTATGAGTTTAATTTGTTCCGTTGCATGGTTTTTATTAAGTTTATAGAAGAGAATACTCTTTTTACTTTCTTATACATAGTATAAGGAAGTATTGTGATGATGAAAATTTTCGACCTCGAGATTTTTGCAGATGTCCACGTTTTGAAGTCCCCTGATACCGAAAAAGTGGTTTTTAAAAAATGTCTGTGTGTGTGTCTGCCTGTGTGTGTGTTTGCCTGTGTGTGTGTGTGTGTGTGTGTGACCACGATAGCGGTCAAACCGCTATAGGTATCAATTCCAAATTTTGTATTTACGGGTATAATCCCCTCTTGAGATCTGATTAGATTGTCAGTAAAATCGATAGACCGGAAGTAGTAGTTTACTTCAGCAAAAAAATCGAATTTTGCCAATATTTTGTCAACTACTAAATTTAAACAAATTTATAAAGAATTCATATATACTTAAAATTAAAATTGAGAAGAATTTTATTTAAAACGTTTTTCGAAATTCCTACCGGAAGTAGGTCTTTTACTCCTATCGAAAATCAGTTTTTTGTGAATATTTCGCAAGTCATGCTTTTTAGACAAGTACGTTACGGATATAAAAGTATTTAAAACATAATTTTCAATATCTTTTGTGTAAAGAAAAATTCAAAATTCTGACCGGAAGTGCCACTTTTACTCTTATCGAATAACGATTTTTTGCAAATATGTCGTAAGTTATGCATTCTATATATATTTATCAAGAGTATAAAAGTATTTAAAACTGGATTTGCAATTTTTTTTGTATATATGAAATTTCAAAATTCGGACCGGAAGTAGCACTTTTACTCTTAGCGAGTAGCACTTTTATGATAATATCTTGCAAAGTATGCATTCTATAGAGATTTATTAAGAGAATAGAAGTACTTAGAATAGGATTTTGAATAATTTTTGTAAAAGAAATTCTTAAAATTCTATAATTTGAAACGCTCATACGTATAAGAAAGTCGTGTGGTGGCCACACCTCACTTTTTGTTATTAATTTATAGTTTCTAACCAATATAGCATCTACGGCATAATGACAGATTAATTATATTTTTCGTGTACTTGGCTACGAATTTTAATGTTATATAATATATAGTTCGTATCTACACGCGGCGAGTGTTGTTCTTGACCTATCTAAAAAAAATAATGTATTCGGGTTGCTTATAGAGCAGATCTTAGTAGAAGCACTTATATCGGCCTTCATGTTGTTGATATTATAAATACAAATGAGGAGCCAGCAGTTTTTGTTTTCTTTTATAAATCATTCAAGTACAGAATGTAGTACAAAATGCATTAAGAAACAATTTTCGAAAATAAAATAAAAATGTCTTCAAACTTAATATATTTATATATCAGATAAAATAAAATCTTAAACTATAATAACGAATAATCAGCACTATTTTCTATTAAATTTGTTTTTAAGTGCAGTTTAAGAGATTTATCGAATGATCTAAAATATTATCAATCAACTTTTAAAATTACATGTTATTAATTCTATTTCATTATTTATAGTAACTAGTATGTATCAATAATAACTCTCGATAGAGGCCTTCGATAGTTGCAATTAACTATTATCTATAGAATATTACAAATCACCAAAAATGTTGTTGAAAAGAAAAATGTAGTGCATAATTACTATAGACCGGACACGAGAGGCCGATAACTCATCGCCCATGGGCGCACTATTGAAATGTTGTGTTTTTTAAGAGGTTTTAATATTATTTATATAATTGGATAACAAGTGGGTGGTAATCTATGAAATACAAAATACAAAGTATTAATATTTACTAGCAATACTTACTCAAGGTTCTCTTCTGTAAGATTTCTTTTTTTTGAATGAAGTATATCCATGTAGATAGAAAACGGCCATTCTATATCGCAACTGGTTATAGGTTCATACTGGAAGTATTCTTTTATTTCGGCGTATTTAGCAGTTAGATTTTGTGTGTTTGTTTCCATACACAGTTGCCGTAACTTTATTAAATCTAGATTTTTATTAAAAGCTGGCTTCTAATTTTGTGCCGAAGGTCACATCCAAAGACACTTGGAATACTTTTGAAATTATTAATAGCCACATCTAAAGTGGTTAATGAATCTTTTAATTTGAGATTTCGAATTTCAAAGTATGTGATTAGTTTAGGCAAATTTCCAAAGTGTTCCTGAAGGAATAACAACTGATTTTTTAAATTTAGGATTTGTGCTAGTTCCCTGCATTCAGAAATACGTCGAACATCGCCATTTAAACATATAACGACATTTTGTAAACTATCTAAATTCTCTGTATAAAAACTAGTAGCCTCCAACCATGTTCCCCATCTGGCGAGGGAGGCAGTGACAAAGATGTACCTATCCATAGGTACTGATCAGGAACATTTCGACCAGTATATTTTTGGAGAAATGTTTTGAAAGTGTGATTATCTAGTTTATTTTTGGGATATTAGCCGCCATTAAAGTTTCACATAGTTTTTCGTAAAAATTGTTAGCTTCCAACGGGTCCAATTCCTGTGTATGTTTTAGCGATGCTAAGTGACTTTGTACGTGCGATTTTTGGGATACTGTAACAATATTTTACAGACTTTACAATAAATTTCGAAGTCACTGACAATGGAGGACATACAATCACTATGACCGTTATTCCAATTTGCCATTTTTGCACGATGCTAAGGCATTCAATAATTGTTTCATTTTGTTAATTTTAATAGTTTTATTATTTGGAGGGACATGGTTTTTGTTTCTACCAATACCCATTTTATTGAATCGAAACCAGAGGGGAAAGCGGCAATCTCAATTCACACTTATCTTTTCAGTGATGCTAAATTAGCTTAAGTAAAATATCAAGGCTAAATGATATTTTTACTACTACCAGTTCTGAATTTCTTGTTGGTGCCTTTTCAACAGTTTCTCTTTTATTCTGTTAGGTCTGCCATTAAAAAAATCTATGAATGTGTTCTTTTTATATGATCATTGGAATCAGAAATATATTCCCTGCGTTGAAGTAATATTTGCAAACGATGCTTTTCCTCTGTTATTAATCAGTTTTGTAAACAATACAAAACAGACTATTGTTTGGGTATTTAAAAAAAGAGTCTATACTGAATATATAAACATACATTAGTGGATTATTTTTGATATTTTATATAGAAATTGAATATATTAGGGGGTTCAATGATATCGCAGTTTAACTTATAAATATGTATATAGGTATTATATAATAATCAACTGCTACAAGCCGTCGCACAGTAGTAGGTACAGACTCGCATGTTTTTTAGGCGAAAGAAGTAGATTAAGAATATTTTCAGATATCATTTTCTCAGAAAGTAGCAACTGAATTTTGTAAGGTAAAGAATAAATATTATAGGAATCATATATGCAATATATGAACTTACAACTGCTTCACGGGGATGGATACTAAAAACATAAGTGAATTTTTATATAGGCTTGATTTTAGTAAACACAAATGGTAACAACATTACCCTTAACGGATTAGAATTGTTTTTATGTGACATATTATCTTTTTATAAAGCTCGATTATTCACTTCTTCCCAAAATCAATTTATTGCCAGCTCTGTGTCTTACATACCTGGATTATAATTACTTAATTACACAAGAAAAGTTCACCCAGCCCATTTTTATTTTATATATAATTAATTACATTTTCTGTCAGGTGTAATTGCATATCTCGATATGAGGATTTAATATGATAATTTGTTGTTGTTTATATGCGAATTGTTCGCCTATCATATAGGTATAATGTACCCATTTATGTTTTATATTCTGTAGTACCTATTGCTTTATGTGTATATATACTTATTATTCGTTCTTTTTTGCTTAATATGTATGTATATCCTGTTATTATTGTCTTTTGAATACACTAATACCGTTGATTCAAGGAATATATAAAGAATAAAGATGCGCAACGCTATAGTAAAATTGCGTGACTTTCCGTTAAGTCGTCCCGCAAACCCCTTGCCGAGAAACGTCATCGCTGTCTCGCGCTGTTTCGAATCTCGGACCCAAACGACTGATGCATCGCTATAGATCTCGGACCCAGTTTTGGCTACGCTCAATGCTATGTAGTTGCGCATCTTTAAGTATTCCTTCAATCAACGCTAATACATACATATACCGTTTGACTGAAATAAAAGTAGATATAGGGAAACACAAACACGCACACAAGTGCATGCAAACATGAATTGGAGGGGTACGATAGTAGGGGAGTACAGATCAGTTCATATCGGGACACCGGGGTACCGAGGCTTTAGTGCAAAACGTTGAAAGTTAGTGTGTAGACGTTTGCTTTAAGGAATTGCTACGCTCTTTACGGCTTTTGTATAATATTTTGGTAACTGATGTATTAACATTGAACTGAAACAAAACTCTATAAAATTTGTAACTAAAATAAAATTCTTATAAAAAAATTAAATAAAATTTTCACATTTAAAACGAAACAAAATATTAAATGAACTATACAAAATTTAATGTTGAAGATGTTCAAATGTCTGTCCCTCTTGCATCAAGCAGTACCCTAAACGATTATAAAACCCATTTCGTACATTCGATAGCATTTCAGGAGTAATCATTTGTATGGTGTACGTTCACGCTCTAAAATTACAGAACGAATGTGTTGTCCCCGCTCTCGATCTCCCCACTATCTCCCCACACCACCGGTCTTATACATAGGTACATGTTTATGTGTGTGTATTTGAAGATGCATATTAACTTTTAACTACGACAATCTGTATTTTATTCCATTATATTTAGTTAATTTTGTTCGTAAGTGACTGTCGATAGTGCAATAAAATGAATTTAAATCTTTACTTATGGTATTCATATACTACGATTATTTATAGTATAAAATTTTGCTTGTTATTATATTGTCATATAAAAAGTATGTATTTAAAAGTAAAGAAAAAGTATGTTGAACCGCCTTATATGTTCATTTACTCATACGAAAATTACAAATTAATACACCTATATCCCTGAAATATACATGATGTTTTGCAGTATACCTACTACAACTTCGACGTTTCTTGAAGTATGTAACATACAGATTTCGAGATTTCTAGATATCCCATGCTGATGTATGCAAGAAGTGTCGTGGCCTTGTAAACTAGCTTATAGGTGTCAGTGGCTTGAAAATGCTCGTTAGCGAAAAATTGTTTGAAAACAATCCGATAAGGGTCAGCTTTTATAAATTCGGCAATTCGGGCTACGGTATAGAAATAGAAAATGTCCACTCGACAGTTTCGCAGACAGATCTAACGGTTTTTAATAAGAAATTATTATATATATAATATAATGGAGTTTCAACATGTAACTCCTTCCTCGATTATTAATTTAAAATTAGCCAGTAATGGTGATCAGGAGAAATGATTTTTTTAAACTACGTTTGTGTGAACATTATAATTTTTTGAAACTAAACAATTGTGTTTTATTATACCGGGTGTCCCAGCGTACCGGTAAAGTCCATTATTGGTACCAAATAATGTAGATAGCGAATAATTTTTAATACAAAAATTGTAGATAATCATAAGCTGTACAATTTAAAAATATTTTAATTTATACAGAGTGTTCGACAACGACGAACCAACACAAACTTATGTTTTTTTAAATGGAATGCTATGAATGTTTTTACATTTTATGAAAGCCCTTAAAGAATTGATTAAACTGACATGGACTTGTATTTGCCGATTTTCAACTGTTTCTGAGATATGGCGATTTTTCGTTTAAAATTGTGCAACATTTGAAAAGTTGCTATGAGATAACGACTGACGATGAAATACCTTTCATGGGCTCAATTAGTAGAGATACTTTTTCAGTACGTGAAAGTAATTTTTAATTTGACATATTTATGCATGTTCTTTAGAATTACATGCTATTCGCAAAAGTTAAAAATTCTGAAAAAAATTAACTGGAACACCCTGTATATTAATATGCCATTGAAAAATACTTAAAATTTACTATTTAAAAGTGTCTACTTTCTTACGCCTGTGGGCGATATTGCAAAAGTTATAGGGCGTTATATCTGAATAAACCCGATTACGACTTAAAAATATGAGTTGCGATGACTTGCACTGCTAGTATAACTAAAATTAATCGAAAAAAGTTACTTCTAAAATTTTCTTTTTAAAATAAGTAATTTTTATTAAAACTTTAAAGCTCATGAAAAGTTTGGAAATTTAATGAATTAGCAATAGTATAAAAAATATCGCAGTCGCTGTGTGTCAAAAATTGTTTAAACATCAAACTTAGATATATAGCTTCAGTTTAAAGAGACGTCGTCATTATAAGTACATAAATGTAAGTAGTGTGCAAAATGAAATATTTAAAATTTGAATTAATAGATATTGTCTATGTTTTGGAGGAAAGATTTTATTAGTAGGGTTGACTTCTGTAAGTCGATGTTGCACAAAATAAATCAAAACCACAATGTTGTAACTCAGATTTTGTTTTGTGAAGAAGCTACTTTTAAAAGTAATGGTCTAGTAAATAGACACAATATGCATTACTACGCCACTGAGAATCCGCACTGGTTGAAAAACGTTGATCATCAACATAAATGGTCGTTAATTGTATGGGGCGGCATCCTTAACCATCAAGTTATCGGACCTTCTTTTTTTGCTAGTACACTAACAGGAGAGAGGTATCTACAATTTCTTGAGAACTATCTGCCTGTCTTATTAGAAAATATAAATTTGTATAGGCGCCGCGTAATGTACTTTCAACACGATGGGGCTACAGGACATTACGCAAGAAGCGTTCGAAACTTTTTAAATAAAACATTCAGGGAAAATAAGATTGGCCGTGGTGCTCCATTATCGTGGCCACCTAGATCGCCAGATTTAACTCCAATGGATTATATCCTTTGGGGTTATGTTAAGGAGCGAGTATATAGAATTATTCCAACCACAAGAGAGAATATGCAAGAAAGAATTCGAGAAGTATTTTCTGCTATTAATCGAGAACTAATGGCAAATGTCTATAGGTTATATGAAACATGACTTCAAAAGTGTAGAAGTAGAAGAGCAGAATTTCAAACATTCACTATAAATTTTTGTAAACGTAGTTGTTTCCATATTTTATTAGTAAATAATAAGAACATACTAGCGTATTTTTATGTTATCTACTTAGCCATGAAACAAAAGAGTGACGATGTCAAACAAATTATTGAAAAATTGCTGTCACTGTTAGAAGTACATGTGCTAAGTTGTGTTTAGTTTATGCTGTGTATAGAGATTTGAGACGGTCCATTTCTCGATAAAATGAGTGAAACTAAAGTTGAACATCGCAGCGTAATAAAGTTTCTGACAAAGGAAGGCAATGGTCCAAAAGCAATTCATGAAAGAATGGTTGCTGTATATGGGGAAGATACATCAACTTATTTCCAAGAAAGATATTGCTCTAAACTCTTTCGATGGGGCCGAGAGTCAATCAATGATGACCCAAAGTCCGGACGACCCGTTGAAGCTCGAACTGAAAACATTGTGCGAAAAGTCGAAAATTTGGTACTGAAAGATCGGCGTGTAGAGATCTCTGTCATTGTCAATGAAGTCTGTATATCCGAAACAAGTGTTCTCAAAATTTTGCATGACGATTTGGGTATGAAGAAGGTGTCTGCACTGTGGATACCCAGATTGCTTACACCTGAACAAAAACTGTGAAGAAAAGAAGTTTCTCAAGAAAATTTGGTCAAGTTGGAAAGAGACAAAACATTTTTAACTCGAATTATTACCGGGGATGAGACTTGGGTATATTACTGAGACCCTCCTACTAAACAAGAATCCATACAGTGAGTTCATAAGGGCTCTCCACCACCAAAAAAGGCCAAGACACAATTTTCTGGAAAAAAACTGATGGCAACTGTTTTTTGGGATGCTGAAGGGGTTTTTGACGAGCAGAGACTAATTACTGCAGTACTTATTAATAAAAGTAATAACAAATTTGAGGCTGTGTTAACATTCTTTATTTACCATAAACTACTAGTTACTATATTCACAGATAAGGGAATACTATGTTCTAGGGAGTTTTATTACCAACAGTTTTGCTTATTGAATATATGCCGAGAGGGTCTACCATAAATGGAGAGGCCTACGGAAACATAATTAAAAATTTAAAAACTGCTCTGGAGGAAAAACGCCCGCATTCTTATCCACAAAAAAACTTGTTGCTGCACGACAATTGTCGGGTTTATAAGGCAAACAAAGTTCAGCAGATAATGAATGACTGTGGATTTATAGAGTTAAGGCATCCACCTTATAGCCCCGACCTAGCTCCGTCAGACTTATTCTTATTCAAGAATTTAAAAAAGCATCTCAGAGGAAAGCGTTTTGCTTCTGATGAAGAACTCAAAGAAGCTGTTGAAGAATATTTTGCGGGGTTACCGAAGCAATTTTTTTCTGAGGGTACGGGGCAACTGGAAAATAGATGGAATAAGTGTATTAGTGTTGAAGGGAGTTATGTAGAAAAATAAAAAAAAATTGTTCCCTTATGTGCTTTTTTCATGGGTAGGTAGATAACATAAAAATACGCCCTTGTATAAAACCAAACATACGCATTTTCTAATTTATTAGTTGATAGCTTATAATAGCTGTGATGCTTGAAAATAGTAGCTTAGGCCATGTTCTTCAAGATAGCTGCTTTTAATAAAGTAAATTTAAATGCTCTTATTGACGGTTGGTTTTCAACGTAAGTTATATATCTAAGTTTGAAGTTTTACATTTTTTGAGACATAACGACTGCAATGTTTTTTAAAATATTGCAAATCCATGAACTTCCAAACTTTTCATTTCATGAGTTTTAAAATTTTAATAAAAATTACTTACTTGTAATAAGAAAATATTAGAAGTATTTTTTCTCGTTTACTTTTAGTTATGCTATGTGTAATGTAAGTCATGGCAACTCATATTTTTAAGTCGTAATCGGGTTTATTCAGATATAACACCCTATAACTTTTGGCATATCGCCCACAGGCGGAAAAAAGTAGATATTTTTGAATAGTAAATTTTAAGAACTTTTCAATGGCACATTAATATACAGGATGTTTCATTTCTTTTTTTTTTAGAATTTTTAACTTTTGCGAATGGCATGTAATTCTAAAGAACATGCGTAAGTAAATATATCAAAATAAAAATTACTTTCACGTACTGAAAAGGTATCTCTACTAATTGAGCCCATGAAAAGTATTTCATCATCAGTCGTTATTTCATCGCAACTTTTCAAATGTTGCACAATTTTTAACGAAATTTCGCCATATCTCAGAAACAGTTGAAAATCGGCAAATACAAGTTGATGTCAGTTTAATCAATCCTTTAAGGGCTATCATAAAATGTAAAAAAATCATAGAATTCCATTTAAAAAAACAAAAGTTTGTGTTGGTTCTTCGTTGTCGAACACTCTGTATAAATAAAAATATTTTTAAATTGTAGAGCTTATGATTATCTACAATTTTTGTATTAAAAATTATTTGCTATCTACATTATTAGATACCAATAATGGACTTTAGCGCTACGCTGGGATACCCGGTATATATATTCTTAACTTGTATTGTTCTAGAAATATCGACTAAGAAAAACAAGATTTCTTTTATTTTATAATCTATGGAATTAGCTAATATCTCCCTGTCAAGACAGATTTATATGTTTGTACAATACTGCTGATTTCGTTTTATTTGAAGGAGATTAGAAAGGCTACTTTTATATAAATCAATTCTCTTTAAATCATACTAGAATTATTTCTCTACTCAGTGTTTCTGATGCAAAATTAAAATAATATGCAATCATAATACTTTTCAGTTGTTTTTTTTTTTTTGTGTTTTTTATTGTATAATTAGCAAATTATTTGTTACGACCTTCTAATACTATCAAACCAACCAATTAAATTGTGAATAGAGATATTTTATTAAAAAAAATTCTAAGCCAGCTTAATTCATCAGAACATACTGATTGCCCTACCTAATGAAATTTGTATTTGTATTATTGTATATTTATTTGTACTGGTTTACTCAAGTGAATTAGCAGATATTATTAGTTGTAGGTAGTCAGCATTATAACGAACGAAGAAGGTTTATATGAGTCTAATAATGTCTTTATATAAAACCGTGTTTTAAGTGTTTACATAAAGTAAATATTTAAAATTAAATACTTTAAATGTAATCATGCCAGGCAGATTTTAACTTTAAAACGTAATTTGAGTATTTTTTCAGAACGTAATATATTTACAAATTGAAACATAATCTAAATGTAATTTAAATGAAGGACACTTCTTTTTAAATGCGACGGAATGTAGTGCGGTAGCAACATATCATTTTTTAATCTCTTTTGACGAACTGTTGGGGGGGTTCCCTGTCGCTAAGTAGAACAGCATATGTAAATATATTGATTTCACTTACTATGCACATTTGCTGTAAGATTATAAACAATACTCAATATAACGTAAGATCGTTTATTCGGTATTCGGTAGTCAGTTCATGGTCAGTATGGTTCTCTTCAATACGGGTGGACATTGGAGTGATTTAAGGAAAGTTAATTATATTGGTACTATAGTAATTTTTGTTATTAATTTATAAAGTTCGGTTGATTTTTGATTAACTTTGGTTAGCTAAATCTCTCCAATGTTTGGGGAATAGTTACCCTAACATATTTAACTTATTTTAGAAGTAATTAAGTGCGATAAATAAATGTGCAACTCTAAATATTAATTTGCTATTAATTATTAACATCAATAATAATAATAGAAGAATCTGTTCTATTTATTATTTGTTGTTCGTTTCAATGGCCGCGATTTCGACAATGTCTACCGCCACTTTAGGGAAATGGATCTACCATGCCCAGATGTAACAGTGCCCTATGGTAATGGAGAATTACGCTATTGTGCACAAAACAAATTCATTATATTCCAGAATATGTATGCTTTAATACGCTACCCTGAAGATGGCATTTTACAAATAGTTCCAAAAAAACACATAAACTGTCGACGCCATGGAATTACTGCGTAATATTTGGACGGACGTGTCTACAAATGTACCTCTACGCGGAAGTGAACATGTGTCTGCTGGTAAGTACTGAATATTTATATAAACTCAGTTTACAATGTATATTTTGAATATTGTAAAGTGAAGTATTGGAGGTATAGTTTTAAATTTTTATAAACTTTATTCTGGTTTGCTAACTCGTAAACATACGATGCGATTATCTAAATATCTATAATAAAAATTTGTTGAACATCTATATCATGTTCTCTTTCTTTCGATATGTATATGCAATTGGACTAGTTATGGGAGTTCTACTGAAAGTTTGATTATAAAATAAGATGTATTGCAGATTTATTCTATTTAAAGTGAGTTTTAAAGTTTTACTTAATTATTCCTGTAGGCTACTAGTAAATTGTTGACGTTCATTTATATAGTTTTTGATCGTATTATTTGCAAGCGGTACTACCAAGAACAATAAAGCTGTGATCTCGCTTTTTCTCTTTTTAAATTTTGTTATTTTATAATGAGCATAATTGATATCGCTCATAAATTTTTGTCTTTCTGGAAAAGCTTCTATACAGCTTATGTGTATGGGCCTCTTATCTACCTACAATTCAATATACAGGGTGTTATAAATTAAGTCGGCACTATTGCTAACTTTGTTATTAATGAAGCTAGAGTATCGGTTAAATTAGCAAAGTAGTAGTATTTTTATCGTGAACAATGATGGCGGAATCGAAAAAACAGTTGAACTACTAATTTTTGCGCTATTTACAAAAGTTACTTTTTTTAAACGGAACACCCAGTATATTTTTGCATATATTGAAAGAAGGATTTATTTTGAAAAAGAAAGCTTTCATACATTATTGACAAAAAATGAAAGTTGCGGCAGTTATCCACTATTTTGTATAGAAATTCATATCAATAAAATCAAGATGGCTATGATAAAGAAAAACAGCAAATATTAAACAAGCATTGTGTATTATGTATATTCATCACAATACATGTTCGAAGACATCACCGTTTTGTCCAATACAATACATCCAATACAAAAAACAGCAAATATTAAACAAGCATTGTGCATATGTTTATTATAATAGATGTTCGAAGACATTTCGGAATATATTTGGATAACCTGGACTTGGCTACTCAGCAACATATACATTTTCAACAAGATGGAGCACCAGCGCATAATCATCGCGAAGTACAAAATTTTTGGAGCGAAATGTTTTTGAATAAGTGGATAGGTACGAATGGACAAATTCAGTGGCCACCACGGTCTCCGGATCTAAACCCTATAGACTTTTATTTTTGGGAATATTTAAAAAATTAAATTTACAAAGGGAGTTATGAAAACGTTGTAGGGCTGCAAAATAAAATAATTACTATTGCTAATAACATAGACCCAAGATCGATTTTAAAAGTTACTCGCAATGTACATTATAAACGAATTCGGAAATGTATTGGACAAAACGGTGATGTCTTCGAACATCTATTACAATAAATATACATAATAAACAATGATTGTTTAATATTTGTTGTTTTTTTTATCATAGCCATCTTGATTTTATTGATATGAATTGCTGTACAAAATAGTGGATAACTGCCGCAACTTTCATTTTTTGTCAATAATGTATAAAAGCTTTCTTTTTTAAAATAATTACTTCTTTCAATATATGCGAAAAAATTCTGGGTGTTCCATTTAAAAAAAAGTAGCTCAGGTAAACCTACAAAAGTGAGTGCTGTTACAGCCTTTATTATAATTTATTTTGTTATACGGCCTGGTAACAAATATATTTAGGTATTAGCTTCAAACTATTATTATGTTTACTGGTTTTTAAGTATATTTGAGGCTTCTCTCACAAACTCATTCTTATTATCGTTTCGTGTCTATTTGCAGAATTCTGAGTATTACCCATATAAACGTCCTTTATATGGGCTATTATTTGGAGACTATGGTTTTTTGTAATCTCTGATTATGTAAACAATAGTCTCCTGAGAATTGCTGGGACAGCTCGATCGGTTTTTTTACGCATCTTAGACGAACATTTTGTACAACGCATGAGGCGTTTACTAGTATAAATTCCCATTTTTCTGTTTGAACTAGTCGCCTAAATTTTATTCAGTATTTTGATAGTAATATCCTATATTTACCTCCAAATAGAGGGGTAAGGGCATTTGTTTTTATTAAGTATTTATAGTCTCTTTGTTTAACAAATTTTATCGAACTTTGATATGGTCAGAGTATATTTTTGACTATTTTGTAAAAATTAATAGTATAACTATACAGTTACAATTGTGAAATAATTTTATTTCAATATTGCTAGTGCACTTATTGGTATTGTGCTTAAACAGGGAAATGGATATAAATTTCACTATTTTGTTAGTAAAACTGAGAGCAATCATTATGTTACATATTTTTTCAGGTAACATAATTGGCAGTATTCTAAATAACAACCAATCTCGTACAATTACTCAAGATTATTTCCCAGACCAGTCGAATATACAGCGTGAGGATGTTTGTGCTGCTGATATTGATTTAAATTTACAATATAAGAGAGTTCGTGACGATGCCGATCCTTTAAATACTGATCCTGAGAGGGTTTTGCTGCAACTCGACAGTGCTGTAGACAACATTAATTGTGTGAAAGCTGAAAACATAGGCCAAGATATACACATTGCCGAAGTCGATCGGGATTTAGGTATTAATTAGCCACAAAACCATGAAGTTGCAGACACTGTACTAGACACTAATACTACTTATCAAAAACAAGATTTTGTCAATGCCACTAATACGTTATATTTGGATGATCCGGTTACATATTCCACACCGATTGCTCCGGCAAATGCTACCCTAGTACCAAACATCACAGGCTAAAAAGAAGTTATTTTGTACTTACTACAAAATTTTACAATCCAATTTGTCTTGTCACTTGAAACGAAAGCATGAAGATGAACCAGCTATGCGTTCACTATTAAAAACTGTTACAGGTGGGTTCCGTTTTCCTTTTATAAATCTTCATTCACCTTATCATTCATACTGAAGTAGTGAGGGGTAAACAATTATTGTCCATGCTTATTATGACAAATATAGATAATAACTCAGTCTGTCGTTGAACATACTTTACTTATAATTTACATATTTTCTAATTCTTTCATTTTTGATAATATTTATTAATACTGTTGATCTTAATGGATTTTTAATTTTTTGTAAACTTTAATTTTTGCTGAATCAATACATCTTAAAATATTTGTTGCAGTTAGAATACCGCAAAATTAAGCGGTTACCGTGCTGTTAATTCGCATGGATTCTTTACTATGTATACCTTATTTCTAATTGTACTGTTATATTATTATCCATTTCTTCTTTTCTATAGGAGATGCGGATAGGATGGAAATATATCACCGTATCCGTTCGAGGGAATCACTCGAATTTGATACAAACTCTGCTTACAACGACGGAACACTAATTGTAACACGTTCACCTAGAGTACCAAAGGGCCCCAGAGATTTCATACCGTGTTCTTCGTGCGGTGCATTTTAGGCGAAGAAAACTTTATACAAACACAGGTAGATATGTCCGGCATCTAATTTATCTTCTCACATATACAAGTCCAAAATAATAATAAGTCAGGAGCGACTAGAGATAACTGCTATATTGCTAGTCGATGCTTCACCGTCATATACTAGCTGGTCCATTCATGGTACTATTAAATGAAAAATAAATTGTTGTCACTACTCGACTTATAGAGAGTGCAGACTGTCCGAATATTGTCAAACTGCCACTTTAGGTATTTTTGATCAATTGATTGTTCTCATCTGATTTACTTTTTTCGTTAAACCAAAAATATATTAAAACCAAAAATATATACAGTGTGAGTCAACGATCTGACAAAGTACATTTTTTCTTTAATGCTTAATTTCATTAATACTTCACTTACTGTTATTGATAGGGTTGTCGTTGGTTCACAACCTAGGAACATATACTCGCATACTGAGTGATCCATAAATTATTGGCTAAAAAATTTTTTTTTTTTAAATTGTAGGAGCTATATATAAGTACAAACTTCGATATATAAGTACAAATATAATTCTTTTTTTTATTAAGAGTAATTATTCCTTAAAGTTGATAGTTATAGCATTATTTATGATTACAGTTAAAATTTGACATTTACAGATGTTTTTACTTTCTTATACGTAGTATTAGGAAGTATTGTGATGATGAAAATGTTCGACCTCGGGATTTTTGCAGATGTCCACGTTTTGAGGTGTCCTGATACCGAAAAAGTGGTTTTAAAAAAATGCCTGTGTGTGTTTGTGTCTATGTGTGTGTGTGACCTCGATAGCAGTGAAACCGCTGTAGCTATCAATTCCAAATTTTGTATTTACCAGTATAATCCCCCTCTTCAGAGCTCATTAGATTTTCAGTAAAATCGGCAGACCGGAAGTAGTAGTTTACCTCACTAAAAAAATCGACTTTTGCCAATATTTTGTCAACTACTAGTATAAACATATTTTATGTACTTAAATATTTCGTCTTGCTATTCAGACAAGTATGTTACGAGTGTAATAGTATTTAGAACTTAATTTTCAATAACTTTTATACAGTGCGTTCATGATGAAATGGAACAAATTTGTTTAAAATTCAAGTAATTATTTTGCAGAAAAACGCTCGGACAGGTCGATTAGTATTTTTAGTTGTGATTTTTTGACATAAGAAAATTATATACAGGGTGTCTATAGAAGAACATATGCAGCAATCTTTGTTTTTTTTAAGTGGAACATACTGTATATTAGCCATATTTGAATTGTATGGTAAATTCTCAACACTTTTTGTGTAACATACCATATCCCCAAAATCAGCGGTTTTCGGAATAATGACGTTTGAAATGTGATAAATTAAAAAAAATACATGAAAATCGATTAATTTGAAGTAGAGTTTTTTATTGAAGATAAAATTTGCAATACCAGGTTGTTTTTCTTGGCTTTTAAAAAAATGTTCAAGGTGTTCTTGTTCAATTTAAATATTTTATTTCATTATCTATGTGTATTTTAATTTATCACAAAACTCATTATTCCGAAAACTGCTGATTTTGGGGATATGGTATGTTTTCACAAAAATGTGTTTAATATACCTACCCTACAATTCAAAAATGGCATAATATTCAGGGTGTTCCATTTAAAAAAAAACAATGATTGCTGCATATGTTCTTCTTTAGACAGCCTGTATATAGTTTTCTTATGTTAAAAAATTCAAAACTAAAAATACTAATCGACCTGTCCGAACGTTTTTCTGCAAAATAATTACCTGAATTTTAAACGAATTTGTTCCTTTCATCATGAACGCACTGTATAATAAAAATGTCAAAAATCGGACCGGAAGTAACACTTTTACTTTTATTGAATACCCATCTTTTGCATATGTCGTAAATTATGCATTCTCTATATATTTATCAAGAGTACAAAAGTATTTAGAGCTGGATATGCAATATTTTTTGTATACATAAAATATAAAAATTGTGGCCGGAAGTAACACTTTTACTCTTAACAAGTAAGCCTTTCTTTCGAATATCTCGCAGAGTAGGTATGTTTTCTATAAAGATTTATTAAGAGAATAGTAGTACTTAGAATAAGATTTTGAATAATTTTTGTATAATTTGAAACACTCATACGTATAAGAAAGTCGTGTGGTGGCTACACCTCAACATTTTTATTGCCTATAATTCAGAAGTGCCTTGACAGAACACAAAATATTTTGCTATGGCATGCACAGAAGGTGTGCCAGTGATATTTATTTGCAGAACCTGTTCTAATTTGAAATAGTATCAACATTTTTGCATCTATATATTTCGACAGGGACTATCTTTTTCCATGGCTAGCGTGAATTTTACTACTACATGGTTAAGATTTTAAAATAAATTTAAATAATTTCTAAAATATCATAGATAGGTGTAAGACAAGCTTAGCAAAAAAAGAGCTCTTGAAGGGCTTAATACGATTCTGTAAAATAATGTTGGGAGTTTCATTAAAAATAAGTAAGGTTTTTGTGTTTAAAGTTTCTTCATTATGCAACAACACCTTCGCGAACACCTAGGATCAATTAGTACAGGTTCTGCAAATAAATATCACTGACACACCTTGTGTGTTTGCCATACCAAATTATTTTGCGGTCTGTCAAGACATTTCTGAATTATAGGCAATAAAAAAATGCTGTACTTGTCACTTTTTTATTTTAATCGTAGTTAACTCAAAAACTATTAACTTTAACGAGTAATTACTCTTAATAAAGATTTCTCTATTTTAAGGCAAAATTGATACTTCAGCTTGTATATTGGGTGTTCAATTTAAAGAACTTCATTCTCATTGTGCCAGTGATTTATGGATCACTCTCTATACATGAATACATTTTTAAATTGTGAAGCGATAACAACCCTATCGACTACAGTAAGCGAGTTTATAGTTATATTAAACTTCAATGGGTACATTTACTTTGTCAGATCGTTGACTCACCTTGTGTAATTGCTTTTCGCATATTTCCTCGTCTGAATTGCTGCCTATTTATCAGATTCTTAGTCCTCCTACTGTTTTTTTCTTTTTACTACATTTACATTTCATTGCCTTCATATTTCTCTATTCACCAAGTTTCTAATGTTATTTTGTTTTTAGCTCATGTTCAACCATATGGAAAGACTATCCGCCGACTCTGGCTAAGCTCGGAGAAAAATGCAGTTTACGAGTTTTTCGACATATATTTCAAGGAAAGAAGACTGCTCAAATATAATCTTTGTGTTGATGCAAAATATCTTGTAATTGTAATATTAGTTTTTAAACTTACTTATATTCAGATTCTAAAACTACTTTAGGCTGTAGTACTGTTTAAATACTGCTTAAATTGTCTATTAAACTGCTTTTTCATTTGCAAAATTGAGCTACTACTTGAGTTATTAAATTTTCTTTGGAAACTTTTGACCATAACAGATGTTAGTTGTTAAAATAAAATACAAATTACCATAATAAAATACTAGTAGCTTGATTTAAAGAAAACACATTTTTGATATGCAAAAATTTCGGACGATAAGCTTTGAAAAAACTGGTTTTTTAGCTGTTGTCGGGTGCAACTTAGACCCATTGTTGCAGAATATTCTTGGCTACTAGCACCACCAAAATTTATGTTTTTACATTTAAAAACGATGCGATTATGATTTTCTCTGCTACACTTGTTTTGGTCAAAAATTTTCTTAAAACATTGATAACTTAAACTATTGGCTCCATTTTGAAAAAGAATAACAGTTTTATACACAATTAAAACAGTACTAGATATTCCAATACTATACTGGGCGAGTCACTTAATTATATTAAGTTTCATGTTGTGCGGCAGAGCTGAAAGTATTGTTTGGTATGCACCCCGTGCAATCATGAATCTTTCACTAATAGTATTTTCTTTTATTTACAATGCAAAAGAGAGAGAATAATCGGCTGCTAATGACTTGATGTACTTTTGTTCATTTTTACAACTTTATAGTCATCTGTTATTGAACTTCTTCTGTTTAATCGCTGTAGCAATAAATCCCTATTCCTGCCCTCTGATTCCGAACATACGATACGATATTCCAATTCGTAAGACGAGCGTGGTAGAAATGGGCAAGACAATACAGTAGTCTGTCTAGCCACATTGAAAAGTATTCGTACTCACCTAACTTGCCCATCTTTACTACGCTCGCGTTTCGAATTCGAATATCGTATCGTACGTTCAGAATCCAGGGGCTGCTTTCTTTGATTTTACGCAAAACCATGTGTACCCTACTGTGACAATAAGAAGATTATTAACTAAAACAAACTAAAACTTTTTCTTTGTATTTTATGATTTACTTACTCAGTACTGGTTTCTAGACCTCACATATTTATATGCATTAAAATGATAAAAAGTACATTGCATTTACTTGTATTTATGGTTTTCCAAATTTTGGCTGTTGGTATAGCTTATTTATTTGTCAATTTTAATTTGTTTAAGTGTATGGTTTATTTTATCAAACCCGATACCAGTATTGAGTAACAATTCATAATGTACATGAAAAAAGGGGATGTTTATTTTAGTTATTTTCTAAAACCTTGTTCCTTACTACCTACATTTAAGCAGAAGATAGCTTGTAATTTTTTTTTATTTTGGTTACTTGAATCGTTGTTGAGTATGTTCGAATACTTAAAATAGTTAAGCATTTTTATTTGTTGTAAACTAGGTATTAAAATTTTAGCGCTTGATTAATTTTGCACTCATAAATATACGTTATATCAGTATATTTATGGAAGCTTTAGCCTCCTTTTTGGCAACTATTGTGTGGAATATTGAGGCGAATTCAGATTTTCTTGTTTGAACCTTATGTGTCTTGATTTTCGCTGGTCAGCTTTATATACAGCGGACGTAGATCAATTTTACCTGCTTTTTATGGAGTTATTCGGAGTAAAACAAGTAAATTTCATCGGCACGCTTTTGGACTCAATATCCACATTACGAAATTTATTATTTATTTGCTTTGAGCTTACTTCATAACTTTTTTGTTCCATTTTTTTTTTACTGGACTTTATTTTACTTTCGGTTTTATATATATATACTTTGTCTTACTTATGAGTTCTCATACATTCTACTTGTTTAGTAGATATATGTTGCCTATTTTAAATTTTGTTTATTATTATTGTTATTGATTTTCATAATTACAAATAAATAACTTCTATTTTAATATGAGCTGTTGAGTTTCTTATTTCATATCCATGTTTCCTATACAAATTATTATTGTAAGGTTAATATACCAATTATTTTAACCTTACAATAATATTATACCTCATCTTTCTTATACCGGGTGTATTATGAAAAACCTTTGGTGCTGTAACTTCCTTATATTTTATCTGATTTTAATGAATGATATGTCAAATTAAATCGTTTTTAAAACACTGTAACCAGTTATTAAAAAAAAATTTTTTTTGACATTTCGTTTTTGACAGACAGTAGTTAACTTTTTTTTTTAAATTGTACTACATAGTTTTTTTTACGTATTCTAATAAAGATTTATTTCCTGAAGACACCTCCATTAAATTGAGTGACAAATTTATTGTTATTAAAAAAAAAACTACGAAATTTGCAGAAATCAAGCTGTCATAGCTTTTAATGAATCAAATGTTCGAAATTGACCTCATTTTGTTCCAGACACATTTGACACCTTCTATTAACTCCAACTGCTGCGTTTAATATAAGATTTGGTGGTATTTCATGACATACTTGTACCATCCTTCTTACTAAATCATCTCTGGTATCAGGTGGAGTCAAATAGACATGATCTTCAATGTAAGACCACAGAAAAAAATCCAGTGGATTCAGATCTGGCGATCTAGCAGGCCATCTAATAGGTCCGTAAGTGCCCATCCATCTGACGCCAAAATAATTATTTAGAAAATCAGTATTCATTCGTGCATTATGGGGGTGTGGCACCGTTCTGTTGGAACACTACCCTGTTTAACTCAGCAAGCGGCAACTCATCCAAATCATCGCCTATTTCATTGCGTAACAAATTATTATATTTTTCTTGGTTTAGATTACCCTCAACAAAAAAGGCCCTATTAGTCTATCGCCTAAAATGCCACACCATGCACTGAACCAATTTTGAAAATTGTGTTGCACCACAACATGGTTATTTTTACTGCTCAATGATCAATGGCGATGATTATTTCTGTTGAATACACCATTTTTCCCAAAAGTGCATTCATCTGACCACAACACACGACGGAGTGTTTTCACAATTTTATTTATTTTAATAAAAACACTTACAAAGTAAATCTCATAATTGTTATTTAACGAGAGATGTTGATTATCTTACTGTCTGTAACGAAGTCTGTAAAGAAACTGATGAACGTACTGATGAAACACTGAAAATATTGATTTATAATACTTTATGGCTATATAGTATTGAATGTAAGTGATTTTAAATGGTACACACATTTGCTGGTAATAAAATAAAATAGAGTATTTAAAATACATTTAAGAAATCTCTGTGTTCGGAAAAGCCAGAATAAATTGAACTAAAAAAAAAAAAAACCTGCAATTTCTCGTTTTTTTTTCATACAAGGGTATCGTTGTTTACAGTTTCATATTCAGAAAAAAAAATATATTTGAATAAGTAAAAAAAAATAATATAGTACAATTTAAAAAAACACAGTTTGCTGCTGTCTGTCAAAAACAAAGTGTAAAAAAAAAATTCAAAGCGGATCACGTTACAGTGTTTTTAAAACGATTTAGTTCGACGTATAATTTATTACATTCGGATAAAAAATAAAAAAGTTACAGCACGAAAGGCTTTTCATAATACACCCGGTATGAGGTACTTACTGCATTATTCTTGGTAGTTCAAGTTTCTTGCTCGCGTTCATACTTATCATATCTACATTATATAACGCCAATACTATTACTAATAAATATTGCTTATGATAATGATGGTGACCATTTTATTTAATACCTTTCTTTCCGTATGCATACATCTATGTGAGATTTTTCTTTCAAATACTTTCGTACAGGAATTTACTATCCAATAATGGGTGGAGACTGTGGCTAAAAATGTAAAATAAAATGCAAAAGGAAAATCCCTTACCACAAAAAATATATATCAAAAATCTAAATACGTATTTCGGCAACTAAGTTGCCATCTTCAGTAGATATCTGTATAAAACAAAAAAGAGTGTTAAACGTGGTATTTTTGGCTAAGGTGTAACCTTAGAAGATATGCTCTTCACCAAATCACCAGTGGGATCCAGGAATTTACTACTTTACTGTGTATCCCAGGCGACTACATTTTGCTATTATTACTAAATTAAGACTGGGATGTGCTGGATGTGCTTTGTTTTAGTGGAGCTTCTAATAAATGTAGGTATATGGATTAGGGTGTTTTTTTATTCGGTATCTTATTTCAACCGATCTATGTAAGTATATAAGCATTCATTTTGATATATATATAGTTTTTTGAACTTATATTAACCTATTAAAACTTTGCTGTGTTCTTCACTAAGATTAGGACCATTTTAAATTGTGAATCGTACTTTTAGTTTTCACTTTGTGCACAGACTCTAAGTCGAAATAAATTTTCCTACTCTTTCTGATAATCTAACAATATTGTACAATTAAGATTTTAAATATGAAATTTTTTAAAAGATACACGTGATGTAAATTTATTAATTGCCGTCACCTAGTAGAGTGGTACATTTTAATTGTGCACAACAGTAATTGCATACCTTTTATAACCCACAAATTATTTTCAACATTTACAATAAATGTTATATTTCTATATGTACCTATGTTTTGTTTTTATTTAAACATAATATTGGTAATTATACCTAACCTAATTTTTTGAATTCTCGTATTAACTGGCATTAGTTAGGTTTTATTACTCTTACTTAATACTTCAATACATACCTTATACGTACCTATTTATTTATTATCATAAATCCCTTTTAATATTACTTTGTATATTATTCTTTGCAATGGCATCTTTCAATTAATTAATATATGCGGCTTGAACTTGATTTCTTTACATTAATCCTATTGCTATTCCTATAACTGCTTTCCATAATAGGGGCGACATCTGTAGTTGAGATTTCGCACCGCGTCAATTTCGGGCTCCCAAACACGAACATATCCGAACGCTTGGGGTAGCCAAACTCCTGCTTCAGTAAACTCTCTCAGCCGGCCAACTTATGGCGACCGGTCGCTAAAAGGCGGCATTGTCACCATATGTTGCATGGCGTATATGAAAGTGTTACTGAAATGCTGCTCTCGCATATATATATATATATATATATATATATATATATATATATATATATAGTAAAGTAAGCATAATCTCGACTGATCAGTTAAGACAAAAAACGTGGAATTGAATGGGTCTAGCAGTCGGAGGGCCAAATAAGACAACTCTTTGCAGTTTTGGTCGAGCTTTCGATTGATTTATTTAATCTTCTTCTGGACCTGTTATAATTATTTGATTGTTAACAAAAATTGTACATTCATCTCAAAGATTTTACATACCAATCTAATTAAGTTATAAAGAAGTCAACATCACACTGTATTTCATTTGGATACAACCAAAATAGACAAAACACAACACTTTAAAATTTATTAAAAAAGTCATTAAAAATCATACTACGTTAAAATATTCGTTAGTTACAGACAACAAAAATAAACATTTTAAAATTACTTTAAGTCAGATGATTGACGCATAACAGCTGATTGATGCAAAACAGCTGATTTTATACGTGTGCACGAGCACATGTGGAAAGTAAAATGAACAGTGATAACGGTCAGACACCCCGAAGGTCATAGTAATGCTTTTTAAAATTTAACAGTGCGGCAACTGCATCAATCAGCTGTTCTGCGTCAAACATCTGACTTAAAGGAATTTTAAAATGTTTATTTTTGTTGTCTGTAACTAACGAATATTTTAACGTAGTATGATTTTTCATGACTTTTTTAATAAATTTTAAAGTGTTGTGTTTTGTCCATTTTGGTTGTATCCAAATGAAATACAGTGTGATGTCGACTTCTTTATAACTTAATTAGATTGGTATGTAAAATCTTTGAGTTGAATGTACAATTTTTGTTAACAATCAAATAATTATAACAGGTCCAGAAGAAGATTAAATAAATCAATCGAAAGCTCGACCAAAACTGTAAAGAGTTGTCTTATTTGGCCCTCCGACTGCTAGACCCATTAAATTCTACGTTTTCTGTCTTAACTGATCAGTCGAGATCATCCTTACTTTACTTTATAGGATGGGTTTTTACCGTGATATCGAACACCGTTATGGAACGCATATCATGATTGAGTTTAAGAAATGGCCATCCCTTACCACCAAGTTGGCATCACAGAGGAATAGGAGTATATTCCTTATCCGTTGTAGGAAGAACCAGGTAACCCCTGCGCATGTGGAGAATCAGACGAGAACAACTGTTAATCTCATCCACATTACCAGCAACAAGATTGGACAACGAACACATCAACTTATGGAAAGGTTAAGGCAGCAAATATTGAATTTAGAGTTAGAATCATGTTTCACTTACGTTAAGCAGTTAGAACGTGAGTTGAGGTCAGTAGAGACTTATATTTTCAATTCAGTTACTTTCAATATTGCTAGTACTTTCAAAGATAAGCAAATGCTAATTTACAATAAAATTTTTAGAGTAATTAAAGCTCGTAATATCACTAAATTTAATGGCTTACGGTCTCGGAGGACACAGACACTGCAGATTTCGGATGGCTGGTTTGAAAGCTGTAGTAATACTCACATACCACCCAATATTAAAAATGTATTAGCACTGGGCCCGAAGTTCTGTATAGGTCCAACAAAAAATGAGATCAATATACCTAAGATTTTGGCAGATTGTGAGTCGGTAGTGTGTGGGTTGCCCGTGCAGGAGGCTAATGTTTGTAGGGCTCGAATAACTAATGTCCTGACCAATTATATGTGCCATGACCAAACTCCACAGAGTTTCATTTATACAGAGTTTCAAAAATGTAAACGTTTTTTAAATAATAATACGGACTTGCTAATACTACAATCAGACAAGGTAACATTACTGTTGCGATGGGGAGACAAGATTATGAGGGCAAGGTTACGGACATGCTGTCAGATAGTAATACCTACTTAGAGTTAAGAAGAGATCCCACATCCACACTACAACAAAAAGCAAACAAACTTGTATCTGAATTTGAGTCGAGGGGGTTGCTGGATGAGACATTAGCAAAATCATTAATAATATACAATGCAATACCGCCGAGGTTTTATGGCTTACTTAAAGTTCATAAACCCGATTTAAAACTTAGACCTATTGTCTCCTCCATCAATGCGCCTACTTCCAGGATTGCTAAATATGTCACAGACATTTTAACTCAAGCTTACAATAAAGATAACGATTTTTTACGTTAGGGATAGTTTTCACTTTGCAGATTTCATTAACAATTTCGAATTACCGCACAATTATAAAGTTGTGAGTTTGGATGTGGTGTCACTTTTCACTAATATTCCTGTAGATCTAGTGGAGAGGGGGATAGTGGAATCTTGGGACAGAATTGCAGATTATTGTAGTTTAACCTGTGACGATTTTTGTAATTTAGTCAGATTTGTTTTTGCATCCACATACTTTAAATTTAAAGATAAATACTACAAGCAGCTTGTTGGGTTGGGTATAGGGAGTTGTCTGTCCCCTATTGCATCGCAATATGTGATGGACGGTCTGCTCTCGGTAACGGTCCCAAGGCTGAGTTTTAGGGTCCCGTTTCTGAAGAAGTATGTCGATGACATTGTCACTGCTATTCCTGTAGATAAAGATGAGGAGATACTCTCGGTTTTTAACTCATACGAGCCCAATCTTCAGTTCACAATTGAAACAGAAGAAAACGGTAGCTTACCGTTTCTTGACATGAGGGTGGTCCCAGAATGACGTATTAATAACAGATTGGTACCAAAAACCAATGGCATCTAATAGATACCTGCATTATCATTCATATCACCCCATGAAAATGAAAATCAATGTTATAAAGGGCCTGAGGATGAGAATTAAGAGGGTTTCACATAAGTCCTTCAGACACACAAACTGATTGAAGTTCAGAGACATATTGTTGAAGAATGGGTACCCGTTTCATTTAATTAATAGATTGCTGTTCAGCACAAGCTTTAATGTGGTCCTACCACCTGTTCCCCCTGCTACTACAAGCGCAGTCGCTCCCAACAGGGATGCCTCTTTACTCCACAATAATAATATACAATTTATGATCCTTCCTTACATTTCGCATGTAACTCCGAGAATTCAAACCATAGTCAAGCAGTATGTCCCGGCTTTGTTTGTAGCTAACCGTAATTTACTAAATATTAAATCAATTTTCCCTAGGATAAAAGCTTCAATCGACCCATTGCAACAATATAATGTTGTCTACGGATTATCTTGTTCATCCTGTCATTTAACTTACAATGGTCAGACTAATAGAAACTTAAAATCACGGATCACTTCGCATAAGAGCGACTGCAGGAGTTCAACGGAAAACAATTGCTGTGCGGTAGCAGAACATGTTAAACGCACTAAACATAATATAGACTTCGATAATCCTTCAATTCTAACTGTTGAACATGACCAAAAGCAACGCCTGGTTTTGAAAATGGTACACATAAGTAGGGAGGAACATTCTCTTAATAGACATACAGATATAAATAATCTCAGTAAAATTTATTCTTAGTTATTACAATTGCATCAAAACAATAATATACCTACAGACACGTAGCAACTGACCTGAACTACTTCTACTTGTGTTTTTCTTTTCATAATTTTCAATTACTTTACATTATACATGTTTATATTGTTCATTTGAATTGTTCATTACATAAGACTAAGAATAAGATTTGTCTTGCAGTTTTGTGTCATTACACGCTGTATTGTTAGGCAGTTGGCATCGGTCAATAACACTTGCGAGGGGATTCATTTTCGTGCAGTTGCCGCACTGTTAAATTTTAAAAAGTATTACTATGACCTTCGGGGTGTTTGACCGTTATCACTGTTCATTTTACTTTCAACATGTGCTCGTGCACACGTATAAAATCAGCTGTTTTGCATCAATCAGCTGTTCTGCGTCAATCATCTGACTTAAAGTAATTTTAAAATGTTTATTTTTGTTGTCTGTAACTAACGAATATTTTAACGTAGTATGATTTCTAATGACTTTTTTAATAAATTTTAAAGTGTTGTGTTTTGTCCATTTTGGTTGTATCCAAATGAAATACAGTGTGATGTTGACTTCTTTATAACTTAATTAGATTGGTATGTAAAATCTTTGAGTTGAATGTACAATTTTTGTTAACAATCAAATAATTATAACAGGTCCAGAAGAAGATTAAATAAATCAATCGAAAGCTCGACCAAAACTGTAAAGAGTTGTCTTATTTGGCCCTCCGACTGCTAGACTCATTAAATTCCACGTTTTCTATATATATATATATATATATATATATATATATATATGTGTTACACATACATTTCCGAACTGCCGGATAAAGATGTATATTTCAACTGTTACTTGAAGAGATCAAGACGTTTAAAGTAGATATGAACTCAGGCCCTCGTGGCGCAGTTGGTAGCGCATCTTATCGACAGTAAGAAGGTCATGAGTTCAAATCTCATCGTGGGCAAATTTTTGTGATAAAATTTCCTAATTAATTTACTCAGCGCGAAGCAGAAAAATCAATTTAGATATTTCTACGCTGAGAAAAACAGAATTTTAAAAATAATTAAAATTCTATTTTACACATACATTTCCGAACTGCCGGATAAAGATGTATATTTCAACTGTTACTTGAAGAGATCAAGACGTTTAAAGTAGATATGAACTCAGGCCCTCGTGGCGCAGTTGGTAGCGCATCTTATCGACAGTAAGAAGGTCATGAGTTCAAATCTCATCGTGGGCAAATTTTTGTGATAAAATTTCCTAATTAATTTACTCAGCGCGAAGCAGAAAAATCAATTTAGATATTTCTACGCTGAGAAAAACAGAATTTTAAAAATAATTAAAATTCTAATTTACACAGACATTTCCGAACTGCCGGATAAAGATGTATATTTCAACTGTTACTTGAAGAGATCAAGACGTTTAAAGTAGATATGAACTCAGGCCCTCGTGGCGCAGTTGGTAGCGCATCTTGTCGACAGTAAGAAGGTCGTGAGTTCAAATCTCATCGTGGGCAAATTTTTGTGATAAAATTTCCTAATTAATTTACTCAGCGCGAAGCAGAAAAATCAATTTAGATATATATATATATATATATATATATATATATAGATAAATGAAAATTACTGTTTTAAAACAGAATTATGGGTTTGTAATTAAATGAAACACAATAATTTGATGTATTGTGACGTTTCGATTTTATTTCAAATCCTCATCAGACCAATTTTTTTTTTTAAATATAAAAAAAAACCCAATGGGAAAAAACAAAGAAATTAGTTATTAAATAATTACATCGTATTGAGACAATACTCACATAACATCCGTGTTGTGTAAACATTATAGGTTTTAACATATTAAACCAACATCACAGCGTTGTGTATAATTTACAAATTTTACATATTAAAAACAAATTCACTACGCTTATAAAATTCATTAAAATTAGGACGTCATACAATTAAAAGCATAAAATATAAAGATCTGCGTTATATTTGTCCATACATGTAAAAGATATAACGTAGCAGGTATGAAACCAATGTACACATGCCGTATTTTTATTCGCTGTGTTTTTACTATCGAAATAATATAAGGAAAAATAACGCAACAGGTGTGTATCCGGACCCCAGCCAAGAACGTCCCTATCTCCTACTGTAGATGAAGCCCTATTATTATTCGGTTGTCTAAGGATGTGTTTTTTTTGTGTATTTGGCTGTGATGCTACGCGTCATGTGTGGAATTAGCGCTGAATAGATACTGCTAAAGTTGCTGCAGTCGTTTCGGCTATTGATATTGGGATTGACTGTTCTTATGGTTAGAGTTTCTAGAAAGAGTCTTTTGGATAAGTTACTTTCATGAAATAAAATCTGGATGTTGTTGAAGGTAAGATTGTGATCGGTACTGCTCAGGTGGGAAGCTAAAGTACACCTTTGCGGGTGCCTCTTTACATCACTTATATGCAGCGCGTTGCGTTCTTTCAAACGTTGTTTCGTTTGGCCTACATAGTATTTACCACAGTCGCATTGTAAAAGGTAAACAACATTGCTGTTTGCAAGTGTGCATATTTTGTTTTTTAACGGTGTAAATAATTTGTTTACGGTGTTGGTAAGTGTATAGGTAATGGGGATAACATCTTGAAACAGCATCTTGATTTTGTTGGTTAAGTTTGGGATATATAAGATGCTTTTGTATTTAGTTTCTTTGATTTTGTCCGTCTCAGTAACGATGGATCCTGCATTTATTTGGTTCGTGTCTATCCTGTCCCGAATGTCAGTGGACAAAAGAATTTTATTTAGTGTGCAAGTAGGATAATTGTTTAATACCAGAATGTTTTCTAAGAATTTTAGGTCTTCTTGTATATAGTCTGGGTGACTTATTTTCACGATCCTGTTCTTCAAGCATTTTATGAGATTAATTTTGTATTTTTTTGGACAGTTTGAATTGTAATTAATAAATCTATTCGAATTAGAAGGCTTCCTGTACCACCTAAGTTTGATAATCTGGTTCTCTCGTATCACCAGTGAATCAAGGAATGGTAAAGTATTATTTGCCTCCATTTCACATGTAAATTGTAGCTGAGGATTGAAAGAGTTAAACAATCTCAATGTGGATTGTATTTCGGAGTTTGATGTTATGCAAAACAGATCATCTACATATTGAAAAATTACTTTTGGTGGTGTTTTACTATTTTTTAAAACAAAATATATGGCTGTGTTCATTACTATATCAGCTATAGCTGGTGACAAATATATATATAATGGACGACGGAAATTACAACTAAAATATTTTTAAGTTTCCAAAATGATCGCAAGGGGGCGCAATTCTCAAGATAAATTAAAACTTCCATAATTATTCATTAAATTCTAGAATAAGATCGATTGAAAATTTTTCTAGCAAAATTTTTAGACGTTTCTATACAACTTTCATTTGAAACTTTTTGAACTAACTCCCATACGAAGGGAAGAGGGGAGGGGGTATATCTGCGTACAAAAGTCGATATAATTTTGGTTTGCACAAACGGATTTTAATGTTTCTGGGCTCATTAGATAGAGAATCTTACAAAGAATTGAAGGACATGCAGCACGAAGTTATGTGGTTGTCAAACAAAATAACAGGGGGCGCTGTTCTCAATGTATGTATATTACTTGTTTTTTCTTTAAAATTTAAAATGGAACGGCATATTTATAATATAGTAATATTGAAGCACATAAAAAACTGAAGAGAATGATGAAAACAGGAAGTTGCTACCTTTTTTCTTGACGAAGATATAGTCATACGAAGACAATCCAAAAAAAAATAAACAATTTTTAATATAAGTTTATTTATTTATTGTGAGTAATAACTTTATTTTAATTTTAAGTTACACTAGACAGTGTTATAGTCGCTTTCACTTGAATTTTCATCATAGTCTTCCATAAATGTCTTTATTTCAATCTTCTCGCCGATTTTTTAATTCTTCCTCTTCCTCCTCTTAAATGTTTTCAAATTCTCTAGCTATTTTTAAATTTCATGTCTTGCCTTTTTAGACATTGAAATAAAATAATAATAATAATAATATATTTTTATCACCCAACTGATATAGGTAGATCTAATTATAGGAAAACAGCAAAAATAATTTAAATAACTCATGAACTAAGTAGACAATAACGACAAAGAAAACAATATAATATAATGCATTAGTTATAATCAAATCATTTACTCATTAGTAACGAACTACTCCCCCTTGCGATCATTTTGGAAACTTAAAAATATTTTTGTTGTAATTCCCGTTATCCATTTTACTATCAAGATTTTTTCCGCGAGGTTGTACGATAAACGTGTGATAAACTGTAAGAGCTTCTGTCGAATTTTCTCGTCACGGTTTTATTAGTTTTTGAATTGTGATCTTCGAGTTTAATCAATAAATCTGGTCTAGGGCTTCCTAGATTTTTTAATTCCCTCTTAATATCATAGCTCACTGTGTTATTTTCTATCATTTCGATTATGTTACTAACGCAATTCATAGTTGTATTTGCACCGATAGAAATTACAACATACACTCACCGCTGTATATTTCATACTGGACTTGCGTCGCCGGCACCGCAGAGAAGTGCCCTCTCGCTAACATATACCCGCTCTCTAGTCACGCCACTTTCATCGTTCGATACCTAATACAGGCTGTGATTTTTAAACTCAGCGCTGAGGAGACGGACTGTTACTTGCGAAAACATATTGCTTGTTATCAAACAAATCAGAAGAATTACATACCAATTAGGTATTTATAATTAATTTATCTGTTAAAAAAATTGTCACGGGGGGGGGGGGCAGTGCCCCGTTGCCCTCCCTGCAACAGACGCTACTGACGCTCCGTTATTATGGATTCTGCGATAGTTCATTGATTTTGCTACAATCTTACTAATCTGGAAGAAAATAACGAATCGCGTATCGTGGTGATATTTCAAGTAGTTCTGCTATCTCATCTGGAGTTCCACAAGGTTCAATCCTAGGTCCGCTGCTTTTTATAATTTATACTAACGACATTCTATCATCTGTTAACAAATGTAATATCCAAGCTTATGCAGATGACACACAGCTATTTCATTAATTTCCTTTTCATGAGTACCAAAGGGCGACTGATAATATTAATGCGAACTTGTTTGAGTTGAATGAGTTATCTATTGAATATAACTTGCTTCTTAATTCGCAGAAGACTAATGTGTTGATATTTGGTTCTAAATATCGTGTTGATTTTTTAAAATCAAACTTACATTTACACATTTCAAATAATCGCCTACCTTTTATCGAAGTTGTGAAAGATCTTGGGCTACTTGTTCATACTCGACTTCGCTTCAGTGAACATGTATCCTACTTACTAACGAAGTCCTACGGAGCTTTGAGAGTGTTATGTGCTAATAGACATATTTTAAATTGTTCTTTGAGGCGACACTTTGTGAATCTTTGGTCTTATCTTTGTGTAGTTATTGTGATTTAGTTTAGGGTCCATGGATGGTTGCGAGAGAAAAGCTTCAAAATTCTTGTTGTAGACTTATTTGCAGTCTTAGAAAGTAAGATCAAATTTCAACAAGTATTACATCTATTGGGTGGTTAAATATGGAAAACCGCCGGAAATTGCACATGGCTAACTTTGTCCATTCGTTGCTTCAGTTGCCGTCCCTGCCCGTCCCTCTCAGACGCTTTTTAATTCCACTGCATTACATCCATGTACTAAACACGCACTACAAATATTTACTTTCTGTTTCGCGTCATTATACATCTCTTTTTGAAAGATCTTTTGGTTATTCGGCCGTTACACTTTACAACAGAATACCGGAAAATATTAAGAGCCTCAGTAGCCATGCGGGGTTTAGTAGTGTCCTTAAGTCGTACTTTTTATCACTGCGGTAAAGCAGTTCATAAAGTAAGTGTGATGTACCTTCTCGTCATTAGTTTTTATTACTGTTCTTATTTCTTGTATTTATTGATGGACTCTAGTTGAGTATAAATAGCTCCTTTCTTTAATAAAGACAATTTATTATCAACGTAAAATAAAACAACAAATTTGTTTATATCTTCACTATATTTATTTACAAAAATGTAAATGCTGTGACGCGTTTCGCTAACACTGTAGCTTTCTCAAACAGCGATGGTATAATTATACCATATTGTTTTATTTTACGTTGAGTTCAATGGATCTTCACCAAGTAAAAGCCACATCTATCCAACAATTTACTATATTTATTATTCCAAACTGGGCAAAGTTTGTCCAATGTTGCGACTAAATTTTTAAAAACACTGTGCGATATTTTGGAAGACTTTTAAATTTTTAAGATTGCAAATTTAGAAGAAGAAAATACATCTTTACCAATACTTTAGATTTATTCCTGACCAGGGCAGGGCTTTAGAAGTGTGGACCACTGCACGTAGTCACTCCCATAGTGCAAAGTTGTCCAGTTTGTTGGATTCCTTCACTTATTGTGCATCATACTGCATACTGCATACAGTGCGTGATTTAACATTAGAGTTAATAAATAATGGGTAATTGGGAAAAATATTTGAATACCCATAAAAGAGAATAAGAATTGGAACGAGAGTTCTATATTTGATGACATTATGTGGCATTGCGGGCATGTATAATTAAAAATAATCATGGATAAACTTTTGTTGTACATATAAACAAATATTTTATTTGAAACAGGGCCAGTTGTCACTACATGTTACTACTAACTTCTCTTAGGTAATAACTAGCACCTTATTCACACATAAAAATCGACAATGCAATTCAAAAAGGATATAAGAAGATTAATAATTACATAAAAAATTAATTACCAACAATAATTATACTTATAATTCACTAACTTACAAAAATTTAACACACCAACTCAGATATTTTACGCACTACTCCATATGATCATATGAAAACCTAGAGTTGTGATGCTGGTTGCCACATCAACCCAAGCCCCAATGCTTCACAGATGGGGCTTGGGTTGGTGTGGCAACCAGTCCTTGCGACAAATGCACCCCTCCTCCTCTACCTATATTACGAGAGTTACTCCGACATCGTTTAATGTATTTGCAATATGGTTATTTAGCATGTAAACATTACTCTCCACTCCTTCACAGGAAACGGAGCATAACTCTAAACAGTGATTTTGACGGAAAGGTTTGCGCCAAAGAAGGCATAAACAGTTATATTGGCTAAAAGTCTCATGAACACAACTTTTTTTTCTGATTTATTCAGCATATATCTCATCGATTACCGTGAAAAAATAACAACCGAATTTTGCAAAGAAAACAATGATCATCCATCAAGCGTAGTTTTACCAGAAAATGTATTCCATACCCACAATTATTTAGAATATAAACTAACCTGAAATGTAAACATGGACCCAGAGATGTTCAAGAAACGCTCAGGAAACTACAAAAAAAAGTACTGAGGCGAATACCATAAACTACAAAGGCTCAGCGTAATAGGCCTTATTGACTGCTGTGCAAATTGGGGACGTAAGTCGGAAAGGCCTGGGAAAAGAACCCGAAAAAATTATTTAACGCTTTCTCTTCAAGTGTATAGTTTAATTAATCTGTAAGTGATAACTAATCTATTTTGACACGTTGATGTCATATTATAGAATATCAAATTCAATTATTTTTTCAATGTATTGCGATCCAAGCGTTTAATTGTGTGAGTGCCACTTTACAGGTTAAATTCAACATAACATAACTACGAATTATTTACTTTCACCTCTTCAGTTATTTTAATTATGCCACATGATTGAACAAAATACGTTTTAAAACCGTGGGCAGTACTTTCGAAAATATTTACTGGTCGAGAAATTGATTCTCCGATTGATTCTTTTTACTTTTCCCTCGTAAAGGCATGTTAAAAACATTCGCAAAGAAGCCTTCTTGAGTTCAATGATTACAAGCTGTACTACGAGAAAACAATACGCACGACGAAACACTTGCACGTAACAAGCCAGACATTACTTTTATTGACTTTAAAGCAGCGGTTTCCAAGCTTTGGGGCGCGATTCCGAAAGAGCGACAGTTGCTCAAGAAGGGAGCAAGATTTTTTTTATTATTTTAAATAATGTACTTTATTGTAAATCCAGCCGGGAGAGGGAGCGCGACGTTCGCATGTAACTCTACGGGAAGGCGGTGGCGAGGCAGGGTGCGGGGGGAGGACTCAGAAGTTTGAGAACCACTGCGCTAAAAGAAAGAAATCTTACATAGTATTGCGATACGTTACGACACAAACATTAAAAAAAAAAGAAAACGACAAAAATAACAAAATATATACCTTTGACAATTGAATTAAGAAAAATTATAAGACAGTAACAATACCATACTGATTGTCATGTTTTTCACGAGTATCATAATAAATAAAAACATAAAAATCAATATACGCATTATATACAGGGTGAGTCAACTACGCGGGTAAGGCCGATTGTGCCTTTACGAGTAAAGATATTTCGAAGCGGTTTTTTTCTTGTGGTACCTGTTCATTAGGGGCACATTTTAAAAATATTTTGTATTATACAGAGTGTTCCATAACTTGGTGGCTAACCATAGTTATAGTTTTTTAAATGGAACACCCTATATATTATTGCATTTTTGAATTCTCTGTATAATTTTTAGTCAAAAAGTTATAAGATAGTATAGGCCTAAAGTGTAAAGTTTTTGACTTATTCCCATTTTTCTGAAAAAAGCAATGTTTGTATAAAATTATATTTCTCGAAAAGGACGTATTAGATGGACAAAATTTTTTGCAACATTGTTTACAATAAGAGGTCCTAATAGAAGCAAGTTTTATTTTTTTATAATTACTAACTGCATGTGCAGGAAACTGGATTAAAATTAGATGACACGTTTTTGTATAAAAGTCAATTTTTTTAAATGGAACACCCTGTATATCAGTTCATTTTTGAATTGTTTATTTAATTTCGTGTCAGAAACATGTAAAACGTTAATACAGTAAACGTGACTATTACAGAGTTATTGTCGTTTTTTGATATGCTTTTGTTAGTTTTTGCAAAAAAGTCAATTTTTTCAAATGGAACACTCTGTATATTATTTCATTTTTGAATTTCTTATTACATTTCACATCAAAAACATCTGAGACGTTAGTACTTTAAAAGTGACTATTACTGAGCTATTGTCTCTTTTTAATATAATTTTGTCAGTTTTGTAGTTTAATTAATATAGTATAGTACTGACAAAATTATAACAAAAAGGGACAATAGCTCAGTAATAGTCACTTTTATGGTATTAACGTCTGACATGTTTTTGATGTGAAATTTAATAAGAAATTCAAAAATGAAATAATATACAGGGTGTTCCATTTGAAAAAATTGACTTTTTTGCAAAAACTAACAAAAGCATATCAAAAAACGACAATAACTCTGTAATAGTCACTTTTAAAGTATTAAAGTTTTACATGTTTCTGACATGAAATTTAATAAACAATTCAAAAATGAACTGATATAGAGGGTGTTCCATTTAAAAAAATTGACTTTTATACAAAAACGTGTCATCTAATTTTAATCCAGTTTCCTGCACATGCAGTTACTAACTGTAAAAAAATAAAACATGCTTCTATTAGGACCTCTTATTGTAAACAATACTGCAAAAAATTTTGTCCATCTAATACGTCGTTTTCGGGAAATATAATTTTATACAAATATTGAATTTTTCAGAAAAATGGAAATAAGTCAAAAACTTTACACTTTTGGCCTATACTATCTTATAACTTTTTGACTAAAATTATACGGGGAATTCAAAAATGCAATAATATATAGGGTGTTCCATTTAAAAAACTATAACTATGGTTAGCCACCAAGTTATGGAACACGCTGTATAATACAAAATATTTTTAAAATGTGCCCCTAATAAACAGCTACCACAAGAGAAAAACCGCTTCGAAATATCTTTACTCGTAAAGGCACAATCGGCCTTACCCGCGTAGTTGACTCACCCTGTATACAGTGTTAGTCAGGAATATTCTTCTCTACCTTACCGAGCATTTTATTTCAATCTCAGTGTTTATAACGGGTGATTTTTTAAGAGCTTTCGGATTTGATTTAAAAAAAAACACACATAAAATTTAGAGAAATGTATGAAATCTTTATTTGAGTCGATAGAACGATCTATACAATTCAATGTTTAAAGATGATTTCATATAAATGTTGATCGCGGCTACGCCTCAAATGGTTCATACGCTGGGTCCAATTTTCGCATACTCTCTCCAACATATCGGCCGGTATATCACGAATAAATTCTTCAATATTGGCTTCCAGTGCGTCAACCGTTGCGGGTTTGTCCCTATAAACATGAGCCTTAACATAGCCCCACAAAAAATAGTCTAAAGGCGTTAAATCGCACGATCTAGGTGGCCAATTGACCGGCCCCAAACGTGAAATAAACTGTTTACCGAACTCGCCTCTCAATTGGGCCATTGTTTCGCGTGCTGTAAGGCATGTGGCACCGTCTCATTGAAACCACATGTCAGCCAAGTCCAGCTCTTCCATTTTGGGCAAAAAAAATTTTGTAATCATCGCACGGTAGCGCTCGCCATTCACAGTAACGTTCCTGCCTTAGTCGTCTTTGAAAAAGTACGGTCCAATGATGCCACCGGCCTATATTCCACACCAAATAGTGCATTTTTCGGGATGCATTGGCAATTCTTGCAATGCTTCTGGTTACTCTTCACACCAAATACGGCAATTATGCTTGTTCACGCATCCATTCAACCAGAAATGAGCTTCGTCGCTGAACACAATTTTCCGATAAAAAAGTGGATCTTCATCCAACTTTGCCAGCGCCCATTCACCAAAAGTTAGCCGTTGCGGTAGATCGTGTGACTTCAATTCTTGCAGCAGCTGTATTTTAAAAGGTTTTACACCCAAATCCTTCCGCAAAATTTTCCACGTAGTGGAGTAACAGAGGCCCAATTGCTGCGAACGGCGCCGAATTGATAATTCACGGTCATCAACAACACTGGCGGATACAGCTGCGATATTTTCCTCTGTCCGCACTCTAAGTATGCGTGTTCGTGGTTTAATGTCCAATAATGTAAATTTGGTGCGAAATTTAGTCACAAGATTCCGAATAGCCGCCTCAGAAGGTTGCCGAAACTGACCATAAAATGGAAGAAGAGCACGATGCAGTTTCTTAACCGAGCATGAATTTTGATAATAAAATTCAATAATTTGCAAGCGTTGTTCGTTCGTAAGTCGATTCATGGTTTAATTATAGACCAAACTGAACATGTTTGACAGTAAGATGTTACACGAAAAGAGCTGAGCTGCCAAAAACAGAGTTGCCAAAAAGAAAGTTGCCAAAAAATCACCCATTATTTTCTATGGCATCCAATTACATATTGCCATGAAATTCACGATTTTAATAATTGAGACATTCAATGCAATATGTTTATAATATATAAATTTTTTCAACATTAAGATAAATGAATTTAAATTTAAGACTAAGCATAAAGTATATATTTTTTTATCATTATATATTTTGTTATAATAATAAAAAAAATGTAATTCACTCTACAAGTGATGTCGTCATAGTCGGCCATTTTGCGGGTTCTGTCAAACTCAGCGTTCCAAACAAAACAAGTTTTACAAGCATTTGATCATATGAGGAAGGTTGAAAATTTTTCTTTAATATAAATAATGTCATTTTTTGAAGATAAGTATATTTAAACATTCCTTAAAAATGTGTACAATCGCCTACAAAAACAATGCTCCCAATTGCAACTTACTATATACTTTAATTAATTGTTTTAAGAAAGATGAGGTTATGTGTATTATAGACAAACTTTGTTTTTAAAGATAATATTATACTACAGTGAAAATAGGTTCGTGATTGTAATTAACTTATTTAAAACACTTCTTTAATTTTAGAATCATGGTGATATGCTTTGCTCCAATCTGTAAACATTATAGTGAGAAACACTGAAAATTTTTTGTTTTCCTAAATCAACCAGGTAAATTAAAGAAGTGGCTAAAACTAGTTAGGCACTTGTCATAAAGCCATATCTACAATACATATAGGCTGTTGTTCGATATGTAAATGTAATATTTTTTAGATGCAAGGAAAGAGAGCCGAGTAAGCATTCTCACACTTGTAACTATCATAATGTAAATGGTGATCGCAGAGATGGGCCATCTATTTTTACATATAATATTCAAAAACGGATCTATTTAGGATTAATATTGTACATAGAGTTTGAAAATAAATTGTTTCAGTTGTAAAAGTATATTTATGTCTACAGAAATATTACAAATATGTAAAAACATAAACCCAAGGCACAATATACAGCTTTGCTATTAAACATTACAATTATGAAATTTATACCTATGAGTGTCTTTGGAAAATTTCGTCTTCATCAAAAAACACTGGCATCAGGTGTTGGTCAGGTTGCAACAGCGAAGTAAATCTAACAATACTGTCGAAATCTTAAAGGGCTGTGAATTTATTTGTTTCTTCCTCAGTTAAATCACGATCTGTGGATCTATGCATTTGCCCAATAGTAGTCTTTGGAATTAGACTACTTTTAAAACATTTTATGTTTTGTACTACCTGTCTACCACTAAACCACAGCATATTTTATATCACTTGAAAGCTAAAAATTATGCCAATATGGCACTGTAATAAAAAATTGGTGTTACTATTTAAAAAAACGAGTACCTGTCATTTGAAAATGAAAATTTTTTTTCTTTCTATTTTCTTTAGTAATTTCAACGTGAAATACATGTTTCCTTCGCCAATGCGTGTAAATGTGAAAAATACGTTTCTTAATTGTTTTCAAAGCTAACTTTGATGGTTGTTACATTTCGACAATCGTTGCGAAGCAGTTTCACTTTAATGGATAAATTTAACAGATACCGCCATCTTTGACAGAAATGTCAAAAGTTAACCTGCACTAGATGGCAAATTTTCAGAAGAAACAGAATATGAACAGAAATAATAAATGTTGTATTTAAAAATTCAAAATTAACGTCACTTCCGGTTTGACCGGAAGTGCTATAGAAAAACTGAGTATACCTGAAGAAGCCCACCAATCACTCATATATACGGTCCGAATTTCAAAGTTTTATTTTAACTAGTAAATAAATGGCGTGCTGATACATGATCTCGTTGACACCCGGTATAGCAATATTTTGAGCTACTTCTTCATTTGTAGCAGTATTTATACGTCCACTTTTTCTTAAATTTCCGACGGTGCCATTTGTATTGTACCTTTGCAAAGTCTTTGTAACTATCGAACGTGTTATTTGCCTATTCGGATGAATATTGTTAAAAAGGTCACAAACTTCTTGATGCGTTCTTCTTCTGTCGCCAAATCCAATCATCATTAGTATTTCAATTCTTTCTCTTTCGCTTAAATGAGCCATTTTTGCGTTAAAACTAAAATACTACTTATTTTGACAATAACTGTCACTGCTACAATTATTACATGGACTACCAGATATTATTACATTTTCATTCAAAAATAATTTTTTTTTTGTTAATATCACGGTTGGCCATGAAATAAAACATATCGAACCCATTATTTTTGTACTTGCAATAAAGTGTTCTATTCAAAACTAAAATAATATACAGGGTGTTCTATTTAAAAATTTCAAGCTGACATTACTTCCGGTTAAACTGGAAGTTGAATTGCGATAAAAACATTCGAACTAAATACAAAATATAGTGTAATATCTACACACCAAATTTAATTTCTACATCTCTAGAAACTCCAGAGATATTTACTTGGTTCCATACATTTGCCCATCACTGTATATTTATATCGTACATCTACTTGCAAAAAAAAAGAATACTTTTATATGTATACGCGATTTTAGAAAGTATATTTCCAATATAATTTATTTGATAAACATGTTACCTGCTTGGATTTTCTTGCAGCCCATGAACATTTACAGGACTCACTTTTATTTCACCAACTTCATCAAGGTTTTCTTACAATATATAAATTGATCGAAATAATTTTTCTTTTCCTTAATAAAAAGCAATTATTTTACCTCAACACTACAAAGTTGATCTCGCCAACTTGAAGTATGCTATAAAAAGAAAACTTTCGGTGTGCTTGGATTCCACAGCATATTACCTGCAACAACAAAAACATAAATAAAATTGAAGGGATATTTTGTTTATAAAAATTAAACCATTTCAAACACAAAAACGAAAAAGTATACATAACCTACCTATATTTAACTTTAGTTTTTAAACACAAAGCTGCTTCAGCATCAAAATTTTGTTTTGTTCTCAAGTTGTTCATATCTGCGTTCAAAGGTAAATGTACTTACCGTATAAATAAAAGGTATTATTTAAGAAATACATCTCTTTGAAATTTCGCTACGCGTTCAACAATAAGCCAAACTGTTTTTTTTTTGGAACACGTCACGATCCATCCCAACAAAAAGTCATAGGTTTAACGTCAAACCTGCGCAGTCAATTAAGTTTAGTAAATAATGGCAGTGATGTTGGTTGCAGGCACATTCTACGATAGATATAAGAGCATTAGCATAATAAGAGAAAATGATAATTTTAGGTCCTTAATGAACATAAAAAGTAAAGGTATACCTACAAGATTATGTATTTTAATTAGAAATACGTAATTTTTGTATTTACGAAATAAGTGCGAATATACAGGCTGTCCCAGAAATAAAAAGACGGAGGAGCAGAAATCGGAAGCTAGATTGTGTAAAAACGTACCCTCAAAATATCAAGTCTTTATTCGTGTGCAGACGGCAGAAAAAAAATAATAAAGAATTCAATTGGCCTTACGCCTTTTCAGGACCACCATATGACTTGTGTTAAAAAAAAAGGAGGAGGATAGATACTTCATAATAAATATCAAACCATTAAATACTTTAATTTTACACCTTCTAGAAAAAAATAATTACATTCTTGATATTTACTACGATATATTGAATATTCTAAAATAATAATAATCAGCTGTTTCCGACTACAAACACATTAAAGAGCAACAACCTTCCTATTTTAAAAATAAAAACAATATTTTATTGTCTGCAATAAAGTGCGTCGCCCATCTGGGTCAACAACAGACTACATAGCTGCGTTATCTAGACGCACCGGGCAAAAAATATGTTTTATATGAACGAGTACGATTTAACGTTTTTTTCCCGTTTTATACAAATAAAGGGCGTATTTTTCTATGAATACGTGTTCGTTTCTATTTATAAATGAGCATTCTTACGTGTATTTATAAACATACATTCTGTGCCAGGTCCGTAATGTAACTTTTTATCTAAAAAACAACATAGAAAATTAAATTTTTAATTTCTTCGTTATTGCGGTATATTTGGGCCTGTTTCTGTTCGGACTTTACATACCTGCTACTCCGTCTATACGAAATTATGGAAAAAATGCGAATAAATGCGAAATTATGGAAAAAATGCGAAATATTAAATAAGCGCTAACCGATGCGCTTCTGGTAAAATCTGTAATCTCTATTCGAATCGAAGAATTGTTATTATCCACATGCAGCTAGTAAGTCCTTGGGGGGGGGGGGGGCTCTAGCTCTCTACCAGGGCATAAAGGGATTGAGGGCAATGAAAAAGCTGATGGACGCGCTGACTCGCTGGGAGAGGATCAGGAGCAAGATTCATAGGCCCAGAACCGGCTCTGGGGATACGCAAAAGTATGACCCGAAGCCACGTTAAAGACTGGGTTTATGAAAAACACAAGCATTACTAGGCAACAATTCCAGGCCAAAATCATGGCAAGGAATTTATTGGCCAACCATGCAACAAAAGAGCCGCAGAACTACTACACATGAGCAGGGAACGGCTGCGAACAACAATGGGTCTTTTGACTGGTCGTGCACCTGTTAAAGTGCATCTCAACAGGATTGGCCTGTATGATGGAGACCTTAGTTGTAGACTCTGCAATAAGGAACCAGAAACAATCGGGCATATCTTGGTAAACTGTGAGGCACTCAATCACAGGGGGCAACGCATCTTTGGGCAACCGAATGTAGATCCAGAAATGCTCAAGAGACACCCAGTAAAGGACCTGTAGAGACTCGTACAGGCCACAACATTGCTGGAGTGGATAACATAGATAACACAGGTTGAGCACAATAAGCCTTACTGGCTGCAGTGCAAACTGGAGACGTTAGTCAGACAGGCGTGGGGAAAAAAAGCCATCTAACAGTGGGAACGTGGCAGCGAGGAGTGAAGGGTGCGAACAACAACAGCGTAGCCAACCCTATAGTTTTAACTGCAGACGCCGGAATGTTCCAGTAAATTAGAAGGTTTAAAATATTTTCTAGATCGGCAAACTCAGGGGTTTTTCTTTAGAAAGACTGAACGCATTCTATTAAACGACAATGGTGATGACCTGGAGCTGAAAAGTATGCTAATGAGCGCAGCAGAGAAGAGCTTGAATAAATTAGTCCTTCGCATGAAATCTAATGGGACGAGGTCTACCAACTCATTGGTACACTATTTTTTTCCTCTATAGCTATTACCACGCAGTCACTCAGGAAAGGTTTCTTAGTCCTGAGTTTTCCCAAAATTCCGTTTTTAAAATATATCTTGCAAGATGAGCTTATTGATGAATATAGTCACTTTCGTCGACAACTCGTAGCTGCAGTAGATAAAACAGACTCTCCGGATGTTCTTCAGGCTTTATGGGCAACTAAATACGTTCATCTAAATTTTGCAAAAGCGGCAATCCAAAGTATATGAAGTCCTGTAAATAGTGTTGATGCGGAGCGATTTTTCAGCACCTACAACATTGTCATCACGTGCAGAAGGACCAGGCTGAAAATGCAGAAACGACAGCAATATTGGCTTTTAACTAACATTAAAACTATCTGATACATATATTATACCTAAGTTAAATTTAATAATGTTGCGCTAATATTTTTTATAAAATGGGAGTTTCTTTTATTTTACAACTTTATTATTATGTTGCTGACTTTGTTTTTGGTTTTAGCAAATAAATGCGCAATTTAGAATTTTTGTTTTTGCGATATTTGATTGTTTTTTTACGAAAATTGCGTATCCCTAATTATAATGCGTACTAAAACAAAGATTTCTGTTTGATTCTTTACATATCGTTTTAAAATATTACTTACGTATAGATCAAGCAATAAAGATAAATATCATTTGAAATATGTTAAACATTCGTATAATGAATAGAATACATACGTTATTATTATAATTTAAGAATGATACGTCTGTGCGATTCACCAAACACGATACGTTGGCTTCAAGCTCTGGAATCAACGAAAGGAGAAGATGTAGAAGATATTCCACGATAGATTAAGGAAAATAAAGAAAAAAAGATTCCAGTAGTGTTGAATATATATTTCCTCTAGAAAAAAAGCAAAATAATAATTAAATTACATAATAGAAACAGAAGGTACATCACAAACCATAAATATAGCAATATATAAATTTATCAGTACAATGATTGTTTACAAGCAAATAAAGGTAAATACGTTACTATACATGCAATATATAGTTACGCTAAATATTAAGAAATAAACAGTGGCGGCTGGTGAGTACGTTTTGGTGGGGCACGTACATAGACAAGACTGATTCGTTTATTATCGGTGATATGCTTGGCATCTGGGAGTATATCACCGATAATAAACGAATAAGTTTTGTTTAGTACGTGCCCCACCAAAACGTACTCAACAGCCGCCACTGGAAATAACTATATAAAATGTTAACATATTTCGAAGACAACATCGACTTTTGCAAGTATAAAGAAGATGCATATTTACATATCAACATGAGCGGCTATCGAAAAAAGGAATTTGCATTGAGGACAACATGATCTTGGAACAAAAGTAAATAGTAGGACAGATGGCGCTGCAAGGGAGCGATGGTCCTGCCAGCATTCTCCTATATTACTATACCATAGTTAATTGTAGATTCCACCAGCGAGAAATAAACCATTTTCAATATCCTGAATGGTAAAATATTACGAAGTTGATAAAATTATACACCAATTTTCAAATTTTAGTTGTAAGATCATTTCCAAGCTAAGGTTTCGTCAATGAAAATCACCATATATTTCAGAAATGGTTTCCCCACCATTTTCCGATTACAGTCACATGTGTTTACATTCATTGTACAGTCATGCTTGTGTATCCTCAAACACTGGAACTCGGGAAGGATATTTTGTGTCAATACGAAGGTAATAAAATTCGTTTTATCTGTATTCAGCGACTGCAAGCTGCTATCTAGCCAAGTTTTTAACTCCTAAATTGCCTTTTCAGCTTTCTCTACCACTGAGTACAAGAGTTGTCACTTATAATTACCACAGTATCATCTGCAAAAGAAAATACCTTGCCCGTGTAACATATTGTAACGAAACAAGTGCACAAAGAAAGGCAGAATTCCGAGCGACAGTAAAAAGAGGTTGTAAATCATCTCGACGCGACATAATGTCTGGAGTTTCTCCCAGTGTATTTCTTGGCGACAACAAAGACGTGCATGTACTGCGAAGAGACAGAATGTCTATCGAATGTTCCACAAACATCGAGAGGAAATTGGAGTTTACGCGAATGCTTCCAGATGTTTCGTATGTGTATATAAGGCGGCTGGGTCACCGATGGATGAATAATTTAGGAATAAGAAAGTCCTTAAGTACTCGTCGCGAGGAACAGACTAAAGTAAAAATAAATATAAGAAATAAATAAATAGTTCCTTGCGTGGTACGGGGGTTATATAAATAGAAGTGATATAAATACGGTAGTGTTACATAAATATTAGTAATAGAAATAAATACCTGTGTTAATTTAAATCGTAGTAGTTTAAGTGTGATACATTAGCTTTATATTTTTATATTGTAATTAATTTTACGTGTGTAAATATACAGACTGTTTTAAATAAATAAATTGCACGGGTTGTTTATTGCGAACCCGAAAACGTTACAATATTGACAAGGTATCATTTATGTATATCTTAAAAAGGAGCGGTCTCAAAACCGTACCCTGCGGCACACCGAACCTTACCTGGAGAGCACCACTCAGTGTACTTGACACTTTGTAGCCTCGCCAAGAAGGCAAAGTTACGAAGCTTTTTTAAGGTCAAGGAGAATCCTCACTACTACATCCCCATTATTCAGTCCCCGTAAACTTTTTTCACTGACCCTACTCAAAACAACGTGCCTGCAAGAATTTCCCATGAAAGCAAACTGATTGTTTGACCGAAAATTGTATCTAAAAATAATAGAACCTTTTTTATGCATTTCTCAATTAATTTACCAATGGTGCTTATTAGGACTGGAGTTAGCCTCCCCTTGCTTATAAACAGTTACAATTATTGCTGTCTTGAGAGAATCATGATACATCCTACTGCAAAAGATACAATTGATAATAGGTTCGAAAGGATTTAGTAAGTGTAACTTCAGATGTGATCCAAACCTTATGTATAAGTGGAGTTAACTAAACAGACGATACATGTCAAAACAGCTACTTCGGGCCAAGTAGCATTAAATTACAGTATACCGAATACCTACTAATCCTAGCAATACTATCGCTTCAGTGAACTTATTAAGTTCCCGGAACTGAGCGCAGTTGCAACATATAAGATGGTGACATTTTATTCTCTCAAATGTCATAGTTGTTTAAATTTTTCCACCATTTCATTATCATACGTATTTACTTATTTCAGTTTCACTATTTTTATACGGCGATATTATATATAAAAATCAGTTGTTTTCACAACTAAGTCATGCGCAAAAGCGGTAGGTAAACAAGCAAAAGAAATAATTCTCTCCTTAGTCGGGTATTTCGAAAAACAACGCGATAGTAATGCGCTATTGTTTCCATTAACAGCAGTTCGAGAGGTAATATTTTTTGTTATTTATAGTTTATACAATAAACGTTTTAATAATAATCGCATTCAGCAGACACAACAGTTGCGCAACTCTTCAGAGATCATTCAGATGATGTACGCTCACTTTGAATATGTTGTGGAGTGGTCGCCATTTTTGTGAGCGGAAATTCTACGTTCGTTAGTGAGCGTATCCTGATCCGCATGTGCTATAACGCCTTCCACCACCAACGTAACACAATTTTGAAGAAAGCTTCTTCTTTATGAGATCACCAAACGAGACGAATGCTGTTAGCCAACACTCAACTGCTGTCAAGTGTACAGTTGGAGCGGGAACAGTTCGCGATCCGTCTGCTAAATGCCACCAATAATATTTGTCAGTTAGAGATTAGCAAGCGCTTTAAATATTCATATTGCAACTATAAATAAAATATCATCTACATCAAAACCGATGGTTGAATCATCTAGTCCAAAGCGAAAACGGCCTAGAAGTAAGTCTGTTGTAAATATTGATAATTTCACTCAGTGTGCAATTAGAAGTACTGTATATGACATCTATAAAAACAGTAAGTTTAAAGTAATTAAGAATTTACATTTATAAAATTAATATTGAAATTTATTACAGAACGAACAAATTACTCTTCATTCGCTGAATATTACTCTTAAAGAAAAGATATTTTCTTGGTTGTAATTCATGCTTACGGACAATATTACATAGTACCTATTGGTTTTAATTACAAGAAGTATGGTCCTAAACGAGCTCTAATGGAACCATCACAAATTGTATTAAAACGTGTTACATTCATGCAACAATATTTTCATAGGAAACATGAAATGTTCGTCAGTTTGTGTTCCTTGATGAAACTTGGACTTTCCAGGATCGAACTATTTGGAAATCTTAGCAAAGTGAACCTTTGAAAACCACAAAAGCGTCGAAAATAGGTGGTAAAACATATTCTTAAATTATGTATATTTTGTATTACACGCAGGTAGACCAAGAATTAATATATCCGACAAATAGTTAGTATCTAGATTACCATGGTGATATGAACAGAGACACCTTTTTATACTGGTTTGAACATCAACTTCTTATAAGTTCAGAAGAACCGTCCATAACTGTTTTGGATAATGCTGGTTACCATAGTACGGTTAAGAATAGAAGTTCAACATCATCGACTACTAAAAATGAAATTTAGGCATTGCTGACCAATAATAACCTTGATTATAGCAGAGCTGCTTTAAAAATACAATTGTTGCTTTTAGTGTAATAAATGCAGTTTACGGGTCCAGGCAATTTTTCGCTTTTTTAAAACAATAAGTATTGTCTCTTCTAATTGATCTATAATTAAACAAGTCTTATTAAGGGCATTATTGTCTAAAAGGTACAGAAAAGGAAATAATTAATAAAATATGTACTTACCGAGTTGATTTTGCAGGTTACATCATAAGATACCCCATATAGATCATTCAAATAATGAAAATCACAATAATTGATGTTTACTTTAGCTCATAACACAACAAAGAGTACCTTTGATTTGTACGCTTTTTTGTCTAAATTTTAACAAAATTGTAAGTATGAAAATTGTGCCGACAAGAATAGAAGAATGACAGATTGGAAAAATACACTGCTAGAAAAAATTAGGGGAACACTTTTTTTCAAAACCTGTAACTATTTAAATAATTGTTCTAGGCAAATCAAATATGGTATGTTTCAACGGCATATATTTCACTATAAAAAAAATACTAAAACAATTTTACAACTCTAAGTTACTTCTAATTTACACGTATAAATGTAAATTAATAACGCGAAACAAGATGGAAAAAATTTCAAGTATGTTTGGAATTGACTTATCAAAACCTACTAAAGATGACAGATGAATTCAGTTGTAAATCTTCGTTGATTAGAAGTAAAATAAGGCATCTCAGTGATGTGCAAGATGCTCGTGCTGTCGCCCTTATTCAGCACGGTCACTCTATTCGACATGTTAGCAAGGGCTTTGGAGTTTCCCCTTGTGTTATTCAGCGTTTATGGAATGGGTTTCGGGAGACTGGCCAATATATCAGAAGAGCTGGACAAGGTCGAAATCGAAAAACTACTCAAAATCAAAACCGATTTCTTGTCCTTTCCTCTCTACGTAAGCGTATTGCCACAACAAGAGACCTCCTAAACGACCTAAGACGAACACATGGAATAGAAATTTCTGATCAAACTATTAGAAACAGATTAAAAGAAGCGAATTTGAAACCAAGAAGGTCTGTCCGCGCACTACGCCTTACGCAGCATTACAAAGCTGCGCAAATGAGGTTTGCGTCCTGGTGAACGCTACTCAGCCGCTATTATACAGGAAGTGGATAGATTTGGTCTTGGATCTGTGATGGTTTGGGCTGGAATCGGTGTAGACAACAGAACTGATCTCGTTGTGGTTCCTAATAGACTAAATGCAATAAATTACATCAAAATGTCTTGGAGGACCATTTGGTGCCTGCTGCATATTGCGTCGGTCCCAATTTCATCCTAATGCAGGACAATGCAAAGCCACATACCGCCGGCATCACCACATCTTTTTTTTACAAGAACATGGAATTCAGGTTATGGAGTGGCCAGCGTTAAGTCCTGACCTGAACCATATTGAACACGTGTGGGATCTGCTTGACCGACGTGTTCGCAAGCGCCCTAATCCGCCACTAACCATACAGGAACTGACACAAACCCTGATCGAAGAATGGGAAAGCATACCCCAAGAATATCACCGCAGACTAGTGCGAAGCATGCCACGCAGGTGTGAAGAAGTGATTCGTGCTCATGGAGGGCATACAGGATATTAAACCTCACCAATCCACAGAAAACCCTACTCTCGTTGATACTATGACAGTTGTTTCCATTTTGTTTTGCGTTATTAATTTACGTTTTTAAGTGTAACATGGAAGTAACTAAGAGTTGTAAAATTTGTTTTTGTAACGCTACGTCGATGACACTTTCGTGACCTGGACACATGGAAAGGACCACCTCGACATCTTCCTAGAACATTTAAACAAAACCCATCCAAAAATAAAATTTACGATGGAAATAGAATCGAGCAACGAATTACCATTCCTCGACGTTTTGGTCAAGAAGAAAGAAAATGGGAACTTAAGTCACACGGTATACCGAAAATCCACCCATACAGACAGATATCTAAACGCTCAGTCTCACCACCACCCAGCTCAGTTACAATCAGTAGTGAAAACCCTAGTGACAAGATCGCAGAGATTAGCAGACGAAGATAACATCACCCAAGAAATGGACAAACTCCACAAGGCACTCCAGCAGAATGGTTTCAGTGAATCTGCTATCAAAAGAGCATCCAAGCCGAAACCAACAACACCACAAGAGGAAAAAGAAACACCAACTGCCAAAACCTACTTACCCTATGTTAAAGACACCACCGATAGAATATCCAAAATCCTACGAAAACACAACATTGAAACAACATTCAAAGCAGACAGAAAAATCAGTACAGTCCTTCGAAACCCTAAAACAAAAATACCTTTAGAAAACCAAGGAGTTTATGAAATTCCGTGCCTCAACTGTGAAAAAACTTACATTGGACAAACGAACAGAAGGGTAAACGCAAGAAGAGACGAACACAAAAATTCCGTAAGAAAAGACGAGAAAACTTCAACAATCTGAATTCACGAGATGATACCCAGAGGTTACCAACAGCATGGAAACCGGCACTAACAAGAACAGATACCAACAAAGAACACCAAACTAATATATCTACATCGCAAACCAGCCGACACACTCCAAACACGAGCCCAACGACACGGAACCATGCACACACTCGTCCAAGGGCAACCAACCGAAACGCTAACTGAGTATATAACCACCATCCGAATCCAGAAAACGTCAGTTTACGAATAACAAGAAGCAGAAGCAGACAGTTATCGCAGACCTGAAGATGGCAAGTGTGATTTTGCTGAAACGTCGTCAAGAAACCAGCATCGGTCTTTCCAAAGACCAAGCAGTGGAAACGCGGAAGAAAACCCGGAATCCAGTGACAACATATATATAGTTCGGGTTTCTTCCCGCGTGGAAGTTCTGGCGTCCTGAGAAAGACCGGTGCAACGTTTCGATAATATCTCATTTATCATCTTCAGGCGTATGTTACTCTTTAACGATCTTCGTCTGACTGCGTGTTATTCGGTTTTCGACATTTATTTGTATAGTTGCGTTGGTAGTTGGAGTGGGTGCAACTCTGCATGCCGCGTCCCTATTGGGTCGTCGAGTCGGTGGTGGGGGAGCGTCCTCGTTTATTCCCTCCAGCGGTGTTGATGTTGTTGGGCGACTGTGATGAATACGCCGCTCCCTTAGTGCCGTTCTCCAAATGTCCGGCAGCATTTTCGCATCATCCCTTCTGTTGAAATTATCGGGTCGTTTTTCTATCTCTACAGCCTCACGTATTATCTGCTTATTCGTATGTTCGACTCTTGCTAACATCTTTGTACCGTCAAAATCGATGTCATGTCCTGTTTCTGCATGATGTTGGAACAGCGAGGATGTATGCTCTTTCTTTGCAACCGAGTTTATGTGCTTCTCCCGTCGTACACTTATTCGTCGGTTCGTTTGGCCGATGTAGCTGCCATTACACATTTTGCACGGTACTTCATATACACCCTGTTCTTCTAGGTGTATTTTACTTTTAGGTGTTTTCAGCACATCTGCGATCTTGCGGTCCGTTGTGAATACTGTTTTCATTTCAAACCTACGTAGGCTCTTGGCAATTTTGTCCGTTGTTCCCTTTACGTACGGTAAGAACATTTTAGGCCAATTTTCGTCTTGTTTCCTGTTCTGTATCATTGTGTCTCGTGCTGTCTGTTGCAGTATTCTATCGACTGTTCAATGTTGGAATTCATTCTGTACTAATACCCGTCGTAGGTTGCTTATTTCAGTGTGTACATGGTCGTCATCCGCTAGTCTTTTCACTCTTGTCATTAGCGTTCTCGGGACTGAGTTTAATTGTGCAGGATGATGATGTGATCTTCCGTTCAGATGTCAGTTCGTATGCGTTTTCTTCTGATATAACGTGTGACCCAGTGTATTATTAGGCCTTTTGTATACGAGTACGTCTAGAAAGGGTAATTGTTGTTGTTCTTCGACCTCCATAGTGAACTTGATGTTTTGGTGTACGCTGTTCAGATGTTCTAGAAATCTATCCAGTTTCTCTCTACCGTGTTGCCAAATCACAAACGTGTCGTCCACGTATCTCAACCATAATTTCGGTCTATTCGGTGCCGTGTCCAGCGCTTTAAGTTCAAAGTCTTCCATAAATAGGTTCGCTACTACAGGGGAAATAGGAACCCATCGGTGCTCCTTCTATTTGTCTGTACCTCTGATTCCCGTACATAAAATACGTGTTAGAAAGGCAGTATTGTAAAAGGTCCGTTAAGTAGCTCGTTGGATTGTATCTGTTCTTGATTATCTGTAGCGCTTCTTTGACCGGAACTTTTGTGAATAAAGAGACGACATCGAAACTGACTAAAATATCCTCTGCTCGTACCTGTTGTTCTTTAATAATGTCTATGAAGTGTGATGAATTCTTTACGTATGATGCCACGCTTTCGGCATGCGGTTGAAGTTGTTGCGCTACGTATCTGGCTAGTTCTTGTAGCGGGGAACCGATCGAGCTCACTATTGGTCGTAATGGTACGCCTTCCTTGTGTATTTTAGGTAGTCCGTACATCTTGGGGCACTTGGATGATTTTTCTCTGGGTGTTATTCGTTGTTGTATTTCTGCACCGATAGGTGTCCCTTTTATCTTCGTTCTGGTAGTCTTTTCTAATTAGGTCGTTGGATCGGAGTTGATGACCTTTTACATTTCATCCTGTAGTAGATTCCGCATTTTTAGGTCGTAGTCGTCTTTATTCATTACGACGGTAGCATTCCTTTATCAGCCGGTAATATTATAATAGAATTACCCTTCCTCAGGTTTTGTAGTGCCCGGTTTTCGTCCCTTGTAGTTACTTTTAGGTGGAACAGCGTGTTTTAAGATGTTGGCAATTTCTTGTCGAATTACGTCCGCAGTATTGGTATCAGTGCTGTATAGTGCTGTTTCTACTCCACATATGATGTCTTCTGTGGGTATTCTGTGCGGAGCGAGTGCAAAGTTAAAACCTTTGGCCAGGATTGAAGTCTCCGCTGTTGTTAGCTGCCGTTCGGAAATGTTGTACACCGTCTTTTGTGTCGGTAGTTCTTCTGTTATAATGTTACCCGAAGGTTTTTGTAACTTAGTAAGGCGTTGAAATTTCTTGATATGCTTTTCCGTCTGTAATCTAGTATTTGTTTCTACTCGGAAGTGGGCCAGTGCTTGTATACGATCCCACAGAGAAGCGAACAGTATGCTTCCTAGCCGTAGATGGAGTGCAAGGAGATGTTCGTCGTTGTTGTTTAAAGCCGTTCGGGTTGTGTGTACGGCGTTTCTTATGAGAGCGAGGCTGCTTCTTTTTAAGATGTTCTTGGTCGCTATTTATTCTTGTGAAATTTCAGACTGAAGCAAGTCGGTATAATCTCATCGTCGCGACATCGAAGTAGGAATGTCAGCTCACACAGTAGTCTAGCTCGTCGAGTTTGTAATTTCTCGTATAAACGAGATTGTTGATAAATTTCCTCCCCGTAAAGGTTCACTATGATGAGATTATACCGACTTGCTTCAGTCTGAAATTTCACATGAATATAATAAATAAGTTTCATACGAATATATATATATATATATATATATATATAATTAAATTTCTTGGACGATTTAGAGGTCATACTAATTTCAAATTAATTTAAAATTAGTTTAGTTGTTAATTAGGTAATCGAACCCGAAATCTCCCGATTACCAGTCAGGTGCGTTAACCACTACGCTACCGTGGGCTCGGTCTCGATTCCTTTAAATTGTACTGATATACATATACATATACATATACATATACATATAGCAAGTAACAGATGGAAAGTATTGCTGGTATACCAGCGTATATAAGCACCGAGACGTCCATGTGCTGTATATGATAAATAATTCTAAATTTTCTTGACCTTAATTCACATATTCATGTGCATATATATATATAATTAAATTTCTTGGACGATTTAGAGGTCATACTAATTTCAAATTAATTTAAAATTAGTTTAATTGTTAATTAGGTAATTTCTAATATCTTTAAAAATTACCCAGCGGTCCAGGAATCGAACACGAAATCTCCCGAATACCAGTCATGTGCGTTAACCACTACGCTACCGTGGGCTCGGTCTCGATTCCTTTAAATTGTACTCTATTGGACCTCTAAATCGTCCAAGAAATTTAATTATATATATATATGCACATGAATATGTGAATTAAGGTCAAGAAAATTTAGAATTATTTATCATATATAGGACATGGACGTCTCGGTGCTTATATACGCTGGTATACCAGCAATACTTTCCATCTGTTACTTGCTATATGTATATGTATATGTATATCAGTACAATTTAGAGGAATCGAGACCGAGCCCACGGTAGCGTAGTGGTTAACGCGGGTTCGATTCCTAGACCGCTGGGTAATTTTTAAAGATATTAGAAATTACCTAATTAACAATTAAACTAATTTTAAATTAATTTGAAATTAGTATGACCTCTAAATCGTCCAAGAAATTTAATTATATATATATGCACATGAATATGAGAATTAAGGTCAAGAAAATTTAGAATTATTCATTATATATATATATATATAAATATAAAATTGTTTCTTGGTCGTGCTTTTAAATATAAATTTAATTATTTCTTGGTGTTAGCGACCTTTTCTATCTACTTAGACACAAATAAAAAACATTTTTTTTCTTCCTTTTAAGACGTTTCGACACTTTTCTTTTTAATGTCTTCTTCAGTTATTATAAATATATAACACAAATACAAAACATATTAAAAATTTGTGATTCATACATTCTTTTTAACGATAAGAAAAAGTTATTTGTGGCAAAATACGTGTACATTTTTTGGGTAACTTTTTTGTTTTGAAAACGTGGGTTGATTTGTGTATTTCTGATTTATAAAATTTTAATTGCAGGATGTATGAATCACAAATTTTTAATATGTTTTGTATTTGTGTTATGTATTTATAATAACTGAAGAAGACATTAAAAAGAAAAGTGTCGAAACGTCTTAAAAGGAAGAAAAAAAATGTTTTTTATTTGTGTCTAAGTAGATAGAAAAGGTCGCTAACACCAAGAAATAATTAAATTTATATATATATATATATATATATATATAGAAACCAACTGTCGTATCCTTCTACTTATTTCAAATTGTACCCAGTCGTCGGTAATAGGATGTAAGAAGAAAAACAAACTCAAATTACAACGCTAACGTTTCGTACATTTAATCAATGCACTTTATCAAAGCTACAACATGATTAAAAACACATATAACACAGTCAGTAAAATTAAATTATATAACAGCTATTTATTTACCTTAGTAATTTATTGTAGAGATAAAAACATATGAAATGTAAATGATGTTTACGCTACTCACATAGTAATTTATATATGGTATTTAATACTTTATTCTTCGGACATTATGTTATACTCATTTATATGTTCTCAACAAACGAGACCGTGATCATCTATAAGTTAGCACGTATGTATGTATCTTATTTTAAAAATTATATTATTTTCTTGCGAATAACAAAAACATCACCCACAAAAAAAAAAAAAAAACAAGCAGACACAAAGCAAACCGAGGTCATTACACTAACAATATAATACACGTATATACCCAATACTCAAAAGATAAAATCTATACAACAATTAACAACTATTATAAATTCAAATGAATGGAAGAATACAATTATTATTATTACTTTATGACCCCTGCATATACATTCAATATTTGTAACGCTGAATCATCTTTGACATTGATAGTATACTGGGACTTATATATATTTATTTTCTCAAGAAACAATCTCTTAGTGAGATTATTTTCCTTATCTAAAATTTCCGGGCTGTCAAAATCAAACTCATGGTCAAACTCAAAATGATGTCTTGATAACGCTGTTTGTTCTCTTTTATTTCTATTTCTATCAAAGCAATCTTGTTTATGATTTTGTATTCTTCTAGATAAGTATTGCTTCGTTTGGCCCACATAAACTCCTTCGCATTGCTTGCAACTTATTCTATATATGATATTAGAAGCAGACTGTAATGAGATTGGATCTTTCAATTTAGTAAAAAGATTTGCTATTGTTTTTGAATTGTAAGTTGTTAGACATGTGTCATTGTTTTTAAGAATTCTTATCAAACTAGGTGTCAAATCTTTTATGTATGGTAAACTAAAATATCTCTTATTCTTGTTAATTTTTTGTATCCCTTGTGAACTATCAATGTCCCCAACCTCATTGCCCATAGTGCGGCTCCTTGGAACAACACCATTATTGCCATATAACACCGTGTCTATGAACCCCCTGGGATAACCATTCTTCACAAGAATATCCCTAATTAAATCATAATTCTTTCTATGAAAACTCTGATGGCTCAATCTACACACCCTATTTTTTAACTCTAGAATGGTGTTGCGTTTGTAATTAAAACTATGTTGCGAATTATAATTTATGACTCTACCCGAGCTTATGTCTTTTATATACCAATCGGTCAACAGATTACCCCCATTTTCTCTAATCACTGTAATGTCCAAATAATTTAACCTAGCATCCTCCTCAACTTCCAACGTGAACTGTATGTGTTCATCTATGTTATTAAAGAAACCCAACACATTATCTATCATATCCGACGGTACGGCCATTATTATGTCATCAACATAACAGTACAATAGTGGAGTGGTGAATGGTAACTGAGCAGCAATTTTACTCAAGATATCATTCATAACAAAACACGCCAATACCGGTGACGCCGGGTTACCCATTGCTGTACCGAATTCTTGTTTGTAAAACCCCCCATCGTAATTAAAATAACTGTTGTCAAAAAGAAATTCCACTATTGACTTGAAATGTGTCTTGTCTATTAACGTATAATTAGATATTTGTCCCCAATTATCGTCTATGGAGTCCATCACCAAATACTGCGGAATACTTGTGAACAACGACTGCACGTCCAGTGAGACCAACACAAAATTATCAGGCAATACCATATTCGCAACTAAATCAACAAGAGTATATGAGTTAAACAAATTAAAACGGAAACCCTTAACCACATTACCCAAAATAGCCGAAACAAACTTCGCTAATTTATATGCGGGTGAACCTATACAAGAAACAACTGGACGCAGTGGGTAATCTGTCTTATGAATCTTTGGCAAACCGTATAGTCTGGGTGCCACTGAATTATTGATTATCAAGGATTTCAATGTGTTATCATCTATAAAACCAACGTCAAATAGTAATTTAATCAAATTGTTATGTTTTTCTTGTATTTTAGCCGTTGGATCCCTGGGCAATACTTTGTATGTGTCCCTATCCCCAACCAATTCATTTAATTTATTTCTGTAATCTCTACTGTTCATAACTACCGACACATTACCTTTATCAGACCTAACAACAACAATGTCATTGTGAGCATTTAAGAAGTCTCTAGTATAATTATACATCCTTAAATATACATCATCTTTCTTAAAATTATTACTAACATTCATAAAATTAGTGATTTTATTAACCACTTTTGTTCTCAATAAATTTTTATTATCAATAATGTCTAATGACTCAATATAAAATTCAATATCAGTAATTAACTTATTAATCGGTATGTCACCCTTATTATGCTTTATTGAAAAGGATGGACCCAAGGCTAAACATTCTTCTACTAATTCTGGTAGTTTCCTATTCGAAAGATTACACAACCACTTATCCCTATCTGCAATTGAACTACATCGTTGTTCCCTGATTAAATTATCTAATTTTTTTATTTGTCCACGCTTAAACCTAACAAATTCCCGTTCATAGACTTGTTTATTGTATCCTTCCAATCTTACAAACATATTCACATCAACAATACTTTTAACTTGCACAATCAAATCATGAATTAATTTTTCTAACTTATTAATGTTCCAACAAGTTATATCTATTTCTATATTTAAAATTGACTTCCTAAATCTGTACAATATTCTATAAATTTTATTGTAAAAGGGATGATCACAGTTCTGCAGTGAATAAATGCATGAGATGTTGTTGATGATGTGTTTCGGGAAAATATGCTTGTATCTACACCTTACCAGAAAATTCCTTCTGTTAACCGCCGATGCCAACTTCTTACTCAAATTATCCCACCTCTTCAACATTTCCAAAACTCCTGTGCCATATGTATCTTTAATATCCTTAAAAAAACCCATGATCTTCAATTAGGGTATGTCCAACCGTATATGTAATATATAGAAACCAACTGTCGTATCCTTCTACTTATTTCAAATTGTACCCAGTCGTCGGTAATAGGATGTAAGAAGAAAAACAAACTCAAATTACAACGCTAACGTTTCGTACATTTAATCAATGCACTTTATCAAAGCTACAACATGATTAAAAACACATATAACACAGTCAGTAAAATTAAATTATATAACAGCTATTTATTTACCTTAGTAATTTATTGTAGAGATAAAAACATATGAAATGTAAATGATGTTTACGCTACTCACATAGTAATTTATATATGTGTAATCTTTCGAATAGGAAACTACCAGAATTAGTAGAAGAATGTTTAGCCTTGGGTCCATCCTTTTCAATAAAGCATAATAAGGGTGACATACCGATTAATAAGTTAATTACTGATATTGAATTTTATATTGAGTCATTAGACATTATTGATAATAAAAATTTATTGAGAACAAAAGTGGTTAATAAAATCACTAATTTTATGAATGTTAGTAATAATTTTAAGAAAGATGATGTATATTTAAGGATGTATAATTATACTAGAGACTTCTTAAATGCTCACAATGACATTGTTGTTGTTAGGTCTGATAAAGGTAATGTGTCGGTAGTTATGAACAGTAGAGATTACAGAAATAAATTAAATGAATTGGTTGGGGATAGGGACACATACAAAGTATTGCCCAGGGATCCAACGGCTAAAATACAAGAAAAACATAACAATTTGATTAAATTACTATTTGACGTTGGTTTTATAGATGATAACACATTGAAATCCTTGATAATCAATAATTCAGTGGCACCCAGACTATACGGTTTTCCAAAGATTCATAAGACAGATTACCCACTGCGTCCAGTTGTTTCTTGTATAGGTTCACCCGCATATAAATTAGCGAAGTTTGTTTCGGCTATTTTGGGTAATGTGGTTAAGGGTTTCCGTTTTAATTTGTTTAACTCATATACTCTTGTTGATTTAGTTGCGAATATGGTATTGCCTGATAATTTTGTGTTGGTCTCACTGGACGTGCAGTCGTTGTTCACAAGTATTCCGCAGTATTTGGTGATGGACTCCATAGACGATAATTGGGGACAAATATCTAATTATACGTTAATAGACAAGACACATTTCAAGTCAATAGTGGAATTTCTTTTTGACAACAGTTATTTTAATTACGATGGGGGGTTTTACAAACAAGAATTCGGTACAGCAATGGGTAACCCGGCGTCACCGGTATTGGCGTGTTTTGTTATGAATGATATCTTGAGTAAAATTGCTGCTCAGTTACCATTCACCACTCCACTATTGTACTGTTATGTTGATGACATAATAATGGCCGTACCGTCGGATATGATAGATAATGTGTTGGGTTTCTTTAATAACATAGATGAACACATACAGTTCACGTTGGAAGTTGAGGAGGATGCTAGGTTAAATTATTTGGACATTACAGTGATTAGAGAAAATGGGGGTAATCTGTTGACCGATTGGTATATAAAAGACATAAGCTCGGGTAGAGTCATAAATTATAATTCGCAACATAGTTTTAATTACAAACGCAACACCATTCTAGAGTTAAAAAATAGGGTGTGTAGATTGAGCCATCAGAGTTTTCATAGAAAGAATTATGATTTAATTAGGGATATTCTTGTGAAGAATGGTTATCCCAGGGGGTTCATAGACACGGTGTTATATGGCAATAATGGTGTTGTTCCAAGGAGCCGCACTATGGGCAATGAGGTTGGGGACATAGATAGTTCACAAGGGATACAAAAAATTAACAAGAATAAGAGATATTTTAGTTTACCATACATAAAAGATTTGACACCTAGTTTGATAAGAATTCTTAAAAACAATGACACATGTCTAACAACTTACAATTCAAAAACAATAGCAAATCTTTTTACTAAATTGAAAGATCCAATCTCATTACAGTCTGCTTCTAATATCATATATAGAATAAGTTGCAAGCAATGCGAAGGAGTTTATGTGGGCCAAACGAAGCAATACTTATCTAGAAGAATACAAAATCATAAACAAGATTGCTTTGATAGAAATAGAAATAAAAGAGAACAAACAGCGTTATCAAGACATCATTTTGAGTTTGACCATGAGTTTGATTTTGACAGCCCGGAAATTTTAGATAAGGAAAATAATCTCACTAAGAGATTGTTTCTTGAGAAAATAAATATATATAAGTCCCAGTATACTATCAATGTCAAAGATGATTCAGCGTTACAAATATTGAATGTATATGCAGGGGTCATAAAGTAATAATAATAATTGTATTCTTCCATTCATTTGAATTTATAATAGTTGTTAATTGTTGTATAGATTTTATCTTTTGAGTATTGGGTATATACGTGTATTATATTGTTAGTGTAATGACCTCGGTTTGCTTTGTGTCTGCTTGTTTTTTTTTTTTTTTTGTGGGTGATGTTTTTGTTATTCGCAAGAAAATAATATAATTTTTAAAATAAGATACATACATACGTGCTAACTTATAGATGATCACGGTCTCGTTTGTTGAGAACATATAAATGAGTATAACATAATGTCCGAAGAATAAAGTATTAAATACCATATATAAATTACTATGTGAGTAGCGTAAACATCATTTACATTTCATATGTTTTTATCTCTACAATAAATTACTAAGGTAAATAAATAGCTGTTATATAATTTAATTTTACTGACTGTGTTATATGTGTTTTTAATCATGTTGTAGCTTTGATAAAGTGCATTGATTAAATGTACGAAACGTTAGCGTTGTAATTTGAGTTTGTTTTTCTTCTTACATCCTATTACCGACGACTGGGTACAATTTGAAATAAGTAGAAGGATACGACAGTTGGTTTCTATATATTACATATACGGTTGGACATACCCTAATTGAAGATCATGGGTTTTTTTAAGGATATTAAAGATACATATGGCACAGGAGTTTTGGAAATGTTGAAGAGGTGGGATAATTTGAGTAAGAAGTTGGCATCGGCGGTTAACAGAAGGAATTTTCTGGTAAGGTGTAGATACAAGGATATTTTCCCGAAACACATCATCAACAACATCTCATGCATTTATTCACTGCAGAACTGTGATCATCCCTTTTACAATAAAATTTATAGAATATTGTACAGATTTAGGAAGTCAATTTTAAATATAGAAATAGATATAACTTGTTGGAACATTAATAAGTTAGAAAAATTAATTCATGATTTGATTGTGCAAGTTAAAAGTATTGTTGATGTGAATATGTTTGTAAGATTGGAAGGATACAATAAACAAGTCTATGAACGGGAATTTGTTAGGTTTAAGCGTGGACAAATAAAAAAATTAGATAATTTAATCAGGGAACAACGATGTAGTTCAATTGCAGATAGGGATAAGTGGTTGTGTAATCTTTCGAATAGGAAACTACCAGAATTAGTAGAAGAATGTTTAGCCTTGGGTCCATCCTTTTCAATAAAGCATAATAAGGGTGACATACCGATTAATAAGTTAATTACTGATATTGAATTTTATATTGAGTCATTAGACATTATTGATAATAAAAATTTATTGAGAACAAAAGTGGTTAATAAAATCACTAATTTTATGAATGTTAGTAATAATTTTAAGAAAGATGATGTATATTTAAGGATGTATAATTATACTAGAGGCTTCTTAAATGCTCACAATGACATTGTTGTTGTTAGGTCTGATAAAGGTAATGTGTCGGTAGTTATGAACAGTAGAGATTACAGAAATAAATTAAATGAATTGGTTGGGGATAGGGACACATACAAAGTATTGCCCAGGGATCCAACGGCTAAAATACAAGAAAAACATAACAATTTGATTAAATTACTATTTGACGTTGGTTTTATAGATGATAACACATTGAAATCCTTGATAATCAATAATTCAGTGGCACCCAGACTATACGGTTTGCCAAAGATTCATAAGACAGATTACCCACTGCGTCCAGTTGTTTCTTGTATAGGTTCACCCGCATATAAATTAGCGAAGTTTGTTTCGGCTATTTTGGGTAATGTGGTTAAGGGTTTCCGTTTTAATTTGTTTAACTCATATACTCTTGTTGATTTAGTTGCGAATATGGTATTGCCTGATAATTTTGTGTTGGTCTCACTGGACGTGCAGTCGTTGTTCACAAGTATTCCGCAGTATTTGGTGATGGACTCCATAGACGATAATTGGGGACAAATATCTAATTATACGTTAATAGACAAGACACATTTCAAGTCAATAGTGGAATTTCTTTTTGACAACAGTTATTTTAATTACGATGGGGGGTTTTACAAACAAGAATTCGGTACAGCAATGGGTAACCCGGCGTCACCGGTATTGGCGTGTTTTGTTATGAATGATATCTTGAGTAAAATTGCTGCTCAGTTACCATTCACCACTCCACTATTGTACTGTTATGTTGATGACATAATAATGGCCGTACCGTCGGATATGATAGATAATGTGTTGGGTTTCTTTAATAACATAGATGAACACATACAGTTCACGTTGGAAGTTGAGGAGGATGCTAGGTTAAATTATTTGGACATTACAGTGATTAGAGAAAATGGGGGTAATCTGTTGACCGATTGGTATATAAAAGACATAAGCTCGGGTAGAGTCATAAATTATAATTCGCAACATAGTTTTAATTACAAACGCAACACCATTCTAGAGTTAAAAAATAGGGTGTGTAGATTGAGCCATCAGAGTTTTCATAGAAAGAATTATGATTTAATTAGGGATATTCTTGTGAAGAATGGTTATCCCAGGGGGTTCATAGACACGGTGTTATATGGCAATAATGGTGTTGTTCCAAGGAGCCGCACTATGGGCAATGAGGTTGGGGACATTGATAGTTCACAAGGGATACAAAAAATTAACAAGAATAAGAGATATTTTAGTTTACCATACATAAAAGATTTGACACCTAGTTTGATAAGAATTCTTAAAAACAATGACACATGTCTAACAACTTACAATTCAAAAACAATAGCAAATCTTTTTACTAAATTGAAAGATCCAATCTCATTACAGTCTGCTTCTAATATCATATATAGAATAAGTTGCAAGCAATGCGAAGGAGTTTATGTGGGCCAAACGAAGCAATACTTATCTAGAAGAATACAAAATCATAAACAAGATTGCTTTGATAGAAATAGAAATAAAAGAGAACAAACAGCGTTATCAAGACATCATTTTGAGTTTGACCATGAGTTTGATTTTGACAGCCCGGAAATTTTAGATAAGGAAAATAATCTCACTAAGAGATTGTTTCTTGAGAAAATAAATATATATAAGTCCCAGTATACTATCAATGTCAAAGATGATTCAGCGTTACAAATATTGAATGTATATGCAGGGGTCATAAAGTAATAATAATAATTGTATTCTTCCATTCATTTGAATTTATAATAGTTGTTAATTGTTGTATAGATTTTATCTTTTGAGTATTGGGTATATACGTGTATTATATTGTTAGTGTAATGACCTCGGTTTGCTTTGTGTCTGCTTGTTTTTTTTTTTTTTTTGTGGGTGATGTTTTTGTTATTCGCAAGAAAATAATATAATTTTTAAAATAAGATACATACATACGTGCTAACTTATAGATGATCACGGTCTCGTTTGTTGAGAACATATAAATGAGTATAACATAATGTCCGAAGAATAAAGTATTAAATACCATATATAAATTACTATGTGAGTAGCGTAAACATCATTTACATTTCATATGTTTTTATCTCTACAATAAATTACTAAGGTAAATAAATAGCTGTTATATAATTTAATTTTACTGACTGTGTTATATGTGTTTTTAATCATGTTGTAGCTTTGATAAAGTGCATTGATTAAATGTACGAAACGTTAGCGTTGTAATTTGAGTTTGTTTTTCTTCTTACATCCTATTACCGACGACTGGGTACAATTTGATATATATATATATATATATATTTTTAGGTCGTTATACTAGTTTTAAATAATTTTAAAACTCGCTAATTTGCAGTGTTTGAAAATTACAATTTTCTAATTTTACCACTGACAATTAATTAGGTAATTTTTTTTTTTTAAATTACCGACACGGCTGAGATTCGAACTCAGGACATACCGATTACTAGCCGGTTGCTCTACCAACTGAGCTACCGTCGGTCTGACTTCGAATTTCTAAATCGTACTGATATATGTATATCAAGTAACAGATGGAAATGAGAATGTATATATTAAGCACTGAACGTCCATGTGCTGTATATATGTGATATTAAATTTTTATTGACCTTTAATTCATATATGTAAATATATATTAATTTTATTGGACGATTTAAAAAAAAAAAAAAAATTACCTAATTAATTAATAGTCAGTGGTAAAATTAGAAAATTGTAAGTTTCAAACACTGCAAATTAGCGAGTTTTAAAATTATTTAAAACTAGTATAACGACCTAAAAATCGTCCAATAAAATTAATATATATTTACATATATGAATTAAAGGTCAATAAAAATTTAATATCATATATATATATATATATATATATATATATATATATATATATATACTATAAATAAATTAGTTTACCATTCCTAGGGAAATGGACATATACGATAGTAGCATATAACAATGCAGTAATCAATATAAATAGTTTTTAGAGTTTCGCTCGTTTTGTTTTTTTCTGTATTTCTGTGTTAGTCTTAAAATTGTGATTTTTTAAAATGTATCTGTAAAGTAGTCCCTATCACACAATGTGTGATATTAGCAAAACCTGCACAACGTTAGCGAGAGTAAGTGTTGTTTTTTTTTTTTTGTTTATTCTTTAATTGAGTGTCAATTATTAAGTCTTAAAAAAATGTTGTTTTTCTGTCATAGTATTGATACCTAAATCTTGTTAAACGAATTGTAAATCCACAAAAATGTAACACATACGTCTTTCCTATTAAACAGGTCTGAAGAAGGCTGAAAAGAGCAGCCGAAACGTCACAAAGCTAAGAAGAGTTGTTTTTTTATTACAAGTTTTTTACAAACCCTTATTCCATTTCCCTAGGAATGGTAAACTAATTTATTTATAGTACATAGTGAAATACAGCTTCAGTTAAAAACTGAATTTCGTCAAATTTATATATATATATATATATATAAGAAAAAGAGAATGTTGGGTAAAATCCGCTGTAGTGCAACCGTAGACACGTGTTTCTGACTAATTGGTCGTCATCAGTACGGTGTAGCCAAGGAATAAGGTGGGATATCCTTGGAGATAGAAGCATCTACGGAAGACCATCAGGTCCAGACCACCATTTGCAGCTTCAGTTAGAAGATCTTCGGTTTTGAAGACAACAACTAACATCGCCACGAAGAAGACATTGTCAACCTGCGTGCCATCCGAACCCAGGAAAGATAATCAATAAAGGAATTATCGCGGATACATAAAATAAAACAAGAAAAAGAGAATGTTGGGTAAAATCCGCTGTAGTGCAACCGTAGACACGTGTTTCTGACTAATTGGTCGTCATCAGTACGGTGTAGCCAAGGAATAAGGTGGGATATCCTTGGAGATAGAAGCATATACGGAAGACCATCAGGTGACAGACCACCATTTGCAGCTTCAGTTAGAAGATCTTCGGTTTTGAAGACAACAACTAACATCGCCAGGAGGAAGACATTGTCAACCTGCGTGCCATCCGAACCCAGGAAAGATCATCAATAAAGGAATTATCGCGGATACATAAAATAAAACAAGAAAAAGAGAATGTTGGGTAAAATCCGCTGTAGTGCAACCGTAGACACGTGTTTCTGACTAATTGGTCGTCATCAGTACGGTGTAGCCAAGGAATAAGGTGGGATATCCTTGGAGATAGAAGCATATACGGAAGACCATCAGGTCCAGACCACCATTTGCAGCTTCAGTTAGAAGATCTTCGGTTTTGAAGACAACAACTAACATCGCCATGAGGAAGACATTGTCAACCTGCGTGCCATCCGAACCCAGGAAAGATAATCAATAAAGGAATTATCGCGGATACATAAAATAAAACAAGAAAAAGAGAATGTTGGGTAAAATCCGCTGTAGTGCAACCGTAGACACGTGTTTCTGACTAATTGGTCGTCATCAGTACGGTGTAGCCAAGGAATAAGGTGGGATATCCTTGGAGATAGAAGCATATACGGAAGACCATCAGGTGACAGACCACCATTTGCAGCTTCAGTTAGAAGATCTTTGGTTTTGAAGACAACAACTAACATCGCCAGGAGGAAGACATTGTCAACCTGCGTGCCATCCGAACCCAGGAAAGATCATCAATAAAGGAATTATCGCGGATACATAAAATAAAACAAGAAAAAGAGAATGTTGGGTAAAATCCGCTGTAGTGCAACCGTAGACACGTGTTTCTGACTAATTGGTCGTCATCAGTACGGTGTAGCCAAGGAATAAGGTGGGATATCCTTGGAGATAGAAGCATATACGGAAGACCATCAGGTGACAGACCACCATTTACAGCTTCAGTTAGAAGATCTTCGGTTTTGAAGACAACAACTAACATCGCCACGAGGAAGACATTGTCAACCTGCGTGTCATCCGAACCCAGGAAAGATAATCAATAAAGGAATTATCGCGGATACATAAAATAAAACAAGAAAAAGAGAATGTTGGGTAAAATCCGCTGTAGTGCAACCGTAGACACGTGTTTCTGACTAATTGGTCGTCATCAGTACGGTGTAGCCAAGGAATAAGGTGGGATATCCTTGGAGATAGAAGCATATACGGAAGACCATCAGGTGACAGACCACCATTTACAGCTTCAGTTAGAAGATCTTCGGTTTTGAAGACAACAACTAACATCGCCACGAGGAAGACATTGTCAACCTGCGTGTCATCCGAACAGGAAAGATAATCAATAAAGGAATTATCGCGGATACATAAAATAAAACAAGAAAAAGAGAATGTTGGGTAAAATCCGCTATGTATCCGCGATAATTCCTTTATTGTATATATACATATATATATATATTTGCTATTCTTTGTTGCCGTATTTATATATTGTTTGACCTCTTGATGAGAATAATTGCGATTTTTCGGCAAGTAATTAATCAAACACGCTTTAGAAAATCATAATGTTTGCATTTATTTTTACGTTTCGACCTTCTTTTTTTTTTGGTCTTCCTCAGAAAAGACATATACAGCCGAGAAAAATTATTTTTCTGAAACAACACCATGTATAAGCAAACTGTGATAACATTAAGCTAATTTTTTTTCCCTTTATCAATTTTTTTGAATACATTTTAAAATTTTACAATAACATCACGTTTAAAATACACTTAAAAAATGAGAAAACTCACTCCAAAAACACGTAACACACAATGTCCTTGCAACCTCTTTTAGAAATGCACAAACAAAAATATACATTAACGTGTTTTAAATTTAAAATTTTAATATACATAACTTCAACGATTTAACTGTGTGTGAAACTTTTACCGACTGTCTACACTGCTGGTTTTATTCTGACCTAGACACGGCCACAACAACAAAAATCGGAGAAAAAACACTTTTTTAGACGATGTATTTACCTGTGCGTATTGCTATGGTTTTTTTATATTATGGATAAGTAAAATTAAATAAATTGATTTACTTCAAATTTATTTTTCTGTGGGGCAAATGTTTTGGTACACACTGTATTTTGGTTTCTGTTTAAGAATTTGGGAGGTATAGTAGTCTTTTGGTAATCTGTGTATATTAATATTTATTTTGTTATTTGAATTTAAAAGAAAAGATGCCTGAAAGATTATTTACGCTCAACTTGATATTATAATATAGTATACATGTGCGAAGTTTTAGACGTGGTAGGGATGCGTGACTTTCACTTGTCCTGTGGTGAATTTTGAAAAGACATTAAATTTTGGTCTACCGTCTAGTGCAGTTCAATTAAAGATATGATGTTTGAATAAAATTTGTTATAAGTTCATTTTTATTTTAAGGAGCCAAGATTTAATCAAGTTTGTGAATTAGTTTTATTGCTGTTATACAAGTTAAGGATTTACTTTTAAGAAAGAGAATGCATTCTTTATAATAATAAGAGAAAATTTTAATATTGTAAAAAGTAGACTCATATCCGTCATTTTGTTTTCCTGCACGTGTTTGAAAATATTTTATATTTATTGAGAAGCTATTAAAGTAGATAATTTTCTTTACTGTATCAGTTTGCTATAATTTGATGTATTTTAATTATAAGTATTTAATTTATTTATTTTAAGTAATTATCATTTTGTATGGACTTTGTGATTTATTTTCAGTAATTAATAAGGTAATTTTTGTCGCGTTTGTCAGTACAAGTTTTTTTTATCCTATCTGGTCAATTAGTGGGTAGGGTTTTTTCTTGAGTATTTGTTAACTAAAGTTTTTTTTTTTTTTGTTTTTTTGTAATAAATAAATTATATCTGATCTGTTTTTCACTTTTATTAAAGATTTTAGAAAAGATAATTAAATATTTATTTCATTTTTTTGTCTTCAAGTAATTTGTTGTTTTTTTCATACTGTTTCCTAAGATCACGATTCCTGACGTGAACATTGTACAGTTTCGCCGAGGGAACCTGAGAGAGAGAGAGAGAATTTTGTTTTCTGAGCTATATCGGGGCAATCCTATAACAATTGTACTAATATCATAGCAGTATGTAGGATAATATTTATGTACAGGGTTTTGTTATTATAATAACTGTCGGTATACCGTCGACAAATTCGAGATTTCACCTCTGTCATTAATTGAGTTTTGATTTTTGTGAATCTCAATCATCTCCAAAATGTTTCTCGACTTTGTATTATATTCCTTATGTAACACTGAAATGCCATCAAAATCAAATGTGTGTGAGAACTGGTTAGAATGTTTCTTTAACGCCGTGCTATTTTTTGCGTATTTATGTGCTTTGACCCTTTCATCAAGATATTGTTTGGTCTGACCAATATAGATACCTTCGCAGTCTTTACACGGAATCTTATACACAACATGTGTTTGTTTTTTTAATGGAATTTTGTCTTTTAATTTTGTGTAAAGATGCTGTAAATTGTTATAATTGGTGTGTGCGACCTTGACATTGTGTGGGGCCAATATTTTGCCCAGTTTCTGTGATAGATGATTTATGAAAGGTAGAGCAACATATCTGGTGTCGTTTTGTTTTTGGTTGTGATTTCTATTTGTGGTGCTGTTATATATTTTATTAAGTTCTTGTTTTATTATTTTGTTTACAAAGTTTGTTGGATTTACGCGCTAAAGACATTTTAGCATGGCTTATCGCTTCTTTTCTGTATTCAGGATTCGTTAGCTTGATTGCTCTACTAATGAGATTTGCAACAACGTTTTTTTTGAAATTAATTGGCTGAGCCGAATAAAAATTGAGATACCTACTCGATGATGTATCCTTTACGAACCATTTTGTTTTAACCACCTCACCCTCACGGATCAATGTAGTATCTAAAAAGTTTAATTTATTATTGGCTTCGGTTTCTACTGTAAATTGCAATCTTGGGTGGTAATTGTTGAAACAATCTAAGATGTATTGTGTTTTTTGTAACGGTACCGCCGTAATACAATCGTCCACGTATCGTTTGAAAAATGGTGGCGGAGTCATCAATAAAGGGATAGTACTTTCTTCCAAGTCCTCAAGGACCAATTGTGCAATAATGCTGGAAATTGGTGCTCCCATGGCACAGCCATATTTTTGTTGGTAAAATTTATGTTTATATGAGAAATACGTGGTCGATAATGTTAACTCAATAGCATTTAAAAATTCGATTAGTGGTAAATCAGTAAAATTTTGTATCTTGTTCCATTTTTTATTAATGAGGTTTTTGGCAAGATCTAATGGGATATTTGTATACAGCGATTTTACGTCCAAAGATATGAGTTTTTCATCATTTTTTAATCTGATTGTGTCAATAAAATTTTTGAAATCAAAGGAATTCTTAATATAATATTCGTTTTGGTTGATAACGTGGGCAAGAATATCTGCTAAAAATTTTGATAACTTGTACAACGGGCTCTGGATGCATGAAACAATTGGTCTCAGAGGTACATTCTGTTTGTGTAGCTTGGGGAGGCCGTAAATTTTGGGGCATTTGGCATTGTGTATTTTTAAGTGATTGGCTAATGTTGGAGAAATGAGGTTTTTATCTTCCCAAGATTTTATTAGGTGATTGTTCTTTTTTTGGATAATATTAGTAGGGTCTGATTTTAATTCTTGATATGTTGTTTTATCGTTCAATAATTCGCACATCTTTTGATCATATTCATCAGTATCCATAATTACAGTAGTATTACTCTTATCTGGTTTTAGAATAGTTATTTGAGGATTTTTTTTGATGAATTGTTTTGTTGCATTAATGTTTTTGATTTCAATAATAGATTTGTTTTTAATTGACTTGTTCTTTAAAATATTTGTCTGTTTAAAGTTTAGAATAACATTACTAACCTTTGATCTCACATCTGCTTTCTCTTTATCTTTTAGGTGTTCAATTGAAGATTCAATATTTGCAATAATGTTACAGGTAGGAATACATTTATGGTTTGGCTGAACCGCAAACTTTGGTCCAACACTTAAAACATTAAGAACATTTTCTGGTATTTTTGTATTTGACAGGTTCTTCACCCAGGAATTATCGACAGTACTCCGGTTATCTTTTACGTTTTGAATTTTGCAGAGATTATCTACCTTTTTTTGTTGTTTAGTTTTTGTTTTCTGAAATAACTTGTTTAGTTTTTCACATTGTGAATTATAAAATGTGAAAAACTAAACAAGTTATTTCAAAAAACAAAAACTAAACAACAAAAAAAGGTAGATAATCTCTGCAAAATTCAAAACGTAAAAGATAACCGGAGTACTGTCGATAATTCCTGGGTGAAGAACCTGTCAAATACAAAAATACCAGAAAATGTTCTTAATGTTTTAAGTGTTGGACCAAAGTTTGCGGTTCAGCCAAACTATAAATGTATTCCTACGTGTAACATTATTGCAAATATTGAATCTTCAATTGAACACCTAAAAGATAAAGAGAAAGCAGATGTGAGATCAAAGGTTAGTAATGTTATTCTAAACTTTAAACAGACAAATATTTTAAAGAACAAGTCAATTAAAAACAAATCTATTATTGAAATCAAAAACATTAATGCAACAAAACAATTCATCAAAAAAAATCCTCAAATAACTATTCTAAAACCAGATAAGAGTAATACTACTGTAATTATGGATACTGCTGAATATGATCAAAAGATGTGCGAATTATTGAACGATAAAACAACATATCAAGAATTAAAATCAGACCCTACTAATATTATCCAAAAAAGAACAATCACCTAATAAAATCTTGGGAAGATAAAAACCTCATTTCTCCAACATTAGCCAATCACTTAAAAATACACAATGCTCAATGCCCCAAAATTTACGGCCTCCCCAAGCTACACAAACAGAATGTACCTCTGAGACCAATTGTTTCATGCATCCAGAGCCCGTTGTACAAGTTATCAAAATTTTTAGCAGATATTCTTGCCCACGTTATCAACCAAAACGAATATTATATTAAGAATTCCTTTGATTTCAAAAATTTTATTGACACAATCAGATTAAAAAATGATGAAAAACTCATATCTTTGGACGTAAAATCGCTGTATACAAATATCCCATTAGATCTTGCCAAAAACCTCATTAATAAAAAATGGAACAAGATACAAAATTTTACTGATTTACCACTAATCGAATTTTTAAATGCTATTGAGTTAACATTATCGACCACGTATTTCTCATATAAACATAAATTTTACCAACAAAAATATGGCTGTGCCATGGGAGCACCAATTTCCAGCACTATTCCACAATTGGTCCTTGAGGACTTGGAAGAAAGTACTATCCCTTTATTGATGACTCCGCCACCATTTTTCAAACGATACGTGGACGATTGTATTACGGCGGTACCGTTACAAAAAACACAATACATCTTAGATTGTTTCAACAATTACCACCCAAGATTGCAATTTACAGTAGAAACCGAAGCCAATAATAAATTAAACTTTTTAGATACTACATTGATCCGTGAGGGTGAGGTGGTTAAAACAAAATGGTTCGTAAAGGATACATCATCGAGTAGGTATCTCAATTTTTATTCGGCTCAGCCAATTAATTTCAAAAAAAACGTTGTTGCAAATCTCATTAGTAGAGCAATCAAGCTAACGAATCCTGAATACAGAAAAGAAGCGATAAGCCATGCTAAAATGTCTTTAGCGCGTAAATCCAACAAACTTTGTAAACAAAATAATAAAACAAGAACTTAATAAAATATATAACAGCACCACAAATAGAAATCACAACCAAAAACAAAACGACACCAGATATGTTGCTCTACCTTTCATAAATCATCTATCACAGAAACTGGGCAAAATATTGGCCCCACACAATGTCAAGGTCGCACACACCAATTATAACAATTTACAGCATCTTTACACAAAATTAAAAGACAAAATTCCATTAAAAAAACAAACACATGTTGTGTATAAGATTCCGTGTAAAGACTGCGAAGGTATCTATATTGGTCAGACCAAACAATATCTTGATGAAAGGGTCAAAGCACATAAATACGCAAAAAATAGCACGGCGTTAAAGAAACATTCTAACCAGTTCTCACACACATTTGATTTTGATGGCATTTCAGTGTTACATAAGGAATATAATACAAAGTCGAGAAACATTTTGGAGATGATTGAGATTCACAAAAATCAAAACTCAATTAATGACAGAGGTGAAATCTCGAATTTGTCGACGGTATACCGACAGTTATTATAATAACAAAACCCTGTACATAAATATTATCCTACATACGTACAGGTAAATACATCGTCTAAAAAAGTGTTTTTTCTCCGATTTTTGTGTTGTGGCCGTGTCTAGGTCAGAATAAAACCAGCAGTGTAGACAGTCGGTAAAAGTTTCACACACAGTTAAATCGTTGACGTTATGTATATTAAAATTTTAAATTTAAAACACCTTAATGTATATTTTTGTTTGTGCATTTCTAAAAGAGGTTGCAAGGACATTGTGTGTTACGTGTTTTTGGAGTGAGTTTTCTCATTTTTTAAGTGTATTTTAAACGTGATGTTATTGTAAAATTTTAAAATGTATTCAAAAAAATTGATAAAGGGAAAAAAAAATTAGCTTAATGTTATCACAGTTTGCTTATACATGGTGTTGTTTCAGAAAAATATTTTTTCTCGGCTGTATATGTCTTTTCTGAGGAAGACCAAAAAAAAAGAAGGTCGAAACGTAAAAATAAATGCAAACATTATGATTTTCTAAAGCGTGTTTGATTAATTACTTGCCGAAAAATCCCAATTATTCTCATCAAGAGGTCAAACAATATATATATATATATATTGTGTGTTTATTTTTCTTAACCACTTTTAATAATAATCAATAGTATATATTCTTGGGTATGTGGTTTTTAGGTTAAAATTAAAAAAACGTGATTACTGCTGACGTTTCGATGTTTATTCACATCTTTTTCAAAACTTATGCATATTAAAATACTGCAAAAAAATTACTAATTAAAGAAGACAATAATATGTAAATCCGCCCATTAATAAGCACTTATTATGTCAAAAAAACAAACAAGAATGAAATAAACTAAAATAAAGCGACTCACATTAAACGGTTACAGCACGTCACAAATTAAAAGTAACTGGCTTAACATTAGCCAGTTGTATTGCAAATTATTACGAATTAAAAACAATAATAAAAATAATGTCATTATATCGACTGTATTTCCGAAAATGCAAACATCTATGTGTATTAATGCATAGTACAAGTTATAAACCTAACACAGGCTTTTGCTTACTTTTTTTTTTAAAAAAACATTTTATATTTTTTGGTTGTTTTCGTTCATGCACGTTCAACTATTCAATACACAGAATGTCTATGCAGTAATACAACACGCAAACAAAACACCTCACCTGTTACCGTTGGTTCCCTCCCGACAGACTGGCGCCGTGTTTTGCACACGTTCCCACGGTCCGGAACACCTGCACCTGTGACGTCACAGAGTAACCACGCGCAGGCTCCGCCTCCGGACCAAAAAGTGGGGTGTCGATTGATATAAAAGGGGGACGACACGCCGAAGAGGTATCAGTTCGACAGCAGATCATCTACAATCAACAACACCTTCAGATCCAGCCTTCAACAGAAGAACTACTTCTGCCATCACCAGAAGATACTGAGGGCCCGAACAACCTCAACAGTTACCAACGGCTCTACCAGTATATACAGTTGTACGGAAGTCCAACAGTGTTCAGACAATTTCCACGGATGCAGCCGCAGTAAGTGGATGTAACTGGCAGACACATCCAAGACACCCTAAGGTGTCACTACGCCGAGACCCAGGCGATTTCCACGGTTGTAATCCAAGCAATCGATTACAACACAATCAGGGGCCTCACAAGTGATCACCACGCCGACTTCAGACAATTTCCACGGATGCAGCCGCAGTAAGTGGATATAACTTGGCAGACACATCCAAGACACCCTAAGGTGTCACTACGCCGAGACCCAGGCGATTTCCACGGTTGTAATCCAAGCAATCGATTACAACACAATCAGGGGCCTCACAAGTGATCACCACGCCGACTTCAGACAATTTCCACGGATGCAGCCGCAGTAAGTGGATGTAACTTGGCAGACACATCCAAGACACCCTAAGGTGTCACTACGCCGAGACCCAGGCGATTTTCACGGTTGTAATCCAAGCAATCGATTACAACACCATCAGGGGCATCACAAGTGATCACCACACCGACTGCCGACAATTCCCACGGATACAGCCGCAGTAAGTGGATGCAACTTTGCAGGCACCTACAAGACACCCCAACGTATCACCACGCCGAGATCCAGGCGATTTCCACGGTTGGAATCCCAGCAATAGCACCGAACTTTCCAAGGACAAGTGAGTAACTGTGAAATCCCACATAAGTGCTACAAATCCCCATAAACACTGTGTCAAGTGCGTCACCATTCCCTAAAGACACTCAGTGCGCGAGTTAGTGATAACCCCTTGGTTAAAAACCCATCAGTGATTATTATTGTATATATATATATTGTTTGCGTTCTCTGTTCCTGGTTTTCTATTGTATGTGTTTTCTCATGTGTTAATGTGTATTTGTATTTACTATTGTATAAATTATCTTTGGTTTCTATTGTATGTATGCGTTCATGTGTTAATGTCAAATGTGTATCATTGTAAATAAATTGTTTGTGTGTGAATAAACGTATTGTTACTGCGCCGGGAGTCTCCGCCGCGGCACGCTCTATATTATCCAAAGTGCGTGGTAATAATTTGGCGCCCGACTAAGTGGCATCTAAAAAGTGAAAGTGATTCGCGGAACCCCTCCCTACCTACTCAGTGTTAGTGACAAGTGTTCGCGAGACCACCACCAAAAGTGCCAAAAGGAAAAAACCGATAGGATAGGCGTAGCAGGGATCTTCTGGACGACGATGAGCCCAGCACTCCACCGCAGCAATCACCACGCGGACCAGCTACCCCCGGAACCGCCAATCCAGCCATACAAATGGCCATCCTGATCGAGGAGATGAATTATTAGGAAAGCGCCTAGAGGCTATAGAAGTGAGGCAAACTGCACCGGTCATTAACCCAGGTATACCCAGCCTGGAAATTACCCAGATACCTAGAAACACACCACTGGAAATCACTATCGAACCAACTGGCTCCACTGAAGCCATCAACACATCCAATGGTACACCTACTAAGACACCAACAGTCAATCCGCATCCACACCATTACACGGGATGCTGTCACGGCTGTTCATCCGCCACAATTACACCAGCACCTCCAAGACCCTATGGAGGCCATATTATTGAAGACCCCGAGGTTTTTCTAACCCGGCTACAGGCCCACCTATCAACGGCGGCATTCGAAGTGCCGGAAGACGTCGACGACGCTGTGCGTCCGTTTTTGGTTGATGAAGCAGCTGCTTGGGGGCGTAAAAATAAGGGCGGCTTCGACACTCTCACGGAATTTTGTCAACGGTTTCGCCGAGAGTTCCTCAGCCCCCAGCGCAGGCCCGAACTACAAAGCGCCTGCGAAGTCCGGCAAAGAGCGGATGAGGACCCCGCCGCTTTTATCACCAGAGCAAGGCGGTTGTGTCTCCGACTAGACCCACAATGGCCAGAGGAACACTTAACCCAGCACATCACTATGCTGCTGACGGAGAAATATTGTGTTCAGGTGGCCCAAACCAACCCCAGGACAATCGAAGAGCTTCGAGAGACGATCGAAAGGTGGTCAATAATATTTAACCAGTATAAGACCAAACCAGCGCCGTCGGCCAAGAAAGAGGTCGAAAACCTGCCTGCCAAGAAAGAAGTGTCTACGGGAAAATCGCTACCAAAGTGTTGGTTCTGTCCCGGCAGACACTACAATCGGGATTGTCCCGAGCAACCAGAGAGCTATACGACCCGACATCCCCCAGCCACACGAAGATCGGAGGAAGGGGAGTGGGCCGTTCCACCAACAACACAAGAACGGCCCTAATCACCACGGCCCCTGGAGCCCATACCGCATCCATCAGGCTAAAAATCGGCAATAACCATATTCTTGCCAGAATCGATAGCGCGGCTAGCCGCAATTTGGCCAAAGCTAAATGGATAACGGGCCCAATTAAACCCACACCTCCAATGGAATTTTGTATGGCACTACACGGGCACAATTTCTCCGCAAACCAAGCTGGAACCCTAAAGGCCACCGCAGGAGAATATTCGGTCCAGTGCGAAGTACTAGTGATCAATGATCTACACACGGACGTTATCTTGGGTCACCCATGGTTGCAGGAGAATCAAGCAATCCTAGACTACCAACGAGGGTGTCTCCATGTGGGCACACAACACCGTCAGACCATCTTCTTCGATAGGGCCCAACCTGGACGATTGACCCCGGCCCTGGACATGCCCAATATACCGGTAGATACGGCCTGCTGGACAGAAACCCAACAAAGAATCTTCCACAATACACTCCTGGAATTTGGAGCCTTATTCGAGGAGGGAGGCCCAATAATAACCACGGCCACAACCAAACATGTGATCCGTCTAAAAGACACAGTGCCTGTAAGGGTTCCCCCATATAAATACACTCCTGAAAAGAAGAAATTAATCTCGGAACAAATAGAGGAAATGTTGGCCACTAAAGTAATTCGCCCAAGCCACAGCGAATACTCATCACCCATAGTTATTGTGAAAAAGAAAGACGGAGGCCCCAGATTTTGTGTGGATTTTAGGCACCTAAACGAAAAAACCTACGACAAGGCCAGCCCACTGCCGCGCCGATTCAAGAATCCTTGGGGGACCTCGGAAATGCCCAGGTATTTACGACGTTGGATCTGCGCAGTGGATACTGGCAGATTGGGCTAGAGGACAAATCAAAATCCCTCACAGCATTTACCACCCCAGACGGATCCAGTTATGAGTTCAATGTTATGCCCTTTGGGCTAAAGGGCGCTCCAACTACGTTTCAGAAACTAATGGCCCAGGATGTGTTGGTGGGGTATATCCAGATGTTTACGCTCGCCTACCTGGATGATATTATATATTCCCAAAACATGGAGGAACACCTGCAACACATCCGGCTGGTGTTCGAACGCTTGGAGCGGCATGGCCTAAAACTGAATTTAAAGAAATGCCAGTTCGCCAGTACCAAGCTAAATTACCTGGGCCATGTGGTTACGGACCGGGGAAATCAGCCACAAACATCCCACGTCCAGGCAATTCAGGCAGCCGTAGCTCCAAAAACAAGGAAGGCCCTTCGCCAGTTCCTAGGCACCATTAACTGGCTCCGGGATTACATACCGGATGCCTCCCGGATAATGGCTCCGCTCACCGATCTGCTGACCACCGATAGACCATACAGTGGACCAAGAATGCCCAGAAGGCCTTCCGAGACATCAAAACCGCTGCCGCACAACCCTTATTCCTGCACCGACCCGACTTTGGACTTCTCTTCGTCTTGCAGACTGACGCCAGCGGGGTTGGGACTGCGGCAGTGTTATATCAGGAAAGGAATGGCCAGCGACAAGTTATCAATTATGGCAGCCTGAGGTTTAATAAGGCAGAAAGGCGATATCACGTCAATGAGCAAGAGTGCCTGGCCGTTATCTGGGGCATTCGACGATATCACCACTACCTGGAAGATAGGCCTTTTACCTTGAGGACCGATACTAAGGCCCTGACCTGGCTGAGTCGATTTAGAGCATCTAAATCAAAACTAATGCGCTGGTCCCTCCTACTACAGGAATTCAGCTACACTGTAGAACATATCCCCGGAAAATGTAATGAATTACCAGACGCCCTATCAAGATACCCGGGGGAGGAGGAAACCAGCACGGAACTGGAAGCGACCGAACGTCTAATTCCCGATGTAAGCCCGCCGGCAAACCAAGATACCCACGAGTTGGTATGTCTAATCCTGCCTAGGGATGAACCCCTACATCACATAATTCAGGACGCACAACAAAACGACCCGGCCCTGCAAGAGCTGGCTCTGCGACTCCAACAAAGGCCACCTGAAGAACCAGAACACGCAAACTTCGTCTACGTCAATGGTTTCATAAGATACAAGGAAGGGCCGCAGCAACCCATTTTTGTTCCAAAATCAGCCCGGCCAAACGTATTATACCAATACCACGATGACCCTACGGCCGGCCACCCAGGCGCAGAGGAAACTTATGGGGCCATCACCGGGCGATTCCACTGGCCACATGTCCGCGCGGATGTGATGGAGTACGTCCACGGCTGCCGGCTGTGCAACTCATTTAAACGGGGACCACTCCAATCAAGGGCTCCCCTCCGACCCCATGCACCCAGGCAGCCGTTCGTGGTCCTATCCGTGGACACAGTGGGACCTCTGACGGAATCGCGGGCAGGGAATAAATTCGGGATCGTTGTGATGGACATCCATACTAGGTGGATAGAGGCCGTGGCGGCTAAGACTACGGGAACCGCCGTCGTCATTGGGTGCCTTGAAGACATCTTCCAGCGTTTCGGCTATCCCATGGCATTACTCACGGATAATGGACCCCAATTTACGTCAATTCCCTGGGATGCCGCCCTGAGGAAGTGGCAGTGTCTACACTGGACCACCCCGATCTACCACCCCAGGGCGAACCCAGTGGAGCGTAGAAATCAAGAGCTAAAAAAGGGGCTCCGCCTGCAATTGGAGGGACAAACGCCGGAACGCTGGGACGAGAAGCTCGGCCAGGTCCTCTTTAACCTCAGGTCCCGTAAAAACGCCGCTTCAGGTTACTCTCCGGCTAAGGCGCTGTTCGGCCACGAGTTACGAAGGCCGGGAGAATGGAGGGACCCTCTCCAGGAACAACGGGAGTCCGCATCACAACGAATCCGAAAAATCCACGCAAACGAATTGCGATATCGAGAAAGGCGCTACCCGCGGCCAAATGACCCCATGCCATCCGCCCACAACCGGGCGATTTAGTAATGGTGAGGGCCCACCTCCCGCCAGGACGACCGTTTGGGCCCAGGTGGATGGTACCCTATCCGGTTAGAGAATTGGCCGGAACCACCGCAATCTGGGTCGAGCGACCGGGAGCCCAGAGGGTCAAGTACCACCTGGACCAGGTGCGGGTGGCCCGGCCTCCCAACGAAGCCACACGACAGGAACCAGCAGGCCCCGCAGCGGCCCCACCACAGGAGCCACAACCGGGACCTAGCAGTGCGTCCCCCTAGACACCAGTGGGAACAGAACACCGTGCAAAACAACGCCTTTCGGGGGGCGGCATATGTTACCGTTGGTTCCCTCCCGACAGACTGGCGCCGTGTTTTGCACACGTTCCCACGGTCCGGAACACCTGCACCTGTGACGTCACAGAGTAACGACGCGCAGGCTCCGCCACCGGACCAAAAAGTGGGGTGTCGATTGATATAAAAGGGGGACGACACGCCGAAGAGGTATCAGTTCGACAGCAGATCATCTACAATCAACAACACCTTCAGATCCAGCCTTCAACAGAAGAACTACTTCTGCCATCACCAGAAGATACTGAGGGCCCGAACAACCTCAACAGTTACCAACGGCTCTACCAGTATATACAGTTGTACAGAAGTCCAACAGTGTTCAGACAATTTCCACGGATGCAGCCGCAGTAAGTGGATGTAACTTGGCAGACACATTCAAGACACCCTAAGGTGTCACTACGCCGAGACCCAGGCGATTTCCACGGTTGTAATCCAAGCAATCGATTACAACACAATCAGGGGCCTCACAAGTGATCACCACGCCGACTTCAGACAATTTCCACGGATGCAGCCGCAGTAAGTGGATGTAACTGGCAGACACATCCAAGACACCCTAAGGTGTCACTACGCCGAGACCCAGGCGATTTCCACGGTTGTAATCCAAGCAATCGATTACAACACAATCAGGGGCCTCACAAGTGATCACCACGCTGACTTCAGACAATTTCCACGGATGCAGCCGCAGTAAGTGGATGTAACTTGGCAGACACATCCAAGACACCTTAAGGTGTCACTACGCCGAGATCCAGGCGATTTCCACGGTTGTAATCCAAGCAATCGATTACAACACAATCAGGGGCCTCACAAGTGATCACCACGCCGACTTCAGACAATTCCCACGGATGCAGCCGCAGTAAGTGGATGTAACTTTGCAAACGCATTCAAGACACCCTAAGGTGTCACTATGCCGAGACCCAGGCAATTTCCACGGTTGTAATCCAAGCAATCGATTACAACACCATCAGGGGCTTCACAAGTGATCACCACACCGACTTCCGACAATTCCCACGGATACAGCCGCAGTAAGTGGATGCAACTTTGCAGGCACCTAGAAGACACCCCAACGTATCACCACGCCGAGACCCAGGCGATTTCCACGGTTGGAATCCCAGCAATAGCACCGAACTTTTCAAGGACAAGTGAGTAACTGTGAAATCCCACATAAGTGCTACAAATCCCCATAAACACTGTGTCAAGTGCGTCACCATTCCCTAAAGACACTCAGTGCGCGAGTTAGTGATAACCCCTTGGTTAAAAACCCATCAGTGATTATTATTGTATATATATATATATTGTTTGCGTTCTCTGTTCCTGGTTTTCTATTGTATGTGTTTTCTCATGTGTTAATGTGTATTTGTATTTACTATTGTATAAATTATCTTTGGTTTCTATTGTATGTATGCGTTCATGTGTTAATGTCAAATGTGTATCATTGTAAATAAATTGTTTGTGTGTGAATAAACGTATTGTTACTGCGCCGGGAGTCTCCGCCGCGGCACGCTCTATATTATCCAAAGTGCGTGGTAACACACCATCAGAAAGTACATCACAAAAGCTAATACCTTTAAAATTAAATAATTGCATTATAGAAATTAGATAAATTTGCAGTGTCCCCACGATCATTAATGGCCTTTTTTTGTTTTCTGATGTGAATCATTTCCAACACATCCCTAGCTTTATTGTTGTATTCTTTATCAAGAATTTTTACATGTTTAAAATCAAAAGAATGACCAGTACTAGTGGTGTGTTTTTTCAACGCAGTACTATTCTTGCTGAACTTATGCCCGTTGATTCTGTTTTTTAAATGTTGCATAGTTTGCCCTATGTAAACTCCAGAACATTCTCCGCACGGAATTTCATAAATAACATGTGTTTGTTGGTCTTTGGTTGTTTTTGCTTTTAAATTAGACCAGAGATGTCTTAATGTGTTGGTAGTTTTATTAGCTATTGTTATATTGTACGGTTTGAGGATATGTTGGAGGTTTTCCGAAAGGTGTTTTACATAAGGGACAGCAGTTTTAGAAGATCTAGAAGAGACAATAATTCCCAAACCCAATTTCACACTTCCGTTCTTTAAAAGATATGTTGACGACTGTTTAACAGCCATCCCAGAACAACATATTGAATACACTCTACAACAATGTAACAGTTTTCACGAAAAAATACAATTTACTTCAGAAAAAGAGGCTGACTTGTCTATAAATTTCTTGGATATTACATTAATTAGAAATTACAAAACACACAACATTTTAACTAAATGGTACACCAAAGAGACTTGGTCTGGTAGATATCTGAATTTTAATTCTACCACACCATTGTCATACAAAAAGAATGTGGCGAGCAATCTTGTGAATCGGGCAATCACATTAACTTCGGCAACTTATAGAAAGGAAATTCTAACAAAAATAAGACTGACATTAACTAATAACAACTATCCCATCAAACTAATTAATAACATCATAAAAACAAGAATTCATGCGTTTTCTAACATCTATAATAACCATAAGAAAATAAAAAATGACAATAATAATACCTACATTGCTGTCCCTTATGTAAAACACCTTTCGGAAAACCTCCAACATATCCTCAAACCGTACAATATAACAATAGCTAATAAAACTACCAACACATTAAGACATCTCTGGTCTAATTTAAAAGCAAAAACAACCAAAGACCAACAAACACATGTTATTTATGAAATTCCGTGCGGAGAATGTTCTGGAGTTTACCTAGGGCAAACTATGCAACATTTAAAAAACAGAATCAACGGGCATAAGTTCAGCAAGAATAGTACTGCGTTGAAAAAACACACCACTAGTACTGGTCATTCTTTTGATTTTAAACATGTAAAAATTCTTGATAAAGAATACAACAATAAAGCTAGGGATGCGTTGGAAATGATTCACATCAGAAAACAAAAAAAGGCCATTAATGATCGTGGGGACACTGCAAATTTATCTAATTTCTATAATGCAATTATTTAATTTTAAAGGTATTAGCTTTTGTGATGTACTTTCTGACGGTGAGGTGTTTTGTTTGCGTGTTGTATTACTGCATAGACATTCTGTGTATTCAATAGTTGAACGTGCATGAACGAAAACAACCAAAAAATATAAAATGTTTTTTTAAAAAAAAAAGTAAGCAAAAGCCTGTGTTAGGTTTATACACTTGTACTATGCATTAATACACATAGATGTTTGCATTTTCGGAAATACAGTGGATATAATGACATTATTTTTATTATTGTTTTTAATTCGTAATAATTTGCAATACAACTAGCTAATGTTAAGCCAGTTATTTTTAATTTGTGACGTGCTGTAACCGTTTAATGTGAGTCGCTTTATTTTAGTTTATTTCATTCTTGTTTGTTTTTTTGACTTAATAAGTGCTTATTAATTGGCGGATTTACATATTATTGTCTTCTTTAATTAGTAATTTTTTTGCAGTATTTTAATATGCATAAGTTTTGAAAAAGATGTGAATAAACATCGAAACGTCAGCAGTAATCACGTTTTTTTAATTTTAACCTAAAAACCACATACCCAAGAATACATACTATTGATTATATATATATATATATATATATATATATAATAATACAATTTATTCTTGGACGGTTTGTAGGTCTGGTATAAAACTCAACATAATAACTTGTGTATCTTTAATTGTAGCATTCTTTTAAATACATAAAACATACATGTTTCGGACAGTCTGTGTGTCCTTTTTCAATGTTAATATAACAGCTAAAAAAACAATAAGAATTAGCAAAATTAAGATTAAAGTCCTGTAACAATGTCTTACGATATTGAAAATCATACACCCGCGATGACAACATCCCGTTTATCGCTTATTAAAACATCTAAAGCAAGTCAAATGGGATATCTTTAGCGTTCAATATTAAATACATATATGCATAAATCTTTATTCCGCAGATGTTTCTTTTACTTTTTTCTTCTTTTTTGGCGACTTTATTAAAAGCCTATGGATTGATATTGCAAGCATATACATACGTGAATACAGGGTATTGCCATCGGATATTGTGCGAATTTAATATGTATGATTCAGAATAAAATTTAACAATATATTATGCATACATTTGTCAGTGTGGATAAAAACGATTAATAAATATAAAAAATACAATAAGAAAGTGTACTATACGTTAATATAATTTAAAATGTTGTATGATGCAGATCACTGTGTCTATGTAATTAAATTGTAGTATATTGAATTTAAATTCTTTATATCACTTCTGTTATTGATGCTTTTTTTATTTTGCTGAATCAGAATCATCTCTTTAATTTCCCTTTTATGCACATTGTATTCTGTAGCCAGAATTTTTGTCTTGTTGTAATCAAATTGATGGTCGTTTTCAAATTTGTGGTTGTAAAGCGCGGTTCTGTCTGTTTTACTGTATCTATGGGCTTGCAGTCTTTTATGTAAATATTGTTTTGTTTGTCCGATGTAGCAACCGTCACAGTCTCTACAGGGGACCTCGTAAACAATGTGTGTACGTTTGTCTTTTTCAATTTTTGGTTTGAGTCTGGTGAATAGATTACTATTTGTGTTGTAGAGTTTGTGTGAGGTTTGAATACCATAAGGCTTCAGAGTGCGTTTGATATTTTCGGATAACTGTGGGATGTATGGCAGAGTTATATATCTATTTTGTCCGTTTTGCTTATTAGGAGTGTGTGAGCGGTTGTATATTGCGTGAATTCTGTTTTTTATTGTTTTATTAATGTATTTTGTTGGGTATTTGTTTTCTGAAAGCACCTTTTTTATTTTGTTAATGTTGTTTTTTCGAAACCGTGGGTGGGAAAGTTTTATAGCACGGTCTGTCAGATTGTTAATTACGTTTCTTTTAAATGATGTTGGTGTGTTTGATTGGTAATTAATGTATCTGTATGAGGCAGTTGGTTTCCAAGAATAAATTGTGTTATTATCAAAAACCTTAGATCAATAAGAAAATTTAACCATATAATATATATATATATATATATATGTAAATATATATTAATTTTATTGGACGATTTTTAGGTCGTTATACTAGTTTTAAATAATTTTAAAACTCGCTAATTTGCAGTGTTTGAAAATTACAATTTTCTAATTTTACCACTGACTATTAATTAATTAGGTAATTTTTTTAAAAATTACCGACACGGCTGAGATTCGAACTCAGGACATACCGATTACTAGTCGGTTGCTCTACCACCTGAGCTACCGTCGGTGTCTGACTTCGAATTTCAAAATCGTACTGATATATGTATATCAAGTAACAGATGGAAATGAGAATGTATATATTAAGCACTGAACGTCCATGTGCTTTATATATGTGATATTAAATTTTTATTGACCTTTAATTCATATATGTAAATATATATTAATTTTGTTGGACGATTTTTAGGTCGTTATACTAGTTTTAAATAATTTTAAAACTCGCTAATTTGCAGTGTTTATATATATATATATATTGTAACAATACCTTATATTAATAAAAGATACAATTACATTCAGGTAAATTCTATAATCTTTATTTTTATTATGTATTTAAATCCTGTATTTATTCTCGTCAATAAAAAAAAATGAAATCTTTTATATAATATTTATATCTATTTTCAAATTCTCTCAGGTATATTATTTATTTATGCCCTCACTAACTCAGTTCTTGTATTTAAAATTTAAACTAATTATTTTTATATGTAACTAACTTCACTTGATTCCTCAAAGTCAAACAGTTACCTATATTTAATTTCTTCAATACCCGTACATATCATAGTATCTTTACGTTTTATAATTCTTTATTATATCAATCAAATTTTACTAAACAGTTATTCTCAAGTGAATTGTTATATGTGTTCCAAATTTATCTTCAATTTATACTTACTATGAACTCAATATCAAGGTATGTATTAGCATACTATTCAAATAAATAAACAAATCACTGACAGTTGTTTTTCTATTTCTAGGTTAAGGTTCTTAGCGTTATATCTGTTTCATCTATATAATTCAAGATTCTTCTCCACATACCAAATAAAAACAAATATATCAAAACTAATTTGTTTAATAAACTAGGCAAAGATTAAATCAGATGGTAGTTCCCAACACAATCTCCACAAATATACATACACGGAAGTAACAAGCTTGTTTAAAAAAAACTCCTATAAAATTTATAAGTGCACGAAAATATACCTTTCGTGAATCGAAATGTAAGCAAGTAAGTATATTTATTATACTATTATAAAAAAATACTGTATAGTTCTTGTTTGAATTTTAATTTCCCATACAATTTACTTAGTTTTAGTTTGCCAATCAGATTCTTTGATTTTATAAAATTATTAAATTCAGTCACAAATTAATGTTGTGAAAAGAAAATACAAAATATCTTTTCTTAATTATCTACAATGTTATTAGGTACGATTTTTTTAAAAAATTGTCTAAATTCTGTTATACTTTTACTATCTTTGAAACTGTTAAACTCAGATAATTCCAAATAATTATACGACCTGTCACAAATATTGAACTGGTATTCTTTCTTGTAATCCAAACGATTTCTTTTTAGTTCGAAGATGACATGTACTGGTTCCAAAGATGTAGATCCTTTCCTTTGCCTAATTGACTGAAATACTCGGGATATGGACTGTGATGACTGCTATCCTGTTATACCTTCAAATCTGCTATCATCTGAAATCTCGAACCGTCTAACGCTTGTGTACTATTCCTTGATACTTGTCTTTCCACGAATTATATCTCCACCGGACTGGAATACCTGTGATCGCCTGCTATGTTAAAGTTCTCGAATTCTTCTATTTCTGGATTGATATACTAGTACAAATACTGGAACTCGAACAACTCTCCAATGCCGTAAGTTTATTTTTAAATTATAATCATATAATTATTCGCTTCCTTCTCAAATTTAAATTCTCTTCATTTATTTCGTTATTAGTAAATTAAATCCTTTCTTCTTGTATTTTTAAAAGTCTATTTATATGATGATAAATGGTACTATTCCTGAGAATATTTAAATCACCTAAAAAATATCTGTTTTCTTTTCCACTCTATCTTTATCACTTCTTCTACACTTTTATGCAATAATTGATAACTTTATTATGTATTTTTCGGAGAAAAACTTCGTTTTTCCGAAAACACATCTACTGCTTTCTAAAATTATTTAGAAACTTTTTTATTTATCCCTCATATCCCTGGCAATAATTCCTTAATTTTTTAATATCCAATCATCTTTGTACACACATTGTGATAATCCAAAACATATTTTATTTGAACTTGAATATTTAAAATACCTTTTTGTAATTCCAAAAATTTATCAATTTAATTCATTACTTTATTTTTTTCAACCTTTAACACACTTCGGCAAACCAAATACTCAATACTATAACGTTATTATTTTAAATGTCAACATCTGACACTTCTCATATTTGAATTTAAGCGCGCAACTATACATCATTTTTTTAACCTTTATGGTTCAAAATCCATACTTATTATCTCTATTTTTCAATAGTGTTAATTAAACAAGCTTTTACAAAATAATATTACATATAAAAATACATCAAGTAATATTTAAAATTCTATTTTCAGTAATGGATAAAATTAATACAACAAAGAAACCTGATAGGCAACCAACCACTCGATGCAAGAAAAACTTCAACATACCCCGATATGCAACCAACTTTACACGATGCCCAAAATCATAGGAATATATCCATTTAATATTCTCACAATTATTTTAAGTATAAATCAAATATTCCCACAGCTATTTACTTTATTATAGTTCGGTCTATTAAATTTTATCAACTTTCATTTTTTTAATACTCACTTCAAAAACATATACAGTATATTCTATTAACACTAGTACTTCCCACATATCATTACTAATTCATGTTGGTGAACTACCACATATGCCCCTTTTTTAATAAATCTAAATTTCTATAGAATATATAAATTTATATTTATTCAACAATTTGAACTAAAATAATGTAATACAATTTGTACTACTTCCGTAACATAACAATATAATCTCATATAAATCCATATATATTTCTTAATATTTGGTACATAAGAAAACCTTCCATTATTTATCTCTCTGTATCTATTTTAATTTTAAATCTCAATTATCTACAATCAACCATTTTAACTAAACTAATCTTCATAAATATACTATTTTATACTATTATATTCAAAATTTACATCTTTATCCATTGATATTCATCAAAAATGTCATAAAATGTATCTTTTAACATTTTTATGCTTTCTATATAAGTAACTTTATTCCTTTTCTTATCCTATCTTAAACCTTCTTTGTTTTATCCTATTCATATTTCTTTTCATACATTATCATTCTATATATTTATTATCATTTTGGGTTTTATTTACCCTTTCATACATAATCTCTATAAATTATTCCATATATTTTTTTATGGTTCCTTTTATTATTTATTATACATAGCAAGCATTCATTATTATCTTTTCTAAACATATTTCATTGTAAAGGCTTCTTCTATCATCATATTCTTCCATTTGTATATCACCTATATTTTTTTTTTAATAACTCTTAATATCTTTAATATTTCTTTACCATTAAATGCTTTTATTTCTCCGATATATTTCCTTTAAAATTTTTTTATAAGGTTCCTTCTTGTTCTTCTTTCATCTATTTTATACATTTCTTCACATTTTTTTTTTTACTTGTGCACATTTTACTAACTGTAAAGTTACTTATATACTCCTCTATTATTTATATTTACAAATTTTATAATGTACGGAATGAGGAAAAATTAAATATTCCTAAATTCTTTATACTAACTAACATTTTCAACTCTTATTTGTCTAAATAATTCTATCCTGATTCAATTATTTCTGAGAAAGGAAATAAAATACATAAACCTTTGTTAGATCAACTTGGTTAAAATTTCTTACATGATTAACTCAATCATAAAAAAAATTAAATGCACATATTTATATTCCTCTTCTTTATGACATACTTTTATAGAAACAAAATACATTAACCATGCCCCTAAATTTTGGTTCTATTAATTTTGATGTAGCTCTGGTTAGGTGGTATCGCTACTTACCAACGGTTGTCGCCCTATAAAATTCAACCGCCATGCCCCTAAATTTTGGGCTTTATTATATACAAAGTAGCTCTGGTGGGTGGTAGCGCTATTTACCAACGGTTACTGGCCCTTCAGTACCGCCATGCCCCTAAATTTTTTAATAATCTATTTTTAATCGCACCCTATTTAGCATTGTATCGAATATATTCACTTGAGCCATATTTACTTTATTCCATGAATTATTTTCTTCAATTCTGCAATACATCTTGTTAACACATTTTCCAACCTTTTTAAATAAACTTATGACATCAGCTTTGGATGTAAATAAATTTGTATTTTTCTGAATTTCCATATCCCATTCCAATAATTCTCTGCCCTTAATGTTCAATATCAAAGTGGCCTGATAAACATCACTTTGCCCATATCTTCCTGAAGAATCTCTTATACTCTCAACAGAATCATTTCTATTTACAACTTCTTTATACTTCTTACACCTACTAATCTTCTCATTTTCCAAAACATTTTCCACATAAGTTGGTATTATATAATGTCCAACTTTAAAACTTCTTCCAATATACTTTTCGTCTCCCATAATTATTTCTGTTTTCTGCCTTAAAAAATATAAATCCAAACTATTATCATCTTCTTCTGCTAATAAAAGTGAGTCCAAATATGATCGTAAAATTTTTCTGTCAAAATCTAAGTATTTAGTTTTCTTTTGTATAGGCTTAATCGTGTAAGATTTCTTGATTTCAGCTGTATTTTGTTCCATGATGATACAGTTTATTTCATCCTTCTCACAATTTCCAATTACCCTTTCTTCAGTTGTATCTATTTTGTCCTTTACACATATTTGTTTTTCTGATAATATTTCTTCTGGAATTCTTACTAAAGGTTCTTTACATTTTTCAATATTCCATTTATATTCTTCTCCAGTAACCATAACTTCTTCTTTCAATTGTACAATATTCTCTGTAACCACCTCATTTAACTTGTCTATTTTTCCACTTACTTGTTCGTTCAACTTATCCAATGTTCCACTTAATTCTTCCTTCATTTCCATAAAAAATTTTGTATTATTCAATTTATTAAAACATTCATCCCACATCTGTCTACTTTCTTCTTTTTCTTCCTCTCTTAAACGTCTTCTTTCTTCTCTTTCTTCCTCTCTTTGTCGTCTACTTTCTTCAATCATCTTGTCTAATTTACCACTCAACTTCTCTATATTTTTCTCACTTTTCCTATTGACCTCCTCTCTATTTTCCTCTAATTTTTCATAAAATTCCTCAATCATTTGTTGAATTAATCTCATGTCTATTGATGAATTCGACATCTCTGTTTTCGAAGTCTCTCCTTGTTTCTGCGTCTTATCACCTCTATCTTGACCTTCTTTTAACAGCCGTGTCTCTCTCTGAACCTGTGGTATTTCCCCTCCATCTTGTATACTACCTATCTGTTGTGTTTCTTCTTCGCTATCACTTGAAAACTCTGTCCTATTCATTCCAGAACTACTCTTTGACCTGGTATTCATGATTAATAAATAGTGAGTGAAAACAATTCAAATATAATTTCTATTTTTATCAATATAGGTTTTACTATACTTATCACCTTTATAAATTGTTTATTTCGATTTCCACATATAATAATATAAATAAAATATTCAAAATACTATATTGTGAGTCTTATTTTAATCGCTCCACGTTGGGCACGCCATAAAATGCAACAATACCTTATATTAATAAAAGATACAATTACATTCAGGTAAATTCTATAATCTTTATTTTTATTATGTATTTAAATCCTGTATTTATTCTCGTCAATAAAAAAAAATGAAATCTTTTATATAATATTTATATCTATTTTCAAATTCTCTCAGGTATATTATTTATTTATGCCCTCACTAACTCAGTTCTTGTATTTAAAATTTAAACTAATTATTTTTATATGTAACTAACTTCACTTGATTCCTCAAAGTCAAACAGTTACCTATATTTAATTTCTTCAATACCCGTACATATCATAGTATCTTTACGTTTTATAATTCTTTATTATATCAATCAAATTTTACTAAACAGTTATTCTCAAGTGAATTGTTATATGTGTTCCAAATTTATCTTCAATTTATACTTACTATGAACTCAATATCAAGGTATGTATTAGCATACTATTCAAATAAATAAACAAATCACTGACAGTTGTTTTTCTATTTCTAGGTTAAGGTTCTTAGCGTTATATCTGTTTCATCTATATAATTCAAGATTCTTCTCCACATACCAAATAAAAACAAATATATCAAAACTAATTTGTTTAATAAACTAGGCAAAGATTAAATCAGATGGTAGTTCCCAACACAATCTCCACAAATATACATACACGGAAGTAACAAGCTTGTTTAAAAAAAACTCCTATAAAATTTATAAGTGCACGAAAATATACCTTTCGTGAATCGAAATGTAAGCAAGTAAGTATATTTATTATACTATTATAAAAAAATACTGTATAGTTCTTGTTTGAATTTTAATTTCCCATACAATTTACTTAGTTTTAGTTTGCCAATCAGATTCTTTGATTTTATAAAATTATTAAATTCAGTCACAAATTAATGTTGTGAAAAGAAAATACAAAATATCTTTTCTTAATTATCTACAATGTTATTAGGTACGATTTTTTTAAAAAATTGTCTAAATTCTGTTATACTTTTACTATCTTTGAAACTGTTAAACTCAGATAATTCCAAATAATTATACGACCTGTCACAAATATTGAACTGGTATTCTTTCTTGTAATCCAAACGATTTCTTTTTAGTTCGAAGATGACATGTACTGGTTCCAAAGATGTAGATCCTTTCCTTTGCCTAATTGACTGAAATACTCGGGATATGGACTGTGATGACTGCTATCCTGTTATACCTTCAAATCTGCTATCATCTGAAATCTCGAACCGTCTAACGCTTGTGTACTATTCCTTGATACTTGTCTTTCCACGAATTATATCTCCACCGGACTGGAATACCTGTGATCGCCTGCTATGTTAAAGTTCTCGAATTCTTCTATTTCTGGATTGATATACTAGTACAAATACTGGAACTCGAACAACTCTCCAATGCCGTAAGTTTATTTTTAAATTATAATCATATAATTATTCGCTTCCTTCTCAAATTTAAATTCTCTTCATTTATTTCGTTATTAGTAAATTAAATCCTTTCTTCTTGTATTTTTAAAAGTCTATTTATATGATGATAAATGGTACTATTCCTGAGAATATTTAAATCACCTAAAAAATATCTGTTTTCTTTTCCACTCTATCTTTATCACTTCTTCTACACTTTTATGCAATAATTGATAACTTTATTATGTATTTTTCGGAGAAAAACTTCGTTTTTCCGAAAACACATCTACTGCTTTCTAAAATTATTTAGAAACTTTTTTATTTATCCCTCATATCCCTGGCAATAATTCCTTAATTTTTTAATATCCAATCATCTTTGTACACACATTGTGATAATCCAAAACATATTTTATTTGAACTTGAATATTTAAAATACCTTTTTGTAATTCCAAAAATTTATCAATTTTTAATTCATTACTTTATTTTTTTCAACCTTTAACACACTTCGGCAAACCAAATACTCAATACTATAACGTTATTATTTTAAATGTCAACATCTGACACTTCTCATATTTGAATTTAAGCGCGCAACTATACATCATTTTTTTAACCTTTATGGTTCAAAATCCATACTTATTATCTCTATTTTTCAATAGTGTTAATTAAACAAGCTTTTACAAAATAATATTACATATAAAAATACATCAAGTAATATTTAAAATTCTATTTTCAGTAATGGATAAAATTAATACAACAAAGAAACCTGATAGGCAACCAACCACTCGATGCAAGAAAAACTTCAACATACCCCGATATGCAACCAACTTTACACGATGCCCAAAATCATAGGAATATATCCATTTAATATTCTCACAATTATTTTAAGTATAAATCAAATATTCCCACAGCTATTTACTTTATTATAGTTCGGTCTATTAAATTTTATCAACTTTCATTTTTTTAATACTCACTTCAAAAACATATACAGTATATTCTATTAACACTAGTACTTCCCACATATCATTACTAATTCATGTTGGTGAACTACCACAATATATATATATATATATATATATATATATATATATATATGTATAGATTTTTACTGTTTATAAAACAGAATTTGGGTTTTCAGATTTTATTTTGAAAATAAAACGCAATTTTTCCTTATGACGTTTCGGGCCTTTATTTGGTCCTTCATCAGACATTTAGAAACTTATTGTTGAAGACACCATTTGGTTAATACTATAGTCATAAGGAAAAATTGCGTTTTATTTTCAAAATAAATTCTGAAAACCCAAATTCTGTTTTATAAACAGTAAAAATCTATATATTCATAATAGATCACATCAGTGAAAGTGGCTGGTTGTTAACAAAATCAATCTAAAGCATCTATATATATATATATATATATATATAAATAAAACTAAATGAAATTATCGCGGATACATGAAATAAAAGAAAGAGAAAAATAATGGGTAAATTCCGCTGTAGAGCAACCGTAGACACGTGTTTCTGACTCATTGGTCGTCATCGGTACGGTGTAGCCAAGGAATAAGGTGGGATAACCTTGGAGATGTATGCAATATACGGAAGACCATCAGGAGACAGATGAAGCTACAAATGGTGGTCTGTTTCCTGATGGTCTTCCGTATATTGCATACATCTCCAAGGTTATCCCACCTTATTCCTTGGCTACACCGTACTGATAGCGGTGGAGTTCGGCTCTAGCAACGATGCCAAATTGTCTGAAATTTAAAGCTTACTTCTTGCCAGTATAGCCATTATATTATTCAGTGTATTTTCACGTGAACAGTTTCTACTAATAGAACAATGAACATGGAAAAAATGGATAGATCACTAAGTATTAAATGCTTTTGTATTAAATTAAGATGAAGATAGAAAAATCCATTTATTCAATAACATAATATTATTATAAAAAATAATATGCAGAATTCCTTTGATATTCTACACCCCCAGTTGAATGAATACAATAGATATCTACATATATCCCACAGTATTACTTTCAAAGAAAAACTGAGAAAACCTCAGTGCAAGTACACATTGAATTATTTAGATTATCTTTGTAGTGTAAATACAGCTACTTTTATATTGATTTTATGGTCGTATATAATTCACATGTTATAAAGTAATGGCAATTAATTAGAATTACTATTTGAAGAGAATAATATTTCCGAAACTTCAATATGGGAAACAGAAAAAAATAACGAGGATGCTCACATTTGTACTGGATTTACTTAAAAATTATTTTAAATTGAATAAATGCAGTAGTTAGTAATCCCAATTTTAAAAAATTGTCTTAATAATATCCGTTATAGGCGATTCCTACACTCAGGTGTTTACATATGGAATAGAATAAAGTTTGCATTTGTAGACAATGTGATAGTAACAAAATTATGTTATTTTGTCAAAACAGCGTTACCTATTTATTGTATAATTCTATATGAACAGGCGGTTAGTGCATCGTTTGCCATATTAAATTGACCGATAGAAAGGGTCATTTGCTGCCTCTTAATGTCCAATAACTAAATATTAGTCACAGATTTTTTTTCGACTTTATAATTTTTATTTTGCAAACTCCCTAAATTCAGCATTTAAACTTAAATTTTATAAAAGTTATAAGTACAACTTCCAAATTTGGGTTTAATTTTAATGTGTACTGTTGTGTGGTTCAACCAAATTCAAAATTACTTGCAAATAACATGTGGTTTTTATTTCATTTACTCACAAATTTAAAGAGAAGAAGAGGTGAAAATAAACATTGAAAAAAATATCTAAAAGCAATCGTAATCTTCTAATTCTTTTAAAAACTTCTCTAGGATATTCCTTTTCCAACGGTATACAGTATGCCATAAAAATTTTGATTATAACTTTACTAATTCACTGAATTTGTGTAACGAGACACATCAGGATGATATTCGATATTTGAGATTAAAAGTTATTTTTGCGTTAAGAATTGTTATATCTAGCAGATAAACTCAAATTTAGAGGCTGTACCGATAACTTTTTTTTAAATTTTAGATGCTGAATTTTGGGATTTGGCAAATTAAAATTTAAAAATTCGAAAAAAAAACCTTCGGAATAATAATAATTGAATTATTGGGCTTTAAATGACAGCAAATGGCCCTTTCTATCAGCCAAATTAATTTGGCAAACCACGCGCCAAACATCCTGTATATCTAACGTATTTTAAATAAAACAGATAATACAATGTTATGTAAAAAAATCGAATAATATTATCTTCTTCCCAGCTTAATTTAGTTTCCATAGAAAAATGTAAATAAATGAAAACTCAAATTAATTATAGATAGGTATGCTACAAACTCAAAACATAAAATATTTGTGTAAAAGACCAGAAGAAAAAACGCTAAACTGGTTACTTAAAAAAGATTTTGGTCCAGCCGATAACACAGAAAAAAGCACAGAAGACAGACTAGGATCCCTTAAATCTCATACAACACTTACAAGTGAATTATTGTCAGAATTTTGTCGTAGTCCATCTAACAAGCAGTCGGAACAGCATAATTCGTATATAGAGTCTTCTAGTGTGTCCTTGATTTTCCCTATTATTACATCAATTGTTGTTAAAAAAACGATACCTTGATATAGAAGAAAGTAGCACATCTGATGGTAAAGAGAATGCCAAAGAAAATATTTCCACAATAAATCATTTAGTACTTCCAGAATCTCATTGCCAAACAAAAGTTTCGTCTTAACATTCAAATTATCAATTTGTAAAAGAAGCTTTCAATAAAAACAAAAAGGAAAAACTGTGTGTAAATTTTGTAAAATTGATGTTACTAAGTTCGAGCTACAGTTATGCAGGCATCATCTAGAAGAAACAGAGGTTAGAGATTACGTAAAATTTCCAAAAAATACTAAAGAAGGCAAGCAAAAGAAATATTTTGGGTTTACTTCGATATGAAACAAATTTCGAAAATTTTGTGTAAACCGAAAACTTAGATCCAGACAAATTACCATGTGCTCATTGCAAGCGTATAGTTGCAGTGAAATATTTAAGAAGGCATTACAAACATGTATTGTAAAGCCAAATAGTGATACTGGCCGAAACATACGCCACCGTGTAGCTTCTTAGACATTAGTAGCATGTGCTAATCAAAATTCAAACACAACTGCTACATTGAAAGTAAAACGGAAGTGTTTAGTAAATGGCATTCAATGTCATTGGATTTATGGCTAAAAAAACACTTTGGACAATATTATCTTAAAAAACATAAACGGACGCAGATTTCCGTTGCATGCTCGAATAAAATGAAAGAATGCTTCAGATTACTCATTGAAATGCGTCGGCGGATTGGAAAACCAAAATTATCCTTTTTCCAAATACTATATCCTAGTCTATTTGACGATGTCGTTTTAAGTACTAAAACAGTCAGTGGATACAATGAAAGTAAAAAAACTTTAAAGCATGGAGTTTGACTTTACATATAGGTGGTACTACTCAACAACAAATTTGTGATATTACTACTCATTTGAAACTCCGGAATTTAAATGTGATAATTACGAAGATAGACTGAAGGAACTAAAAAGATTTAGATTTTTAGTACAAACCCCATGGACTAATGAAATCTCTTCACTAGCGCTAAACGATCTAGTTGAAAAAATGGAATAAACCCGTTACATTACCGCTAACGGAAAACATAATAACATTTAAAAATCATTTATTAGAAAGTGCTGAGAAGAATGTTGCTTTATTAAGAGAAGATAATACCAATGCAGAAGCTTTCAAGAAATTAGTTGATGCCTCATTGGCACTCACAGTCTGTTTCAAGGTGTTCAGCAGCTTGAAACAGATCCTTATTTAAGAAATTTTAGAACTGTTAATCAAAGTGAATTTTTGGAAACTTTTAAGGCAATCTAAAAAAGCACTGATTTCAAATTATAAACGCGTAGTAGCAGGTAGGAAAGACAGCAGAGCGATTGTGATTTTATTTCCACCCTATGTACAAGAATACATAAACATGTTACTATATATAAGACAAGAAACTCAAACAGTACCACAACAAAATAAATATTTGTTTGCGTATCCCAAGGTAATCGATCAATGGGTGCGAGGAGACGTAGTTCTCAAAAAATTTGCTAATTCTTGTGACACAAGAAATACCGATGCAATGACGTCTAACCGATTACGAACACAAATTGAAACATTAATGCAAATATTAAATTTGACTAAAAAGGATTATTCAGAATTTGCAAAATATATAGGCCATACCGACAAAACGTATCGAGAATTTTACGAAATAACTCTAGATGCTTATCAAACAGCTAAAATCGCTATATTATTAAATTTATTTGATCAAGGGAAAGGGATGGAGTATAAGAAGATGTTGATACTGATTCGAACTACATATTAGCTGAATCTGATAATAATTCCGAAAGCGATAAAGCTAACATGAAGACAAAAAGGAAAATTAATAGAATTAGAAGGACAACCCACCAAAATAAGCTGGTTACTTCGCGTTTTAAAGGGCATATTAAAAAGAAGAAAATTCCAAGAAAAGATGTGTGTGAAAAAATCATCAATCAACACAAAGACGTTTTAGGTAATTTGGATTGGGTCAAAGTCAAGACTTTCGTATAGCTTTCCTAGTTCACAAAAAAATAAGTAACTGGTTTGTGTTTAAGTACTAATATATTCTTATTTTATTTTATTATTTTTCTAGTTCATTAACATTGTGTAATGCAAAAATATAAAAATTAAACATCCTTACATCTATCTTTTTCCTATTAAACCTTCACAGCTTTGTTGTGATATGAAAGTAAAATATTAAATGTATTCGTATGGTCACAGCTTTTTGCAATGTTGCCAACAAACCGAGGGGAACTCGTACTTGGCATACATAGAGGCGATAACTACCGGTATATATTAACTGTATAAACTAGCAGCACCATCTGATAAAAATTCGCTCAACTATGGCACATGTTTGTATGTGTATCTAGGTGGTTCTCAACTCTGAGTAAAAAATTGGCAAATAACACCAAAGATCTAAACTGATAATAGTAAGATGAAAACAGCAAGATACGTTCTCGCCTCCGAAATCGGAGCTGAACTCGTCAAATCGGAGCCAAACTCAACCTAATTACATAGCGTTTGGAGGTGTATTAGTACTAAATGCATATATATATATATATATATATATATATATATATATAATGAAGAATTTTATGGGACAATCCTGCTAAAAATGCAACTGCAGACACGTGTTTCGAACTGGTTGGTTCTCGTCAGTGCAGTGTAGTATATATATATATATAATTATTAATAATGTTTTTCTTGGAATGCGGCTTTAAGGGTAATAAAAATTAAAATTGACGTTTCGACATTCTTTTATTGTCTTCATCAGAAATTGATCACAGAAAAATCATCTGGAAATAACACTTCCTGTACTTTTATAACATTTACAAATTTTAATTAATTCTAACACATTAAAATTGTATATCTAACATTACTAACAATTTAAAAATGTACCTCTTACATACCTGACTGTGACAAAAGTTTATTTCTTGTAATCAAAAATTTATTTCGTTTCATTTTAATTATATTATTCTGTATAATTCGATGGATTTAAATGTAAATCTTCGGAGCGTGTCAGATTCTCAAAGCGAACACATGTTTATATTAAAAACTAACGATTCCACACAACTTATTTATGTGTATTCAAGCTGTTTCTTATATGCTATTGATATTTGATAAATTTTAAAAATATATATGTGGTCTTGGGAGTAGTACTATTGTTATCGAATAAGTGGAAAATATATTTTAGATAGATTATTTATTTCGTTTCTGTCATTAACTGCAAGATTCATGTTTTTTGATTTCAATTAATTCTAAAATTTCTCGTGATTTTGTGTTTTTTTCAACATGTAAGATTTTAGTTTTTTCAAAGTCAAATGTATGTGACATCTTGTTACTATGTTTTTTTAATGCAGTGGCATTATTGGCGTATTTGTGGCCCTTTATTCTTTCATTAAGATGTTGCATGGTCTGACCTATATAAACTTTATTGCATGATTTACATGGAATACTGTAGACCACGTGGGTCATTTTGTTTTTGTCAATTTTATCTTTAAGTTTGGTGTTAATAAATTGTAAATTGTTGTAGCTTTTGTGAGCTATTGTAATATTGTATTTTAAAAACATTTTTTGATTTTTTTCGGACAAATCGGAAACATATGGTAAAGCTAAATATTTTTTACTATTATTATTGTTTCGTTGTTCGGTGGATGTGTTTGTGAGTCCATCTTTTTGTTGCCGTGTATTATTATTGTGTTTATAAAGTCTTTGTTTGATAATTTTTTCCACAAAAGGGGGTGGATAATTATTATTTTTTAATAAGTTTTTTACATTTTTTAGGGTATCTTTAATATATGTTTGGCTCGTTAATTTTATTGCCCTGTCTACTAGGCCTATAACCACCCTTTTTTTTATTGCTATAGAATGTGCAGATAGGAAATTCGTATATCTACCAGAAGCTGTTGGCTTGGCATACCATTTAGTAACTATATTACTGCCTACCCTGATGAGAGTCATGTCTAGGAAATTCAATTGATTGTTTACCTCTATTTCTTTAGTAAATTGTAGTTTTTTGTGGTAACTGTTAAACTGGCTTGTGATATAATCTATTTTATCTAAAGGTACCGCAAGTATACAATCATCAACGTATCTCTTATAGAATGGGATGGGAAAATTTATTTTTTTGATTACAGTCTCTTCAAGATCTTCAAGCACTAGTTGTGCAATAACGCTCGATATTGGTGCGCCCATTGCACAACCATAAACCTGTTTGTAATATTTTTTATCAAACTGAAAATACATAGTGGTTAATGTCAGCTCAACCGCTTCAGTGAAGGCACACAAAGTTAAATCAGTATGCTGTTGGAGTTCATCCCATTTTTTCTGGATAATATTTTTGGCCAGATCTACTGGTAAGTTGGTATATAGAGACATTACGTCTAAGGAGACCAGTTTTTGATCAGCGTTAAGATTAATATTGTTTAAGAACTCTTTGAACTCAAATGAGTTTCTTATATAAAAGTTATTTTTACCAGTAATTTTTGAAATGCAATTTGCGAGATACTTTGATAACTTATACAACGGTCCTTGTATGCAAGAAACAATCGGTCTCATTGGTGTATTGATCTTATGTAATTTTGGCAATCCATACATTTTGGGGGGTAGGGCGTTATTAATTTTAAGGGACTTTGCCTGAGTGGGTGAAATGATATTGCTACTCTCCCATTTTTTAATTAAATGGTTATTTTGTTTTTGGTAGATCAAACTAGGGTCATTTTTGATTTCAGCGTATGTGGTTTTGTCACTGAGTAATAGATGCATTTTAAAGTTATAGTCAATGGTATTCATTATTACGGTTTTATTACTTTTATCTGGTTTTAAGATTGTGATCTGGGGGTTGTGTTTTATGAATTGTTTTGTTTTTGTTATTGCTTGTTGGCTTACAATACTGTTATTGTTATTATTTGAACTTTGAATTTTTTTTATTATGTTGCATACATTTGCTCTTATATTAGATCTTTCGGGTTCAGTTACATTCTCAATTGTTGCTTCTATGTTAGCTATTATATTTGGTATGGGGATATTTGTCTTTTTTTCGAAGGGGATTCCAAAATTTGGACCTAGACTTAGCACATTGTTTATGTTATCTGGAATCATAGTATCTAACATGTTGACTATCCAAGTGTTGGTTTGTTCTGTATCTGGACATTTGGTGTAATTACTGTTATCCATTAACTTAAGAATTTTGTTTTTCTGTATATTTTGCGTCTTTTTGAAAATCTGATCGCTCTTACACACAATTTGCCTATAATACATATCACCTATGTTACTGTCTAAAATGGGTTTTAAATTCTGTTTCTCTTGTGAAATATTTTTCTCAAGCTTTTTTATTTTTTTATTGTGTCAGTGATTAAAAAATTAAGTAACTTATGTTTGAAACGTTTTACTAATTTATTGAAACTATTCTGTAAATATGCGTCATTAAAATTAATATGTCTAAAATTAAAATTCAAAAAAGTAGGATTTAAATTATGTTTCTTACATCGTATAAGGAAAATTCTTCTGTTTTTCATGTTCCCTAGTTTTCTAAGGTTGTTTCTAATATTCTTAAAGTTTGCTTCATTTATTTCCATATGTTGATCCATAACAGGTGTAGAAACCATATTTTCATCCATGGTAATTATAATAATTTTATTTCAACCACTAAGGGTTGTTTGTTTATTTTTTCTTAGCCGTATTTTGTGTATAATTATTAATAATGTTTTTCTTGGAATGCGGCTTTAAGGGTAATAAAAATTAAAATTGACGTTTCGACATACTTTTATTGTCTTCATCAAAAATTGATCACAGAAAAATCATCTGGAAATAACACTTACTGTACTTTTATAACATTTATAAATTTTAATTAATTCTAACACATTAAAATTGTATATCTAACATTACTAACAATTTAAAAATGTACCTCTTACAAAGAATGTCGAAACGTCAATTTTAATTTTTATTACCCTTAAAGCCGCATTCCAAGAAAAACATTATTAATAATTATACACAAAATACGGCTAAGAAAAAATAAACAAACAACCCTTAGTGGTTGAAATAAAATTATTATATATATATATATATATATATATATATATATATATATATATATATATATATATATATATATATATAGAAGATTTTTAAATTATAAACGAGTAAAAAAATATTAAGAATACACAAAATTATTGCTAAATTTATGGAGAAAATTATAGAAATATGAGTAATGATATATGGAAAAGTATTTAAGAAAAGTAAACATATCCAGAATTTATATTGATTATAATAATCGGTTGTTCAATGGTATTGGTTAATTTAAATGTTGCAATATCACTAAGGATATGAAAATAAATAAACAAAAGATTCCAAAAATTATTTTTAGGAGAATAGCGTTGTGAATTTGGTATTAGTGTTTTTCAGCCGATATTACCTAAATAAAGGCATTTTAAAAGCTAATGTGCATTAGAATATAGTATTCTAATATGTAGAAGTATAATTCAAGTGAGAAATAAAAATATTAGTATACTTAAATACAAATAAGTACAGTAAAGATTAATAAGCTATAGTGAAAGAAGATTGTAGTAAATAATACTGTTAATAATAATAGAAGACACTTACCAAGAAGGAGATTTTAAAGAAACAAATATAATTTTCAACATATCTATTTTTGAAGGAGAAATTGATTCCTGTAGCGTTAGACGAGACTATCCGGAGGACGAGGATCTTATTGGACGAAGTGGTATATTTTTCTTGGAGCACTACACTAAGACATTCAACGAGGAACTTCTTGGACGAAGTGGCATTTATCTTCGAACACTACACTAGGATATTCAGTAAGAAAAATCCAATTTGACGTACGTTCCATTCTGGAATTATTATTGTGGTAATATCCATTTACGAAAAACTTCCTGAACTAAGCAACATTATAATTGGAGCACTAAACGACAACATCCAGGGAAAAATTCCGAACGAATAAGATCCATTTATAATTATTCCAGCGCAAGAATTCATTTCCTAGATGCACAAGGAGATATTCGAGCAGTAGAATAAGGAAAACCCGAGGAATATCCAATCCATTGATAGCTACAACAGAACAGGCATTAATCATACGAAGATATACGTGGATAAGGATCTCTTGTGTAATAGAAGGTCGTATTGAGCTTATTAAATTTTAAAAATAATACTAAAGAATGTATTTATAAATCTAATCAAAAAACCAAGAAAAGTATATATTGAATGGAGAGCATCATAACTACGAAACCCGCCACAGAAAAGAGTTCCAAATCCCATATCACCGCCTGCAAACGACACACCGCTACGTAGACTATTGGGGGCCCAAACTGTATAACAAAATCAAGAACCATATTGAAGAGAGGGACAAATTATTCATAAAAAAAGTGGAGGAAATTTTAAGCTATCACAGCTTTTATTCAATAGAAGAGTTCTTAAAGTGTGACTTAGAACATTAATGACTTTTAAATACATTAATGTATTATATACTCATTATTGTTTTGTTGTTATTGTTTGTTTTATTGACAGCTAACTGTGCATTTTAAATTAATTCACTGACTTTCTTGTAATGGTAATTACAATGAATAAAATATTATTATTATTATTATTATATTCTATTAAAACTGAAAGATCAAATTTATATTACATAGTCATTTATAATTTGAAACATTTGATTATCTTATTTATAATCTCTATGAAAAAGCATATTTTAAAATCTCTATTAGTTTAAAGAGTGTTGATAAATTTGAATAAAAATAGAAAGATCTATCCATAAATATTATTTTAGTGAGAGAATTTCATTTTTTACATATAATACTACTCCATAAATCACGTAATAATTGTGAATTTGCAAGTTTTCTTACGACTAAATACATATAACCTACTTTTGACAGATGAGAAGTTTCAATCATGTGGTAATTTTCGATATTGAACAAGCTTCTTAAATATTCTGTATTTTATTGGCATTTTCATCATTGAGTTGGAACATTTGTGTATTTCCTGATTAAAACAATATATTATTTGTTGGTTGTACCTATTTGTTTTACTGGTTGTAATCGTTTGTATTTTATGAAGTTATAGCAGTATTTAGAGTTGTTGTTAACCTGAAAATAAAATTAAAACATCATAATAAGTTTTGGTGAATAAATAATATCAGAAAGAAAAACATTTACCCTAAGATATGAGTCAAAGATGTGTATTATAAATATCTTACTTAGCTTATCGATTTTTATATTGATTGAAAATATATCCATCGAAATATATTAGGGAATATTAGGCTTCGCCTGGCGGACATATTACACTAGATCCGTAGTACCGACTTTAACACATAATCCTACTAGGGAGGTGTTAGATGTCAAGTTAAATAGAAAGGAACAGGTACGGACTTAGAGATTTTAGGAGTACAATAATAAATTGAAGAGTATAACTTCTAAAGGGTCTAAGTGCCAAAATCTTAAAAATTGAGATTTTGATTGAAAACGGTAGTATGTCCATACCCCATTACAAATCGAAAGGGTCTATGTGCCTGAGATCAATATAATAGTTATGCCATTCATTTCTAGAAGGCGCTGGGTCTAAGTGACGCGATCTGCAAATTTTATAAAGGGTCTATGTACCATTTATGGAAACACTGTTTTAAACAGCTGTTTTACGCGAAACATCGTGGAAAACAACGGTGTGTTGGAAGAAAGAAAAAGACTCAAAAGAAAATCAATGGATGTCCATTCTATATTCAAAATAGGTCCGGATGTCCATGAACCTTTTCTGGACATCCTAAGGATGTCCAAGAATGGATGTCCATGAACTGTCCATTTTATGTCCAAAACAGGTCCCGATGGCTATGGACCTGTTCTGGTCATCCTAAGGATATTCAAGAATGGATTTCCATGGGATGTCCATGGAATGTCTGTAAGTAAGAAGAACCTGTTGTAAAGGTTCTTTTATAAATATCAACAATTTATAATAGATCTATTATGAAATGAATAAAGGTAATATTATTATATACTGATATATAGATAATATTCAGTAATTCACAATAACACGTGCCACCAAAAAATATTCAAATGTTCATTTTAATTAATTACAATAATAAAAAAAGGCAAGAAATTGATGTTATAAATTGACGGATAGTGTTTAAAAAATTTGGTTAATTGAAATTTGATTGTGATTGAGACAAGATCTATGTAGGTAGGTACAAACACATAATTATTATATTAAAGGTAAAAAGGCATTTAAGACAAAGATTTTACAATAATATTCAATTGGCGCGCCAGAATGGCTGTAGGTGTCATTCGACGGGAATGACCGTAAGTTGAAAGTGCCGCCACCGACGCGTAGGCGGGAATAGTGTGTGCTGCGTGGTTCGTTTGTTAACGTTGATTAACCTAAAGACAACATAATTTTTGTTTTATATGTTCGATACCTAGTTTTCGTTTATTATGTAAATATATATCAATTATTTAGTTAGTATTCATTATCGTGCCAGGCGATTACACCAACTCAGCAATATAGAAGCATTTCTAATAGTGAGGTTAAGTATTCATATTCGTTTATATTATTGTAATTACTATGCCGAAACTATCTCGAAATTGTTATAGAAAAGCTAAAAGTCAAACCGATTTGGATTTTAGTTTGGTTGAAGATACCAAACATCGTCCTTTATTACTTAACAATGAAAAAACCGAAATTATACCTGTTAAGGTCCCTTCAACCTTGGACCAGTTCCTTTCACAACAATATGAAGGAGAAAATGTGATATCTGAATTTAATGAAGATGAGTTTGGAAGCAATTATTTGTTTTTTGATTCAGATAACGAATGTGGATCAAGTAATATAGAATTCGAGGATTTTAAAACTCACATTGAAGTAGATTTTAATAAAGATCAACTATTTAAACAACCTGTTGATGATTGTTCCAATTTGCAACAATCTTTATTGCAATGGTCAATTCAACATAAAATTTCCCAATCGGCATTTACTGATTTGTTGAAGATTTTAAAGCTACATCTTCCAAACTTACCCTCTGACTCACGGACATTGCTTGAAACACCAAGAAACACCATTACAAAATTGATTCATCCAGGTCACTATTTTCATTTTGGTTTGGCTAATTGTGTTACAAAATTATTATCAAAATTTAAATTTTCTGAAAGTTTAGATTGTATTGAGGTCTGCATTAACATAGATGGTTTACCAATCTCAAAAAGTTCAGGGGCTCAACTTTATCCAATTTTATGTAATATTTTTGAAAACAGAAACACTGTCGACATCATTGGATTGTATTATGGCCTAGAAAAACCGGCAGATGCTAACTTACTTTTAGGAGATTTTATTGAAGAAGCAAAAAATTTAATTGAAACTGGCCTTACATATAGGAATCGTATTTACCATTTTAAAATTAAATGTTTTATTTGTGATGTTCCGGCAAAGTGTTTTATCACTTATACAAAGGGACACACGGGATATAATTCATGTAGTAAGTGCAGAATAACAGGTGAATTCGATCATAATCGAGTTTATTTTTCTCAAACTGAGAATATTCATTTACGATCTGATAATGACTTTAGATTAAAACTTGATGAGGATCATCATACGGGAACATCAATAATAGAATTATTACCAAATTTTGACATTGTAAAAGACATTCCTCTTGATTATATGCATTTACTCTGTTTAGGTGTTGTACGTAAGTTAATAATTTTATGCACCTGCAAAACTGTCCTTTAAAAATATATCTGATATATCCGAAAATTTAATGACATTAGCTCAATATATACCTTGTGAGTTTGTTAGAAAGTCTCGCTCACTGAATGAAGCCAGAAGGTGGAAGGCCACCGAATTTCGTTTATTTTTGTTTTACACTGGACCTCTAGTTTTAAAAAATGTATTAAATTCTGACTACTATTTACATTTCATAACTCTGCATGTTGCCGTGACAATTGTAAGTCAATCCCGCATCAGCAGGGAACAAATAGGATATGCTCGATCGTTATTTGAATATTTTGTCAAAACTTTTGTAATTTTATATGGAAAAGAAAATGTGTCTCATAACGTTCATAATTTAATTCATATTTGTGATGACGTGGAAAGATTTGGATGCTTGGATAAGTTTAGTGCATTTCCGTTTGAAAATTACATGCAGGTTTTAAAAAAATATATTAGAAAACCTGAAAAACCACTTGAACAAATTGTTCGTAGGAAAATTGAAGAAGATAAGTGTTCTTTAAATGCATTCGTCAGTTATTCTAAAACGAATTATACGCAACCAAGGTACCAACACCATGAAGGACCATTATTACATGATAAATATTTTGTTGCCCAAAATAAAGAAGTGCATTTTAATAACTATAAATTAAAAATTAGGGAACCAGATAATTGTTGTTGCTTAAATGATGGCACAATAGTTGTAATTAAAAATTGTTGTTTAAATGCAGACAATGTCATTATGATCATAGGGAATAAATTTGAAGTATTAGAAGAATTTTATGACAAACCTTTCAGTTTTACAAATTTAAATACTTATTTAGTCAGTGAGCTTGGACCTCTCCAGTGTTGGGATATAGGACAAGTTGCTTTTAAGTATATTAAAATCAATTTTCAAAATAAATTTCTAGTAATTCCTCTGTTGCACACAAATGGCTGCCATTAACCATCTCTTTTTTAAATTCAGATATTTTATCGCTACATATTATTTGAGTTTCTATTATGTAGTGCTACAATTTTTTCAAAGATATTCCAAAACAAATATTCCATTAGTAGGTGTTTTTTTTATTATTATATTATACTGTTACCCCCTATTTTCAAGAGTGTAACTATTATTATTGTGAAGCATTAAATTATATGATATAGTAAGGCATTGTTGTGAAAAAATCGTTGATTTTCAGATGTTTTACTGTATTATATCTGTATACATATATATTATAACATTTCATATACTTTCTTTAATTGTATAATATACCCGTTTACTCCAAATAATATATATATAATGTAATATAATTAATGTAATGGATAAATAAGTGCTTGTAATTTTCTATACATATATATAGGTAGCATGGCTTCTCAAAAAACATGGACCGTCGTCAAATTTGAAGAAAAAGGTCTGGTGCTTGTGGAAGCAATACCTACATCATGGATTGATGGAGATACTTGTTTCTGGCCTCCTTATATCACAGCTACCCCAGCTATTATGTCATGTGAAGTACATAACCCAAAAACTTGGAAGTTGTGTAAATTCACACCTTTTAAAAATAGTACTTTCAGTGAGTAAGGTACTTCTTTATGTTACGCAAATAATTCCAGATATTTCTTTTAGATGATTACGAAGTTGCTCGGAGGAAAGCCAATCTGGCACTTACCACGTCTGATTTAGAATCAGATTCAGAACCTACCAAAAGGATGAAGAAACCAAGGATTATGGAGTCCGATGAATCTGATCCTGAGGAATTTCAAAGCAAGCTACCTGCTCCACCTATTTGTAAGTTAAAGCAGATGCAACTGGATTTGTTTGTCTTGTAAGGACACAATGTTCAAACTTTACCTTTCAGATGGTGTTAATAACAGAAATACGAAAAAAGGGCTCATCAATGAAAAAAGCGAATTAATGGAAATTGATAACAACAGTAAAAAAAAAGTGTCGCAAGTCGTTAAAAGTAAGTATGCTTATATACCAAATAATACGCATAGTATGTATTATGTTTGTGTTATTCATTAGCAAAAAGAAACGAAACAGTCACATTGTCTGGCCGAAGTGGATTTGTTGTAAATTTACAAACTAATAGTGATGTCGAAGATGAGGGTCGACAAGCTTCCTGCAGTCAAGGTTCGTTGTTTTTTTTTCTAATTTCATCAGGAATTTTAACTTACCGCTTTTAGATTGGCCTGATGATGCAAGTCATAGCAGTTCATCATCCAATCGCACTTTGGTGAACCTCTCACAAAATTTACTGCCATCAAGCTGCAGTACCCCAACATCTAGGGAATTATTTAAGGACCCTGTGGCAGCAAGCGGTATTAGCCACTCTACGACCTCTAGCTGTTGCGATTGTAAACCTATACATTTACAACAAGGTAACTGGCATGTTATATGTCTTTATTGATATGTTACTAAACATGATATAATTTGTAGAAATCTATATGAAGCAAATTATAAGAACACAGAATGTGCTACAGGCTATGATGAGCCAACTTATCGACGATGTCGCCATTTTAAGTAGGAGCCGACAAGAAAATGTTGTTGAGAACTCTCAAAGTATTTTTGCAAGTTTTAATTTGCCGTTGACAGACAACGAGCAGTTGGATCACTTTGAAGTGTATTTGAGAGAAGACATTAATTTTCAGTCAGCGGTAAGTTTTTATTATGCGGTAGATGTAATCTTGTTTCTGAAAAACAAAACTTTGCATATATACCTACGTAATAACGAACTTGCAGTTCATTTTGCAGTTCATTTGCATCAACCATATAAATTTAAAAGATAAATGACATTCAACTGACTTTTTTAATTGGGGCAAATACAGGAATTTTAAAATGACAATTTGCAACCAATATTATTGTCCAAAAATGACTATACAAGCTCTAATCCTTTGTGCAAAATGATTTTCCTCATTAAAATTACCGAGTTATGTAATTATATAATTTTAGATAAATGAAATATCAAAAAGCGGAGGGCAGACACCATACGATTTTGTTCGGCGATGCCTTAGCAGGCTTATAACCGATGGCTTAGCTAAAGAATATAGTTGGCAGGGAGCCAAGAAGAAAAAGGTCTTTGGAAGCTTAAAAGTGGCTGATTTAATAATACGTAAGTTGGCGATAAAGGTGTTTATAAATGAATAAATGGCCCATTTTTTTTTTAGAGGCAGCTTTACGAAATCCGGCCACAAGTGTCGCTTCAATAAAAGAAACGGAGCTTGCTGTGAAAAGTTGGCTGAGGCGGGCGAAGGAACGGCATGAGGCAAAACAGAAGGTTAGAGGAATCCGCACCGATTAATATCTAGTTAAATTTTATTTTTTATTATATAAGTAATAAAAATATGATAGAAGTATTTTTTGTTTCTTTAATGCGTAATTTGCATGTAATCCATAAAACGTCCTGCATTGGACATTCATACAACGTCCTGCACTGGACATCCATAGAACATCCATCATTGGACGTCCTCAGCTCATCCAAATGTGTGACAAATGGACATCCATTAGATGTCCATAGGATGTCCGCAGGCTATAATATGGACATCCTATGGACATACGCATGTCCAAGATTGGATATCCTTAGGACATTCATGGGATGTTCACGTGCTGTTTGGGAGTATAGTACTTATAAAGGTGCAATTGTAAATGGGAGAAAGCAACCAACAGAAAATAATGTAAGCTAATCTAAAATTAACATTTTGTGACTGTTGGAATAATCATTTTTTGAATTATTTTCTAGGTGTGCAAATGTAATAAGAAATGCAAATTACTTTCCATTAAACAAAAAAGGTTTCTGACTATTATAAAACAAATGATCACAAGAAACAAAGTACTTACCTTCTTGGGCTCATTCAAGTTGTCCCTGTAAATAGAAGGCGCCATGGCCATTATGAGGATCCTGCAGAAAGTCGGAGGCAATGTACTACTTACTATTGTGTTCTTGATGGTAAAGGAAGTCATGTAAATGTGTGCAGAAAAACATTTTCAGACATATTTGCCCTTTCCCACAAAAGGGTACCAGTTTTAGTGGAGAAGAAAAAGCAAGGTGAAACAGTGTACAAAGATAATAGGGGTAAGGAGAACAAGCCAAGGAAGTACTTTCCTGAGCTAACGGAGCAAATAAAAGTCCATATAAATTCATTTCCAATAGAAGAAAATCATTATAGCCGGAATAGGTCAATAAAACAATTTCTTAGTGCAGATCTTAATGTAAACCGTTTATATATTGCTTTCAAGAAAAAATACCCAGACACCGTTGCAACATATCGATACTTTTCAGACGTTTTCAATCAAGATTTTCCTAACTTGAGATTTGGTAGGCCAAGGTCAGACACGTGCTCTGTGTGTGACCTCTATGAAAATAAAATAAGATCTACTGCTGATGCAACTAGTAAACGGTCTTTTGCGATCAAGTTAGAATTACATCATAGGAAAGCAGAAGCAGCAAGGGCTGCAATGCTGAAAGATGAAAACGAAGCTCAAATGCCAACGAGTAAGAACACAGTTTTGTCCATAGATCTGGAACAAGTCCTTTTTTACCAACGTTGACTCATACGCAGATGTTTTACAGTCGGCAGTTGTCGTGTTACAATCTGTGTGTACATCTGTCAGACACTGGTGATGCATTTATGTGCTTATGGAATGAGTCCATTACAGGCAGAGGGGGCAACGAAATTGCTTCTGCGTTGTTAAAAGTATTAAAAAAAGAAAATGTAGCTCTAAAACGAAAACTTGTTGTTTGGTCCGACAACTGCATCGGACAAAACAAAAATCGCATGATCTTATTTATGTTTATTTATCTTGTGGCGAATGGTTTTTTTGAGGAAATCGAGCATAAGTTCCTGATAAGTGGACACTCTTATTTGCCGCGCGACCGCGATTTCGCCCAGATCGAAAAGAGGAAAAAAGTTACAACAAATTTTGTACCTGCTGATTTGGAAAAGATGATAAGACAAGCTCGTCACGAAAAACCTTTCAATGTGGTTTCTATGGAAGAGCTTGACTTCAAAAATCTGGATAAAGCAAGTGACTATATGTTAAATACCACTAAACTAAATATATCATCGTTGTGCTGGATGCGAATCACAAAAGACAATCCTGGAAAAGTGTATACAAAAGCAACGTTTAGTGAAGTGCAAGACTGGACTGTTTGCAACGTTATAAAAAAGGGAAGAAAAGTAGAAGACATCAAGGATATGAGTCTTGAACAACTCGTGTGCAAAAACAAAATATCAAAAGAAAAGTTGATGAATTTGCAAGATATGCTCGACTATATACCTCTGAAACATCTAGCCTTTTATGAAACTCTGATTGAGAGAACACAACAGGGTTTCAACGGGGGAGCAGCTCCAATAAGTCAGAATTAAAAAGAAATAGAGTTGGTACTTTTCGACCCTTTCAAAGTAACTTGCAGTCTGCAGTTGACTTCCTTTATAGAAAAATCATGGGGATCTTTTTTTTAACTAAGAAAAAGTGTTTATTTTAATTTTGATTTTGTTGTTACAAACTTCTGGTTTGGCATTATGTATAAAAAAAATAAAAAATCAATCCTAAAGTGCATACTTATGTTTTTATTCATTTAATTTGAATTTCCTCAACTTTATCATTTTGGCACTTAGACCCTTTAAAAGTTATACTCTTCACTTATCTCAAAGGTTAAAGAAAATAGTTATTATACTATTGTTAAATACTGGTAAGCTGAATACATTTGTACAATATTCATCCGATTCATAAGAGATATTAAAAATATTTAAGGAATTTCGACTGAGTTAGTAGGGGCAAATTGATAATACATTTAGTACATTAATTATATTTAATACAGAGAATATTCTATTATTTATTGGCTAACCCAACGTGTGGTATTTAAAACATAAAGATAAAAGTTTATTTTGTTGGTTGTTTTTAACTCATTGTAGTTAGTTCACTTCCTTTAGAGGGACTTCGTACAATACACTGGATTCCGGGTTTTCTTCAAAGACCAAGCAGTGGAAACGCGGAAGAAAACCCGGAATCCAGTGACAACACATACTACTACCCGCGGAAACCTGAAAGAGAACATATATATTGTGATGGTTTGCCGTTTACCATTACTAGACAACAATATGGTATATAAATAAATTTGGAGAATTTAATTTAAATTGTTTTTTTTTATATATAGCAGAATTTTTATATTGATTAAATATTTGAGGTATACCAAAAGTATAAAGATGTTAATGTTATCAAATGTGTAGTTTATTCTGTTTTCTTCATGCATTTACATAGGTGGATGTAGCAGGATACTTTGCTGCATTGTTTTTCTTCAGTCTGAAAGTAGAGATTTATATATTACTACATTTATATATTACTTGATTTGTTTGTATATGTAATATAATTTTTGTGAAAGCTTGTTTAATTAACAAAGTATAGTAATGAAATTTGAAATATAAATGCAATAAAATAATGAATAGCTAACGCGCCTAAATTCAAATTTTGGAACTGTCAGATTTTGACATTTATAAATACTAACTAGAAATGGGTATTAATATGTAGAAGTATAGCAAATGAATTCAAATATTAAATTGAGATTTTAAATAGTAAGATATCGGAATTTTAAATAAGTATTTAAACATTCAAATATAATGTGGAATCTTTGTTGGATAAATATAATGTGTGGAATAATATAATTGGATAAAGAAAATTAATTATTGATCGTCAAGGAAATGTGAAATAAAAAAAGAACAATTCCAAAATTTTGGAGAAGATAGCGGACGTTTTTCTCGAGTAGAGAAAGATTTTCCTCGATAAATACGGGTATTGTTCTCGATTTTCGCTCCAAAGTGTTATAGAAGTGTTTAAAATTAAACGGAGAAGATTGTGATATTTTTTTTTAGGAAAATATATAATAATTTGAAATTTTCCATTGAGATTATCTGGTGTATTATAAAAAAGAAGGAAGAAAGGATTAATATTACGAACGCCTAGTAAAGAGAAGAGAGATTTATTCAAACTTACCTTATTGTTGAATATTCACGAAGTATTGTCCAATTCAGCTAGAACCATTTCGTAAGAATAGTTATTGAGTTCCTGCATTTGTCTCATCGAACCAGTTAAGTTGAGAAGAATTTGAATTCGAGCGATAATTTTTGGTGTACAAGTTTACTAATACAGGAGTGAGATATTCCGAGGCATATAAAATTATAAACCGTCCCAGTTCAAGCATTCCAGGAGAACAGAAACCAGGAGTACATCAGGATAGTGTGTTTATTCCAGGTGTGCGAGAGTGCAGAGTTTTCATCCTGGTACTTCAAGATAGTAGTTCAAGGTCCGAGTATTCCAATTGTATTACCAACATCATCGTAAGAGTGAGAAGAAGTTACGTTAGAAAGAAAAACATAGTGAAGAATAAGAAAGAAAATAACTTTATAATTATATCAGGTTGTATAATCATTTGAATTAATTTCTGAGTTTAAGTAATGTTTATTGCATAATTTCTGATGAGAAATTATAAATCATTTTTATAATTGTGTGAATTCCTGTATATTATCATTATTAACAGTAAATCTAAATCTTTACTTAACGATATAAAATCATAATCTCAATTTAGTGATTGTTTAAAAAGTAAGGTGCTTTTAAAATACTACATAGTTGAATAACATAATTTAGCATTTCATGGAATATAAAAGTTCTGCTTAATAATACTTTATAAAATTTTGTGAATGACGGATACAAACAGGTTTCAGTTATCGTATTAAGCAATAATAAAATTTAGTACTTACGTTATTGCATTTATATCCATTTTAGTCAATTGACAATCTCGAATTAGTATCATCTCATATTGTTGATTAGACGTGTTGTGTAAATTTTCATATGTGTTCTTTTGATTGATGTTAAAAAGTTTCCATAGTCATACTTATAAAGTTTCGAACGAATTAAACAAATCTGTACTGATATTTTCTTTTATTTGGCATAGTAATAAAGTTTTTTTTAGAGTTGAGTAGAAAAATAAACAGTGACGCTTATAACAATAACCTAAAAGGATAAAATATATGTCAGTAAATGTAAATGGTATAAATAGTGATTGAAATACATACCTTGTTATAGTATTGCTTAAAATTGATATAATCAGATCAAATAGGTTCTAGGACAATTCCATATCTTTACAGTATTATTTTATCGATATAATTTATTATTTTTAAAGATCGGTAAAGAGGCTAACGTATAAGTTTACATTATTTGATACTGAACAAATTAAGATATAGGAATCTGCATGATCTATGCAAGTAACTGAAAGTCAGCAACCCATTTAGCACAAATAGTATATGCTTATTATTTTTAAAATTATTGATAGTTATAATAACTGAGCTAGTTTTGGGCAAAATAATATAAAAGATTTTAAAGTTAATTTTTTTTACCTGAATGTCATAATACTCTTTATAAACTAGGAGTATTGTCACAATATATATATATATATATATATATATACATACATATATATATATATATATATATATATATGGTTTCCTTCTTTTTTTTTTTTTTTTGTGGCGTTTTTTAGGTCGACTTGTGAATAAAACAAAGGCGTTGTTATGCCATTGTTTTTATTTTGTAACAATTATTTTTTTCCCATTACATGTTTCGGCCTAGCGGGCCTTTTTCAAATGTTGTTCTAGAATACATAATTAACATTTATTAATGGTTGTGTTAGATAATAACGAAAAACAATGTGTAAAATTTAAGTTTACAGTGATAAAAACAATATAACAATTTAAAATATATCTAAAATGTATAAAAACAGTACATAAGATTAAAATTTAGAGTGACAAAAAACAATGCAAATGCTTTTTTCTTAAAAAATATACGTAATTACCTGACAATGTGTTTCGAAGTAAAGCTGTATTTAGTATCTAAAACAGACATGTTACTTTCTGTTTCATGTAACCAAACGTTAAATATTGCCGCTTATTTCGATGTCAGATTGCGAGCAGTACGTGCGTATATGTACGTAGGACGTTAAATATTTTATAATTTTTTATTTGTTGTTTGCTTATTGATTTTTCTTCAAGTAAGAAGAACTATTAATTTTTGGTGTTTGTGCATATTGCAGTTTATCCATCTCTATTTGATGAATACACATACATGGTGTCAGGAATTAAGCATATTCCGGTTGTATATATTTAATTAGAAAAATTATAGATTGTCTCAGAGTAAAAAATTTTTTTTTCTCCCCCTCAGTTTAAAAAGAAAGAAACACTGGAATGGGGGGGGGGGTCGTCACTTATAACTAAATGATATTTGTTAAGATGCAGATCGCTACTTTTTAATGATATTGTAATAGATTGAGTTCAAATTCTTTGTCATTTCTATTGTTAATACAGTTTGCACTTTGCTTAATATAGATCATCTCTTTAATTTCTCTTTTTTTGGTATTATTCTCTATGTCAAGAATTTTGATATTTTTAAAATCAAAGGTGTGTTTTTTTTCCGTTATGTGTGTTGCCAATGCCGTTTTGTCTGTTTTTGAGTATTTGTGGGCCTGCATTCGTTTGTATAAGTATTGTTTCGATTGTCCTATATAGTTGCCACTGCAGTCATTACATTGTATTTTAAATATTGCGTGAGTCTGTTTGTCTTTTGCGATATAGGGCTTTAGTTTCGAGTATTCATCAAATAGAGATGGATAAACTGCAATATGCACAAACACCAAAAATAAATAGTTCTTCTTACTTGAAGAAAAATCAATAAGCAAACAACAAATAAAAAATTATAAAATATTTAACGTCCTACGTACATATACACACGTACTGCTCGCAATCTGACATCGAAATAAGCGGCAATATTTAACGTTTGGTTACATGAAACAGAAAGTAACATGTCTGTTTTAGATACTAAATACAGCTTTACTTCGAAACACATTGTCAGGTAATTACGTATATTTTTTAAGAAAAAAGCATTTGTATTGTTTTTTGTCACTCTAAATTTTAATCTTATGTACTGTTTTTATATATTTTAGATATATTTTAAATTGTTATATTGTTTTTATCACTGTAAACTTAAATTTTACACATTGTTTTTCGTTATTATCTAACACAACCATTAATAAATGTTAATTATGTATTCTAGAACAACATTTGAAAAAGGCCCGCTAGGCCGAAACATGTAATGGGAAAAAATAATTGTTACAAAATAAAAACAATGGCATAACAACGCCTTTGTTTTATTCACAAGTCGACCTAAAAAACGCCAAAAAAAAAAAAAAGAAGGAAACCATATTAATATACAAGGTCACTGAAAAGAAAAATACCCTCATATATATATATATATATATATATTGCAGTGACCTTGAGTTTGGTGGTAGATTATAGATAGGCATGATCAAGATCACTTCAAGATTTAATTTAATTAATTTTTATTTTATTTATTATTATCATGATGTGTATATAAATATCCATTATGTCAATAATTTGCCAAAATTTAATTTTTATTTAAGTAAAATAATAAAAAAATGTTAGTATAATTTTTATAAAAGTCATAATATTAAAATAAGCATAAAATGTTACGTGAAGTATAACGAGAAAGTGTTTTCCCGCACGAAGAATACTGGTACCGGGAGAGATCGATAGTGTGGCTCAGCGAAAACAATATTCTTCGCTAGATGCATTAGATGAGTCATGAACGTGTAAACAAGTTGATATTTACATGTTTGTTTACCTTTTTCAAAGATTGTTAATACGCTGCTTTCCTGAGTGGTGCAGCACTGCAGCTATGTATTTCTGGAGGTGGATTCGTATCTGCCGAACTGAACCGGACGTTTTTGTGAAGAAAATTATCGATATAAACCGGGACCGATCAGAAAACGGCAGAGTTGCTTGGTGTAAACCGCACTCAAAAGAGGAAAAAAGGAGTAGGTGAAAACCTCTTCTTCCTCTTGAATGTTATATTAACTTAAAAGTTTATTCATGAATTTGAACTTAGAATAATTTTCAAAGAGATTTTTCGATACTTATAAAAATTTTAACAAAATTTAAAACTTGTAATATTTTCCTTAATAACTTACTGTACTTATAGAATTTATCTAACTGAGATGGAACTCAGAATAACTTTATGAATTAGATATCATTTTAATTTGGAGCTCAATTTACATTGAAACTTGTAATTATTTTAGAAATAATTATTTATGTATGGAACAGTTTTATTTAATTGAAACTTTGAGTTTCTTTTTATTTTTCTAGAATGTTTTGTTTTATATGTAGGGTTATTACACCATGCATTATGATAAAACATTTTAGTGACTGTAATGATCAAGTTGAATAGCGTAATAATTTTGTTTTATGTATATATAGAATAATTGAACAGTGAACGAATTTTTAATAATGGATGAGTTTGAAGTGATGTACGAAGAATTAAGGTGATTTGATAATGTTTGTTATAAATGTGTGTATAGTGTTGTACCAATTTTTTTTGAGTGGTGTTTTGTATTGGAATCTCAAAAGGAGGTAAAGTTTTATTTTAATATATATATTTTCTTGTATGTATATCAAGTATATTTTATAGTACTTGTGTGTTTAATGTTAACGTGTTGGGTAATAGATCAGGGATGTGTGCGATGAATTAAGTAGTTGTTTAATTCATAGCATGGAGTCCTGGTGAATCCTTAAAACACGAATTAGTCTTGGTGGTACTGTGTTGGGAGCGAGAAAAGGCGCCAGGCAGAACTAATCAGGGCTGAGTTAATTAATTAAATGCACAAAGACTTTTATTTTATTTTATTAAATTTAAAATTTATATATATACCTTAAGGGGTGAGCACATGATGGTGTATGTTCGGGTTGTGTCCGACGAGTTAAAAAAGCATACTCGTAGGGTGGAACTTTGGGGTACCTACCAGTGTGAATTTGCTTTCTGATGGTACTGTCTTGGGAGCGAGCAAAGGCGCCAGGCAGGACTAATTAGGGCAAAGCCACTCCCTTAATGTTTATATTTTTGTAAATAATAAGTTGCGTAATTTTTGGTTATTCATATTCCAGTACAATTCATCATATACGATAAATTTTATTTTATTAAAGATGTTGATTGTTTACATGTATCTATGACGAATATAAATCATGATAATCACGTTTATTTTTTTTTTTTTAATATAATTTTTTTTTCTCGACCTTATGCTTTCATTTATTATAATTTCTTTATTATATTGGCTAGTTGATTATGATATGTGTAGTTTTAGATGATGTTTTGAAATATTAAAATTTTGTAAATATATATTTGTATAATTTAAAAATTTCTCGTTTCCATTAATACTTTCTTTTAATAAATTAGATGATAAGATTTATTTTGCATTTTATTTTCTTTACCTGACCTGGTGATCATTGAAGAGCATTCAAATTGATTGGAGAATTATTTATATTTTCTGCCCCTGAGAGAACATTTTTTTTTAGTCATTCTAAACTGAGCTAGTTAAATGTAAAATTGTCTAACCTACTATTTAGCAGAAAATTTGTTGTATCTTAGTCTAGCATAAGGCCTAGCACTAGGATGCATGCTTGATTCTTACCTACTTATTGATTGAATAATTCTAATTATTTTTATATAAATCTCAATTTGCAGGAGTCACAGCATATCTATATGGCGCCCGATGTCGTGGGGCAATTTTACATTTACATTTCAAATATATTTACAATTTATTAGCAATTTCACATTTCCATATTATTCATATGATGCCCAATGTTCATGGTGCAAAATTGCCGTTCTATATATATATATATATATATGGCACCCAACGTCGTGAGGCAATTTTTACATTTTTATACTAATTAGATAAAAATTAATTAATTATTTAATATTCAAATAGGTGTGTAATTAAAGGGAGGTATTTTCACTTTTAAGTGCATTTGAATAATTAGTAAGTGTAATTCACAAATAAATTTTGTCAAGTTTTGATTTACTTTTTCTCCACAAATAAGTCTCTTTAAGTGCCAGGACAGATAAAGTAAATATGTCTGAGAATAAAGGTGAGGGTGAAAATCCTGAAAGTGGTACAAATACCAAATATTTATTTGAAACATACAGGGAACCACAAGGTATTTCCTCTGTGACAGACTCAGAAAAGACTCTACCTCTTGATGAGGATGAAAATGTAACTGAAAATGCAGTAATTGAAAAGAAAGAAATGCCAGGCGGAGACAGATTCGATTTTCTATTTGAAAAACTTTTCTGTAAATTGGAATGTGACAAGATAGAGATGAACAAGAAGTTTAAAGAAAATAAAGAAGATATAAATAAGAAGTTAGATGAAAATAAAACTGAAATGAACAAGAAGTTAGACGAAAATAAAGCTGAGATGAAAGAAGAGATGAATAGAAATAAAATAGAGATACAAACTGTGGTAAAGTCGATGAATGAGAAGATTGACGAAAGGATTAAAGCTTGTAGAATGGAAATGTCAGCAATGAATGAGAAATTAAAAGAAGATGTGAAACAAAGCACAACACAGATCAATGAAAGAATAGAAGCAAGCGAAAAGAAGTGTAAGAATAGCAGTGAATTCTTAATAGATGAAATGAACCAGAGAGCTAGGGTAACAAAAGAAAACTTTAAACAGATGGAAGAAAAGATTGGGGGACAAGATGAGAAAATACAACTCTTAGAACTGAAAGTGGACAGTAGTGCCATGTCAGTTCAGAAAGATGTTCAAAATTTAACAAATAAGTTTGAAGATTGTAGGGTTAAATATGGAACATGCGCAGACTCTCTTTTAAAACTACAGGATATGACATTAAATTGTCAAGATACGATAAAGAATTTGAAGACAAGAGTTGAACAAGGTACAATACACCTTGTGTTGTGCCTCAACAGATATCAATCGGAACAGAAAATATACCTAAGTTTTCTGGATACAACAAAGACAATCCTATGGCATTTCTCAAAACCATTAAGACATATATTCGTGGTATTAATGATGATATGTCAAAATTACATTTCATGAGAGGGTGTCTTAGAGATTATGCATTACTATGGTATGATATGGTAATTGAAGAGGTACAGACGTATTGCTATGATATTAGTACAATTGTAATAGGGTTGCCACGATCTAGCTCATAAAACAAAATTCTCTCTCTCTCAGGTTCCCTCGGCGAGACTGTACAATGTTCACGTCAGGAATCGTGATCTTAGGAAACAGTATAAAAAAACCACAAATTACTTGAAGACAAAAAAATGAAATAAATAATTAATTATCTTTTCTAAAATCTTTAATAAAATAGAAAAACAAATCAGAAATAATTTATTTATAAAAAAACAAAAAAAAAAAAACTTTCATTAACAAATTCTCAAGAAAAAATCCTACCCACTAAATAACCAGATAGGATAAAAAAAACTTGTACTGACAAACGCGACAAAATTTACCTAATTAATTACTTAAAATAAATAAATTAAATACCTATAATTAAAATACATCAAATTATAGCAAACTGATACAGTAAAGAAAATTATCTAATTTAATAGCTTCTCAATAAATATAAAATATTTTCAAACACGTGCAGGAAAACAAAATGACGGATATGAGTCTACTTTTTACAATATCAAAATTTTCTTATATTATAATAAAGAATGCATTCTCTTTCTTAAAAGTAAATACTTAACTTGAATAACAGCAATAAAACTATTTCACAATCTTGATTAAATCTTGGCTCCGTAAAATATAAATGAACTATAACAAATTTTATTCAAACATCAAATATCTAATAAAAGAACTGCATTTAACGGGAGACCAAAATTTAATGATCAATATTCACAAGGCAGGACAAGTCAAAGTCCATACATCCCTACCACGTCTCAATAACATCGCACATGTATACAATATTAAGATATCAAGTTGAAAAGCGTAAATAATCTTCAGGCATCTTTTCTTTTAAATTCAAATAACAAAATAAATATTAATATACACAGATTACCAAAATACAGTGTGTACCAAAACATTTGCCCCACAGAAAAATAAATTTGAAACAAACCAATTTATTTAATTTTACTTATACGTAGTATATAAAAAAACCATAGCATATCTCCAAAATAACAATTTATTAAATCTGTGCAAAGCAAAGATTTCAGAAATTTTTATTTTCCGCACACAACATCTTACTATCTCTAATGTTTTCTCCAAATACAATATAATGTAAAAATTAAAACCCTTCTCCGCACACAGAATATAATTGTATAGTACCTCACAATCTTCTTAAGGATTGTTCAAATATGGATGAAGCATACTAATGTGTTATCGTCCCTTCTTAATGCGTCCATCCATTGAATAGAGCTCATATGTGACGTTATTAAATATTCTTGTTACAATATACGGACCACAATACAGAAGATCCAATTTAGCACACTTTTGTTGATTTCTTCTGGCAACCCTATATCTTCTAACAATAACTGTATCTCCAATATTAAACCTAGTTCTTTCTTTGATTTTTTCATTTTCTCGGCGCACATACATCTCCCCTTGCCTTTGTAGTCTTCCTCGAACCAAATTATTTCTCTCTTCTAGATTATGAACAACTTCTCCATGCAAATCCCAGGGCCGACTAGGAGTCATTCCATTCATCAAAGTCGCTGGACACTCTTCAGTAAGGGTATTAGGCGAATTGTTCATGGAATCTTCTATCTGTTGGACATACTGGACCCAGCCTACATGGTGTTCATGGGTTTTCATCCTCAAAGATTTGATTACCTCTTGAATATACCGCTCACATGGATTGGCACATGGATGGCGTATCGAAGAAAAACATACATTAATATTTTGTTCATTCAAAGCATTTATAAATCTATCATTAGTAAAATAACTAGCATTATCTGCTAAAATGCGTCTCATTTTTCCTTGATTTTGTACGAAGTTATTAATACATAAAAGTGCAATCTCAGAATTGTATTTTGTAGTGGGAAACAGCCTAACAAATTTAGTAAAAATATCCACCATAACAAATATATTTCTATACCCATAATCTCCTGGTATTAAATTTCCTAAGAAATCAATCGCTACTAAATCCAATTTATTATTCACTATTATACTTTTTATATCATGTTGCAATGTGCGATTTTTATGCTTTCCAAAATAACATTCATTACAATTCCTTACCACCCTTTTCGCAATACTTCTATCCTCAACAGCATAAAAAGCTTCTCTAAAAGTTAACCAAACTTTCCTAGTCCCAATATGTCCCAGTTCATTATGAATAATGGACATTGCTTGACGAGCATACATTTCATTTACAACCACATTATACTGATCACGAATCTGTTTTTTAATAAGCCCATCATGAAAAATATAATCTTTATAATTCCCCACATTTCGCAATTCCTCTTTAATATGATCAAAACATTCATCCTGCTGGACCTGATGGATCTCAACATAGTCAAACATTCCCTCAGCTGCATATCTATTATAAGCATTTAACTCGACATGATTGAAGTTACTTTTTATATTGTACATTCTTGTTAAAGCATCAGCGGTAACATTTAGAACACCTCTGATATGTCTAATTTGAAATGAATATTCTGATAACAACAATGACCATCTATATATTCGATTATTTGAAAATCTAGTTGACAAAAGTGACGTCAACGCCGCATGATCTGATTCTACAATAAATTTTTTAGCCAACAAATAAAAACGTAATTTATTCACAGCATGCACAACAGCAAGTAACTCTTTTTCTCCCACTGTATATCTTAATTCATATTTTTTTAATAGCCTTGAAATGAAACAAATAGGCTCTTCATTTCCCTCATCATCTAACTGAATTAAAACTCCACTTATAGCAGAATCACTAGCATCAACTCTTAATAAAAATTCTTTAGAAAAATCAGGCAGTACTAATAATAAACTATTATAAAATTCATTCTTAACCTTTTCAAAAGCATCTATTCTTTCTTTAGACCAAATAAATTTTTCATTCTTTCTTAATAATTCATACAATGGTGCACATAATTTTGCCAAATACGGAACAAATCTTTTATAATAACCCACAATACCAAGAAAATCTCTCAACATTTTCACATTCTTAGGTCTAGGATAATTTTTTATAACCTCCAGCCTAGAATCATCCACACTGACATATTTTAAACTTAAATTATATCCAAGGAATTTAATTTCCTTTTTAATAAACTCACATTTCTTAACATTAATTTTTAAACCATTATTTGCTAATACCTCTATAAACTTCCTTAAATGTTCCATGTGTTCTTCAATTGTCTTGCTAAATATTAAAATATCATCTATATAATGGGATACAAACGATTCATAAGGTTCTAAAATTTGTTGCATTGCTCTAATTAAAGCAGCAGACGAGCTACTTAGTCCATATGGTACCACTTTAAATTGGTATACAGCTCCATCTACCATAAAACCACAATATTTTCTACTCTTTCTTTCTAAAGGCACCAACCAAAAAGAACTTTTTAGATCCAACTTAGTATAAATCATAGCGTCGTTGCACTTAGATAATAACGTTTCCACAGTTACAGGAGTCTCAAATTGCATCTTGGTACGCTCATTCAACCTTCTGGCGTCCAAGCATAAGCGAATATCTCCACACTTCTTTTGAACCACCACCAGCGGATTGACATACCTGGTGACACCTCTCTCAATAACACCATCTCGCAACATCTTTCTTACTTCTTCTCTCACCTTCTCTTGCATATTTTTGGGAATTGGATAATTTTTGATTTTAAATGGTCTCGACTCATCTACTTCTAATGAATGTACATAATTTTTAGCAATACAGGGAAATTTATCTACTAAGGAAATATTCTTCTTTATCATATCTTTGACATTTTCTTTATATTTTTCTTCAACATTAATTTCAAGTAAATCTACATCTTCAGGCACCTCGATACACATATTATTGGACTCTATTTCTTTAACCTCTTCAACCTCTTCATAATTTTCACCATTTATACTATTTATAACTTCTTTTACTTCATATACCATTTCCATATTATTTATAACCTTTTCATTTTCTTCAACTTCTTCATCCTGCTGAAACCAAGAAACTACTTGATTCTCCACCACCATACATTTTCTCTCAATGTCTATTACTGCCTTTATTTTCTCTAACAGGTCCATTCCAATAATACCATCTCTTTGTAAACCTTTGACTGACATAAATTCTCCCAAAAACTTATTATCTTCTACCATAAATTCAACTACATAAATTTTATTTACCATTGCTATTATCTTTTTCGTCGCAGACACAATTGTAATTTTTCTTGTAGGTATATATTTACCTACATTCATACTTTCTAATTTTTTTATTATTTGATCATCCAAGATTGAAATTTCACTCCCCGTATCAACTAAACAATTTACTTTCACTCCTCCCATAGTAACTTTTATATGTGGCAACATCTTATTATCTAAACTATCTGAATCATTATCCATCATTGCATTCATACTAATTATCTCTTTGGTTGGCCCATCTAAAAATCCTGACACTTTGCCTTTTCCTCTCTCTCTACATTTTCTCTACTATTTTCTTTTTTAGTACCATTATATGAAAAATTTTTATTTACTCTTTCATTCTGTATATAATTACGATTTATATTTTCCTCTCTTAATTGACATGCTCTATCATTCTCTCTATTCCAATTTACATTTCTATTTTCTACCTGTGGTCTCACAAATCTATTTGTCATGTTATAATTGTGTGAATTTCTTTCTCTATCATTAACATTTCTTTGCTCTCTATATCTTATACCATTTCTATCATATTTAAACATATTAAAACTTTGAAATCTATTTCCATACTCAGCATCATCTAATCTCCTCAATAATTCTATAAATTGACTAATGGTCTTTATATTTTGTATGGCCACTGCCTGACTTACTTCAACATCAAAATGACTTGCTAATTGTGTAACCAAATCAATTTCTAGCATAGCAGGAGTTAAATATTTTAAAATTGAATATTTTTTTATTATATATGTCTCACGATTATCTGAACCTCCTTTCTTAAAATTACCAAATAATAAATCTTTTCTCACCCTCATTTGTGCCATCTGTCCCCAATATTGCTGTGTGAATCTCTTTTCAAAATCCTCGAACGTCATCACCTCGTCAGAAATCATGTCCCACCAGATAAGAGCATCGTCCTTCAAACAATTTCTCACCATCTGCAGCTTTCTACCATCTCCTGGAACATTCTCCAAACACGCCTTCAAATTCTTCAGAAAACCCATCGGATTTATTGATGTTGATCCATAAAACTTAGGCAAAGCATCATCTGCTACTGGCATCGGAATATATTTTATTACTTCACCATTTCCACGAATTTGTTCATTTTTTATTGCTGTTATCTTCTCTTCCACCTTTTCCATTTCTTTTTCATTTAATACATCTCTCTGTAGCACTTTTATGCATTTATCTTCAATAATATTTATTCTTTCTAACATTTCTTCTTTCATTACATCAACTTTAATTTTTAATTCTTCAATATCTTGTTTATTTTCTTCTATTTTCTTTATTTGACCATCCACCTGTCCAAACTTTGCCATAAATACCTCAAAACTTCTTTGCATCCTTTCTTCCATCTTGTCCATTCTTTCTCCCATTCTCAATATCATTTCCATCAACATTTTATTTTCTCCTTCTTCTTTTTTCTTTAAGATAGACTCTATACCCTGACTCTGCTCCTGCGACTCATCACTCTCATACCCTACTGGTTGCCTCCATTCCATTTTCTTTTCTCCCTCCATTTTGTTTAACACATCCAAATTTTGTTGAGCGCCTTGTAAATTTCTGCTTCCTTCCATTTTCAAACCACGTTGTTTCAGCCAAAATAATTGCTTTTCTGCCACACTTTGGTTGCCGCCAAAATAATTGCTTTTCTGCACCACGTTGGTTCAGCCAATTTAATTGCGCTATGATATTAGTACAATTGTAATAGGGTTGCCACGATCTAGCTCATAAAACAAAATTCTCTCTCTCTCAGGTTCCCTCGGCGCGACTGTACAATGTTCACGTCAGGAATCGTGATCTTAGGAAACAGTATAAAAAAACCACAAATTACTTGAAGACAAAAAAATGAAATAAATAATTAATTATCTTTTCTAAAATCTTTAATAAAATAGAAAAACAAATCAGAAATAATTTATTTATAAAAAAACAAAAAAAAAAAAACTTTCATTAACAAATTCTCAAGAAAAAATCCTACCCACTAAATGACCAGATAGGATAAAAAAATTAATTACTTAAAATAAATAAATTAAATACCTATAATTAAAATACATCAAATTATAGCAAACTGATACAGTAAAGAAAATTATCTAATTTAATAGCTTCTCAATAAATATAAAATATTTTCAAACACGTGCAGGAAAAGAAAATGACGGATATGAGTCTACTTTTTACAATATCAAAATTTTCTTATATTATAATAAAGAATGCATTCCCTTTCTTAAAAGTAAATACTTAACTTGAATAACAGCAATAAAACTATTTCACAATCTTGATTAAATCTTGGCTCCGTAAAATATAAATGAACTATAACAAATTTTATTCAAACATCAAATATCTAATAAAAGAACTGCATTTAACGGGAGACCAAAATTTAATGATCAATATTCACAAGGCAGGACAAGTCAAAGTCCATACATCCCTACCACGTCTCAATAACATCGCACATGTATACAATATTAAGATATCAAGTTGAAAAGCGTAAATAATCTTCATGCATCTTTTCTTTTAAATTCAAATAACAAAATAAATATTAATATACACAGATTACCAAAATACAGTGTGTACCAAAACATTTGCCCCACAGAAAAATAAATTTGAAACAAACCAATTTATTTAATTTTACTTATACGTAGTATATAAAAAAACCATAGCAGTATGAAGAATTAGAAAACATGTTTATTAGACAATACTGGGGACAAACTCAGCAAAGACGCATCAGGCATGACCTCACATTTGGAAAATATCGTTCCATCACATCTAGAGAGAATTATGTATTAGGAAATATTCTTTCTTGAAACATATACAACCTGTGATCCAGGAGTGTGACATTGTTACACAATTAGCCAATCATTTCGAGCATGAGGTAGTACAAGCAGTTGCTTTACAGGGTATAGACACCGTTGAGCAACTCTTGGAATTGGTAAAGCGTCTAGATGACGTGGAAGATAGAAGTGTGTCTCAGAATAGAAATGGATATAAAGCAGGTAACAATGGTAATCACTATAATACTCAGCAAAGATATAATGGTAATTACTACAATAATCAACAAAGATACAATGGTAATCGGTATCAAAATAATAGTTATCAGAGAGAGAGAATAGATAATGGAAACAACAAAAATATGAGTAGTAATAGTAGCAACAATAATAATAATTGGAAACAAGAGGGTTATGCAGGAAAGAAATATGGAAAGAATGAAACAGAAAATGCCAGAGGAGTTAATAATGTAATAATCGAAAGAAAAGAAGATAGAAGAGAAACTGCAATGAAAGAAGAGTCAAAAGGAGCAATGAAGAAGGAAATAAGGAATGTTCCTATAATTGAAGAATTTAAGGACCTGGATTTTTGGTAGGTCCAACCAAAGGGAACAAGAAGAAACAACGAAGCAAGAGAAACGTCCTAGATTTAAGTAATATAACCACTGAATTTCCACTGGTAGATGTTAAAGTAGGGGATGTATATGGGGTAGCTGTAATAGATACTGAATTAGAATTATCACTTTTAGATGGTGGATTATTTGATAAAAGGTTTGAAAAATTAGGTTTTTACAAGCAAGATAATGTATTTTGTATAAATATAGAGATGGATGATGTAGAACTTGTAACACAATTTATTGTTACACCAAGATTAAAATATTGCTGTGTACTTGGGATGGATTTCTTGAGTCTATATACGTCGAAATTGGAAAGGGAAAAGAAAACCTTCCACAATAATAAAGTAAACATGTCTTGGGACAAAGGTGCTCAAGATGATAAAATTTTAGTTAATAATTCAATGATTGATAATTTTGATAGGGACCTCACTTTAAAAATAAATAATGATAGTTTGATTGACAAAGAAAAATGTTCACGCCATGTGGATGATCTTCAAACGGAAGAGTCCATGTTTGTTACGGGTGACACAAAATATAGATGTACACACCATGTGGAGGGTCTTCAGAAGAAAGACGCCACGATTAATATGGGTGACATAGAAAATAAATGTGCACGCCGAAATTTTATTATGGGTGACAAAAATTTGATTTGCAACAAACAATTTAATAATGATAATGTGAGAGATCCTTTGACAAAAGATGTTAAATTATTTAATAGTAATATAGATTTAGCAGTAGGCAATGATAATTGTTTTAAAACAAAAAAGACTCATCCATTTTCCCATAAGCAGAAATTAAGTGTCAAGTTTAAAATTAAAAATCTGTTAAAAAATGAAGTTATAGAAAATTTAGTATATAACTTAATGAACCTCATCACAGTAAACTTGACACTTAATTTCTGCTTATGGGAAAATGGATCAGTCTTTTTTGTTTTAAAACAAAAAAGACTCATCCATTTTCCCATAAGCAGAAATTAAGTGTCAAGTTTAAAATTAAAAATCTGTTAAAAAATGAAGTTATAGAAAATTTAGTATATAACTTAATGAACCTCATCACAGTAGTAATTAAGAAATATTTAGATTATTTAGAAAACATTGAGAATAATAAATCAAGTTTGTGTATATTTAAATCAATAAAACAACAGCTACAACTCCCTAAATTATTAGAAACATTATTGTTAATAAGTACTAATGCAAAGTGGTTTGTAAACGTTAATTCTCTTTGGTTGGTACAGCTATATAAATGTTTCATAAAATTATATCCAATAGTGGTAAATTTATTAGTGGATTTAATTAAAGATGTTCATAAGGAACAAAGTATTTTACAGTATGGGTATGTAAAGCCCGTACAACACATATTAAACCCACATGATGAAAATGTGTCACATCATGTGAATGATAAAATGATTTTAGAAGAGGGTGTGAAATTTAAATGGACCCATGAGAGAATAGAGGCTTTGGAAGCAGTTAAAAAGTACCCACAACCCAGATATTTGAAAATGTTACAAAGTTTTTCAAATTTAGTGAACTACAATAGCCACTTCATTTTAAGGAAATCAATCAATACAATTACAATATTTGTAATACCAATGAAAGGTGTAAAATTTAAAGAATTTAAATGCACTTTTGTATATATAGTTATAGATAGTTTTATTATTTTATGTGTTTTAAACGTTGTATGTTTAAACTTTATTGTTATGAAAGGAGTGAAGTTTAAAATGCATTCCAAAAGGTTTTGCATATAATTTTGAATTCAACCCTGTGTAATATAGCAGGGAAAAGATAGAATCAAGAGGTTATAAAACACTTGAGGATACGAACCCATGAAAACTACGTAGGTTGTAAGAATGAATTGAACTTACCCCTGATTTGTATATAAATATAGAATAAGCATATTGTAGGGAACTTTCATGTCTATGTTTTATATTAATAATATTGTAAATAATGTATGATTATGTTAATTGGTATTTATGGGAAATCTTGGATTTATACCATTAACATTAGCGATTCTCGCTTATAAATCGCAGATATTCCCATAGGGATATTTATGCAGTGACCTTGAGTTTGGTGGTAGATTATAGATAGGCATAATCAAGATCACTTCAAGATTTAATTTGATTAATTTTTATTTTATTTATTTTTATCATGATGTGTATATAAATATCCATTATGTCAATAATTTGCCAAAATTTAATTTTTATTTAAGTAAAATAATAAAAGAATGTTAGTATAATTTTTATAAAAGTCATAATATTAAAATAAGCATAAAATGTTACGTGAAGTATAACGAGAAAGTGTTTTCCCGCACGAAGAATACTGGTACCGGGAGAGATCGATAGTGTGGCTCGGCGAAAACAATATTCTTCGCTAGATGCATTAGATGAGTCATGAACGTGTAAACAAGTTGATATTTACATGTTTGTTTACCTTTTTCAAAGATTGTTAATACGCTGCTTTCCTGAGTGGTGCAGCACTGCAGCTATGTATTTCTGGAGGTGGATTCGTATCTGCCGAACTGAACCGGACGTTTTTGTGAAGAAAATTATCGATATAAACCGGGACCGATCAGCAAACGGCAGAGTTGCTTGGTGTAAACCGCACTCAAAAGAGGAAAAAAGGGGAAGTAGGTGAAAACCTCTTCTTCCTCTTGAATGTTATATTAACTTAAAAGTTTATTCATGAATTTGAACTTAGAATAATTTTCAAAGAGATTTTTCGATACTTATAAAAATTTTAACAAAATTTAAAACTTGTAATATTTTCCTTAATAACTTACTGTACTTATAGAATTTATCTAACTGAGATGGAACTCAGAATAACTTTATGAATTAGATATCATTTTAATTTGGAGCTCAATTTACATTGAAACTTGTAATTATTTTAGAAATAATTATTTATGTATGGAACAGTTTTATTTAATTGAAACTTTGAGTTTCTTTTTATTTTTCTAGAATGTTTTGTTTTATATGTAGGGTTATTACACCATGCATTATGATAAAACATTTTAGTGACTGTAATGATCAAGTTGAATAGCGTAATAATTTTTTTTTATAAAGATTTTTCTTTACTATTTTATTTATCAGATTAGAGGATTTGTGGTTAATAATTTTGTTTTATGTATATATAGAATAATTGAACAGTGAACGAATTTTTAATAATGGATGAGTTTGAAGTAATGTACGAAGAATTAAGGTGATTTGATAATGTTTGTTATAAATGTGTGTATAGTGTTGTACCAATTTTTTTTGAGTGGTGTTTTGTATTGGAATCTCAAAAGGAGGTAAAGTTTTATTTTAATATATATATTTTCTTGTATGTATATCAAGTATATTTTATAGTACTTGTGTGTTTGATGTTAACGTGTTGGGTAATAGATCAGGGATGTGTGCGATGAATTAAGTAGTTGTTTAATTCATAGCATGGAGTCCTGGTGAATCCTTAAAACACGAATTAGTCTTGGTGGTACTGTGTTGAGAGCGAGAAAAGGCGCCAGGCAGAACTAATCAGGGCTGAGTTAATTAATTAAATGCACAAAGACTTTTATTTTATTTTATTAAATTTAAAATTTATATATATACCTTAAGGGGTGAGCACATGATGGCGTATGTTCGGTTGTGTCCGACGAGTTAAAAAAGCATACTCGTAGGGTGGAACTTTGGGGTACCTACCAGTGTGAATTTGCTTTCTGATGGTACTGTCTTGGGAGCGAGCAAAGGCGCCAGGCAGGACTAATTAGGGCAAAGCCACTCCCTTAATGTTTATATTTTTGTAAATAATAAGTTGCGTAATTTTTGGTTATTCATATTCCAGTACAATTCATCATACGCGATAAATTTTATTTTATTAAAGATGTTGATTGTTTACATGTATCTATGACGAATATAAATCATGATAATCACGTTTATTTTTTTTTTAATATAATTTTTTTTTCTCGACGTTATGCTTTCATTTATTATAATTTCTTTATTATATTGGCTAGTTGATTATGATATGTGTAGTTTTAGATGATGTTTTGAAATATTAAAATTTTGTAAATATATATTTGTATAATTTAAAAATTTCTCGTTTCCATTGATACTTTCTTTTAATAAATTAGATGATAAGATTTATTTTGCATTTTATTTTCTTTACCTGACCTGGTGATCATTGAAGAGCATTCAAATTGATTGGAGAATTTATTTATATTTTCTGCCCCTGAGAGAACATTTTTTTTAGTCATTCTAAACTGAGCTAGTTAAATGTAAAATTGCCTAACCTACTATTTAGCAGAAAATTTGTTGTATCTTAGTCTAGCATAAGGCCTAGCACTAGGATGCAGGCTTGATTCTTACCTACTTATTGATTGAATAATTCTAATTATTTTTATATAAATCTCAATTTGCAAGAGTCACAGCAATATGTATGTATACTTTTCTTGGTTATTTTCGGCTTTAATTGTGAAATAGGTTTGGTTAAATGAAAAACATTCTTACGTTTCGACTTTATTTATAAAGTCTTCTTCAGAAATAGTGTTGGTCAAATCTATAAAAATTGATAAAAACTTATAATTGAGATGACCATATATATATATATATATATATATATATTAATTTTTATTGGACGATTTTTAGGTCGTTATACTAGTTTTAAATAATTTTTAAAACTCGCTAATTTGCAGTGTTTGAAAATTATAATTTTATAATTTTACCACTGACTATTAAATTAATTAATTTAATAGTCAGTGGTAAAATTATAAAATTATAATTTTCAAACACTGCAAATTAGCGAGTTTTAAAAATTATTTAAAACTAGTATAACGACCTAAAAATCGTCCAATAAAAATTAATATATATTTACTTATATGAGGTCAATAAAAATTTAATATCATATATATATATATATATATATATATATATATATATATATATATATATTTTCTATTCTTTGTTGCCGTATTTATATATTATTTAAACTCTTGATGAGCATTGGGCATTTTCGGCATTAAATAAACATACATTAGTTTATAATGTTTGATTTATTTTTTAACGTTTCGACCTTTCTTTTGGTCTTCATCAGAAATGATAATAGGTAAGAAACAATTTTTCTGAAACAACATACACCATGTACATACAAAATGCGATAACACAAAAATAATTTGATATAGGTATACAAAAAATATAAGAATCATATTAAAAAATGAGAAAACTTACTCCAAAATATGTAACAACAGTGTCCTAATAACTTTTATAAAACATGTACAACAAATAAATACATTAAAAGGGTTTTAAAATTTAAAATACTTAACGTCAAACGATTAAATTAAGATCTAAAATGTCAATGAAATGTCTATAATGCTGGTTTAGTTTGACATGGAAACGGCCAAAAACAACAACAAAAACGGATAAAATGTATTTATATGAATGTATGCATGTTAATATTAATGGGTTTTGTAATTATAATAATTGTCGGTATACTGTTGATAAATTTGAGATTTCTCCTCTGTCATTAACTGAGTTTTGATTTTTGTGTATTTCAATCATCTCTAAAATGTTTCTCGACTTTGTATTATATTCTTTATGTAACACTGAAATGCGATCAAAATCAAATGTATGTGAGAACTGGTTAGAGTGTTTCTTTAACGCCGTGCTATTTTTTGCATATTTATGTGCTTTGACTCTTTCATCAAGATATTGTTTGGTCTGGCCAATATAGATACCTTCGCAGTCTTTACAAGGAATCTTATAAACAACATGTGTTTGTTTTTTTAATGGAATTTTGTCTTTTAATTTTGTGTAAAGATGCTGTAAATTGTTATAATTAGTGTGTGCGACTTTGATATTATGTGAAGCTAATATTTTACCAAGTTTCTGAGAAAGATGATTTATGTAAGGTAAAGGAACATATTTAGTTTCGTTTTGTTTTTGGTTGTTATTATTATTTGTGGTACTGTTATATATTTTATAAAGTTGTTGTTTTATTATTTTGTTTACAAAGTTTGTTGGATAATTATTACGTGCTAAAGATATTTTAGCATGGTTTAACACTTCTTTTCTGTATTCAGGATTTGTAAGCTCACATACATTTGATTTTGATCGCATTTCAGTGTTACATAAAGAATATAATACAAAGTCGAGAAACATTTTAGAGATGATTGAAATACACAAAAATCAAAACTCAGTTAATGACAGAGGAGAAATCTCAAATTTATCAACAGTATACCGACAATTATTATAATTACAAAACCCATTAATATTAACATGCATACATTCATATAAATACATTTTATCCGTTTTTGTTGTTGTTTTTGGCCGTTTCCATGTCAAACTAAACCAGCATTATAGACATTTCATTGACATTTTAGATCTTAATTTAATCGTTTGACGTTAAGTATTTTAAATTTTAAAACCCTTTTAATGTATTTATTTGTTGTACATGTTTTATAAAAGTTATTAGGACACTGTTGTTACATATTTTGGAGTAAGTTTTCTCATTTTTTAATATGATTCTTATATTTTTTGTATACCTATATCAAATTATTTTTGTGTTATCGCATTTTGTATGTACATGGTGTATGTTGTTTCAGAAAAATTGTTTCTTACCTATTATCATTTCTGATGAAGACCAAAAGAAAGGTCGAAACGTTAAAAAATAAATCAAACATTATAAACTAATGTATGTTTATTTAATGCCGAAAATGCCCAATGCTCATCAAGAGTTTAAATAATATATATATATATATATATATATATATATATATATATATATATATAATTGAGATGACCATTTAGCAAAACTTACATTAAGCGAAAATAACATCTTTATGTTTTAGCTGTTTACATATAAAATTATATTTAATTTATTGTTTCATAATTGGAATATCATATTTGCTGTAAATGACAAACAATATTTTTTAGTGTTACAAACAAACAAATTAAAATATGAGGAAATACTTACTCAAAAGATTAAACAATTTTTTGTTGTTCTTCAAATGATTTTTTGACAACTTTTGTAAGCATTATAATTGTTATAAGGGTTCGTAAACTTATTATTTACACATATAAGTCTGGTTAATTGAAAATATAACTGTTTAATAAATAAATTACATTTTTCCTTAGCGGAAGTTTTCTTGTGTTTACGTGTTTCGTTTGTATCTATGCTAAATTCTGAATGAACTTCTCGAGGTTAGATATGTGTGTGTGTTTTTTTTTCGGGAGAATCGTTTTTCGATTGCCAATGCAGTACAGCGTCGCATCAAAACAATTTTATATTATAGAAAAATAGATGTGTAATATATTTTGTGTATCAGATCTATCATTTATGGCATTTTTATGTTTTTTGATTAGAAGACTTTCATGAATATTCCTAGATTTATTATTAAATTCGGTGGCTAAGATTGATGTCTGTTTGTAGTTGAAAGAGTGGTTTGTTTTATTAATGTGTTTTTTTAATGCGGTACTATTTGTTGTGTTTTTATGTCCGTTTAATCGTTCTTGCAAATGTTTGGAAGTCTGCCCGAAGTATACACCTTCGCAGTTTTTCCACGGTATTTTATATACGACATGTTTTTTTTTTGGAATTGGTATGTTATCTTTGAGGTTTGTGTAAAGATTTCTTAGATTATTGAAGTTTTTGTTTGCTGTCTTTATGTTGTATGGTGACAGTATTTTATTGAGTCGTTCACTTAGATTATGAATGTATGGTATAGATACATATCTTGTTTGAGAATTTGTATTTCATTGTGATTTTGGTGTTATGTTGTGGTTATAGTAAATTTTGCTAATTGACTTTAAATAGCGCAATACAAGTGTGAGCGGCACATATTATGCGTCTTTATTGCATAAATTAAGGGACAGTATGCGTGCAAAACGTCGTGGAAAATTGACAAAAGGTGTGCGATTATTGCACGACAATGCTCCAGTCCATAGTGCCGCCATTTCACAAGCTGCCATCCGCGAATGCGGCTTTCAAGAATTGGAACATCCATGGTATAGTCCGGATATGGCTCGTTGTGATTTCTTTTGCTTTCTAATTTGAAAAAAGACCTTAGGGGACGTAGTTTTAAGAAAGAAAATGAGTTGTAAGCAGCTGTTGCAGAACATTTTGACGGAAAAATTTCAGATTATTTTTACAAGGGTATCGAATTATTAATTAACCGTTGTAATAAATGTATAGAAGTTAGGGGAGATTACATTGAAATACAAAAATTCTTATATTGTTACAAGTGTCTTTTTTGTATATCAGGCGGAGGATTTATGGCACCTACCTCGTAGATAGTGCGGATACCATATTAAAGAACCATATTCTAACTTGGTCCTTGCAAGTGCATAGTCAAGCGATTTGAAGACATTCGCAAAAATTGGATAAGAGTAAAAGTGTTACTTCCAGTCTAAATTTTAAAATTTTCTATATGCAAAAATTGTTCAAAATCAAGCGTTAAGTATTTTCATGCTTTTAATATGTGTGTTGAGAAAGCATAATTTGCGAGTCATACCATGGCAATGACTATTAAACAATCAAGCTCACCTCGCACACTTTGGTAGTACAAGCAATTTCTTTGAAAAATTAAAATAAATGTAATATAAATGCATAAATGTATCATGTACAATTGTAATATGACATTTTCTAAATTAAAATCAATGAATACTTAAGGCTTAGAATAAATGGAAAGTAACATATTTACAATGCGAACGTAAAATAGAGTACAACGCAAATGCTGAAGTTCACGAAGTCGATAGTTCAGTATTCTTTGAAGAGATAAAGACAGAAAGACAGAAAAAAAGTCAAGAAAAATGCACAAACTCTGCAATTCATTATCGACAATTTCAATAGAGAAAATAAAATAAGTAAAGGACACTTGAAAGTTTCAATACAATTTAAAAAATAAAAAAAAATAATTCAGCATTGTCATGGAAATCAGATATATCCTACGTTAAAACCGTTTATTATTCGCAAGTTTACAATGAAATTTAATGAATTCCAATGAAATAATGTTACGGGATTTTGAAATGGAGAAATACCTGCGGCCGAAGATAAAAAAATTATGACAAATGGCAGAATTATTGTAGAAAACTAAGTAAGAAGCTTTGCTACGAGAATTTACATGTCAGTGTCAAGCAGGGCGGCAACATTGAAATTATCTGGGTGAGATGTGTGTCATATACAGGTGTTGGAAGGATTCATTTTATTGAATGCAATGTGTGCAAAGAAACGTTGTGTAATTAAAATTGTAACACGATTTTTTTAAAGGTAACTTAAGAAAAAACATACTATACCATAAAAACTATATAACAAATATTACTTTAAAATATATTATGTGTAGGTACTTGATACTGAAGAAGGCAAAATCACCATAAACATAAACGAGATATCAGAGATATGGAGGAAATATTATATAGAAGAAATAGACAAAACACCAACAGAGACAGACAAAAGGAATGCAACGGAATTGTAATAGAAGAATGAATATAATGAAGGAAATCAGCTGCAAGAAGTAGGAGACAATATTAAATATTAAAATAGGAAAAGAAAACTGGGGAAGAGAACACGGAAAGAGTAAAGTAAATGGAAGAGGAAGGAAACAGAGAGATGCTCAAGGTATGTCAATAACTATCGAACAAAATGTCTGCCATCATGGTAGATCATCGGATCTCCTTTTTTTATATATGATGTCTGTCGTATCCTTCAGATCTAAATTTACAGTATTATTCTTCGGTAATTGAATAAGAATAAAAAGCATTTGCAACGCGTCGTTTATTTTAACAATAAACTTCTTCATATATTATATAATTAAAGATGTTTTTTATACGTATTTCTTACCTCTATATCAATTCATTATGTGGATGCAATGTGACGTTTCGGTTTATTTCTAAATCTTTATCAGACCAATTGCACAAAATAAATTAAAGAAAACAAAGCTATTAGTCATGAATACGGGTCACTTAGCTCGCCGCACTTGCGCTCCTACCTGAAATCGACCTATTTGCGCTCTGACCCTAATGACAAGAAATTAATGATATCTTCTCTTGTTTAATTGCTTGTTTTATTATTATTAATAATTTGGCAAAATACTCAAGAAAAAATGGTTTGAGTTATTCTATACATAGTCACGTAATTATATAATAAAAATACGAATTGAAGTAGCAAACAGTTTTGGTCAGGTTAGAGATACATAAAAAAATAATTCTTGTATCGTTTTATGTACATATACATTCATATTAAATGACTCTATTGAAGCGAGTATATATATTTTATAAAAACCTACAATAAGTAATTTTCATATACTCACCTCAATAAGGTAGGTCATCTAATATGAAAGGCACTATGTACAATATATATCCTAAGTTTTATGTATTTATACATGTATATATCCCGAGAGAACGGGAGCGCAAGTCGGCCGACGAAGATATCATTAATTTCTTGTCATTAGGGGTCAGTGCGCAAATAGGTCGATTTTAGGTGGCAGCGCGAGTGCGCCGAGCGCAAGTGAGCCGATATCTTAGTCATTACATCATAAAATTCAGTTTACACAATACTTACAATACTTACAATAGCATCTGTGTTTACATATATATTTTTATTGCCATTTATTCTGTATTTGCACACAAAGTCGAATCTGTTATTGAAATTATGGCTTTCATATCTTTGCGTACATATATTTTGAATTATAGTATTCACACGTTAATTATTATCATTCAAAATATATGTACTCAAAAATATGCAAGCCAATAGATTCGACCTTGTGTGTAAATACACAATAAATGGCAATAAAATATATATGTAAACACAGATGCTACTGTAAGTATTGTGTAAACTCAATTTTATTGTGCAATAACTAATTACTTTGTTTTGTTCCATCATCTTGTACAATAGGTCTGATGAAGATTTAGAAATAAATTGTAAAATACTTATCTGTATACAAGTCAGGCTAGAGGCATTTACAGTAATATGTAAAGAAATCAAAAAATTATAGAGTATTGATCATCCTGAAGAAAAATATATCGAAAGCTGATACTAGCGGCGCTACCCCACTCGGGGTGTAAGCTTTACATATTGCTATGATTTATTATTCTTTATTTATAATAAATGTGTTATTGCTATACGTTAGGCATCGCCATCAAATTCTATATGCTATAACTCTGTATTAAAAAAAATTGATAATCTTGTACCAGCATAACTTAATCAAACTACAATAATACAAAGCTGCATAATTTAAACGAATGTAGAGATAACGTTGTCATGTAAAAAAAAATTCTTTATTAAATTTGTTAATTCAATCTCTATTAACATTCGTGTATTTCTTGTAGGTTCTAGCAGTGATGTTCCTTTTGTTTTTCTAACAACATTTCTTATTTATAATTTATAGGATAAGGTTACTAATAAAAACTAAATATCATAAAATATTTATATTCAATTTTTAACATCGTATAATAACAGTGTCGATGAAAATAATTTCTTGTCACATGTGGCCGCAAAAGAAATTGTCCCTTTACATTCCAATAACAAGTAAGAAAAAAAAACGTGTATTTTATAAATACGTAAACACATTACATTACGAATATAACATGTAGATTTAGAATAAATATCGCTCTTTGTTATATTAAAATTTTAACATTGTGTAATTTCAAAGAAATAATAGTTTTCTTATACTATGCTAGATTTTGCTTCCACAAAGGCATTCATTCACACGAAGTATCTTTGAAAAATACAAAATTCCGCAGAACAGGAAAACACCTTGATAAGACTGTCACCAATTATCATATGCAAATATTTGCACGTTGTACATATCACAAATTGGCTATTGTTTACCAAAAATGCACCCATCTTTACGTATAATATTTGAATTCCCTATAAAAATTTTATATCAAAAAAAAACTTATTAACAAAGTATAGATAACATCGCTAACAAACATTCACACGTTGTGTCATTGATGCCTCTCTCCATTGTTAACAAGACTCCCATTATTTATTTATTTAGTTTACTTATAACAAAGAAGATACTAATCCCATCTAAAATATTAAATAAATTCATTAAACGCTTTGCTAAAGATGAACATTTTCACGTAGCATCTTTAGCATAATTTATTATTAAAGTATAACTTACTTATGATGCTCAAATATTTCATCAAATTCCTCTTTATACTGTTCGGTCATATTGATAGTTATTTTGTAGGTTGATTTGTTTGCAGCTGTTAACAATATTGAACATTGTTTTTCTTTGTAGATTTTAATGAGATTAAACCAATTTTAATGTGTTATTTCCGGAATTTTTCCTGGATAAAACTGGATTTAAACCTGCCACTGAAGCTTTTCCACATTATATTGTGTCAAATAAAAGTAATATACCTTTTTTACATATTCCTTTTAAAATTAAACTTAGATATAAGTGTCAGGTAATACATGAACTTTATTTTTGTATTTATTTTTATACCTTTAAAATAAATTTTGTTACAATTTTAATTGTCATCTACCTAACATTATAATGTTACGCCGTTGCGGTTATGCAACTCATGATACATTTTTCTATTCTTACACTTACTACTAATAAATTATTTACTTATTCTATTACATAATTATTTATTTATCTTACAATGCCTGACCAATGTAGGGATCACGGCAATATATACATATAGAATTAAATTTTTATTTTTTATTCGGTCATGCAAAACTATATGCTATCGAGTTAATGTTAATAAAAAAATAAAAACAGTTTTTTATTAAAAATGTTTACTTAAAAGAACATGGCCCCTGAACTTACCCTATTTTAACGTGACATTTTCTTTTATATCCTGTATTTGATATTCTTTTTGATTGATGTATATTTGAGTTAAATCCTTTCTTTGGTTAAGAAATAGAAATTTCTAGCTCTAAAAGAATTTTTTTGTGAATATCAGTATGCTATACGCGTTTTCAATACCACTTAGTATTAGTCCCAAAGCCATGACATTTTTTCACGGAAACTTGCAAGGAATGAAAAAGCGAATCGATTGAGCTTTACAGTTGTACACAACGGTTGCGTATTGGTAGTTAAAATGACACTGCAGCGCCCTTATGTACATATTTAGGGACGATATTGCATTTTAAAATTGTTAAAAATTTACATTTTTCCCCTTATTCCTTTTTATTTCATCTATCTATTTCGTTTTCCCCGTCCATTTTGTTTTGTTTCCTTTATGTTATGTGTATATTAAAAAGAACTGGTATGAATAGTTATTAAATAAAAGTGTTTCTTAAAATCGAATCCGAATGCAAATATATATACATAAAAGAATATTGCGGATACTAAAAAGCAGGAAAGAGAGTAATATTGGGTACATTTCGCTGTAGAGCAACCGTAAACACGTGTTTCAGACTCGTTGGTCGTCGTCAGTACGGTGTAGCCAGAGAAAAATGTGGAATAACCTTGGAGATAGAAGCAATAACGGAAGACCATCAGGATGGCAAATCGCCATTTGCAGCTTCTGTCCGAAGAACATCAGGTTTATTTATTTATTTTTCTACTGGAGGAATGTCAAGGAAATTATTTATTAGCCGAGAAACTTTTCCAGCAGAAGATGTCCTAGAACAGATGCCCATAGACGAGTAATGGATACTTTCATTACCACTGGTAGTTTTGCTTATTCAAAATCACGGAAATGAAAGTATGTGATAAATGATAAAAACCAATTACGAATTTTTATGGCAATAACAGAAAATCCACACGTCAGTGTCGGCAAAATAAGTCGTTTGCCGGATATTAGCTAAACCATCATTGCAAGGACTTTAAAATGAAATAGAAGTCAACCGTAATGAATACATTTAAGCACTGAGTTATGCACCCATCACTTTAATGCTAGAAGCGTGTTTTGCCAATGAACAATAACTAAAATTAATGCCCAAGCAATTCTTTTTTATTTACGGATGAAACTGCTTCCCATAGTAAGTGAATAGTTAACAAGAGAAATATTCATTATTACTCAAATAAAAACTTTTACTTCACTAATTAATAGGTCATTAGTATAGTATTGGTGGAGCATCATGTATCGAGAGAAGGTCTTGGTGATCGAATAAGAGGCCCGCATTTTTTTGAAGATAGTATTAACGGACAAGCTTATGAGCGATTTCTACCAAGCAATTTAGTGGAATTTACGAAGAGTGGTGAATTCAACAAGACGACGACCCGCCACTTTCTATACAACAGGCAGGAAATATTTTAAATGAAAATTTCTAGGAAAGTGGTTAGCCCGCCAGGGCGTTATTTACTAGCCTGCTAGGTTTTCGAACATCACAAAATTAGTTTTCTTTATAGGGATACATAAAACATCAAATATACAGTATACCTGTAACCACAAAGGAAGGTATGCAGAAACATATTCCACAAATACTTAGAAATATAGGTACTCAACTCCTTGTTAATGTCGATCATTTCGAAAACGTGTTCAAAAATGTTTAAAAGTGATTGAATATTTATTTGAACACTTGTTGAAATAATTTTTATCTATTTTAACCCATTAGCGCCCAACCATATTTATTCTTATTTTATAATTTCTGTTTCACTAATTACTCATCCATTCAGGTATAAAAGTTCCTATTTCTGTACATACTAAAATCAAAGTATTATATTTGTCTGGTTTTGAAATACGTTTATTGTGTTACATTACATACATTTTATGAAATATGTTGCTCATGTACAGTGCGTTGTAAATAAGACAACTATATCAAATTTTTTGTCATTTCCCAATACATACTAAAATCATATCTCTTAAGCTCATTTTTAGAAAAATTCATTATAAAATCCTGCTGTTCAACTGAGAAACGAAACAACTTATAAATGTCATCTGTTGAATTGTCATTTCTGCCGTAAAAATCATGGCTCACTATACCGTATTCAACAGAAATTTAGCAAAATTATATCAAAAAATGCTCAGTAATGGTTACTTTTAAAACAGTCTTATATGTTGTTGGTACGAAATTTAGTAAGCAATTCAAAAATGAATCGATATAGAGGCTATTCAGTTAAAAAAATGACTTTTAAACAAAAATGTGTCATGTAATTTTAGTCCAGTTTTCTGCATATGTAATTTTAACATTAAAAGAAATCCTGGGAATGATCAACAAATTGTAAGAAGGAAATAATAGAGTGGAGATCGTAATTGGTAATATACAACAGGAATAATACAAACTTAAAGAGAAAAATAAAGAATTAAAAGGCGAAAACCGAGAGTAGTGTAGATTGGAGAGTTCTAGATCCTCCCCCCACCACCGTTTACTCCTCCCCCCACCACTCAATCCACCACCACCACCCCACCACTCAATCTCACTCCCCCACCACTAATTTTAGTTCCGAACGCGGCCACCGTGGATTTGCAGATGGCGCTGTGGTCGGCGCGCAAAATAAATATACAGGGTGTCTCAAAATTATAAAAATAAATACATATACAGATGGTACTCGGTGACGTATGAATCATACAGGGTGTTTCAAAGGTAAGGATTTAGAAAAGTAAGATGGCGAATCCAAGATGGCCGCCAACATTTTAAAATAAATGCATATACAGGGCGTTTTAAAAATTAGAAAAGTAAGATGGAGAATCCAAGATAGCCGCCAAAATTATAAAAATAAATACATATACAGCATGGTACTCGGTGACGTAGCAGTCAAATATGAATATACAGGGCGTTTCAAAAGTAAGGATTTAGAAAAGTAAGATGGCGAATTCAAGATGGCTACCACCAGAAAAAACATAACGAATATAGGCGAAGCTAGACAACACGTTTTGAAATCGTATATGACGTCAATTGCAATCATGACAACTGTGTGATATGTGCAACTTATCTTGTTTTCGCGCGAATGACCTTCTTACATCATTGTAAAAAATATGAATTTTAATTAGTCTACTTACCGCAATAAACAATCGCACGGCACCACACACAATGCAATACTAAAATTATTTTAAACGCGGCCACCGAGGCTTTTGAGATGGCGCTGTGGTCGGCGCGCAAATTTAGAACTAAATACATTTTTTTAATTTAAGATGCAGCATGGTTTCTGATGACGTAACTATGAACATATCAAAAGTGTTGAACAAGGAAATAAAAGATTAGCTTCTTTAGACAAAATTTATTTTTTATATAACAACAAATACAGTTAAACTTATTATCAAGTATCACATTTATAGAGTATACAGTGTAATCAATCACCACTATTTTCACACCAATTACAATTAGCAATGTCGCCTAGTTTCATTACTTCATAGTCATAATGAAGAGTATCAAAAGAAGTATATAGCACTTCTAACATTAGAAAAGCGTTTAATGAATTTGAATGATCTTCTATTAATTTAACAATATTGCTATATAGATCACCACTTAAATTTATACATGATTTCAACAATGTATTATAAAATATCTGAAACTAACTATCAGCGAAAAATGATAATTTACATTTAATTAGTGGTTGCAAGTTATACAAATTATTATATGTATCCTTCGATAACACCATCTGCTGATTTCGACTAGTTATTCGTACACACTAATAGTTTTATATGTTGATGATTCGATTTGGTGGTTAGGACTCCAACCTTCAGTTTTGCAAAATTCCTCCCATTCTTCAGGTGTGAAGAATATACAGTTTGTCGGGGAACGAAGCTGAATGATGGGGACGTATCCAGCTGCTGGACTAAGGCCGATGTTGAGCCACTTGGAACCACTTTTGTTTAGAAAGTACGATGACTGTCCAATTAGTTGTTTTTCCTTAACGATGTTGCCATGAATCATTTTAAGAGATTCATCAATAAATTCAATATAAATTTCTGGAAAGAAGTAAAAAAGATAGAATTATTACTTTAGATGTAATTGTTTTCAATCTTACTAGCTTCCATTTTAGTCTTAGAGTATAAAAATATGTGTGAACTCAAATGCATGCAAACTATTACTGATTTAGTGAAAGAAATATTAGTGGAGATACTTACTCAATTTGAAGCGCCAGAGCAGCTCCATCCGAGGCATGCGCAGGCGACCAACTAAGGAGGTGGTAAATCGATCTTATAGTGTTCCCAGGCCAGAATGTGGATACCATCCCCATTAATAAAGCGTTTATCATCGTGAGGTGATAAGGCTAGTTTATTTTGCTCAATAGGAAGAGCCTCCAAGTGGTTGATATGCATTTATATTTATCTCCAACTGGGACATCCTCTTAAAACTCCAACCACTATCACGTTCTAAAAATTCTTCTGATTTTGTTTTTGTAATTGATGCCGCTTGATTAAAAATATCTTCCAAATCAGAAGACTCTGTTACTATAACATAGCGAGTGTTAAAAGATTTTAAGTCGGTTATTTGATCATCCATGTGCGGTTTCTCATAGTGAGCAAAGAACTCCAACTTCGCCTTTATACCCGACTCATATTTAGATAGTATATCTTTAATTAAACGGCAAACTTTTAATTTCAAATCCGCCAGAAAAGTTACCATATCTAAATTTTGTTTGCCTAAAATTTTATAACAAGCAATACGATCTCTGAAACTACTGTTGATTTTGTAAACATCATCCTCTAACATAAATGTATTATTAGCCATATGCTGCTGTGAACGAAGATGCCCTTTATATTGAGGTAGTACTAGGTACATACCGTCAATATAAATATATGTTTATAATTAGAAATAGTATTATAAAGAGAATAATGGTTTATTAATGTGTTTATAGTTACTGATGGTCCTTATTTGATTCTATATAGTTTGTTGTGTAAGGTCCATGGTTCGTCAAATGACACAGAAATCTGTAAAATAGAGAATTTGTATTTAATTAATAAGTCGATATGTTATATAAAATTTGTAAAAACTTGTTCAATTGAATTTAATGAAGAGAAATGGTGTTAAGAGGTAAATTTTATTATAAGGCATTGTCAAAATTGATTATAATTTCCCGCGTTAAAATATTTGAAGGAACTGTCAGTGGTTGTCAATGTTGACATTTTTATACAGAAAAGTTATTGGAGAATGTGTTAAATGGTTCTGAATACATAAATTTTATACTAAATTCATAGAGAAAATTATCATAATAAGAGTATTGTTATATGGAGAGGTATTTATAAAAAGATTAGCATAATGGAATTTGTATTGAGTATAATAAAGAGGTGGATAATGGAGATTGGTCAATTTGAAAAATAGGCAGTATCACTAAGGGAATGGGAAAAATAAATAAGGAATTCGAAAAATAATTTTCGCAGAGTGAGTTTATGAAATTGGCGATCAATTTATAGTAGCCATAATTTCATAAATTAAAGAGAGATAAAAGTGTTAGTGTTTTGGAAATTAATATTCAAACATTTGGGAATATTATTAGTATAGAATACGAAGTATTAGTGTGCTAAAAAAATAAATGTCAACAGTTTTCACTAAACTATAATAAAGGAAGAAGATAGGAGTGCAATTAAACTGGAATATAATTTAAAAGTACTTACCAGCAAAGAAGTATCCATGTTTATCGAGGTCACAGTGGAATTGGAGCATCATACCTTATTTTCTTGAAGGAGTATCCATATTTAACTAGGTTACAAAGGAATTGGAGCAGTAAACGTAATTTTCCTGAAGGAGTATCCATAACCACGGTGTTACAGTGGAATTGGAGCATCACACGCTGTATAATTAGACGAAGAGCTTCCTGGACGGAGTTATTGATTCATTGGAGTATTAGTTATATAATCAAGAAAGAAATTCCAATCTTAATAGGACCATTATTCATTGTTCCTGTATCGATAGTCACTTTTAGGAGGCACAGACAGCTGTTACATAGTCCGAAGAAGTTATAGCTGTAGGAATTGCGTTCATCTGAGGCTAAAAAGTTACAAGGAGATATTAAAAGGAGCTACGAAATAAGAAAAGACTGTGAAATAAACCAAGGTTGTATTGAACTATTTTCATTTTCCATTTGGTTTTTGCAATAATAATTTAAATATTTGTGAAAGAGTACAATTAAATAAACCACATGACAAACTATATTCATAAATTAGTAGGAGATCATAAATAATTGCATAAAAATATAAATCAGATAAGTTTGTTATAATTTTCATAAATTTAAAGCTAAATTTATTAAACAACGTACCTTATAAAAAAGAGAGGTTAACATCTGTTCTTTTCATAACCATATTCTTTAGTTGAACAAGTTTAGATAGGATATTTGTATTAAAAGTGGCATTTTCATCATAGCACCAGAAATATTGTAAATAATTTATCAAATGAATATATTGCTTGTTAGTTTTTATATCCTTGTTTTAATGGTAATATAGAATATCTGTTAGAAAATCACTACCATATAAAAAGTGGGAATACCTAGAAATAAAATCATCAATTTAATTTATGGACTATAAATCATATCCGATAAAAAAATACTTACTCCTGAGATTAAAAGAGATGTTATGCAGTAATAAGATAAATCTTATTATATAGATTTTGTATCAAAAGAAATTAGTTATTTGAAATATTATTATAATAATTTTCAACTTGAAGCGATACTATTGTCAAGTTCCGAGTTACCAACTTTACCAGAAGTTATATCACTACTAGTATATAGTTTGCTAAGTGAACCAAAAGATACAGGTTCGGACTAAGAAATATTATAGTAAAAGAATATATAAAAGTAGGAAAAATGAAAGATGAATTTAATTGAAAATGTAATGTTAGATTTATGAAATTAGTATTGTATGGAGTATTGTTGAATGTGATAGGAAGAGATATAAAAGTACATATAAATTATACGACTGAGTTAGTACGGGCAAATTAATAATACATTGAAATTGAAAATACATATTGGCAACCCAAGTTTATATATAAGATATTGTAGTATATTGTTAAATGTAATAGATACACCTTTAAAAGGGGGTATTTTTACATTAATATGGCTTCCGAACGTGGGGCGTTTTAAAAGAAACTCGCAAAGATTGTGTTTTCAATAATTTATTCACCTTTTTTATAATTAGAAAAATACATTTTTTTTATACAAATAATAAAACTAGGTTTGAAAGTATAAGACAGGTTGTTATAGTAATATTACATACAATTTATTAATCATGAATACCAGGTCAAAGAGTAGTTCTGGAATGAATAGGACAGAGTTTTCAAGCGATAGCGAGGAAGAAACACAACAGATGGGTAGTATACAAGATGGAGGGGATATACCACAGGTTCAGGGTGAGACATGACCGTTAGAAGAAGGACAAGATAGGGGTGATAAGACGCAGATACAAGGAGAGACTTCGAAAACAGAGATATCGAATTCATCACTAGACATGAGATTAATTCAACAAATGTTTGAAGGGTTAAATGAAAAATTGGACAAGACGTTTGAGGAATTGAATGGAAAACTAGACAAGATGATCGAAGAAAATAGACGACAAAGGGAAGAAGTTAAAAGAGAATTAAATGGAAAATTGGATAATTTGAACGAACAAGTAAGTGGAAAAATAGACAAGTTAAATGAGGTTATTACAGAGAATATTGTACAATTGAAAGAAGAAGTTATGGTTACTGGAAAAGAATATAAATGGAATATTGAAAAATGTAAAGAACCTTTAGTAAGAATTCCAGAAGAAATATTATCAGAAAAACAAATATGTGTAAAGGACAAAATAGATACAACTGAAGAAAGGGTAATTGAAAAGTGTGAGAAGGATGAAATAAACTGTATCAACATTGAACAAAATACAGCTGAAATCAAGAAAACTTACACGATTAAGCCTATACAAAAGAAAACTAAATATTTAGATTCCGGCAGAAAAATTTTAAGATCATATTTGGACTCATTTTTATTAGCAGAAGAAGAGGATAATATTTCGGATTTATATTTTTTAAGACAATTAACAGGGATAGTCATAAGAGACGAAAAGTATACTGGAAGAAGTTTTAAAGTTGGACATAATATAATACCAACTTATGTGGAAAATGTTTTGGAAAATGAAAAGATTAGTATGTGTAATAAGTATAAAGAATTTGTAAATGGAAATGATTCTGTTGTGAGTATAAGAGATTCTTCAGAAAAATATGTGCGAAGAAATGTTCATCAGGTTACAATGATCTTGGAGATTAAGTGCAAATTATTGGAATGGGATATTGAAGTGCAGAAAGTGACAGAGATATTTACATCTAGAAATGCAGATGTTATGAGTATATTTGACCAGGTTGGAAAATTTGTGAATAAGATGTTTTACAAAACTGAAGAAAATGAGTCATGGTATGAAGAAGATGTGGATAAAGAAGAAACATATGGAACATTGAAAAACAGAGTAAGATTAAAAATTATAATAGAAAAAATGTCTCGGATAATACATGATACAATCTAACATTTATATAATGGACATGGCAGTTGTATAAATGGGCGACAACTGATGGTACCGGCGACACCATCCTACCAGAGCTAAAATAAGAGAACAGCCCACATCTAAATCATGGTAATGGACATGGCAGTTGTATACATGGGCGACAACTGATGGTACCGGCGACACCATCCTACCAGAGCTAAAATAAGATAACAGCCCACATCTAAATCATGGATATGGACATGGCAGTTGTATACAAGGGCGACAACTGTTGGTATCAGCGACACTATCCTACCAGAGCTACAACAAGATAAAAGCCCTCATAAAAATTATTGTACACGAACAAAGAATTTATGGACATGACGGATACTTAAGGACAAGTATTCATGGGTATTACTAAACCAATTATATACACAGCTACCACAAATTACAAGAGCTCATACAAACAGTACGGTAAATAGGGGCATAGAAATGGATAAAAGACAATGAAATGATAGTGAAATAAGATACATTACATATAATAAGAATTATTACTATTTATATGAGAACTTACAGAAACGACTGATTCAATAATAAGGTAGGGGCAGGTATTATTTAGAATCTCATCCGGAATAATTGGTTAGATTTAGAATTAGGAACGTTATTAATATTTAAATGAGTATTTTAATTTATTTAAAGTTATTCCCTTATTTCATAATATTTGTTTTATTTTAAAAAAAAATGATGTAATATAAGTAGAGAATACTAGAACATATGTGTACAAGGAAAGGAATTTAAATAAGAAGATACCTGGAATATTAGAAACTTAAAAATTAAAAAACATGTATGGAAAGAAAATATTATACAAGAAAAAGTACATTTGAACATTATAAAACGAATAGAAGAGATAATACAAGTATTGATGCACGATAAAGTAGGTCGGGTTGTACATAAGGTGATTATGATATAAGAAATTATTAAGAGGAAAGAACAAAAGCCTTTTATATAGAAAGATGATATACGTATAAAAAAATGAAATGCTTACTATAATAGAGTAATATAAAATGATCCATGAAAGTATGGAATAATAAATGTTAGAATATATGAAAAAGGGTATAAAATGTATAAGACGAAAATGTCTACATATTATTAAAATGGTAACGTACGCCAATAAAACGAAAATATAATTAAAAAACTTTCGTATGATGAAAGTAGGGGATAAGACGAAAAGGTCTATAAAGGGAAATAAGGGATATGTTCGAATAAGAACAATATAAATAATTAATATAAATGTATATGTGAGCATAAATAAAGTATATTTTTAAAAGGCAGTTTAAGTCCAAAGGAATAATGGAAAGTTGAGTAAATATTCACCATAAAATAATAAAGGTATTACAGGAATTAGTAAGAAGATAGTTTTTTTTATCAATGCGAAAAATCTTCATATAGAAGAGTTCAAAGTAAATAAATGTATATCTTGTTGGTACTAATTATTAAGTTACACGACCAGGTATCCAGAGATTAAAAATAAATAAAAACTTATTTATAACTTAAATTTCATTTAAAATGATAAATTTCCTAATACAAAGTACACGTAAAAAGAAAGTATAGGATAAAGATAAAATAACTAAAGAGTATGGATCGATATTGTAAAGAAACTTATATTACAGTCAGATAAATAATAATTGAAGTACTTGTATATAATTTTTCATAGAGTATAAAGTTATTAATTGTTGTTAAAAATTTACATGTTAAATAAATGATGAAGGTGCCATATTACAAGAATATTGCAAGCAAAATGCAAGAATTTACTTTTAAAAGTTGTTAATAATTTGAATGTGTTATGAGGGTAACAGATTATAACTTTGAATTTATACAGATAATTTCTTATTTAATAAATGAAAATTATTCAAACAAGTTGAAATTTTACAATATATATACGCGGCTCTATGGGGTACATCTCTACTCGTTGATGGCACAACATCAAGTTTCAATTTTTTAGGAGCTCCAACAACATGCTCACATGTGTCCACGCCCTCCCCACAAATACTGCAAAGAAAATTGCGGTGGAGGGTATTTACATGCCGCTTCAAGTTATCACGCCGGGTGAAGGTTTTTTTGCATATGATGCAGTTCATTTCTGCAAAGAAACAAGTATTATAATAAATATATAGTATTTTAACATTGTCTTCAGAACAAACGTATGTTTTATTATAAATTTTATTACTCTCTTTAATTGTAAACAAAATCTAAAATTTAAATTTAGTACACATACAGCTTGATATTCTGTGACGCAGCAATCAATATGAAAGCAAAATTACATTAATTTGAATTAAATATATAGCATGGTTTCTGATGACATAACTATGAACATATCAAAAGTGTTGAACAAGGAAATAAAAGATTAACTTATTTAGTTAGAATTTATTTTTAATTCGACGCTGCCTTGCCGACACGGTCTCTTAAAATAGCTTATAGGTACAATAACATCAGTGGCTTGAAAAAATGCTTATTAGCGAAAATTGTTTAAAAACAATCTCATATGGAATCAGCTGTTGTAAATTCGGCAAGTCTATGGTATTAAAAATCTTGCTATTTTAGCCGTTTGGCATTAGATCTAACAGTTTGGAATAAGAAATTACGGGGAAATATGCAATCTAGCAGCTATAGGTTGTTTTGTCGGTTTTTAAACTTTCCGCTATCAAAGGACAGACTTATATACAAAAATTGATCGAAATTATTGTACATATTAGTGAAATAATACAGAAGCTTTTTTATTTTTCGTGTATATATGGTAATTTAAACTGATTTATTTTAGGGGTGAATATATTTTTGTCCATACAGTTCAATATTATTATTTAAATTTCTTTTCATTATAAACAGTATTTTTATGGACATTGAAATCTTACAAATTTCTTATACTATTAGCAATCAAACCGTTATAACAAATTTTATATTTACGAGTGTAATCTCACTCTTGATATCTGATTAGATTTTCAGTAAAATTGATAGACAGGTAGTAGTTTACTTCAGTGAAATATCTAATTTTACCAATGTTTTACTAATGCTTAAATAAAATAGAATAGTTCTTATTTTAAACTTTAGTAATCACTGTAATCGTTAAGTGTGCATCGTTATTGTTTTTAGTTAGAGCTCTTATTATTGAAACAGTAAGTAATAATTAATTTTTTAAATTTATTCTTCTTTAATATAATATTAATCATATTCACATTTATTACTCGGTTTTTTTGATATCTGATTAGATTTTCAGTAAAATTGATAGACAGGTAGTAGTTTACTTCAGTGAAATATCTAATTTTACCAATATTCCTACTAATTCTAAACAAAACTCATTATGTATATGTACGAAATTCAAATTTTATATTTTGTTTACAATTAAAGAGAGTAATAAAATTTATAATAAAACATACGTTTTTTCTGAAGAGAATGTTAAAATACTATAGACATAAATAAATAATTTAAGATAATAAAACAAAGAACACGCAATTATGAGATTAATTTTTGCATTCAATTTCTCATAAACATTAAAATGGAAGCTAGTAAGATTTAAAACAATTACATCTAAAGTAATAATCCTATCTTTTTTACTTCTTTCCATAAACTTATAATGAATTTATTGATGAATCGCTTAAAATGATTGATGACAACATTGTTAAGGAAAAACAACTAATTGGACAGTCATCGTACTTTCTAAACAAAAGTGGTTCCAAGTGGCTCAACGTCAGCCTTAGTCCAGCAGTTGGATACGTCCACATCATTCAGCTTCGTTCCCCGACAAACTGTATATTCTTCACACCTGAAGAATGGGAGGAATTTTGCAAAACTGAAGGTTGCAGTCCTAACCATCAAATCGAATCATCGACATATAAAACTATTAGAGTTATACGAATAAGTATTCGAAATCAGCAGATGGTGTTATCGAAGGATACATATAATAATTTGTATAACTTGCAACCACTTATTCAATGTAAATTATCATTTTTTGCTGATAGTGAGTTTCAGATATTTTATAATACATTGTTGAAATCATGTATAAATTTAAGTGGTGATCAATATAGCAATATTGTTAAATTAATAGAAGATCATTCAAATTCATTAAACGCTTTTCTAATGTTAGAAGTGCTACATACTTCTTTTGATGCTCTTCATTATGATTATGAAGTAATGAAACTAGGCGACATTGCTAATTGTAATTGGTGTGAAAATAGTTGTGATTGATTACTCTGTATACTCTATAAATGTGATACTTGATAATAAGTTTAACTGTATCTGTTATATAAAAAATAAATTTTGTCTAAAGAAGCTAATCTTTTATTTTCTTGTTCAACACTTGATATGTTCATAGTTATGTCATCAGAAACCATGCTGTATCTTAAATTAAAAATGTGTCTAGTTCTAAATTTGCGTGCCGACCACAGCGCCATCTCTAAAGCCTAGGTGGCCGCGTTTAAAATAATTTTAATATTGCATAGTGTGTGGTGCCGTGCGGTTGTTTAATGCGGTAAGTAGACTAATTAAAATTTATATTTTTTACAATGATGTAAGAAGGTCATTCGCGCGAAAACAAGATAAGTTGCACATATCACACAGTTGTCATGATTGCAATTGACGTCATATACGATTTCAAAACGTGTTATGTATTTATTAAATTTAGCGCACCCCAGCCACGTCTAGCTTCGACTATATTCGTTATGTTTTTCTGGTGGTGGCCATGTTGAATTCACCATCTTGCTTTTTCTAGATCCTTACTTTTGAAACGCCCTGTATATTCATATTTGACTGCTACGTCACCGAGTACCATGCTGTATATGTATTTATTTTTATAATTTTGATGGCCATCTTGGATTCGCCATCTTACTTTTACAATTTTTGAAACACCCTGCATATGCATCTATTTTAAAATTTTGACGGCCATCTTGGATTCGCCATCTCACTTTTCTAAATCCTTACTTTTGAAACACCCGGTATGATTCATACATCATCGAGTACCATGCTGTATATGTATCTATTTTTTAAAATTTTGAAATATCCTGTATATTAATTTTGCGCGCCGATCACAGCGCCATCTGCAAATCCACGGTGGCCGCGTTCGGAACTAAAATTAGTGGTGGGGGAGTGGGTTTGAGTGGTGGGGTGGTGGTGGGGAAGTGGTTGTGGATTGAGTGGTGGGGGAGGAGTAAATGGTGGTGGGGGGAGGATCTAGAACTCTTCAGTCTACACTACTTTTGTAGTTGAGTTTGTTGGTTGAGTTTTCCTAATAATTATTTATATAGGGGACATCTTAATTTTAATAACACACTTATGCTGCCGGATGGAGTGTTCAAAATTAATTCCTCATTCAAAAACCGGGTCGCGAGTTATAAAATTTTAGGCAATAAAAATTCTGATATATTAACCTTTTTGGCAGATTTGAAAATTAAAGTGTGCCGCCTGATTAAAGATGTTCTGGCTAGGGCTGTATCGGGCATTAAGGTGCAGTTAGAGCTATTTGCTCATTATTTTAAAGCGATAGCAGATGAGGAAATAATCGACTTAAAATCATTTAATACTCGATACTTCATTGTCACCGAGTCTTCGGACTTGGAGGACGTTTTTGACCAGGCGGCCACTATTATAAAGTCGAAATCGGAAGAGTTTTCGGAGAGGGAGTAATTGGGCATTTAAGATGGTCTCACATTTAGAGGTTAACATCAACACCTACCAACCTCTTGGGGGATCATCTTACTTGGAACTACCCCCCTCGATCCGAAACAAAAAAATGAGGTGTGGCCACCACCCGACTTTCTTATACTTATGAGCGTTTAAAATAACAGAATTTTAAGATTTTTTTTTACAGAATTATTCAAAATCCTATTCTAAGTACTTCTATTCTCTTAATAAATTTCTATAGAATGCATACGTTGCAAGATATTATCAAAAAATGAGGTGTGGCCACCACACGACTTTCTTATACGTATGAAAGTGTTACTTCAGGTCCGAATTTTGAAATTTCATTTATACAAAAAATATTCCATATCTAACTCTAAATACTTTTGTACTCTTGATAAATATATATAGAATGCATAACTTACGACATATTTGCAAAAAATCGCTATTCGATAAGAGTAAAAGTGCTACTTCCCGTCTGAATTTTGAAATTTTTTTTATATAAAAGTTATTGAAAATTATGTTTTAAATACTTTTATACTCGTAATGTATTTGTCTTAAAAGCATGACTTGCGAGATATTCGCAAAAAACTGATTTTCGATAAGAGTAAAAGACCTACTTCCGGTTGGAATTTCGAAAAACTTTTTTAAGACAATTTGTTTCAAACTTATTTCTAAGTACATATGAATTCTTTATAAATTTGTTTAAACTTAGTATTTGACGAAATATTTGCAAATTTCGATTTTTTCACTGAAGTAAACTACTACTTCCGGTCTGCCGATTTTGCTCAAAATCTAATCAGTTCTCAAGAGGCAGATTATACACGTAAATGCAAAATTTGGAATTGATATCTACAGCGGTTTGACCGCTATCGTGGTCACACACACACACACACACACACACACACACACACACACACACACACACACAAACACACACAGAGAGAGAGACATTTTTTAAAAACCACTTTTTTGGTATCAGGGGACCTCAAAACGTGGACATCTGCAAAAATCTCGAGGTCGAAAATTTTCATCATCACAATACTTCCTTATACTACGTATAAGAAAGTAAAAGCGTGCGTCAACATTCAGAACTCAGATGACGCATGCTTGGGTTGGTCACTAGTAGCAGCACTCCATCCTACCAACATAAATGTAGAAAGAGTGGGTAGTTATCCTCATTATTCCAGCGTCCTAACTTTAGAAAGCATTAAATTCCCAGTTAAAATTAAAGACATTTTTAAAATTGAACAATTAAATAATTTAAGTATTAATGTTTACACTTTGGCTATAAATGATGATACAAAAAATCATGAGGTGGTGGGGCCGATTTATTTTACGCGGAACAGGAAAGCTGTTCACGTCAATTTATTACTTTTGGAAGACGGGGTCAAATCGCATTATGTATTAATTAAAAATTTCTCCAGGCTAGTTTCATCTCAAATAAATAAGCATAACGCTGAGGTTCACATCTGCGATGGGTGCTTAGTGAGATTCAGTACTGTTGAAAAATTAAACACCCATCAACAGAATGACTGTAATCACATGTATACAGTACTACCCTCAACTGATGCGCGTAAAACTAAATTTGGAGATATGATACCACAAAATATTTCAAGATTTGATGGTTATGATAAGAAAATGTCCGTTCTTTTTGTTGTTTACGCCGATTTTTAAAGTATTCTCCAACCAATTCACACATGTAGCGGTGATCCATCTAATTCGTATACAAATAAAACATTCAAACATATTCCTTATAGTTTTGCATATCAAATTGTGAGTTCGTTTGATGCAAATTTAAATAAATATGTCACGTATGCCGGTTTAGATTGCTCAACGGTGTTTGTTGAAAAATTGATAGAAGACGTTAAGCTAATCTATGAAAACTATTTAAGGACTATCGTGCCGATGAATCCTTTAAATAATAGCGGACAAAAATTATATAATGAGGCCGTAATTTGCCACATTTGTGAACTACCTCTCAACGGAGATAGGGTGAGAGACCACTGCCACATTACGGGAGCGTTTCGAGGGGCCGCTCACTCTAATTGTAACCTCAACTTCAAAATTCCGAAATTTGTCTCTATCTTTTTTCATAATTTGAGCGGGTATGATAGCCATCTATTTTTGAGAGATATGGCTCATTATAATTTATATATTGATGTAATTCCGATTAATAAAGAACGGTATATTAGTTTCGGTACAAAAGTTTCGGTTGATGAATATACAAATAAATCGGGCGAGAAACAAAATGTTTATATAAATCTACGGTTTCTAGATAGTTTTCGGTTCATGGCGTCTTCTATCGATAAACTCGCGAAAAATTTAGATTCGCAAGATTTCTTAAATGTTAGACGCGCGTTTCCAGTAGATTCAGAATTCGAATTAATTAGAAAGAAGGGGATATTTCCCTATCAATATATAGATACCTTTGAGCGATTGCAAGAACCGGCCTTGCCGGCAAAACGCGATTTTTTGAATTCTTTATGCAATGAGGATATTTCAGTTGCAGATTATCAACATGCACAAACTGTTTGGAATACATTTGGATGTAAAAATTTATTAGAATATTCGAATTTATATTTGAAAACCGATATTTAACTTTTGGCTGATATTTTTGAAAACTTTAGAAAAATTTGTTGTGATACATATAGTTTGGATCCAGCACAATATTACACCAGCCCTGGCCTGTCTTGGGATGCTATGTTGAAGCATACCAAAATTGAACTGGAGCTACTCACTGACATCGACATGCATCATTTTGTTAAGCGGAGTATCAGGGGTGGGTTGTGTCAGGTATCTTTGCGACACGCTAAAGCAAATAATAAGTATATGACCAATTATGATGCGAGTGCTCCAAGTTCCTATCTAAATTACTGTGATGGCAATAATTTGTATGGGTGGGCAATATCGCAGTATCTACCATTCAGCGGGTTTAGTTGGATTAGTCAAGATGAAATTGACAATTTAAATATCTCAGGGGTCGCTGATGATTCACAGATTGGTTATTTTTTGGAAGTAGATGTCGAGTATGCTGTAACTTTGCATGATGAGCATAACGACTTATCTTTTCTGCCCGAAAACTTGGTACTTCCCACATCTAAATTTCAAAACAAAAATCTGATCGCTAATTTACAGAAATATGTCATACACTATAGAACTTTAAAGCAAGCGTTACATTTCGGTCTTAAAATCACCAAAATTCATTGCGTTTTTGAAATTCAACCAGTCAAACTGGCTTCAAAATTATATCGACCTAAACACCAGCCTACGTCAGCAAGCTAAGATCGATTTTGAGAAAGACTTCTACAAGCTTATGAACAACTCTGTATATGGTAAAACCATGGAGAATGTTGATAAGCGAGTAAATGTCAAATTGGTCACACATTGGGAGGACCATGGTAAAAGTCGCGGGGCTGGTAGTTTAATCGCAAAACCAAATTTTAAGAGTGTTAGCATATTTTCGGAAAACTTTGTAGCTATCCAGATGGAGAAGTTAAAAGTTTTATAGAATAAACCTATTTATATTGGCTTCCCCTTCTTGGAGCTTTCAAAATATTTAATGTATGACTTTTATTATAATTTTTTGAAACGCGAGTATGCAGAAAAGGTCTGTCTGTGTTATATGGATACGGACAGTTTTATTTTAAAAGTCGAGAGTAATGATATATACAGCGACATTAAGAAAAATATCTCAAAATTCGATACATCGAATTTTCGGCCAATAATGTCTACAACATAGCACCTCAAAACAAGGCTGTTTTAGGTTTATTTAAAGACGAAAATGCTGGTGATATAATGAGTGAGTTTGTTGGATTACGCGCGAAAATGTATGCCCTAGCGGTTGAGGGTAGAGAGTAGGGTACTTACGCCGATTCTGGCACCTCCTCCCCCTCTCACCCAGCTCCCCCTCACCCCCCTCGCCCTAGTGGCGCCCTCTGCCGACCCAACTGATGTGGCGCCCCCTCGCGGTCGCCAACCCAACTAAAAATTGCAGATTTCATCATTACCAACCCAACTAAAAATTGCAGATTTCATCATTACCAACCCAACTGATGTGGCGCCCCCTCGCGGTCGCCAACCCAACTAAAAATTGCAGATTTCATCATTACCAACCCAACTAAAAATGGCAGATTTCATCATTACCAACCCAACTGATGTGGCGCCCCCTCGTGGTCGCCAGCCCAAAATGACAGGTTTCATCATTACCAACCCAACTGATGTGGCGCCCCCTCGCTGTCGCCAACCCAACTAATGTGGGGTCCCCTCACCCCCTCGCCCTAGTGGCGCCCTCTGCCAACCCAACTAATGTGGGGCCCTCTCACAGCCACTAACCAAACTAAGAAATGGTATCTCTCATGATTACCATAATGTAGCATCCTCTCACGATCACTAGCCAAACTAAGGTGACGTCAGACAAAATGGCGGACCATCAAGATGGTCTTTGCTTCTAGAAAAATTCCTGAATAAATTACCCGGCTTGCTATCGCGCTTCTCAATGTACTTCAAACAGGTCTAAACATGTTTCCAGCGGAAACCGAGTCTGTACCGGTTCAGAACCTAGAACCGGTTCAGAAGCGGTTCTGAACCGGTTCTGAACTGAACCGGTTGTGCTAGAACCACTTCAGAACCGGTACAGAACCACTTCAGAACCGGTACAGAACCGGTTCAGAACCGGTTCAGAACCGGTTCAGAACCGGTTCAGAACCGGTTCTGAACTGAACCGGTTATGCTAGAACCACTTCAGAACCGGTACAGAACCACTTCAGAACCGGTACAGAACCGGTTCTGAACTGAACCGGTTGTGCTAGAACCACTTCAGAACCGGTACAGAACCGGTTCAGAACCGGTTCAGAACCGGTTCTGCGTGTTAGAATATTGTAGCCCAAATATGACCCAACTTAAAAAGTGGTACATTTATAGTGAGTATGAATATATATGTGAACCTGATTTAGATCTTCATGCTGAAATTTACGTATTCGACATAGAAACATCGACTGTACTGACTTTAAATAAGAATATACCGAAGATAGCCGCACCCTTGAAATGCATATCTTACTTATAAAATAAAATAAAACAAACAATATTTTTTTAAGAAAAACAATGTATTTATTATTATTAATTAACAATATGACCAAGTTTCATACCCTCAAGATGGTCGATAAAAATATAAACTTTACATCTAAGATCGGCATACCATTTCAAAATTATAAAATAAATATACAGTATGCTACTGGACGAGATAGCAACCAAGTATGAATATACAGGACGTTTCAAAGGTAGGGATTTTTAGAAAAGCAAGATGGCGAATCCAAGATGGCCGCCAAAAATCTAATAAACTAATGTCACGTCAAGCATCCAATCTATCAAAACCATGCACTCGAACTCCTATGAAACATCATCTCAAAACCATCGCTAGAATCAGCTCACAACCGGTCATGAAGCGGTTCTGAAACCCCTATATTAAAACCACACATTCAAACCACTATCAAATCCCTCTTTTCTCAAGAAGCCATCCATCCATCCATCCATCCATCCATCCAACCATCCATCCATCCATCCATCTTCAAAACAATACTTTCAAGTCCATTAATCCATCCATCCATCTGTTATATTTTTAGTATTATATAAATTAGGCTTTCTAAATACCTTGTAGTAAAACACAAACAAGCACTAAAAAACGACCTTAACTCTTCGAAGACACTGATTATAATAAAATTAAAGATGCCGATCTACGTATATATAGATACTCATCCGTGACGTATACATCCATCTGCGTTAGATTCCCACGCACCGGGTCATGAAGCGGTTCTGAAACCCCTATATTAAAACCACACATTCAAACCACTATTAAATCCCTCTTTTCTCAAAAAGCTATTCAACCATTCATCAATCCATCCATCCATCCATCCATCCATCCATCCATCCATCCATCCATCCATCCATCAGGATAACATAGCAACCAAATGTTAATATACAGAACATTTCAAAGGTAGGGATTTTAGAAAAGCAAGATGGCGAATCCAAGATGGCCGCCAAAAATCTAATAAACTAAGGTGACGTCAGGCGAAATGGCCGACTATCAATATGATTGATCAAAATATAAACTCAACTTCTATAAAATACCCAACTCCGTATCACGCATCACAACAACAACCCAACATAGTTTCAAAACGCCACAACACCAGATCAACTTAGGAAGATAGATCTAGCTCAAACCCAACATACTTTCAAACACCACCACCGAGGATTTATATCTGACATCAGCATACCATCTCAAAATCATAAAATAAATATACAGTATGATACTGGATAACATAGCAACCAAGTATGAATATACACGACGTTTCAAAGTAGGGATTTTTAGAAAAGCAAGATGGTGAATCCAAGATGGCCACCAAAAATCTAATAAACTAAGGTGGCATCAGGCATCAATCTATTAAAACCACTATCAAATCATTCTCTTTAAAAGCCATCATTCCAAAACAATACATTCAAATCATACATTCAGTGATAGATGCATAAATGAAATGTATTTGTGCAGCCTAACAGTTCAAAAAGCTTGATATCGAGCTTACCAGTATATTTCTAACAGATCTAAACACGTTTCTAATGGAAACCACAACGTTTGATCACTATCGACACCCCTATGATAGTCACCTTATTTAATATATCTATATCATAAAATAAAAAGGAACAACATATTTTTAAGAAAACAATTTATTAAAAATAAAACAACTACACACATCAAACAAACCTCAACCATACTTTCAATTTCACAAATATCAAAATTTAAACAAAACAATCAAATGCAAAGGCAAGGAATGTTCTCGAGATGACCCATATAGTGCAATATAACAATGCAGTAAAACGATAGAGGTGAGATACATGGTCTATCAAAAATTTTTATTACCCACTTTTTTCAGCAATCAAAACTTTTTTGACAAAACACTATACATATGAAAAATAGACATAGCATTAAATATTTCCATTTTAGAGATACCCCAGTTTAATCCCAATTTTAAATAACAAATTCTTAAATTGATTTAGTTAACTTTCTTATAATATTTAAAAAAGGTTGAAAAAGAAAACATACTAAGTCCCACAACAGATAAAATATGTACTATCTTTTTACACTTCATGTTTAGTACTATCATTAGAAGAAATATGCTTGAGGTACAGCTTTTAATATGAAATTTAGAGGTTTTTATGCAAAATACATAGTTTATCACTAATAAAACTAATTTTGAAACACATTGTCCACATAGCAAATACCACTTCCTATACATTTTAAAAAATAACAATTTTTATATATCATAAAAGAACCAAACAAAAAAAACTAATATAAAGATAGCATTAACGTTCTAACCAAAAGATTTGCAAAAATATTAAATAAGTATATACTTGTTCTAAAAATGGTTCTATCTCTCTTTTTACAGTTTTATGTTTTGTACAGCAGCGAATGTATTACATTTCTTTTAAAAGCATTTTATAATTTGAGAAAAAATGGTGAAATGTATCTCGAAACATTATTATAAATACATTTTAAAACATGGAATTCTATTTTATTTGGATGACATTGTATTTACAAATAGTTTTTATATTATATCATTACAAGAAATATGTTTTACATTAAATTTTACGCACGGGACAACAGTAGTATACACATACCAAACTGCACGCAAAAACTAGTATAAAGACCGCATTAACGCTATAACCAAAAAGAATTGCAGTCATATTAAATTATGGACGCAAAAACTAGTATAAAGGCCGCATTAACGCTATAAGCAAAAAGAATTGAGGTCATATTAAATTATGGAGGAAAATAATAAATACTCGCTCTCAATTATTTAATATTGAAATTACATAAAAATCCATGCAATACACTTAAAACATTTGAAAAATCATGTTTGGTAAGCCCACTATATATCAATATTTAAGACAAAACATTATCATTAATTTTCCATCTACAGATACCCCTGCTTAATATCAATTTGAATTAACATAAATTCATAAAATGAGTCTATCTTTTTACACTTCATGTTTAGTACTATCATTAGAAGAAATATGCTTGAGGTACAGCTTTTAATATGAAATTTAGAGGTTTTTATCCAAAATACATAGTTTATCACTAATAAAACTAATTTTGAAACACATTGTCCACATAGCAAATACCACTTCCTATACATTTTAAAAAATAACAATTTTTATATATCATAAAAGAACCAAACAAAAAAAAACTAATATAAAGACAGCATTAACATTCTAACCAAAAGATTTGCAAAAATATTAAATATATACTTGTTCTAAAATTGCTTCTATCTCTCTTTTTTACAGTTTATGTTTTGTACAGCAGTGAATGTATTACATTTTTAAAAGCACTTTATAATTTCAGAAAAAAAGAGCAAAATGTATCACGAAACATTATTATAAATTCTATTTTATTTGGATGACATTGTATTTACAAATAGTTTTATATCATTACAAGAGATATTTTTTACATTAAATTTTAGCCACTGAACAAGAGTAGTATTCATATTTCTAAGAAAATCACATTTTATACATATTTATTGCTCACAAATTTTATACACCAGTCATTTTATTTAGACAGGCCTATGTTTCTACAATTTACATTACATAGAAATACTTTTAATTATTTATATTTACCGAGGTTGACGCTTATAACTCATCGATCCGCATCTGAATCGATTCCAGTAGGCTGACTGAAAGAAAAAAACACAATCTTATCTTAGATCAATGCTATATTATCAAGAATTTTGCAACAAGATTATATATTGAGATAGGGGATGATGGCTAAAGCCTAAACGAACACCTGACCTTCAATATGTGATAAAGTTTTATTTATCATACATTTAATATAAACTAATGATCTATCCCCAGGAAATCAGATATTAAAACTATAAAATACGCTATTAAAAACATAAACAAGCTATATAGATTAGCAAACATATATTTTAAGCACCAACCCCCAATCATATTAATAAAATTCACTCAATCAAAACGCACGCTACATATAATAAATGGGAATCTAAAACTAGTAGTTAAAATCTGTGTTAAATAAAATTACAGTTGACATAACGCGACCGTTGAGAGGTTTAGTACACACATACATTCATCATTGTAGGGCATACACATGCAAGAATAACTAATATGTTTGGAAAATGTTAATTAAATTATAACACCAGCATTCAAAAAGTATACATCGACAGGATATCGTTAATCAAACTCTTAAATACAGATACTCAATATTAAAATCATTATAATATTAAGGAATACAATTATTTTACATACCTAGGTGGGTAACATATCATACAAAATCTCGGCGGGTGGATCAAGCTCACCCTCTCAGCACAGCGACAACAACGCATAATCTCATATTCTATAAAAATATACTAAATTACTATTTTTTAATCTCTCTCATTCATAAAAACCTACCCATCATGGGGAGATTAATCACAAAATGACTACGGACCCTACAACGATCTATTTCACGTACGGGTGCTGAATAATAGCAGAAAGTGCATAGTATATCATGATAACCATCACGCACTCTCATAAACCCAGAAGTCGTTACACACATATTTATATTACTTGTTAGTTGGTAACGACCACATCCATTATCATGATGAATATCCACCAGACTATTCGAGGAAATCGAATCATACCCGTAGTCCGTATCAATCGAAGGCAGAGTTAATGTTGATACTGATTCTATTTCGTCAACAATAACATCAGCACTCGACCCCGACGATATCGAATTTTGGTCATCCATCACCTTAAACAAAATTAATCGATATTAAGTTATGATCAACAAAATTAATCGATATTAACCCCACTCACATAAATAAACACTAAATAAACACAATTAATAGTCAACAAACTCGAAAACAAAATCCACTTCCAGAGACACTATCAAAACTAATATAAAATGATCTGCCACACATCTATTTATAAAATTAATTTACAAACCCCTACTAATCAAATTTAAAAGAAAAAACATTCCCACGAGAAACGAATAAAGAAAACGCCGAATTACCTCAAACAATCCTTTCTACATTTCAAATGGATTTTATCACCCTCATGAAATCGAATGACCACCAACCCAATTAAAAACTAGAACCCTTTTAAACGATCACAGCAATTAAAAAAGCAAATTATCAACCATAAACGAAACTCTATATACAAATATTACATTAGTATTATTAATTTAAAGTTTGGCGTAGAATGAACTAACTATACTAATGTAATTACACTTATATTATTCTCCATAGTAATTATTACATAATTAAACAAAAATCACTAATAATCTCTGTGGACAGGTGTCTCAGGTAATAAACCAGCCCCAACGATTGAACAAAGAAATGACTTCTTGTGCGGCAAACAAGATTTAACTATATAATCAGGGGTGTCATTTGAAAAATGCCATCGCTATTTAGAAAGGATGCCGAAAGAGGTTTTAATACTACCCCCATTATTATATACGGGGAATCATTCAAAAATCGATGTATTAAAATATTATCTCTATATTAATGATAGCATATTTTTGTTATTCATTCTTACGCAATGTGTATTTCTATTAATATTACACCATTAAGCGTTCTATTAATATATTTTAGGTAAATTTCTGTATTATTTTATGTTTAATTTATTCCTCAAGTCTTAAGTTTTATGAACAATGTTATAAATTCATAGAATTTTGTCCTTGCTTAAGTAGGTACAATTTGTACTATGTTTTGTTATATGTGGCTTTATCATGAACGAGGGCAATAACAATCAAGACTAAACACCTAGAATTAAATGCTAATTATATAAGAATGCCATTATACCCTTAAATATTGATGAATAGTGGACTATTTGTTGTAAATGTAAAATTAATAATAATTTTTTATCTTAAATATTGATATATAGTGGGCTTACGAATTAAATGCTAACAACTACACACATCAAACAAACCTCTGAACCGGTTCTGTACCGGTTCTGAAGTGGTTCTGTACCGGTTCTGAAGTGCTTCTATACCGGTTCAGAAGCACTTCAGAACTCTGTACCGGTTCTGAACCGGTTCTGTACCGGTTCTGAAGTGGTTCTGTACCGGTTCTGAAGTGGTTCTGAACCGGTTCTGTACCGGTTCTGAACCGGTTCTGTACCGGTTCTGTACCGGTTCTGAACCGGTTCTGTACCGCTTCAGAACCGATACAGAACCGGTTCAGAACCGGTTCAGAACCACTTCAGAACCGGTACAGAACCACTTCAGAACCGGTACAGAACCGGTTCAGAACCACTTCAGAACCGGTATAGAAGCACTTCAGAACCGGCACAGAACCGGTTCAGAACCGGTACAGAACCGGTTCAGAACCGGTACAGAACCGGTTCAGAACCGGTACAGAACCACTTCAGAACCGGTACAGAACCACTTCAGAACCGGTACAGAACCGGTTCAGAGGTTTGTTTGATGTGTGTAGTTGTTAGCGTTTAATTCGTAAGCCCACTATATATCAATATTTAAGATAAAAAATTATTATTAATTTTACATTTACAACAAATAGTCCACTATTCATCAATATTTAAGGGTATAATGGCATTCTTATATAATTAGCATTTAATTCTAGGTGTTTAGTCTTGATTGTTATTGCCCTCGTTCATGATAAAGCCACATATAACAAAACATAGTACAAATTGTACTTACTTAAGCAAGGACAAAATTCTATGAATTTATAACATTGTTCATAAAACTTAAGACTTGAGGAATAAATTAAACATAAAATAATACAGAAATTTACCTAAAATATATTAATAGAACGCTTAATGGTGTAATATTAATAGAAATACACATTGCGTAAGAATGAATAACAAAAATATGCTATCATTAATATAGAGATAATATTTTAATACATCGATTTTTGAATGATTCCCCGTATATAATAATGGGGGTAGTATTAAAACCTCTTTCGGCATCCTTTCTAAATAGCGATGGCATTTTTCAAATGACACCCCTGATTATATAGTTAAATCTTGTTTGCCGCACAAGAAGTCATTTCTTTGTTCAATCGTTGGGGCTGGTTTATTACCTGAGACACCTGTCCACAGAGATTATTAGTGATTTTTGTTTAATTATGTAATAATTACTATGGAGAATAATATAAGTGTAATTACATTAGTATAGTTAGTTCATTCTACGCCAAACTTTAAATTAATAATACTAATGTAATATTTGTATATAGAGTTTCGTTTATGGTTGATAATTTGCTTTTTTAATTGCTGTGATCGTTTAAAAGGGTTCTAGTTTTTAATTGGGTTGGTGGTCATTCGATTTCATGAGGGTGATAAAATCCATTTGAAATGTAGAAAGGATTGTTTGAGGTAATTCGGCGTTTTCTTTATTCGTTTCTCGTGGGAATGTTTTTTCTTTTAAATTTGATTAGTGGGGGTTTGTAAATTAATTTTATAAATAGATGTGTGGCAGATCATTTTATATTAGTTTTGATAGTGTCTCTAGAAGTGGATTTTGTTTTCGAGTTTGTTGACTATTAATTGTGTTTATTTAGTGTGTTTATTTATGTGAGTGGGGTTAATATCGATTAATTTTGTTGATCATAACTTAATATCGATTAATTTTGTTTAAGGTGATGGATGACCAAAATTCGATATCGTCGGGATCGAGTGCTGATGTTATTGTTGACGAAATAGAATCAGTATCAACATTAACTCTGCCTTCGATTGATACGGACTACGGGTATGATTCGATTTCCTCGAATAGTCTGGTGGATATTCATCATGATAATGGATGTGGTCGTTACCAACTAACAAGTAATATAAATATGTGTGTAACGACTTCTGGGTTTATGAGAGTGCGTGATGGTTATCATGATATACTATGCACTTTCTGCTATTATTCAGCACCCGTACGTGAAATAGATCGTTGTAGGGTCCGTAGTCATTTTGTGATTAATCTCCCCATGATGGGTAGGTTTTTATGAATGAGAGAGATTAAAAAATAGTAATTTAGTATATTTTTATAGAATATGAGATTATGCGTTGTTGTCGCTGTGCTGAGAGGGTGAGCTTGATCCACCCGCCGAGATTTTGTATGATATGTTACCCACCTAAGTATGTAAAATAATTGTATTCCTTAATATTATAATGATTTTAATATTGAGTATCTGTATTTAAGAGTTTGATTAACGATATCCTGTCGATGTATACTTTTTGAATGCTGGTGTTATAATTTAATTAACATTTTCCAAACATATTAGTTATTCTTGCATGTGTATGCCCTACAATGATGAATGTATGTGTGTACTAAACCTCTCAACGGTCGCGTTATGTCAACTGTAATTTTATTTAAAACAGATTTTAACTACTAGTATTAGATTCCCATTTATTATATGTAGCGTGCGTTTTGATTGAGTGAATTTTATTAATATGATTGGGGGTTGGTGCTTAAAATATATGTTTGCTAATCTATATAGCTTGTTTATGTTTTTAATAGCATATTTTATAGTTTTAATATCTGATTTCCTGGGGATAGATCATTAGTTTATATTAAATGTATGATAAATAAAACTTTATCACATATTGAAGGTCAGGTGTTCGTTTAGGCTTTAGCCATCATCCCCTATCTCAATATATAATCTTGTTGCAAAATTCTTGATAATATAGCATTGATCTAAGATAGGATTGTGTTTTTTTCTTTCAGTCAGCCTACTGGAGTCGATTCAGATGCGGATCGATGAGTTATAAGCGTCAACCTCGGTAAATATAAATAATTAAAAGTATTTCTATGTAATGTAAATTGTAGAAACATAGGCCTGTCTAAATAAAATGACTGGTGTATAAAATTTGTGAGCAATAAATATGTATAAAATGTGATTTTCTTAGAAATATGAATACTACTCTTGTTCAGTGGCTAAAATTTAATGTAAAACATATCTCTTGTAATGATATAAAACTATTTGTAAATACAATGTCATCCAAATAAAATAGAATTTATAATAATGTTTCGTGATACATTTTGCTCTTTTTTTCTGAAATTATAAAGTGCTTTTGAAAATGTAATACATTCGCTGCTGTACAAAACATAAACTGTAAAAAAGAGAGATAGAAGCAATTTTAGAACAAGTATATATTTAATATTTTTGCAAATCTTTTGGTTAGAATGTTAATGCTGTCTTTATATTAGTTTTTTTTTGTTTGGTTCTTTTATGATATATAAAAATTGTTATTTTTTAAAATGTATAGGAAGTGGTATTTGCTATGTGGACAATGTGTTTCAAAATTAGTTTTATTAGTGATAAACTATGTATTTTGGATAAAAACCTCTAAATTTCATATTAAAAGCTGTACCTCAAGCATATTTCTTCTAATGATAGTACTAAACATGAAGTGTAAAAATATAGACTCATTTTATGAATTTATGTTAATTCAAATTGATATTAAGCAGGGGTATCTGTAGATGGAAAATTAATGATAATGTTTTGTCTTAAATATTGATATATAGTGGGCTTACCAAACATGATTTTTCAAATGTTTTAAGTGTATTGCATGGATTTTTATGTAATTTCAATATTAAATAATTGAGAGCGAGTATTTATTATTTTCCTCCATAATTTAATATGACCTCAATTCTTTTTGCTTATAGCGTTAATGCGGCCTTTATACTAGTTTTTGCGTCCATAATTTAATATGACTGCAATTCTTTTTGGTTATAGCGTTAATGCGGTCTTTATACTAGTTTTTGCGTGCAGTTTGGTGTGTGTATACTACTGTTGTCCCGTGCGTAAAATTTAATGTAAAACATATTTCTGTATATTCTAGGTGTTTAGTCTTGATTGTTATTGCCCTCGTTCATGATAAAGCCACATATAACAAAACATAGTACAAATTGTACTTACTTAAGCAAGGACAAAATTCTATGAATTTATAACATTGTTCATAAAACTTAAGACTTGAGGAATAAATTAAACATAAAATAATACAGAAATTTACCTAAAATATATTAATAGAACGCTTAATGGTGTAATATTAATAGAAATACACATTGCGTAAGAATGAATAACAAAAATATGCTATCATTAATATAGAGATAATATTTTAATACATCGATTTTTGAATGATTCCCCGTATATAATAATGGGGGTAGTATTAAAACCTCTTTCGGCATCCTTTCTAAATAGCGATGGCATTTTTAAAATGACACCCCTGATTATATAGTTAAATCTTGTTTGACGCACAAGAAGTCATTTCTTTGTTCAATCGTTGGAGCTGGTTTATTACCTGAGACACCTGTCCACAGAGATTATTAGTGATTTTTGTTTAATTATGTAATAATTACTATGGAGAATAATATAAGTGTAATTACATTAGTATAGTTAGTTCATTCTACGCCAAACTTTAAATTAATAATACTAATGTAATATTTGTATATAGAGTTTCGTTTATGGTTGATAATTTGCTTTTTTAATTGCTGTGATCGTTTAAAAGGGTTCTAGTTTTTAATTGGGTTGGTGGTCATTCGATTTCATGAGGGTGATAAAATCCATTTGAAATGTAGAAAGGATTGTTTGAGGTAATTCGGCGTTTTCTTTATTCGTTTCTCGTGGGAATGTTTTTTCTTTTAAATTTGATTAGTGGGGGTTTGTAAATTAATTTTATAAATAGATGTGTGGCAGATCATTTTATATTAGTTTTGATAGTGTCTCTAGAAGTGGATTTTGTTTTCGAGTTTGTTGACTATTAATTGTGTTTATTTAGTGTGTTTATTTATGTGAGTGGGGTTAATATCGATTAATTTTGTTGATCATAACTTAATATCGATTAATTTTGTTTAAGGTGATGGATGACCAAAATTCGATATCGTCGGGATCGAGTGCTGATGTTATTGTTGACGAAATAGAATCAGTATCAACATTAACTCTGCCTTCGATTGATACGGACTACGGGTATGATTCGATTTCCTCGAATAGTCTGGTGGATATTCATCATGATAATGGATGTGGTCGTTACCAACTAACAAGTAATATAAATATGTGTGTAACGACTTCTGGGTTTATGAGAGTGCGTGATGGTTATCATGATATACTATGCACTTTCTGCTATTATTCAGCACCCGTACGTGAAATAGATCGTTGTAGGGTCCGTAGTCATTTTGTGATTAATCTCCCCATGATGGGTAGGTTTTTATGAATGAGAGAGATTAAAAAATAGTAATTTAGTATATTTTTATAGAATATGAGATTATGCGTTGTTGTCGCTGTGCTGAGAGGGTGAGCTTGATCCACCCGCCGAGATTTTGTATGATATGTTACCCACCTAGGTATGTAAAATAATTGTATTCCTTAATATTATAATGATTTTAATATTGAGTATCTGTATTTAAGAGTTTGATTAACGATATCCTGTCGATGTATACTTTTTGAATGCTGGTGTTATAATTTAATTAACATTTTCCAAACATATTAGTTATTCTTGCATGTGTATGCCCTACAATGATGAATGTATGTGTGTACTAAACCTCTCAACGGTCGCGTTATGTCAACTGTAATTTTATTTAAAACAGATTTTAACTACTAGTATTAGATTCCCATTTATTATATGTAGCGTGCGTTTTGATTGAGTGAATTTTATTAATATGATTGGGGGTTGGTGCTTAAAATATATGTTTGCTAATCTATATAGCTTGTTTATGTTTTTAATAGCATATTTTATAGTTTTAATATCTGATTTCCTGGGGATAGATCATTAGTTTATATTAAATGTATGATAAATAAAACTTTATCACATATTGAAGGTCAGGTGTTCGTTTAGGCTTTAGCCATCATCCCCTATCTCAATATATAATCTTGTTGCAAAATTCTTGATAATATAGCATTGATCTAAGATAGGATTGTGTTTTTTTCTTTCAGTCAGCCTACTGGAGTCGATTCAGATGCGGATCGATGAGTTATAAGCGTCAACCTCGGTAAATATAAATAATTAAAAGTATTTCTATGTAATGTAAATTGTAGAAACATAGGCCTGTCTAAATAAAATGACTGGTGTATAAAATTTGTGAGCAATAAATATGTATAAAATGTGATTTTCTTAGAAATATGAATACTACTCTTGTTCAGTGGCTAAAATTTAATGTAAAACATATCTCTTGTAATGATATAAAACTATTTGTAAATACAATGTCATCCAAATAAAATAGAATTTATAATAATGTTTCGTGATACATTTTGCTCTTTTTTTCTGAAATTATAAAGTGCTTTTAAAAATGTAATACATTCGCTGCTGTACAAAACATAAACTGTAAAAAAGAGAGATGGAAGCAATTTTAGAACAAGTATATATTTAATATTTTTGCAAATCTTTTGGTTAGAATGTTAATGCTGTCTTTATATTAGTTTTTTTTTGTTTGGTTCTTTTATGATATATAAAAATTGTTATTTTTTAAAATGTATAGGAAGTGGTATTTGCTATGTGGACAATGTGTTTCAAAATTAGTTTTATTAGTGATAAACTATGTATTTTGGATAAAAACCTCTAAATTTCATATTAAAAGCTGTACCTCAAGCATATTTCTTCTAATGATAGTACTAAACATGAAGTGTAAAAAGATAGACTCATTTTATGAATTTATGTTAATTCAAATTGATATTAAGCAGGGGTATCTGTAGATGGAAAATTAATGATAATGTTTTGTCTTAAATATTGATATATAGTGGGCTTACCAAACATGATTTTTCAAATGTTTTAAGTGTATTGCATGGATTTTTATGTAATTTCAATATTAAATAATTGAGAGCGAGTATTTATTATTTTCCTCCATAATTTAATATGACCTCAATTCTTTTTGCTTATAGCGTTAATGCGGCCTTTATACTAGTTTTTGCGTCCATAATTTAATATGACTGCAATTCTTTTTGGTTATAGCGTTAATGCGGTCTTTATACTAGTTTTTGCGTGCAGTTTGGTGTGTGTATACTACTGTTGTCCCGTGCGTAAAATTTAATGTAAAACATATTTCTTGTAATGATATAATATAAAAACTATTTGTAAATACAATGTCATCCAAATAAAATAGAATTCCATGTTTTAAAATGTATTTATAATAATGTTTCGAGATACATTTCACCATTTTTTCTCAAATTATAAAATGCTTTTAAAAGAAATGTAATACATTCGCTGCTGTACAAAACATAAAACTGTAAAAAGAGAGATAGAAGCATTTTTAGAACAAGTATATACTTATTTAATATTTTTGCAAATCTTTTGGTTAGAACGTTAATGCTATCTTTATATTAGTTTTGTTTGTTTGGTTCTTTTATGATATATAAAAATTGTTATTTTTTAAAATGTATAGGAAGTGGTATTTGCTATGTGGACAATGTGTTTCAAAATTAGTTTTATTAGTGATAAACTATGTATTTTGCATAAAAACCTCTAAATTTCATATTAAAAGCTGTACCTCAAGCATATTTCTTCTAATGATAGTACTAAACATGAAGTGTAAAAAGATAGTACATATTTTATCTGTTGTGGGACTTAGTATGTTTTCTTTTTCAACCTTTTTTAAATATTATAAGAAAGTTAACTAAATCAATTTAAGAATTTGTTATTTAAAATTGGGATTAAACTGGGGTATCTCTAAAATGGAAATATTTAATGCTATGTCTATTTTTCATATGTATAGTGTTTTGTCAAAAAAGTTTTGATTGCTGAAAAAAGTGGGTAATAAAAATTTTTGATAGACCATGTATCTCACCTCTATCGTTTTACTGCATTGTTATATTGCACTATATGGGTCATCTTGAGAACATTCCTTGCCTTTGCATTTGATTGTTTTGTTTAAATTTTGATATTTGTGAAATTGAAAGTATGGTTGAGGTTTGTTTGATGTGTGTAGTTGTTTTATTTTTAATAAATTGTTTTCTTAAAAATATGTTGTTCCTTTTTATTTTATGATATAGATATATTAAATAAGGTGACTATCATAGAGGTGTCGATAGTGATCAAACGTTGTGGTTTCCATTAGAAACGTGTTTAGATCTGTTAGAAATATACTGGTAAGCTCGATATCAAGCTTTTTGAACTGTTAGGCTGCACAAATACATTTCATTTATGCATCTATCACTGAATGTATGATTTGAATGTATTGTTTTGGAATGATGGCTTTTAAAGAGAATGATTTGATAGTGGTTTTAATAGATTGATGCCTGATGCCACCTTAGTTTATTAGATTTTTGGTGGCCATCTTGGATTCACCATCTTGCTTTTCTAAAAATCCCTACTTTGAAATGTCCTGTATATTCATACTTGGTTGCTATGTTATCCAGTATCATACTGTATATTAATTTTATGATTTTGAGATGGTATGCTGATGTCAGATATAAATCCTCGGTGGTGGTGTTTGAAAGTATGTTGGGTTTGAGCTAGATGTATCTTCCTAAGTTGATCTGGTGTTGTGGCGTTTTGAAACTATGTTGGGTTGTTGTTGTGATGCGTGATACGGAGTTGGGTATTTTATAGAAGTTGAGTTTATATTTTGATCGATCATATTGATAGTCGGCCATTTCGCCTGACGTCACCTTAGTTTATTAGATTTTTGGCGGCCATCTTGGATTCGCCATCTTGCTTTTCTAAAATCCCTACCTTTGAAATGTTCTGTATATTAACATTTGGTTGCTATGTTATCCTGATGGATGGATGGATGGATGGATGGATGGATGGATGGATGGATTGATGAATGGTTGAATAGCTTTTTGAGAAAAGAGGGATTTAATAGTGGTTTGAATGTGTGGTTTTAATATAGGGGTTTCAGAACCGCTTCATGACCCGGTGCGTGGGAATCTAACGCAGATGGATGTATACGTCACGGATGAGTATCTATATATACGTAGATCGGCATCTTTAATTTTATTATAATCAGTGTTTTCGAAGAGTTAAGGTCGTTTTTTAGTGCTTGTTTGTGTTTTACTACAAGGTATTTAGAAAGCCTAATTTATATAATACTAAAAATATAACAGATGGATGGATGGATGGTTGGATGGATGGATGGATGGATGGATGGATGGATGGATGGATGGATGGATTGATGAATGGTTGAATAGCTTTTTGAGAAAAGAGGGATTTGATAGTGGTTTGAATGTGTGGTTTTAATATAGGGGTTTCAGAACCGCTTCATGACCCGGTGCGTGGGAATCTAACGCAGATGGATGTATACGTCACGGATGAGTATCTATATATACGTAGATCGGCATCTTTAACTTTATTATAATCAGTGTCTTCGAAGAGTTAAGGTCGTTTTTAGTGCTTGTTTGTGTTTTACAACAAGGTATTTAGAAAGCCTAATTTATATAATACTAAAAATATAACAGATGGATGGATGGATTAATGGACTTGAAAGTATTGTTTTGAAGATGGATGGATGGATGGATGGTTGGATGGATGGATGGATGGATGGATGGATGGATGGATGGATGGATGGATGGATGGATGGCTTTTTGAGAAAAGAGGGATTTGATAGTGGTTTGAATGTGTGGTTTTAATATAGGGGTTTCAGAACCGCTTCATGACCGGTTGTGAGCTGATCCTAGCGATGGTTTTGAGATGATGTTTCATAGGAGTTCGAGTGCATGGTTTTGATAGATTGGATGCTTGACGTGACATTAGTTTATTAGATTTTTGGCGGCCATCTTGGATTCGCCATCTTGCTTTTCTAAAAATCCCTACCTTTGAAACGTCCTGTATATTCATACTTGGTTGCTATCTCGTCCAGTAGCATACTGTATATTTATTTTATAATTTTGAAATGGTATGCCGATCTTAGATGTAAAGTTTATATTTTTATCGACCATCTTGAGGGTATGAAACTTGGTCATATTGTTAATTAATAATAATAAATACATTGTTTTTCTTAAAAAAATATTGTTTGTTTTATTTTATTTTATAAGTAAGATATGCATTTCAAGGGTGCGGCTATCTTCGGTATATTCTTATTTAAAGTCAGTACAGTCGATGTTTCTATGTCGAATACGTAAATTTCAGCATGAAGATCTAAATCAGGTTCACATATATATTCATACTCACTATAAATGTACCACTTTTTAAGTTGGGTCATATTTGGGCTACAATATTCTAACACGCAGAACCGGTTCTGAACCGGTTCTGAACCGGTTCTGTACCGGTTCTGAAGTGGTTCTAGCACAACCGGTTCAGTTCAGAACCGGTTCTGTACCGGTTCTGAAGTGGTTCTGTACCGGTTCTGAAGTGGTTCTAGCATAACCGGTTCAGTTCAGAACCGGTTCTGAACCGGTTCTGAAGTGGTTCTAGCACAACCGGTTCTGTACCGGTTCTGAAGTGGTTCTGTACCGGTTCTGAAGTGGTTCTAGCACAACCGGTTCTGTACCGGTTCTGAAGTGGTTCTGTGCCAGTTCTGAAGTGGTTCTAGCACAACCGGTTCAGTTCAGAACCGGTTCAGAACCGCTTCTGAACCGGTTCTAGGTTCTGAACCGGTACAGAACTCGGTTTCCGCTGGAAACATGTTTAGACCTGTTTGAAGTACATTGAGAAGCGCGATAGCAAGCCGGGTAATTTATTCAGGAATTTTTCTAGAAGCAAAGACCATCTTGATGGTCCGCCATTTTGTCTGACGTCACCTTAGTTTGGCTAGTGGTCGTGAGAGGATGCTACATTATGGTAATCATGAGAGATACCATTTCTTAGTTTGGTTAGTGGCTGTGAGAGGGCCCCACATTAGTTGGGTTGGCAGAGGGCGCCACTAGGGCGAGGGGGGTGAGAGGACCCCACATTAGTTGGGTTGGCGACAGCGAGGGGGCGCCACATCAGTTGGGTTGGTAATGATGAAATCTGTCATTTTGGGCTGGCGACCACGAGGGGGCGCCACATCAGTTGGGTTGGTAATGATGAAATCTGCCATTTTTAGTTGGGTTGGCGACCGCGAGGGGGGCGCCACATCAGTTGGGTAGGTAATGATGAAATCTGCAATTTTTAGTTGGGTTGGTAATGATGAAATCTGCAATTTTTAGTTGGGTTGGCGACCGCGAGGGGGCGCCACATCAGTTGGGTTGGTAATGATGAAATCTGCAATTTTTAGTTGGGTTGGTAATGATGAAATCTGCAATTTTTAGTTGGGTTGGCGACCGCGAGGGGGCGCCACATCAGTTGGTTGGCAGAGGGCGCCACTAGGGCGAGGGGGGTGATGGGGAGCTGGGTGAGAGGGGGAGGAGGTGCCAGAATCGGCGTAAGTACCCTACTGTAGGGAAATTAAAAAAGCTAAGGGTGTGAAAAAAAAAGTTGGGCGAGATGAAATCAGTTTGGAGGATTATCGCGGCTGTTTATTCGAACAAAATTTATTATTAAAAATACAGAATTTATTTGGAGTGAAATTACACAATATCTATTCGGTCGAACAAAATAAACTAGCCTTATCACCTCACGATCATAAACGTTTTATTAATGGGGATGGTATCCACACTCTGGCCTAGGGACACTATAAGATCGATTTACCACCTCCTTAGCTGGTCCCCTGCGCATGCCTCGGATGGAGCTGCTCTGCCGCTTCAAATTGAGTAAGTATCCCTGCTATCTTTAATATTTGATATAATACTCTTCAACATAAACCAGTCTCAGTTTGTCTAAGTATCAGCTCAGTTGTGCATTTAATTTCTCATAAACATTAAAATGGAAGCTAGTAAGATTTAAAACAATTACATCTAAAGTAATAATTCTATTTTTTTTACTTCTTTCCAGAAACTTATAAGGAATTTATTGATGAATCGCTTAAAATGATTGATGACAACATCGTTAAGGAAAAACAACTAATTGGACAGTATTCGTACTTTCTGAATGAAAGTGGTTCCAAGTGCCTCAACATCGGCCTTAGTTCAGCAGCTGGATGCGTCCTAATCATTCAGCTTCGTTCCCCGACAAACTGTATATTCTTCACATCTGAAGAATGGGAGGAATTTTGCAAAACTGAAGGTTGCAGTCCTAACCACCAAATCGAATCATCAACATATAAAACTATTAGTATTATACGAATAACTAGTCGAAATCAGCAGATGGTGTTATCGAAGGATACATATAATAATTTGTATAACTTGCAACCACTAATTAAATGTAAATTATCATTTTTCGCTGATAGTGAGTTTCGGATATTTTATAATACATTGTTGAAATCATGTATAAATTTAAGTGGTGATCTATATAGCAATATTGTTAAATTAATAGAAGACCATTCAAATTCATTAAACGCTTTTCTAATGTTAGAAGTGTTACATACTTCTTTTGATACTCTTCATTATGACTATGAAGTAATGAAACTAGGCGACATTGCTAATTGTAATTGGTGTGAGAATAGTGGTGATTGATTACACTGTATACTCTATAAATGTGATACTTGATAATAAGTTTAACTGTATTTGTTATATAAAAGATAAATTTTGTCTAAAGAAGCTAATCTTTTACTTCCTTGTTCAACACTTTTGTGTATGTTCATAGTTACGTCATCAGAAACGATGCTGTATCTTAAATTAAAAAAAGTGTTTAGTTCTAAATTTGCGTGCCGACCACAGCGCCATCTCTAAAGCCTAGGTGGCCGCGTTTAAAATAATTTTAGTATTGCATTGTGTGTGGTGCCGTGCGATTGTTTATTGCGGTAAGTAGACTAATTAAAATTCATATTTTTTACAATGATGCAAGGTCATTCGCGCGAAAAGAAGATAAGTTGCACATATCACACAGATGTCATAATTGAAATTGACGTCATATACGATTTCAAAACGTGTTATGTATTTATTAAATTTAGCGCACCCAGCCACGTCTAGCTTCGGTTATATTCGTTATGTTTTTTCTGGTGGTGGCCATCTTGAATTCGCCATCTTACTTTTCTAAATCCTTACTTTTGAAACGCCCTGCATATTCATATTTGACTGCTACGTCACCGAGTACCATGCTGTATATGTATTTATTTTTATAATTTTGACGGCCTTTCCACCTCACGACAATCTCTTTAGTTCGAGACGCACAACTATCTGCTCACCAAGGAAATCTACTGGGTCAGAGTCTTGATCTAATAAGTTGAGGGTAATATTACTAATTCTTTTCGTATTAATCGGCAAATAAACAATATTTCTTGGTTGTACGTTAATGTTGTAGCCCGGTTCCACAGAGGGCGCGAATTCAAATAATGTGTGTGCAAGATGTGTGTCATAGTACGTAGACGTTACGATATTGCACCCGATTCTTATAGTGACAACCTTTATAATCTGTACAGCGAGATCCGATTCATGATTTTGTCCGTCAATCAGTTTCCGACTACTGAATCCCAACATTCGCCCAATAGAATCATTTGGCGTAAAATCAATGGTATACTGACTTTGTATTTCACATCTTAGTGTATTGTTGTTGGGCTATGGACAGCAATTTGTTTTTGTCGGTCACGTCACCAATTATTTGTTTCTGTAGGTAAGTCTCCAAATCCTCAATTTCATAGGAACCCGTAGGTATATCTAACACGTGATTATCGTAATAAAATTTGTTGTGTCCCTCATATACATTCGGGATAGTATTATAGGTGTGCAGACCTATCAGACCAATTGCGTATTCGTGTCGACTATCTAATTCAATTGGCGGATAGTAATCCGCAGTAAGCACATTACTAGTGCTGCTGAGCGTGAACGTACTCGACATGATACTAATGACATTATAATCTCTACACACGGCTATATAGAAATTTACACAAATGTCCACAATTTTTGGCACCAAATTTTTGGAATCGCGAATGATTGTAAATAATTTGACAGTTTTTAAAGTATTCAATCAATTCTAAAGGTGGTGATAAATTGCCAAATGAATCAAAATATTGAACAGTACGCTTCTTCTTACAATATGCAACCGAATGGGTTGCCGGTCCGGATATCGAATCAAGATTAACGACTGCGCACTCACTCTTCCTCGGTTTATTAGGCAAATCGTCTCTCATAAAGACACCGCGAAAGTTAGGTATATTTTTTCCAAACTTCAAAATATCTTTGTCTGTGAGAGCTCTTCGTGGCAGTCTGCTTAATAGTTTTTTGACTGTGGTTTTAAATACAGTCCCAATCCTTTCCTGTACGGTTTCAAATACAGACCCTGACCATGTTTCCCCAATGCAACAGCCTCCATTGCTTTATTATGTCCTTGTGTTTCAACCAGTAATTTTTGGGATGCCTTTGCTTTATTCACCGTCTGTGTAATTCCAGCGGCTCCTCCAGCAAGGGTGCCCAAAGCGCTCAAACCGGCAAATAGTGGTATTAGAGGTATAAAACCACCAGTTTTTTGGTATCGGTATAATCCTTGGTGTTCGGATATTTTTTCTACCTCCATTCTTTCTAACCGAAATTTTAGCAGCGGTGAGTGATTTTTTTGCTTGCTCCGCAAAATCCTTAATTTTTGAATTCTTCAGAGCCGATTTTGCTTGTGTTACAAGACCCCTTCTGAAAGGAACTCTTCTACTCTTACTACCAGCTCCTTTCATTCGCTTTCTACTGCTCGTTCTCTTCATTTGTGTATTGATACCCATCCCTAGTTTTCTTTTAACTTTCATACTGTTAGTCACCAACCAGCCAGCCGCTTTCTCACCAAGACTAGCGTCTTTTGACTTAACACGATTCCAAGCTTTTTCTCCAAGAATTTGATCTGCCTTGTGACGATCTTCAATATCCTTATTTTTGGAGTATGCAATGTCGTGCTCTTTACATGCAGAGTCGAGAGGGTTTATTCCAGGATCTCCTCGAGCCAAACGTTCGTTACTTTCGTCCCAGGACCGCACCACTGATAGTGGGGCAAGTGTAGCTCTACAGGAAGATTGTTGATAAGTGTGTTTCGGACACCACCTCCTTCTTTGAATGCTAACATTTGAGTGAATGATATTTGATTGGATGAACTCCCTAAATACACTTAGTACCGAGGACTAAACAAAATAACAAAAAAGCAGGGAAATAGAATAGAAATACTCCAGAGGGAGAAAAGAAAAAAGAAGGCATTCAAACAATGTATAAAAGAAGCAAGTACTGAGGACGAAGAACAAATTAAAAATAAAAGAGATGTCTTGAACAAAATGCAAATGAATATATATTTAAAGAATGATGTTATCGAAATGAGGCGAATAGGGAAAGAAAGAGGAAATAGAAATAGGCCAATATTAATGGAGGTAAGGACATGGAATCAGAAAATGGAATTGTTTAAAGCAAAAAACAAGTGAAAAGGAACAGAAATATATAGAAGCAAAGACTTCCCGAGAGAAATCCAGAATCAGACATTTAATAAAGCACATGAAATCAGTCATGGACCAGGGGCTTGAAACAGCATTAATTTATAATAAACTAAAAATAAATGGTATAATATGTACACTGGACCATCTGGATAAAGCAAATGAGGAAGACGGAAAAGGGTGAACAGAACACACGAGCAAGAAAATGAAAGGAAAGATAGAAGAGGCGTCCATATAATGTGGCACGAAATCATGGAGGTTATGCAAAAAACTGTTAAGCAATGACTCCAATAACCAGAAGACGAACACAGCAATAACAAACGACATGAATACGTCCACCCCAAAAAATAAGAAGATAAACATAGAAGAATACTAAATTCAGACTTGAAACTTGAAACATACAGACGATGCTGCAGACAGAAAAATGGAGGAAATATAAAAGGAACTGCGCAGGAGATAAGATGGAAAGGTGAGGGTAGGCCAGACAGAGAGCAATACAAAATATTCTAAGCGCGAAACAAAATACAGGGCAACCATGGTACTGCATTTATGTTAGACATACCTAAACGAGAAAAAAATGAGGTGTGGCCACCACACGACTTTCTTATACTTATAAGCGTTTCAAATTATACATAAGTTGAAACGCTATCCTATTCTAAATACTTCTATTCTTTTAATAAATCTCTATCGAATTTATACTTTGCGAGATATTTGAAAAAAGTGCTACTCGCTAAAAGTAGAAGTGCTACTTCCGGTCCGAATTTCGAAATTTCATTTATACAAGAAATATTCCAAATCTATCTCTAAATACTTTTATACTCTTGACAAATATATATACAATCCATAATTTACAACATATTTGCAAAAAATCGCTGTTCCATAGAGTAAAAGTGTTACTTCCGGTCCGAATTTTGAAATTTTTTTATACAAAAAATATTGAAAATAAAGTTCCTAATACTTTCATACTCGTAACGTACATGTCTAAAAAACATGACTTGTAAAATATTGGCAAAAAACTGATTTTCGATAAGAGTAAAAGACCTACTTCCGGTAGGAATTTCGAAAAACTTTGCTGAAAATCTAATCAGATAACAAGAGAGAGATTATACTCGTAAATACAAAATTTGGAATAGCTATAGCGGTTTGACCGCTATCGTGGTCACACACACACACACAGAGAGAGAGACAGAGACACAGAGACACAGAGACACAGACACACAGACATAGAGAGAGAGAGAGAGAGAGAGAGAGAGAGAGAGATTTTTAAAAACCACTTTTTCGGTATTAGGGGACTTCAAAACGTAGATCTGCAAAAATCTCGAGGTCGAAAATGTTCATCATCACAATACTTTCTCATACTACTTATAAGAAAGTAAAAGTGCTTGGATTCTAGACAACAGATGAAAGCGTGTATAAGCCTAACAAACAGCTATGCCAACATTTCAACAATAAACGTATATGCAGTCATGGAATAAAGCCCCCCAAGAAGAGAAACAAAAAATCTACGACACGGCAGAACAGACCCATGACTTTGTACCGAAGCACGACACAATAATAATAGCAGGTGATATCATTGCCAAAATTAGAAAAGAAGAATGTTTTAAAGAAGTAGCAGGAAATTTACTGCGCATGTCAAAATAAATGAAAATGGAACAAAGTAATGTAACTTTCCAGCCGTGATAACATAACTATAATGAGCACTAGATTCACATGTTGAACGGACACAAGATAATGTGGACAATACCGGGATCGCTGGAAGGGAACCAGATAGACCATATACTGATAAAGAAACGAAGAACCGTCTAATTCAGAACGTAAAAACATATAGAGGAGCGAATGCAGACTCCGATTATTTCCTGCTGGTAGCCAAAATGAACTTGAAAATAACAAATAGAAGTGTTAACATTATAAAGAGAAGATGGAATGTCAATAACCTAGAGTCAGAAGCAGTGAAATAAAAAATCAGGCAAAAAACAACTGCACAACTTGAGGTCTCGAAAGGTATGCATCGAAGAGGAATGGCGAGAAATACTATCTGTCCGTCGGATCTTTTGGCTTACGTGATTGATTTTCGTCCATATGAATTAAATCAACACTTCTGGCTCAAATTCATTACTTACAAAATAGAATTGAATATTTAAAAATAAAGGGCTTATATCTAATATGTTCTATATTTTATAACATGTTTTATTCATTGCTTAAAATTAGTTATAACCGAGGCTATATCTATTATAATGAAATTTAATAAAATAAACCAAAACGCAGAGAACAATGTTAAATGTCAAAATTTAATAAATTGACTAACGCAGTAACAGAGTATCATGGAGGTGTATTTTCTCTGTCTGTCTTATTACTCATACGTGGAAGACAACCCCACGTTAAAGTTTAAAATTTCTACCCTTATTTAGTCATTGAGATTGGAAAGAAATGAGTATATATACATTCTAGGTGCCGATGTCCTTGATAACGCCACGCATGATTGATGAGTGCAAATTTGGGGAAGTAGACAACTTTAAATACTAAGTACCAATAATCAGCAGGGAAAATGACAGAATCGAGGGGATCACCAGCACAATACAGGCTGATAACAAAGCATACTAAAAATCCCAAAAAAAAAAATTAAAAAAGAGGCACATTGGATTCAAGACAAACAGGAACCTATATAAAATAATCATAAAACCAGTAATAACCTATGTCGCAAAAACAATGACATTAACAGAGACGAGAAAGACTAGAAATACTAGAAAGGAAAATCGTAAGGAAAATACATGGACCAAAAAGAGAAGGATATAATAAGGTACATAAAATCCCAACGGATGAGATGGTATGAACACATTTGCCGGAAACACTAAGATACAGTGGTACAAGCCATCACAAAATAGAAGCCAGAAGGAACGAGGCTGAAGGGCCGCCCACGTTTACGATCGGTGGACCAAGTAAGAGGCGACATAAGCCTAATGGAGGGTCCACGATGGACAGAATTAGTTAATAACAAGGGAGCATGGAAAAAAGTAGTAGATAGGGGTAGAACGCACTGAAAATTGTAGAAAAAAATTAAATAAAGTGGGATGATGAACCACAAGAAGACGATTATAGGAACCTACTGATGACGACCAATTACTCAGGAACACGTGTCTACGGTTGCACTACAGCGGAATTTACCCAATATTCTCTTTTTCTTGTTTTATTTTATGTATCCGCGATATTCCTCTATCGATTATCTCTCCTGGGTTCGGAATGCACGCGGGCTGACGTCTTCCTCGTGGCGATGTTAGTTGTCTTCAAAACCGAAGATCTAACTGAAGCTGCAAATGGCAGTCTGTCACTTGATGGTCTTCCGTGTATGCTTACATCTCCAAGGTTATCCCACCTTATTCCTTAGCTACACCGTACTGATAACGACCAACTAGTCAGAAACACGTGTCTACGGTTGCACTACAGCGGAATTTACTGAATATTCTCTTTTTCTTGTTACATATATATATAATCTTTATAATACAAAATGAATTCAAAAGTTGCTCCTTACAAGTGGCTATCATTGGAAAAAATCCGCTTCGAAATATCTTTTCTCGTAAAGCCATAATCTGCATTCCCCAGGGAGATGATTGTATATATAACTACATTATATTAAAAACTCTTTAATTTGAGTTAGTTGTGAGCTGCTTAGAGTATGGCTGCATCATATGGTGTTTATATTATGTATGCCACCAATTAAGAATAGAAAAGTTACAGCGTAGATTTATGAAGTATTTGTTATTTGAAACTGACAGCCAATATTCTGTTACGGTTGTTAATTATTATTCATTGTTGGCACCATATACAGTAAAACCGATTGAGGTACCCTACCGAGTGAGTCGATTGTCCATGGAATTCTCGTCTACATTCCCTGTCTTAATGATTAAGAAACTAGTAGTTACCTTCCACAGTTCTAATTGTCTTCTTAATACTGCCAAATTTGGACAGCGTTAGATTTTTCACCGTTGAAGAAAATGGGGGCGAGATAAAAATCGTTTATTATAATTTCACATTCTCAAAGTTGATGTAAATTCAGGCTGTAAATGGACGATATTTGTTTTTCTTTAAAATGTGCCTAATAGACCTTATCCTGACTGCTGTTTAGTCTGGAATCCGTGAAACGATGTCGTGTGATCTAAAATTATTTTTCGCAGATTTTGTTTTCTTTCAGTTTTAAATCCAGACAAAATAATATACTTTCGGTTAGCTGTGATATTTGAATCTTTGGCTTTTAAAATATTCGTTTATAACACAGTTATTTAGACTTTCCTGTTTATTTAGTAACTTTTCGAACAAAATTATTTAGAGTGATAGGAAAGTAACGAAATACACCAAATTTAATGCAATTAGTATAATTAATATTATTATGATATTATTAAGAATACAAATACTAAAAGAGTTCAATTTGGAATATAATTTGCATCATGAAAGAGTGGTTGTACACATTGAGCGTATTGAATGTTGAGGAATATGATCGAAATCTTTTATAATGAGTGTTACATATATAGTTTAATTAACGAAACAGACGATACGTCTCATAAGCAAATTCTAAATATATATGAATTTATTTATTTTATACTACATTCACAAAATAATATACAGAAAATCTATATATTATTATACATATTAGTGATTAAAAAACTCGTAACTATGTGATAAGCATATGATAAAAAGGAAACAATAATAATAAATAATAAATTCTTGATCAGAGTCATTTACATTAATTATAAAAGGTAATATATCTTGTTTTTCGAAACCTAGTTCCCTATCCCACTATTCTTGAATTTCATTTCCACAGTGCTATTTGCCCAAATGTCTGGGGTTACTTGCGTCAATGCCTCTTTCCACAGCTGTATGCATTCGTCCACTTTTCTACTATATTTGTCAATATTGTTATAATATATTGTTACGCTCTACTTTCATTTTTGGCCGATGTCCCGTAGGATCTTAACATTTCGCAGTTTATGTTGCTTGATTTTACTTATTGACCGTGCCTGGTATGCTTGAGTTATCTAAACTAGACGTGACTCATGTCTTTTGTTATGCACACACTCTCTTACTAAAACTAGGCAACTCAGAGTAGGGTTATAAATTTGCTAGGCACTTAATCATTTAGACCGCATATCTACGTTTTTTTTAAGAGTACGTACTAGAATAAACACTTCTGTACGTTCTTATGAATACTCTCTTTTACATAAGGCTAGATTTGTCGAGAATTTAATTTTAGATTTTTACATGCATTTAGGCCTTAAAATTTCCTAAATTTCTGGGTTTTCTTAAGACTACGATTTATGGTGGATAATTCCTGTGCCTGTTAAACATTTGCTTAAGCTAGCCTACCTGTTTTACCTTGTTGTTCTGATTTTGGATGAACGCTTATTATTACAGTTGATTTATTGAACTTCCAGTTTACGATATCTGTGTATTCTTGATTGTTTTCATCTTAGTATTTTTTGCTCTCATGTAGCTTTGTTTATGAGGGAGAATATTGTGTTAGGATACTCTTTCAGCGCCTTATCTACATATTGCCGTGATCCCTACATTGGTCAGGCATTGTAAGATAAATAAATAATTATGTAATAGAATAAGTAAATAATTTATTAGTGGTAAGTGTAGGTATAGAAAAATGTATCATGAGTTGCATAACCGCAACGGCGTAACATTATAATGTTAGGTAGATGACAATTAAAATTGTAACAAAATATATTTTAAAGGTATAAAAATAAATACAAAAATAAAGTTCATGTATGCTATATTTGTAGAACCGAGGAGCACAAGATGCAATTTCAATATACAAAGACAGAACCAAATTTTATACATTGTGTGAGAGTCGCATTAAATATTTTGAACAATAAACCACTATTTAAATTGAATAACGTATTAAGAATAAAGAACAGAGAGAGAGTTATGATGAAAGATAGTGTAGTCAAAAGAGTTAGTCATTTGAATGCAGTAAAGTTATATGAAAAAGGTGAAATTAGATATTTACGAGATGAAAACATCTTTCATCATGAATAGACGTAAATTTGTAAGAGATTGTTATTTGTTCGACATTTTATGGTCACATTTAATAACATGATAAATACCTGACACTTATATCTAAGTATAATTTTAAAAGGAATATGTAAAAAAAGTTATATTATTTTTATTTGACACAATATAATGTGGAAAAGCTTCAGTGGCAGGTTTAAATCCAGTTTTATCCAGGAAAAATTCCGGAAATGACACATTAAAAATTGGTTTAATCTCATTAAAATCTACAAAGAAGAACAATGTTCAATATTGTTAACAGCTGCATACAAATCAACCTACAAGAAGACGAGGAAAGATGGTTCGAAGATATGGATGAAGTTATCAAGGTCCAGGTTCATAATAACATAATTAATAAAAGGAGCATTCCAGTCGTATGCAATGTTTTTCCTGTTATTGTCAAAGCAAACGTCTGCAAAAGAAAGATACGAATAGTGTTAAAAAGTAGTAAAAGAATATATTTAAATAATGATGATAGAAGCAACGAATTCATCTATAAACATAATGAAGGATGGCGTTAATGAAAAGGAATGTACCTACCAAGATAAGAATATCGCAAATGTGCATTGACATTAACAATAACAAACAATTTAAGTGCGTGCATAATTTTGTTTAATTTCAAGGTGTCAAACAATATTGGTGCAGGTCAGTTTAGGGAGAACGTCAAGAAAATAAATCTGAGCAGGACAATGCCAACATAAACGTTAGTGTGGAGTGTGTGGCGCTGCGAACGATGTATGGTTTTTTCGGACGACCGAAAATGATAAGAAGGCAAGTACGAGAGAGGTACGGGAGAGAAGTCGTCGATCCATGGGTGAAGCAGTCTAATTTTTAAAGACGCGGTGAATCTTCGATCTTCGTATTTTGATGAATGCAGGTGTATAATACACTGCATAGAAATCATCCTTAGCAAATGTATTAAGTTATTTTTTATTTTAAATAAGTATTTTTCATTTCACAATTAATTTTTTTGTCATTTAGTTTAATTTCATTTTTATTAACTATCAATATGACCGAACAGTATAAAGAGGAATTTGATGAAATATTTGAGCATCATAAGTAAGTTATACTTTAATAATAAATTATGCTAAAGATGCTACGTGAAAATGTTCATTTTTAGCAAAGCTTTTAATGAATTTATTTAATATTTTAGATGGGATTAGTATCTTCTTTGTTATAAGTAAACTAAATAAATAAATAATGGGAGTCTTATTAACAATGGAGAGAGGCATCAATGACACAACGTGTGAATGTTTGTTAGCGATGTTATCTATACTTTGTTAATAAGTTTTTTTTTGATACAAAATTTTTATAGGGAATTCAAATATTATACGTAAAGATGGGTGCATTTTTGATGAACAATAGCCAATTTGTGATATGTACAACGTGCAAATATTTGCATATGATAATTGGTGACAGTCTTATCAAGGTGTTTTCCTGTTCTGCGGAATTTTGTATTTTTCAAAGACACTTTGTGTGAATGAATGCCTTTGTGGAAGCAAAATCTAGCATAGTATAAGAAAACTATTATTTTTTTGAAATTACACAATGTTAAAATTTTAATATAACAAAGAGCGATATTTATTCTAAATCTACATGTTATATTCGTAATGTAATGTGTTTACGTATTTATAAAATACACGTTTTTTTTTCTTACTTGTTATTGGAATGTAAAAGGACAATTTCTTTTGCGGCCACATGCGACAAGAAATTATTTTCAACGACACTGTTATTATACGATGTTAAAAATTGAATATAAATATTTTATGAGATTTAGTTTTTTATTAGTAACCTTATCCCATAAATTTTAAATAAGAAATATTGTTAGAAAAACAAAAGGAACATCACTGCTAGAACCTACAAGAAATACACGAATGTTAATAGAGATTGAATTAATAAATTTAATAAAGAATTTTTTTTACATGACAACGTTATCTCTACATTCGTTTAAATTATGCAGCTTTGTATTATTGTAGTTTGATTAAGTTATGCTGGTACAAGATTATCAATTTTTTTAATACAGAGTTATAGCATATAGAATTTGATGGCGATGCCTAATGTATAGCAATAACACATTTATTATAAATAAAGAATAATAAAAATTTGTCATCAGATATATATATACTATCATAGCAATATGTCCAAATGAATCATGTATTGTGGCCATTGAAAACTTTCCTTGGTCTTATGATTGTTATGTTTGCTAAAAAAAAGGTATATATGTAACTTATGAACAGCTTAGGCATTGTGCATACTTATTTTCTTCTTTCACGGACATGCTCTTGATTGTAATAGGGGGGGGGGCTTCGGATGAATATCATCTTCCGAGCCATTCGTTGAACATAACCTCCTGGACATACCATCCGAATGAATGTCTGGTTTCATTTGCCAATAAGTTCAATTTCGGTCGAAAATACCCGCCGTTTTCTGGTGAGCGTTGTACCTTTGTAAATAATCTATTTACCTGGGTGTTGATCATTTATAATGTGTGGATAACTCGAGTTGCGTCTGTTTACCGCTCCAGGCGTGTTTATCGGTCTGTCAGTTCGCATAGTACCAACTTCTTAGACCTAAAGTTGCTTTCTTCGTTTTCTTATCACAATGTAATCTTGCGTTCGTTGCAAGTTTATTTTTAGTTAATTCTGTTATCATTTGGGGTTCAAAGGGATGTTTGTGTTTTATTATTAAGTTCATGTTACTGTTGATTTACTGGCGGGATAGTTTTGGTGTTCGTGTAGTTTTAAATTCTTCCCGCCTGTCTTAGTTCTTGTTTCGGGGTTCGAGAAATGCGTGGAAAATTCGACGTGGCGTATCAACGGAAGCACGCTATCTGAATTCACTTTTAAGTCGTTCGTCATAGGAAGAACACAAGTGCAAAACTACTTATCTTTCTAATTTATATTGTATGTCTAAGTAGACAATATTGCTTTGTGCAGCTCTAATGAGATACGTAGTTGATACCGTACCTTATCCTATTGAAATTCTCGTGGGAATTAAATTAATTTTCGTCACCCTAGTTTTGCTGAACCACGTGTTTGGGCTCTGAGTTATTTGTACTATTGTGTCTTTTGAAGTAAGGATACCGTGTTCTCCGAAAGTCGGGGTAAGTCTGAGACAATTTCTTTTGTTAATTTCCAGAGTTTTAATCTCTGCATTTCTTTTTTTGGGGTCCTTAGGAACCCGTAGTACGCTACTGTTTCTACGGTATCTACCGTCGACATCACGGCCGTTTAATATTGTTCGATGGACCACTAATACCTGAATTAACCGTTGTACCTTCTGTAAAAGACTTGTACAGTCTAGAGGTGTGAAGTACCATCTTGGAGTCTTCTGTGAGGATTCCCACCTGAAGGTCCACAAGGACTTCATGACCACATCGGCTGCTAGTGCACTTCCTTCTCACCAGACCTCGCAAGTTAAGTACAACAACAATTTTTAGACTACGAACTTTATTATATTATTACGACTAACTTGATAGAAACATGTACCAGTCGAGCTGGTCATTGCACAAGTTTTAAGAACTAATTAGTGGACCGCAAGTTTTATTTCTACCATCTTATCGCGTGCTAGGTCACAAATACCACTGTTAAATTGTGCTTTATATTTAAATTGGTCATCGCTCTATACTGGGTGAGACCAGTAATATTAATGTTAATGCTCTGATTTATTACGTCCTCTTGTGACAACCTGAGGTACGACTCAGTATAATTTTCTGGGATTAATTCCTTACAGTAAATTCATTAATTTCTTTTTTTTTTGTTATTCTATTTTACCTATGTCTAGAATGTGCTAATTAAATAACAATTGCAAGCATAAAATTCATTGCAGTAAATTCATTAATTTCTTTTTTTGTTATTCTATTTCTTTCACCTATGTCAAGGATGTGCTAATTAAATAACAACAGTAAGCATAAAATTCATTACAGCAAATTTAATTAATTTCCCTTTGTCATTCTATTTTACCTATGTCTAAAATGTGCTAAGTAAATATCAATTGTGAACATAAGCATTTGCGAAACACGTATTTACCTATCTCAAAGTTTTGATTATATAAATTTAATAGATTAATTATCATTTTTTGTATTTGAATCGCCGTAGTTGGCGAATTTTCTAAAATCGCATGTACAAAACTGTAAGGCTTACGAAACGTTTCTGCCGCTGACCTGCCTCTGATAATAAATGCAGGGGTTATGTCAAGTTTCTTATCTTTTGATATTATAATTTTGATATGGTTATGTTAATTAACTAATTGTAAGTGAATTGCTGCACATTTGGGCTTCCAATAAAAATCAAATTTGAATATGTTACATGGTCGCCTTTGTTAAATATTTCTATATCATTTTGATTTACGTTTATTATTAACTTTATAATATTTTTTATATCATTTTGATTTGCATTTATTATTAACTTTATAGAAATTTCATAATTCACATATAAAAAAACCTGTTAATGAAAATTGGGTCGTAATTAATATATAGTATATTGTCCATCTTTCTCTTTCCTTTTTTTTATGACCTTATCAGTTTTCAACATGACTAGCACTTGGATAAGGGTTGTGTAGCAAAACCTCTTACAGGGTGATCCAGTGGTGTACCCCGCTGGAGGGACAGCCAGTGGCAGTAAATAGAGATCGCAGGTAGGTTACCCCCTAAGGTAGCGTAATGTACTAACCGTTTAACTTAATCAGGTAAACTGCAGTTTACGGGTTCAGGCGACTTTTGACAAACGCACAGTCTATCATATACCCTGTGTACTGTATTTTGAAATGGAATATATTCGATAATAAATAAGTGTGATAGTGTTCGAAAAAACGCTCGGCCACGTCGATTGGTATTTTTAATTCTGCATTTTTTGCAATAGAAACTTTTTGTATGTGGTGTGTCATGTAACAGTGGCCAATACCAACTTTTTTATTTTAAATGCAACACCTTGTATATTATTTAATTTTTGGATTCTTCAGAAAATTCTAGACATATTTCATGTATATTTCCTATACCTATCTTTAACTGTTTCGAAAGTATTAAGTCTTTTCCGATTTATTGCACAAATTAACATTAAAGAAAGAAAATTATTTGATTACAGAAATTCGCTACAACACATTCAAAAACTAAAAATGAGGTGTGGCCACCACACGACTTTCTTATACGTATGAAAGTGTTACTTCCGGTCCGAATTTTGAAATTTCATTTATACAAAAAATATTCCAAATCCAACTCTAAATACTTTTGTACTCTTCATAAATATATATAGAATGCATAATTTACGACATATTTGCAAAAAATCGCTATTCGATAAGAGTAAAAGTGGTACTACCGGTCCGAATTTTGAAATTTTTTTATACAAAGGATATTGGAAATTAAGTTGTAAATACTTATGTATTCTTTATAAATTAGTCTAAACTTAGTAATTGACGAAATATTTGCAAATTTCCATTTTTTCACTGAAGTAAACTACTACTTCCGGTTTGCCGATTTTGCTCAAAATCTAATCAGTTCTCAAGAGGGAGATTATATTCGTAAATACGAAATTTGGAATTGATATCTGTAGCGGTTTGACCGCTATCGTGGTCACAGACAGACACGCAGACAGACAGACAGACACACAGACATTTTTTAAAAACCACTTTTTTGGTATCAGGGGACCTCAAAACATGGACATCTGCAAAAATCTCGAGATCGAAAATTTTCATCATCACAATACTTCCTTATACTACGTATAAGTATATGAAGGTATATTGAAGTGTGCACATGCATGGTGTCTGGCTCTTTGTTTAACAATTATTTTTCATAGTTTATAAATGCAATAAATACTGCTACTTTATATCATTGTGTAGTGCGGGAGTTTCTCTTTCTTTCTGTGCAACTATTTTTAACGAATATTTACTCAACGTTTTGTTATTTGCGTGGTAAGTTGTTTTATATACATGCAATCCTCCTTTTTTTGTGCTGAATTGTTTTGCTCTGCAGTTCTTCTTATAGCTGTAACCTTGTACACTACTTCTCACAGAATACTCTTACATTGGCATTAATTTTACTTAAATCATATTTATCCTTTGTTTCTGTCGGGGTACCTTACCGTTGCCTATTCTTACCTTGTTTGTCTCTTCTTAAAGTCGCCGCGACGGGCACCGTCGGCGTGAAAGGTGTGTCCTTGTCTTATCCTTTTATTACTGTGTATTCTTGTGTTTAGTCCTAATATCAGTACAGATTTGTTTGGTCTGTTTTTCATATCCGCACTTGTGATTTATTTTATGATGTCCTGCCTTAAATGCAATACTTTAATTAATGAAGAACGCGACAGGATTATCAAATGTGATGGCTGTAATAGACCTATTCATGCCTCTTGCTCTGAACTTTCAGTGGCTGAATTGAAATGTTTTGATCTACGTGCTAACACCAGGCGTAAAATTAAATTTATTTGCCATGACTGTGAGCAGGGCATTCTTCAGATACCCGCTTTAATTGCCATGATAACCGAACTAAAGCAGGAGGTTCAGGGTTTGAAGGATAATACTAGACTTACAACTTCGGAATCTACGAGCTCTCTTGCAGCCATGTTAGCTACGGAGGATGTGATAGGTGAGATGGTTGAGAGAAATAAAAGGGCATCTAATCTTATCATTTATGGTGCAACTGAGGGTGGTAGCAGTGGGCGGGAGCAATTGGAAAGTGATACTGCATTAGTTAATGATCTGTTAACTCAAGCTGGATTAGCGAATGAAAGCGTTGTCCCTCAGCGTCTTGGAAAATTTGATCCTACGAGGCAGACTTTGTCCAGACCCATCAAAATACGCTTGTCTTCCTCTGATGCGGTACATATGGTTTTTCGTCGGTTCAGAAATTTGAAAAATAACACCAATTTTCCTAATATTTCTGTGTCTTCCGATAGAACACCAAAACAAATGGCTCTGTATAAGGCCGTCAAGCAGAACTTAGATACTCGTCTTCTTCAAGGTGAATCTGATATTTCAATCAAATATCGTAGTGGTGTGCCTACTATTGTCAACTCGGGAAACTAAACTGCTCCAACAGATTATCAGTTCCATTGAATTCCATTAACATCTATTACCAAAACGTAAGAGGACTGAATTCAAAGACACACGCATTCTTTACAAATACATCCGATAATTTTTTTGATATTATACTCATATCTGAAACTTGGTTAACCGACTCAGTTTATAATAATGAACTTTTTACAAACCACTACAATATTATCTGGTCTGACCGGAAATTTTCTGTTGTTGATTGTTCCAAAGGTGGGGGAGTACTTATGGCACTTTCCCATGAGATTTCGTTTACTACTGTTGATACTTCAACTATTGCTAATCTTGTTCCACTTGTTGATATAATTATGTGTAGGTGCGCTATCAACTCTTTTTCGTTCTTGGTTGTTCTGCTCTATATACCTCCTTCAATAACGAGCGATGCCTATGAGATATTTTCTAGTGCACTTGAAGCCCAATTAATTGATCAACGCTTCCTAGTTATTGGCGATTTTAATTTGCCTCACTTGGCATCTGCCTCTAATATATGCAATGCCAAATTATCAACATTTGCGTATTTTACAAATATTCTGAACATAAAGCAATTTAACAGCGTAATGAATGCTGATAGCAGGTTATTGGATCTTGTACTGTCGAATCTTGACTGCTCTATTGCAGTTAGTCGTGATGATTGTCCACTAGTCCCTGAAGACCTTTACCATCCAGCTCTTAATATCAAGTTTGAGTATATTTCAAGTGACCGATTCCCAAGATTTTCGACCTGCAGTAAGCTTTGTTTTAATTATCGTAAGGCAAATTTTGCAACCTTGTATAATGACCTTCTTCATGTTGATTGGTCGTTTCTCCAACGGTTTCATGACGTAGATTTGGCCGTGAATTGCTTTTACAAAACTCTTTACAATATTTTGCAAAAATCTATTCCGCGCACAAGACCTAAAAACAACAAGTCACGTTATCCACTATGGTATAGCAATAATATTAAGATTCACCTTAAATATAAATATTATTACCATCGTAAATGGATTAAAACAAAGGACTCAGTATTTTACAATGAATTTAAACGACGTAGATCGTAAGTCACTAATTTCTGAAGCTTACAGAACCTATATCTCAGAAGTTGAAAATGATATTAAGGTTGATCCAAGTAAATTGTGGAAATTCTTGAATGATAGACGTAAGTCAACAAGAATCCCTGGAAAGATGTTTGCAGATAATTATGAACTTAATGATCCAACTGAGATTGTTAATGCTTTTGCTACTACGTTTGCTGATGCTTATATAGGTGGTGGGGAGTTTTCTGTTTCCGATGATTATAATCACTCATTGCCATTTTCTTTTTCTACTATATCAGAAGATGATCTCATTGCTATTTTATCAACTTTCTCTTCAAAATTTACTTCTGGTGATGACGCGCTACCCAGCTTCCTCATACGTGATTGTCGCTATGTTTTTGCATCTCCCTTAACTACAATCATCAATTTATCTATTAAAACAGGTGCCTTTCCGAGATGCTGGAAGCGCTCCAGAGTCTGTCCAGTGCATAAGAAAGGCGATACCTCTTCTCTATCTAACTATAGACCGATTTCCATTTTATCTAATTTTGCAAAATTGTATGAGCGTGTGCTGTACAAACAAATATACAGTCATGTAATTTCCTTCATATCTCCTGATCAACATGGATTTATTGCTCAACGTTCCACTGTTACAAATTTGTGTACTCTTTCACAATACGTTAGTGAGGCTTTGGATAAGCGTGGCCAGGTTGATGTAATATACACAGATTTCTCTCGTGCATTCGATACTGTTAATCACAGCATTCTTTTACAAAAACTTGCATCACTTGGCTTTTCTCCGTCAGCATTGAAATTGCTTCAATCCTATCTGCAAGATAGAATCTTCTATGTGTCATATAATGGATACTGCTCCAATGAATATATCGCTTCTACAGGGGTCCCACAGGGTTCTAATCTTGGCCCGTTGTTATTTATAATTTTTATAAATGATTTACTTCTCAGTTTGAATTGTCCAGTTCTTGCATATGCTGACGATATAAAGATCTTTCTGGAAATCTCTTCACCCGATGATCCCATACATTTACAAAACAATCTTAATAAAATAATTGTGTGGTGCGATGACAACAAGTTAACTTTGAATGCCTCTAAATGTGCGTCGGTATCCTACACCAGAAAAAACTTTCCGTTGGAAACAATATACTCAATAAAGGATTATGTACTCGAAAAAAAGTCAAAAATCAAAGACCTAGGTGTTGTTTTTGACTCCACATTAGCATTTGTTGATCATATTGAGTTAGTATGTGGTACTGCAAGCAGGGCTCTGGGATTTATTATGCGTGCATCCAGATACTTTCGGGATATTCAGCTGTTGAAAATATTATACTCTGCATATGTTCTGAGTAAAATGGAATATGCTTGCATTGTTTGGTACCCCATTTATGCGCGGCACTGCATGGCTCTTGATCGCATCCACCGACGATTCCTGAAATATTTATCCTTCAAACTGGATGGAGTTTATCCTGCGGTTGGTGCATGTCAGGATGAATTGCTACGGCGTCATGGACTGCAATCACTATCTGAGAGAAGGGAAGCTCACTGCCTGCAGTTTATTGGCAAACTGGTTCGTGGTGTGGTCGATTGTGCTGCTCTGCTATCTGCTGTGGCATTTCGAGTACCAAGGCTATCGTCGAGACATGGGTCCACATTCAGCACAGCGACTTCAAGGATTAATGTCTTGCAACGTTCTCCAGTGTCAATAATGTGCCGTTTAGCTGATCGCCGGCTTGATGATGTTTTTGTTTAGCTTTTGTGCATCTTATGTTTATGTTTATTTTATTTTATATACCTTCTTCTTTCTTTTTATATTATCTATATTTGTTCAGTAATTGGAATTTATTCTGTTGGACAATAAAGATCTATTATTATTATTATTATTATTATTATTATAAGAAAGTAATAAGTAATCTGTTTATTTCTTGATAATATAAAAAAACAAAAAGAAACATTCCTTTCTACAGATATGAAATAAACAAAAACTGTACATAAATACTTTTGTTTAAAACGCCTGGCCTCAGCAAATTGTTGTCTGCTTGCATGACAGTTTAGTTGACAGTGTTATAGTCGTTTGAATTTCTTTAACTGCATATCAGAAAAATGGTTCATTTAACAGAAATGCACAAAATAACAATTCTACAGATGATTGATTATGGACATAACACACAGACACAAATGGAAGTTGCTTGCTTATTTCATGAAAAATTTCCAAATTTGCCGACTATATCCCAAGAGACACTTAGTAAAATAGAAGAGCAGTTTCGCGAGCTTGGACATGTAAGGCCGATAAAAAAAGCAGCTGCCAATGAAATAAGAGATGATAACAAATTGGATATTATACTTGAGTTTAAGGAAAACCCACATACTTCTGGTGGACAAGCAGCCACAAAGTTCGATGTTAGCCGTTCATCGATTATTCGAACATTGAAAGAAAATAAAATGCATCTCTATAAAATGAAACTAAACTTGGAGTCTGTGGCTTGAAACTACACAAAAACACTAAAACACCTTACCACACTAAAGCACAAAAATGGCTAAATACGTATTTCAACAACTAAGTTGTCATCATCAGTAGCACTGATTAAAAATCGCGCTGTCTACACACCGTAGCGTACAGAGCAACACTGATTTCCAATTTACGGGGATGGTTTGTTCTTTTACCTAGGCTATTAACTACTTCATTAAAAATACCTGATCGTTGTACCGTTAAATACGTCATACTTACTATTCTAATCCTATCCTTTAATTCTAATATTCTAAGAAAACCAACAATATAATTTCCTATTTACGGGGATGGTTTATATATTTTTACCTAAACTATTAACTACGTCATTAACAGTACCTGATCGCTGTATCGTTAAATTAGTCATGCTTAATACTATAATTCTATCATTTAATTCTAATGTACTATGAAAAACTAACGGTATCTAAAAGGTATTGTTTACACCACAAACTTATATAAACAAGATTGGGGAATTGGCCCGTTATCTGAATTCATTAATTTATATTTATTTTTCTGAATGTATATACTCTCGTAACTATCTAGTTCTCTATAATTGCGCACTTGTTTTATAAGTTTGAGGCCGCTTGCTGGAATATCATGACCTGTGTCCGAAATATGTCGAGCTACACTAGACTTCTCTATCCTATTAAACCGAAAATGAGCAATGTGCTCTTTATAGCGAGTTGCAATCGAACGTCTAGTTTGGCCGGTATATTTTTTCTCGCATTTATTACAATTAATTTCATAAATTCCAGATTTTTGTTCTACCTCAATTTTATCTTTAGTACTACTCAAAAGATTTTTCAACGAATTACATGATTTAAACGCGACTTGCAAACCAACATTTTTAAAAATATTATTTAAGTTTCTCGAAATATTATGAAAAGGTAGGACAACAAATTTCTTATCTATATTACTTTGAGGTAGCAAAGTTGTGGAATTTAGAATTACATTCTTACGTTTCATTTTTCTTAAGATATTGTCAACTACGTCTGACTGGAAACCATTGTATTCAGCGATACCTCTTATGAGGCGTAATTCTTTCTCGTATCTATCTCTTGTAAGTGGGAAGTTTAACAAGCGATGGATTAGAAAATTGAATGAAGACAATTTTTGTTGCAAACAATGATTAGAATCTGCTGTAATGAATCTGTTTACATTGGTTTCCTTTCTATAAATATCTATTTCTATATTGCAACCTGCTTTAATTACTAATGTATCTAGAAAAGCTAATTGTCCATTGTTTTCCTTCTCAAGAGTGAATTTAATCGTGGGGAATTTTGAGTTTAATTCATTAAGAAACATTTCAGTATCATACATTTTAGTGTCAAAAATCGCGAAAATATCGTCAATGTACCTTAACCATACTTTAGGGAGATATTTGACGTTCTTTTTGAAATCCATTTCAAAATTACTCATGAATAAATAGGCAATAAATGGAGACAAGCAATTTCCCATGACAGTCCCATGTCGTTGTTCATAGAATTTACCTTCTATTTGAAAACAGTTATAAGACATACAAAGAGATGTTAACTGCATGTATTCATCTATTATCGCCTTTTCGATATTATTGTTCTGAAGTAAACGTTCCAAATATTTCAGGGTTTCTGGAATCGGTACTGAAGGAAACAATGAACTGACATCAAACGAAATCAAAATCTCACCTTCTTGCAACTTATAATGTTTGATTTTTTGAATGAACTCCAGCGAGTTTCTTACTGCAAAGCTATCTTGTTGCAATTGTAAATTTGTGAATTCATTTACTAGCCATTTAGACAGTAAATAAGTCGGTGAGTTTATACCTGACACAATAGGTCTCATCGACTTACCGGGCTTATGTATTTTAGGTAAACAATACATTCTAGGCATGACCGGATTGGATACATTTAACCGAAACTTGAGTGACGAAGTTATCAATTTTGGACAATTATTCAACGCGTTCTTAGTTTCTCTGACTAATTTTGGTAGTGGATTTTTGTTTAAACACACGTACGGACCCATACTAATAAGTTCTTGAACTCGGCAAAAATAGTCCGATTTATCCAAAATTACTAACGTGTTACCCTTGTCGGCCTTAGTATAAAAGCAATCTCTCGATCTGAGATTTTTAATAATGTTTAATTCCCTATTATTTCTGTTTTGTTTATGCAGTTGTAAGTTCCTTTCAATTTGAACCTTGCAGGCCTCCCTAATAAATAGTTTCGATGATTCATCAAGACTTTTTATGGGAGTTTCAATGCCAGCAATCACTTCTTCAAAAGGGATCTTACCACTAGGTATACAATATTTCAAACCTTTATTTAATAAATTTAACTCAAGGTTCAAATTGAAAGGAACTTACAACTGCATAAACAAAACAGAAATAATAGGGAATTAAACATTATTAAAAATCTCAGATCGAGAGATTGCTTTTATACTAAGGCCGACAAGGGTAACACGTTAGTAATTTTGGATAAATCGGACTATTTTTGCCGAGTTCAAGAACTTATTAGTACGGGTCCGTACGTGTGTTTAAACAAAAATCCACTACCAAAATTAGTCAGAGAAACTAAGAACGCGTTGAATAATTGTCCAAAATTGATAACTTCGTCACTCAAGTTTCGGTTAAATGTATCCAATCCGGTCATGCCCAGAATGTATTGTTTACCTAAAATACATAAGCCCGGTAAGTCGATGAGACCTATTGTGTCAGGTATAAACTCACCGACTTATTTACTGTCTAAATGGCTAGTAAATGAATTCACAAATTTACAATAGTAGGGTATATAGGCGGATTCTGGCTCCTCCTCCCACCACTTTTTACTCCCCCCACCACTCAATCCCCCACCACTGCCCCACCACTGCCCCACTACTCCCCCACCACTCCCCACCACTGCCCCACCACTCCCCACCACTGCCCCACCACTCCCCCACCACTGCCCCACCACTCCCCCACCACTGCCCCACCACTAATTTTAGTTCCGAACGCGGCCACCGTGGATTTGCAGATGGCGCTGTGGTCGGCGCGCAAAATTAATGTACAGGGTGTCTCAAAATTTAAGAAAATAAATACATATACAGTATGATGCTTTGTGACGTATCAACCATACAGGGCGTTTCAAAAGTAAAGGATTTAGAAAAGTAAGATGGCGACCAAAATGTAATGGCCTTGATAAGGCACTTATTGGTCAAAACAAGACGTAATTTGCTCAGTGTGCGCTGTTCGAATGCTTGGTTTATCAAACCGGTGCCCAGATGGCGCCGCTAACCAGACCAGGTGTAAAACTTGGCTGACCAGGTGTCAAACTCGCCAGTATAGGTAGCGCAAACCTGCGCAGGCCTGCCTTAGCTGCAGCAGGTGCTCAATTAATTTATGCGTCTATTATAAATACAATTTACTTTACAAATATGAACATACACTGTGTTCCAAAATAAACAGGCTTGTAAGGAAATAAAAGATTAAATATTGTAGACAAAATTTATTTTTATATACAAACAGATACAGTTAAACTTATTATCTAGTATCACAATAATGGAGTATACAGAGTAATCAATCAAATATCGCCTAGTTTCATTACTTCAAAATCATAATAAAGAGTGGTAAAAGAAGTATGTAGCACTTCTAACATTAGAAAAGCGTTTAATGAATTTGAATGATCTTCTATTAATTTAACAATATTGCCATATAGATCACCATTTAAATTTATACAAGATTTCAGCAATGTATTATAAAAAGTAGGAAACTCGCCAACATCGAAAAACGATAATTTACATTTAATTAGTGGTTGCAGGTTATACAAATTGATATATGTATCAATTGATAATACCATCTGTTGATTCCGACTACTTATTCGTATAACACTAATCGTTTTGTATGTAGACATTTCAATTTGATGATTGGGGCTGCAACCCTCAGTCTTACAAAATTCCTCCCATTCTTCCAATGTGAAGAATATACAGTTTGTTGGGGAACGAATTTGAATGATAGGTGTGAATCCAGCTGCTGGACTAAGGCCGATGTTGAGCCATTTGGAACCGCTATTGTTGAGGAAGTATGATGATTGTCCAATTAGTTGTTTTTCCTTAACGATGTTGTCGTCAATCATTTTAAGCGAATCATCAATAAATTCATTGTAAGTTTCTGGAAAGAATTAAAAAATATAGATATAAGTTTATATATACATAATTTACACTCCTACTAGTTTCCATTCTTTAAAAAGTTAGATGAAAAGAAAATATGTGTGAACTCAAATGCAGACAAAGTAATACTGATTTAGTGAAAGAAATATTAGTGGGGATACTTACTCAATTTGAAGCGGCAGAGCAGTTCCATCCGAGGCATGCGCAGGGGACCAGCTAAGGAGGTGGTAAATCGATCTTATAGTGTCCCCAGGCCAGAGTGTGGATACCATCCCCATTAATAAAGCGTTTATCATCATGAGGTGATAAGGCTAGTTTATTTTGTTCTACCGAATAGACCTCATGTAATTTAGCTCTAAATAAATTCTGTTTTCTTAACAATAAATTTTGATCGAATAAACAGCCGCGATAATCCGCCAAACTGATTTCATCTCGCACAACGTTTTTCTTGACACCCTTTACTTTTTTAATTTCTCTACCCTCAACCGCTAGGGCATACATTTTCGCACGCAGTCCAACAAACTCACTCATTATATTCCCCGCGTTTTCATCTTTAAATAAACCTAATATGGCCTTGTTTTGAGGTGCTATATTGTAGACATTATTGCTCGAAAAGTTTGAAGTGTCAAATCTATGAATATTTTTTTTAATGTCGCTGTATATATCATCAACCTCTACTTTTAAAATAAAACTGTCCGTATCCATATAACACAAACATACCTTTTCTGCATACTCGCGTTTCAAAAAATTATAGAAATAGTCATACATTAACTCCTTCGATAGCTCTAAGACGGAGAAGCCAATATAAATAGGTTTATTATATACAACTTTTAGCTTCTCCATCTGGATAGCTACAAAGTTTTTCGAAAAGATGCTGACACTCTTAAAATTTGGTTTCGCGATTAAACTACCAGCCCCGCGACTTTTACCATGGTCCTCCCAATGCGTGACCAATTTGACATCTACTCGCTTATCAACATTCTCCATGGTTTTACCATATACAGAGTTGTTCATAAGCTTGTAGAAGTCTTTTTCGAAATCATTCTTAGCTTGCTGACGTAGGCTGGTGTTTAGGTCGATATAATTTTGAAGCCAGTTTGACTGGCTGAATTTCAAAACGCGATGAATTTTGGTGATTTTAAGGCCGAAATGTAATGCTTGTTTTAAAGTTCTATAGTGTATGACATATTTCTCCTTATTTTGTAAATTAGCGATCAGCTTTTTATTTTGAAATTTAGATGTGGGAGGTACCATGTTTTCGGGTAGAAAAGGTAGGTCGTTATGCTCATCATGCAAGGTTACAGGATACTCGACATCTACTTCCAAAAAATAACCAATCTGTGAATCATCAGCGACCCCCGAGATATTTAAATTGTCAATTTCATCTTGACTAACCCAACTAAACCCGCCGAATGGTAGATACTGCGACATTGCCCACCCATACAAATTGTTGGCGTCCCAATAAGCTAAATATGAACTAGGAGCACTCGCATCATAATTGGTCATATATTTATTATTTGCTGTAGCGTGCCGCAAAGATACCTGACACAACCCACCCCTGATACTCCGCTTAACAAAATGATGCATGTCGATGTCAGTGAGTAGCTCCAATTCAATTTTGGTATGCTTCAACATAGCATCCCAAGACAGGCCAGGGCTGGTGTAATATTGAGCTGGATCCAAACTATATGTATCACGACAAATTTTTCTAAAGTTTTCAAAAATATCAGCCAAAAGTAAAACATCGGTTTTTAAATATAAATTTGAATATTCTAATAAATTTTGACATTTAAACGTAGTCCAAACAGTTTGTGCATGTTGATATTCCGCAACCGAAATATCATCATTAGTTAATGAATTGAAAAAATCGCGCTTTGCCGGTAAGGCCGGTTCTTGCAATCGCCCAAAGGCATCTATATATTGGTAAGGGAAAATACCCTTCTTTCTAATTAATTCGAATTCTGAATCTACTGGGAACGCGCGTCTAACATTTAAGAAATCTTGCGAATCTAAATTTTTCGCGAGCTTATCGATAGAAGAGGCCATGAACCGAAAACTATCTAAAAACCGTAGATTTATATAAACATTTTGTTTCTCGCCCGATTTATCCGTATAATCACCGACCAAAACTTTCGCGCTAAAACTAATATACCGTTCTTTATTAATCGGAATTACATCAATATTTAAATTTTGTTGTGCCAAATCTCTTAAAAATATATGACTATCGTACCCGCTCAAATTATGAAAAAAGATAGGGATAAATTTCGGAACTTTGAAGTTGAGGTTACAATTAGAATGAGCGGCCCCTCGAAACGCTCCCGTAATGTGGCAGTGGTCTCTCACTTTATCCCCGTTGAGAGATAACTCGCAAATGTGGCAAATCACGGCCTCATTATATAATTTTTGTTCGCTATTATTTAAATAATTCATCGGCACGATAGTCTTTAAATAGTTTTCATAGATTAGCTTAACGTCTTCTATCAATTTTTCGACAAACACCGTTGAGCAATCTAAACCGGCATACGTGACAAATTTATTTAAATTTGCATCAAACGAACACACAATTTGATATGCAAAACTATAAGGAATATGTTTGAATGTTTTATTTGTGTACGAATTAGATGGATCACCGCTGCATGTGTGAATTGGTTGGAGAATACTTTCAAAATCGGCGTAAACAACAAAAGGAACGGACATTTTCTTATCATAACCATCAAATCTTAAAATATTTTGTGGTTTCATATCTCCAAATTTAGTTTTACGCGCATCAGTTGAGGGTAGTACTGTATACACGTGATTACAGTCATTCTGTTGATGGGTGTTTAATTTTTCAACAGTACTGAACCTCACTAAACACCCATCACAGATGTGAACATCACTCTTATGTTTATTTATTTGAGATGAAACTAGCCTGGAGAAATTTTTAATTAATACATAATGCGATTTGACCCCGTCTTCCAAAAGTAATAAATTGACATGAACAGCTTTCCTGTTCCGCGTAAAATAAATCGGCCCCACCACCTCATGATTTTTTGTGTCATCATTTATAGCCAAAGCGTAAACGTTAATACTTAAATTATTTAATTGTTCAATTTTAGAAATGTCTTTAATTTTAGTTGGGAATTTAATACCTTCTAAATTTAGTACACTGGAGTAATGAGGATAACTACCCACTCTCTCCACATTTTTGTTGACAGGATGTAGTGCTGCTACTAGCGACCAACCCAAGCATGCGTCATCGGAGTTCTGAATGTTGACACACGCTTTTTTGTTTCGGATCGAGGGGGGTAGTTCCAAGTAAGATGATCCCCCAAGAGGTTGGTAGGTGTTGATGTTAACCTCTAAATGTGAGATCATCTTAAATGCCCAATTACTCCCTCTCTCCGAAAACTCTTCCGATTTCGACTTTATAATAGTGGCCGCCTGGTCAAAAACGTCCTCCAAGTCAGAAGACTCGGTGACAATGATGTATCGAGTATTAAATGATTTTAAGTCGATTATTTCCTCATCTGCTATCGCTTTAACATAATGAGCAAATAGCTCCAACTGCACCTTAATGCCCGATACAGCCCTAGCCAGAACATCTTTAATCAGGCGGCACACTTTAATTTTCAAATCTGCCAAAAAGGTTAATATATCATAATTTTTATTACCTAAAATTTTATAACTCGCGACACGGTTTTTGAAGGATGAATTAATTTTGAACACTCCATCCGGCAGCATAAATGTGTTATTATTTAAATGCTGCTGTGAGCGGAGATGCCCCCTATATAAATAATTATTAGAAAAACTCAACCCACAACAGCTTACCTGAGACACCTCTCGACTAGTAGATGGAGCAGCATCCGCAAGTCTATTAGAACTAGTGGATGGTACTACATCTACTTTAACCCTCTTCTTAGATGGTCCACCAACATGCTCACACGACTCCACACCCTCATCGCAAGTAGCACAACGAGAATTGCGGTGGAGGGTGTTTACATGCCGCTTCAAGTTATCACGCCGGGTGAATGTTTTTTCACACATGCTGCAATTCATTTCTGCAAAGAAACAAGTAAAATGAAATAATTAATAATTCAAAACATTTTATAAAAATGTACGATTAACTTGAACCATCACTGTATCTACTTAAAATATATTTAAAAAACACTAGCAAATAAATTTGAAACAAACTATCATATTGAATATTTATTGGAATTTTAATGGTGATAATTAGAAAACAGTTTTTAAAAATATCTCAAGAGGGAGATTACACTCGTAAATATATAAAAAATTTTGCTATAGCGGTTTGATTGCTAATAGTAGAAAAATATGTGAGATTTTTATATTAAACACCACTGTATACTGTTTATAATGAAATATTATAAAAACAAATTTAAAACCGAGTAATTATGTGATTAATATTTACAAAACACATTAAAGAAAAATTTAAAAAATTAATTATTACTTACTGTTCTAATAATAAGAGCTTTAATTAAAAACAATAGCGATGCACACTCAACGAGATTACAGTGAATACTGAAATTTAGAACAAGAAATATTCTATTTTATTCAAGCATTAGTAAAACAATTGTATACCGTTTCTAAAAGAATATTAAAAGACACTAGTAAATATGTACTTACTTGTAGAATAATGTAAAGATCAGTGTTGTATGATATTTACAACACTGTCAGCTGTATTTTATACAACATTAGTAAATGTAGCGTCTGCGCTTTAGAAGATAATAAAAACTGATATTTTTGAATAGCAAATATGTTTTACCATCTAAAATGGATGACTAAACAAATATTTTATAGATAAACAACTTCGTAATATCAATACGCATAAACTAGTAATAATATTTCATATATCAACAGATGCAATTACATAATTTAATTTCCAATATGTTTGTGTTACAATGTTACATTGATACATTGTATTGAAGAAAATAATGATGATAAATTTTCAATATCTAAGCAAAAAATTATTTATTTTGGAAGATAAAGAAAAACATCCGCTTATAAAATTAGAATTACCAATAAGATGTATTATGGTAAACAAATTTAATTACACTTTGTATCAATGATAAGAAATTTTTATAATTTCACATGTATATATATGGAAAAAGTATAGCTAACCATCAATTGCAACTGTTCTTTCCAACAACTGCAATAACAACATCACATTTTTAACTAAAATGGCTAATATTCCTTCCACAATTTTAATTAAATCTTTAGATCAGGGTCTACTGTCACCAAAAATGTTGCACGTGGTTGTGAAAGAATTATTTAGGTAAGATAATTTACATAATTCATTAATTTATATTTTATTGTTTTTGTTAATTTTATTTAGATTTGGGGTTTCCAAAATTGAATTCAGAGGCTCGCAAGTAGTCGTAAACCTAACGTATTCCCCTAAGAAAGAAACTCTGCTAAAGAAGTTCGGCAACCTGCCGATTAAATATATACGTATGAACAACACCAAAGAAGATGAAATTGCTGTATTTGAAACAGCAATGAGGAGGTTTCAATTTAATCTGGCTGAAGATGAGGATGAAGAGAAGCGGTGCTCTTCATCTTCATCTGCATTTGTGATGCCCCAACAACAGCAGCCAAAAAGAGCTATAGAGGAAGAAGAGGAAGAGTCCAAAATAAAAAACAACAAAATTAAAATATTGGAAAATAGAATGTTAAAGCCTGCGGCATCTTCATCATCAGTAGATTTCGACTTTACTTATGATGAAGATGCTGCAGACTTTTGCAGCCAAAAATTTGATTACAAGAAAAATGATAAAAATAAAAAAATTGGGGTGGGGGAAGTTGTATATAATTAAGTGTGAAAGAAAAATCAGTTATTACTAATAAGTGTTTATTATGAATCCATCATATCTTACTGTTATTTTTTAGAACTGAGTTCAATGATTTCTTTTAATAATGTTAAGTTTAATGTATTGTTCTCTATCTCATTGTGGTTTCAATGATATTTAAAAATAAACTAAGAATGAAAACTTTTGTGGTTTTATTCCCTTTATTAAGATAATAGAATAAAATAGCTAAACAGCTTTTGAACAGCTTCTGAAGTGCTTTGAACGGCTTTTGAAGTGCTTTGAAGAGCTTTTGAACAGCTTTTGAAGAGCTTTGAACGGCTTTCGAAGTGCTACAAACAGCTTCTGAAGTGCTTTGAACGGCTTTTGAACAGCTTCTAACGGCTTTTGAACAGCTTCTGAAGTGCTTTGAACGGCTTTTGAACAGCTTCTGAAGTGCTTTGAACGGCTTTTGAACAGCTTCTGAAGAGCTTTGAACGGCTTTTGAACAGCTTTTGAACAGCTTCTGAAGTGCTTTGAACGGCTGTTGAAGTGCTACAAACAGCTTTTGAACAGCTTCTGAAGTGCTTTGAACGGCTTTTGAAGTGCTACAAAACAGCTTTTGAACAGCTTCTGAAGTGCTTTGAACGGCTTTTGAAGTGCTACAAAACAGCTTTTGAACAGCTTCTGAAGTGTTTTAAACGGCTTTTGAAGTGCCACAAACAGCTTCTGAAGTGCTTTGAGCGGCTCTTGAAGTGCTACAAACAGCTTTGAACTGCCTCCCAAGCGCTTCGAAACAGGTAATATACAGATTACAATGGGCTGTAAGCGGTTAATACTGGTTTTGAAGAGCTCTGTATAATTTTCAATAGTGATAATTGATGCTGTCTATACTACTTACACTTGATAACTATGAGAAAATATGAAGTAGAATCGATGAAATAAATTCGCAGAATAAATGGCATATATCACAACAACCAATAAATTACGGTAAATTATATAGAAAATTATAAATGAGTTGAGATTTTTACTTGAAGTTGGGCAGAATAAACGGCATATATCACAACAACCAATATTTGTTTAAATCTACTAGATTATATAGCGATATATATTTCAAACAAGAGTAGAACCATTGTATTTACAAATACTATTTAGTTTTGACACCCGATGGTAAATTTTGCTAGAATAAATCTTGATAAAAAATGAGGTGTGGCCACCACATGACTTTCTTATACGTATGAGCGTTTCAAATTATAGAATTTTAAGAATTTTTTTATACAAAAATTATTCAAAATCCTATTCTAAGTACTTCTATTCGCTTAATAAATCTCTATAGAATGCATACTCTGCAAGATATTATCAAAAAAGTGCTACTCGCTAAGAGTAAAAGTGCTACTTCCGGTCCGAATTTTGAAATTTCAAATATACAAAAAATATTGCCAATCCAGTTCTAAATACTTTTGTACTCTTGATAAATATATAGAATGCATAACTTACGACAATTTGCAAAAAATCGCTATTCGATAAGAGTAAAAGTGGTACTTCCGGTCTGAATTTTGAAATCTTTTTTAAACAAAAGATATTGAAAATTATGTTTTAAATACTTTTATACCCGTAACGTACTTGTCTAAAAAGCTTGGCTTGTGAAATATTCGCAAAAACTGATTTTCGATAAGAGTAAAAGACCTACTTCCGGTAGGAATTTCGAAAAACTTTTTAAATAAAATTATTCTCAATTTCAATTTAAGTATATATGAATTCTTTATAAATTTGTTTAAACTTAGTAGTTGACGAAATATTGTCAAAATTCGATTTTTTCGCTGAAGTAAACTGCTACTTCCGGTCTACCGATTTTACTGAAAAACTAATCAGATCTCAAGAGGGAGATTGTACACGTAAATACAAAATTTGGAATTGATATATACAGCGGTTTGACCGCTATCGTGGTCACACACACAGAGAGAGAGACGCAGACACACACACATTTTTTAAAAACCACTTTTTGGTATCAGGGGACTTCGAAACGTGGACATCTGCAAGAATCTCGAGGTCTAAAATTTTCATCATCACAATACTTCCTTATACTACTTATAAGAAAGTATAAGAGTAGTAATTTACCGCGGTAATTTACCCCAAAAATATAAATTACGGTAATTTTTACATCACTGAGTAGAACCATTGGATTTAGAAATACTATTTAGTATTGACATATGAAAACAAGTTCTTTAGGAGAGAATTTAATTATATAGAAAATTATAAATGAGTTGAGATTTTTACCTGAAGTTGGAAAATATAATAACTCTAAACATAGAACAATTGATATGAAACCAGTTGAAGTGGATAAAAACAATGAAAAAATATTATTATAAAGAGTTTACAGTAATACCAAAATTATCCACTAAAAATAACAAGTTTAAAAATTGGTACCATAATTCTAGAAGAAAACAAAATATATGGTTCAAACACATCGAAAACAATTCTTGTAAAATTGAAAAAGGTAAAGCATTTTGCCTTTTATCCCATATGTATATAAAAATAAACACAGTTTAGTTGTTACTAATAATTATTATACTAACCTTGTTTTTTCAACCAACAATCCTAGAAGAAAAACAGATATATGGTCCACTTCAAACTCTTCGTTTTATGTGAATTCCTTTATTTGAACAATTCTTATACCAATATTTAAATAAAAATCAAATTTTAGTGCTAATAACAAAACACTATTGTTGCCCATATGTATATAAAAAATAAACACAGTTTTGTTGTTACTAATAATTATTTATACTAACCTTGTTTTTTCAACCAACAATCCTAGAAGAAAAACAGATATATGGTCCACCTCAAACTTTTCGTTTTATATGAATTCCTTTATTTGAACAATTCTTATACCAATATTTAAATAAAAAATCAAATTTTAGTGTTAATAAGAAAACACTATTGTTGCTATTTAAATAGGAACAATATAATATCACAGTCGTTTTAGAATTACTGTTACTAATGCAAATTAAACTGTATAATAGTATATATAATAATTGTTTATCAAAAAACCTTGTTTAATATTAAATTATAATTAGATGAACACGGATTTCTTCTCCTTTTCCACTAATTACTTAACTTTAATAGTTATAATCGTTGTTTACTGTAATACAATGTAAAATTATAACATGCAATTGATAAGAATTGTGTCATATACGGAACTATTGATGTATGTTTACTTATATTTGCAAGTTCCTAATCTTATATCTTAAAATAACTTGTTTGTATTCAATTGCGATTACAGCAACCAGGAAATAGATACCCATAATTTGAATACACATTTGTTCAAAAGTATACGACTTAATTTATAAAATAAATTTCAACCATTTATAATTTCCTCTATAATTAAATTCTTTCCACATTATATTTTCTAGATATATAGATATTAAATTAGTTAATAAATGGTCAGGTAGATATGGTGCTAGATAATTTTAAATTATGTCAGGAGCGAGTATATAGTAATAACTATCCGAAAATGTCGAATTTGTAAAAAGAAATAAATTCAACGACTTCACTACCACTGAAAAAATAGGGGGGAAAATTATGTGAATAATAAATTTGGTATGTTAGAAAATAATATATATCAACAATTAATTGTAAATAGATTAGTTGTTTCTAGACTATTATTGAATAAAGATGTATTTCCTAATTTCTACTCTATTAATGCTATTGTCATTAAATAATATTCAATCATCTAGTGTTTTTATTACAAAAAAATATAATATATCAACTGAAAGAAATTTCCTTTTAGTCGAAAGACATAGAGATTCACTTATTTTAAACGAATATCAATCATTTTATACGGATGATTACATACCATTGGGTTTGTTATTTATTAATTTAAAAGGTAATAATTAAATATTCCAACTTTTTCGTTTTATTTTAGGAACACATATTATTGATGGTGATGACAGCAATTTAACAATAGGATATATTATTGGATCACATGGAGGTTACTATCCAGTTACAAACTTTCAAAGCAAAATGTACTGTGGATGGTTCAATATTACGGAACTTGCTAATCCTAATGATGCTATTTATTTTGGGTATTACTGGTGGGAAAATATTAATGATTTTTTAGTTGATATTAGTCCTTCACTTAGTGAACATTTATTGAGAAATAATTTTTGTATTACATATAATAGTAATTAATATGAAATAAAAAACCATTGAAATAGTTGGTTCTATTATTAGACATCTTAACACCTGTAATTAATTTTTGTTTTTTCGTTTAAATCTAACTACTAGATTATATACTGATATACATATTTCAAACAAGAGTGGAAGTTCCAGTGATGTAAAAATTATCGTAATTTATATTTTTGGTAAATTACTGCGGTAAATTACTGTTCTTTTATGCTTTGTGCTCTATAGTTATTTGAACTAAAATAATTTTAGTATAGCATTGTGTGTAGTGTTGTGCAGCTGCTTACTGCGGTAAGTAGACTATTTAAAACTCATATTTTTAAAAAGGTAATTAAAAGTAGACACTTATTTTGGCCTTTGAAACTTCGTAAAATTTCACCCAACGCGTGCCTCTCTTGCCATGACCTAAGAAGGTCATGTGTGTAAAAACAAGATAAGCTGCATTCCAACCTTGATGAGATAATAGTCTCCGCTGTTATTTTTGGCCGAAACAAGATGTAATTCGGTGAGTGGGCACTTTTCCAGTGCTTTGTGAGTTACATTTACCAATCACATGCAGTTGTCATGACTGCGATTGTCAATTGCAATCACAGCAACAGGGAAATAATTTTTTATTCCCAATATATGTTATCACACGAGATCTATTTTCCTTTAAATAAGCAGTCATACGTTGCAGACATGCTGTATATCCGTACCGTTCAACCAATGTGGATGTAAATTATTGTTCTGTTTTTGGGAAAGTTAATACAGTATCCCTTAAGTATATAATATAGATTTAGAGTGTTACGGAGAGTTATCTAAGAACAGTCCATTTCCATAAAAATTCATCATGTCACGACTTAGAAAAGATAGTGGTTGTGCATCTTCAACTCGATCTGTACCTACCCGCATCAGGCTTGATAGTGGTTGCGCATCGTTATCAACAGCATCAACACTTTCTCTACCGATTGTTATTGATGAAAGTCGAAACGATATGGTTCAATATCAACAAAATGAAGAGGTGATTAATTTCATTCAAGATGAGAAGAAGGCTGAATATATTCGAGAATGGTTGAGTGAACAACGGCGTTTCTTTCCAACATTCCGAACATTTAAATTTACAGAGGAGAGTTAGTATAAATAATAATCAAATTTGAGCAACAACAACATTGATTTACGGTGTTATGAAAAACTGTGGAAAAGCCCACATTATCAACATCTAAAATTGGGGAAGTTTGGTGCACTTCACTAAGTGAAAAAGTTTCTAGACTTATACATTACCCCTATGTTTTAGACATAGTTCGAATAGTAAATGTTACAAAATTAATTGTTTAGTCAAATTCATTAAACGCTTTTCTAATGTTAGAAGTGCTACATACTTATTTTACTACTCTTCATTATGATTATGAAGTAATGAAACTAGGCGATATTGCTAATTGGTATAACAATACTGTTGATTAATTACTCTGTATACTCCATAATTGTGATACTAGATAATAAGTTTAATTGTATTTGTTTGTATATAAAAACAAAATTAAATGTTTAGATTGTATAAAAAGCGAAACTTAATTTAAAAAATAAAAAATTATTCTTAATATTTGTTTTTTCCGTACACCTAAATTTAAATAAAATTCAAATTTTTAGTGTTTACGTTTTTAATAATTAAATACATCGATCATGTAAAGTAAATTGTATTTATAATAGACGCATAAATTAATTGAGCACCTGCTGCAGCTAAGGCAGGCCTGCGCAGGTTTGCGCTACCTATACTGGCGAGTTTGACACCTGGTCAGCCAAGTTTTACACCTGGTCTGGTTAGCGGCGCCATCTGGGCACCGGTTTGATAAACCAAGCATTCGAACAGCGCACACTGAGCAAATTACGTCTTGTTTTGACCAATAAGTGCCTTATCAAGGCCATTACATTTTGGTCGCCATCTTACTTTTCTAAATCCTTTACTTTTGAAACGCCCTGTATGGTTGATACGTCACAAAGCATCATACTGTATATGTATTTATTTTCTTAAATTTTGAGACACCCTGTACATTAATTTTGAGCGCCGACCACAGCGCCATCTGCAAATCCACGGTGGCCGCGTTCGGAACTAAAATTAGTGGTGGGGCAGTGGTGGGGGAGTGGTGGGGCAGTGGTGGGGGAGTGGTGGGGCAGTGGTGGGGAGTGGTGGGGCAGTGGTGGGGAGTGGTGGGGGAGTAGTGGGGCAGTGGTGGGGCAGTGGTGGGGGATTGAGTGGTGGGGGGAGTAAAAAGTGGTGGGAGGAGGAGCCAGAATCCGCCTATATACCCTACTTACAATTGCAACAAAATAGCTTTGCAGTAAAAAACTCGCTGGAGTTCATTCAAAAAATCAAACATTATAAGTTGCAAGAAGGTGAGATTTTGATTTCGTTTGATGTCAGTTCATTGTTTCCTTCAGTACCGATTCCAGAAACCCTGAAATATTTGGAACGTTTACTTCAGAACAATAATATCGAAAAGGCGATAATAGATGAATACATGCAGTTAACATCTCTTTGTATGTCTTATAACTGTTTTCAAATAGAAGGTAAATTCTATGAACAACGACATGGGACTGCCATGGGAAATTGCTTGTCTCCATTTATTGCCGATTTATTCATGAGTAATTTTGAAATGGATTTCAAAAAGAACGCCAAATATTTCCCTAAAGTATGGTTAAGGTACGTTGACGATATTTTCGCGATTTTTGACACTAAAATGTATGATACCGAAATGTTTCTTAATGAATTAAACTCAAAATTCCCCACGATTAAATTCACTCTTGAGAAGGAAAACAATGGACAATTAGCTTTTCTAGATACATTAGTAATTAAAGCAGGTTGCAATATAGAAATAGATATTTATAGAAAGGAAACCAATGTAAACAGATTCATTACAGCAGATTCTAATCATTGTTTGCAACAAAAATTGTCTTCATTCAATTTTCTAATCCATCGCTTGTTAAACTTCCCACTTACAAGAGATAGATACGAGAAAGAATTACGCCTCATAAGAGGTATCGCTGAATACAATGGTTTCCAGTCAGATGTAGTTGACAATATCTTAAGAAAAATGAAACGTAAGAATGTAATTCTAAATTCCACAACTTTGCTACCTCAAAGTGATATAGATAAGAAATTTGTTGTCCTACCTTTTCATAATATTTCGAGAAACTTAAATAATATTTTCAAAAATGTTGGTTTGCAAGTCGCGTTTAAATCATGTAGTTCGTTGAAAAATCTTTTGAGTAGTACTAAAGATAAAATTGAGGTAGAACAAAAATCTGGAATTTATAAAGTTAATTGTAATAAATGCGAGAAAAAATATAGCGGCCAAACTAGACGTTCGATTGCAACTCGCTATAAAGAGCACATTGCTCATTTTCGGTTTAATAGGATAGAGAAGTCTAGTGTAGCTCGACATATTTCGGACACAGGTCATGATATTCCAGCAAGCGGCCTCAAACTTATAAAACAAGTGCGCAATTATAGAGAACTAGATAGTTACGAGAGTATATACATTCAGAAAAATAAAAATAAATTAATGAATTCAGATAACGGGCCAATTCCCCAATCTTGTTTATATAAGTTTGTGGTGTAAACAATACCTTTTAGATACCGTTAGTTTTTCATAGTACATTAGAATTAAATGATAGAATTATAGTATTAAGCATGACTAATTTAACGATACAGCGATCAGGTACTGTTAATGACGTAGTTAATAGTTTAGGTAAAAATATATAAACCATCCCCGTAAATAGGAAATTATATTGTTGGTTTTCTTAGAATATTAGAATTAAAGGATAGGATTAGAATAGTAAGTATGACGTATTTAACGGTACAACGATCAGGTATTTTTAATGAAGTAGTTAATAGCCTAGGTAAAAGAACAAACCATCCCCGTAAATTGGAAATCAGTGTTGCTCTGTACGCTACGGTGTGTAGACAGCGCGATTTTTAATCAGTGCTACTGATGATGACAACTTAGTTGTTGAAATACGTATTTAGCCATTTTTGTGCTTTAGTGTGGTAAGGTGTTTTAGTGTTTTTGTGTCTATAAAATGAAACCAACTCAGGAGCTCATGGAAGATGATTTTGGTAGGAGAACGTATTTTTGTGAATAAATGACGGCAATGTTAGATAACAATGTGATCCAATTAGAAGTTTTGTTTTCTGATGAGTGCACTTCACGGTCATGCCAAGGGAAAATCCTCATTGGATGAGAGAAGAACATACGCAATACCCTGTAAAGGTTAATGTTTGAGCAGGAATTGTTGGAGATCATATCATAGGTTCCTTTTTCATTGGTGGCAATTTGAGTGGCGATAATTATTTAGCACTACTCCAAAATAATGTCTTGCCAATTTTGACACACTTATATCCTGATCTAGCAAACCCATAAGTTCCAGCGAATATGATATGGTTTTAGCAAGATGGAGCACCGCCCCATTACCAAATCAATGTCCGGCGGTATCTCAACCGAATATTTCCAAATCAATGGATAGGGAGGCGAGGTTCGATTGAATGGGCAGCGCGATCCTCTAATATGACGTCATTAGACTTCTTCTTATGGGGATATGTCAAAAGCATTGTATACAAAACTAAATCCCTCGACTTAGCTGATTTAAGAAGACGAATAAAGCTTGCGAGTAGAACGCTCACGCCTGAGATGTTGAGGAACGTTTGAACAAATTTCTATTCAAGATTAGGATGTTGCCAAGACGTCTGCGGCGAACATATTGAACATCACCCACATTAACATTAATGTTTTTTTTTGCTTTCTTTACATTATCAAGAAATAAACAGATTACTTATTAGTTTTTGAGTGTGTTGTAGCGAATTACTGTAATCAAATAATTTTCTTTCTTCAATGTTAATTTTTGCAATAAATCTGAAAACACTTAATATTTCCGAAACAGTTGAAGATAGGCAAAGGAAAATGTACATGAATATGTCTAGAATTTTCTGAAGAATTCAAAAATTAAATAATATACCGGGTGTTGCATTTAAAATAAAAAATTTGCTATTGGCCACTGTTACATGACACACCATGTATAAAAAGTTTCTGTTGAAAAAATGCACAACTAAAAATACCAATCGCCGTGTCCGAACATTTTTCGAACACGCCCCCATTTATTTATTTTCGAATTTATTCCATGATACACAGTTAATTGAACAACTTTTTGTTATATAATTATCTGTGCAAACTTACAGAAATGGGCCACATTTTTAGTCATGTCTGTCATATACACCATCGAAATACTGAAAATTGTAATAATTGATGTTTATTTCACTTTACCAGACAAAAATTTAGTTTAATTTATATGTTTTTATTATTCTTCTACGATTTTAAAAGTACAGCTCAACACATATAAGTTGAGCAGACATCGACGCAGATCAAGAAGAGAGAATGCACGATAGAGATATATGGATACATCTGTAACAAATGCATGCGTGTACACCCGCTACTACCACTCTCCCCCTTGTCCTTTGCGCATATGATCTTCACCGCTCGAGGTGTACAGTGTGCACGCGGTCTACCTGCGGATGAATATACTAGACAAGCTAGTCGACTATAAGTGGGAGAATAAGAGGGTAGCATCTGTTACTAACATTAGAGCTACGTGAAAGTCGACACCGCAGAAATCGTTACTGCGTTAGTCCGTGAAAATTGCTACTGTTACTGTTAATAACAAATTCTTTAGCCAAGAATAAAGTCATTTACTGTACTGCTTAAGAGAAGATGGAAATAATATTAATCAATAAAAAATCACTACCTGGTTAATTTATAAGAAGAAACTTGTTGAAGCACCAAATAATCGCAGTAAACAATTTTAGTAACGGATTTCAACACAGCTTCCTAAATTGTATGAGTAAATAAAAGAAATGATCATCAATTCTAAAAACTTAAAAATAATAATTTTTTTCTTAAAATATCAAATATAAGAAATATAGCAGATATAAAAAACTAAAACGTAACAATAGCAAAACTCTTATTAATATAAAAAGTAAATAATTCCGTAGTATTGTAAAATAATAACTATTTTAAATAAAATAAAAATAAAATAAAACTCTTGAAAACTTTCCACAATTTTTATTTAGTCTTTGCGACATATGTTTCGGTATTGTTCATACCATTATCGAGCATCGAGCGGAAACTAACAGGTCAGTTTGTGTAGGGTTGTTATATATGTCGTTGTGTTTATTGTCTCTTTTTACATAAGTGGCTATTATGGGGGTATGTGTGTTTGAAAAGTCTTTGTGTGTGTTCGTTACTTTCTCTTTTCACATTTACATTACTATCTATATCGGGAAAATGGAGATTATCTATACAATGTTCGGCAAGGCCTGTATTTCTAATATTATGCAATATTGATCTTTTATGTTCTTTTAATCTAGTTTCGATCTTTCTGCCACTTTGTCCGATATAGATAGCTTTACAGTCTGTGCAACTAATTTTGTATACACCTGATTTATCGGTAAGTTTAGTTCTTTCCTTGTTATTGACTAACATAGCACCTAAATTGTTTTTATTTATGTTGACTGTTTTGATACCTATTTTCTTAAATATTCTGTTAATTTTATAATTAATATGTGGAATGTATTGTATAATGTGCCATTTGGTGTTGTCTTTTTCTATTATTTTAGGATAAAAGTGTATTTTGAGTTTTTCTCTTTATTTGTGTTTAATAATATCATCTACTATTTTCTCTTTAAATCCATTATTTCTAGCTATGGTTTTAATTATGCGTAATTCTGTGTTGAAATCTTCTTCACTTAGCGGTAAGTTAATTAGTCTGTAAGCGAAACTATGTAGAGCTGCTGTTTTTGTGCGCCAAGATTGTTTAGAATTAGCTGGTATGATTGTATCGGTGTATGTAGGTTTTCTGTATATGTTGAATTTTAACTTTTTGTCGTCTTTTTTGATAGTTAAATCTAGAAAGTTTAATTTTGTTTCTTTTTCTATTTCTATAGTAAATTGGATCTTTTTATGAATAGTGTTGAGATAAGTTAGGAAGTCGCGTGCCTGTCTTTCAGTACCTGACCATATACAGAAAATGTCATCTACATACCTGACCCAATGTTTTATTTGTTTAATGTATTTAGTATTACTCTTAAACAGCTTTTCTTCATAGTCTGCCATAAATATTTCAGCTAGAAGAGGGCTTAGTGGACTCCCCATCGGTAAACCATTTATTTGTGTATAGACTTGGTCATTGAATTTAAAGTAATTTTGTTCTATGCGTAAATTAAGAATTTCCAGAGTGTGTGTTCTTTCTTTATCTTCTAAATGGCTGTTATTAATGAGGTTTTCTAAGATTTCTTTTATTTCATTTGTTGGAATTGAGGTGAATAGGTTTTTTATGTCAAAAGAAATTAGTTTTGTACTGCTATTGATTTCAATATTTTCTAATTATTTGACCAATTCTATACTATTTTTAATGGCTTTCTTAGATTTAAAATTAATTAATTGTGGTAGTTCTTTGCTGAAATATTTACAAAGTTTGTATGTGGGTGCATTAATGTATGAAACTATAGGTCTAATGGGGTTGTTTTCTTTATGTAATTTTGGTTGGCCATAAAGGACAGGTGTTCTTGGATTCATAATGAGCAGTTTTTTATCTTTCAGCATTACGTTATCTTTTACTATTTTGTTGATATTTATTTGTGGGGTCTATTTTTAATGTCTTGAAATCAGATGTGGCAAGCAGATTGTTTATTTTTTCTCTGTAATCATCTCTTTTGATTATTGTAATAGTATTACCTTTGTCTGCTTTCATTAGTACTAGGTCATTTGTTTTTAATTTCCTTTTTATTGAATTGATGGTCTTTTGTTCATTTAGTGTGGTCTTATTGATAGGACCTGTTTTTTGACTGGTGTTTTTTACGATCTTTATTATTTGTTCTACTTCTAAGTTAATGTCCTTTTTTGAATTTAATGCTAGTTCTAGATCTACTATTAAATTGTCAATTTCTTTTTGATTATCTTGTTGAGGAGAGTATTTAATACCTAATTCTAGTAGTTTGATTTCATGTGGTTTGAATGTAGTATCCGTTAGATTAACTATTCTTGGATAGAAAGAGTTTGTGTTATTGATTGTTGGTGCTATGTTTGTAATAACAAGAGAAGACTTACTCTGTTTTAGTTCACTTATTTTCTTCTTCTGGGTTGTGTAGTGCTTGTAACTTATTTCTTTTACCTCTTCTCTGATGTCCCGGTCTATTGCGTCGAATTCTATAGGATGTAGTTGAGCTGCCAGCTTGGTATGTATTATTTTCAGGTGTATTTTCATATTATCTCTTCTCATATACCATTTATTTGACTCTTTCTGCAACCATATCCTGTAGGATTGTTTTATTGTTTCTTGTGCTTCTTTCGATTTGTTGTGATATGTTATTTTCATGTATTTCGGCGTTAGTCCTTGTTGAAGACACTGTTTGTTGAAGTTCAGATGGTTATTACACTTACTGACACGTATAAGCGTTTTACGGTACATTGCTGCTAGTTTGCCTGTATTAGTCAATAACAAGGTATAGTCAATAACAAGGAAAGAACTAAACTTACCGATAAATCAGGTGTATACAAAATTAGTTGCACAGACTGTAAAGCTATCTATATCGGACAAAGTGGCAGAAAGATCGAAACTAGATTAAAAGAACATAAAAGATCAATATTGCATAATATTAGAAATACAGGCCTTGCCGAACATTGTATAGATAATCTCCATTTTCCCGATATAGATAGTTGTAAACTTATACATAATGTAAACAAGGGACCGAAATTAAATCTGTTAGAAATATTAGAAATTAAAAAATCAATTCAAGGAAAAGAGAAAGTAACGAACACACACAAAGACTTTTCAAACCCACATACCCCCATAATAGACACTTATGTAAAAAGAGACAATAAACACAACGACATATATAACAACCCTACACAAACTGACCTGTTAGTTTCCGCTCGATGCTCGATAATGGTATGAACAATACCGAAACATATGTCGCAAAGACTAAATAAAAATTGTGGAAAGTTTTCAAGAGTTTTATTTTATTTTTATTTTATTTAAAATAGTTATTAATAAAATGTTCCACCAAGAACTGTCTGCTAACTCAATTAATAGAATTGTAAAATAGAAAAGAAAACAAACTAAAATTCTGAAAGAAGGCAATAAATTTGTATGAAACTAAACAAAATGTTTCAGTAAGGTAAACTATAAACGCAGAAGCAATGAATTTAATTGGAAGTTAAGAATCAAATTATTAAAGAAAAATGAATTTCTGCAAGTACTTAATTATTTATTAAATGCTCAAATAAGCCTCCCTCTTGAGCTGAGCAGTAACCCAGCTGATTATAAAAATTTCGACGGACATTTGTTAACATTTCCAGGGTAACATGATTCGAAAATTTAATAATTTTGGCGCGTAATTGTTCTAAATTAGATGGAGGAAACGCGATTTAAAAATGTTTTTGCTAGGCGCTTGACATCGACCCGACCGTTAACAAAATTCAAATGAAATGCGCAAGTACAGCTGCTATATCCTAAGCGCGAGTCAGTCATCTTCACTACACTCGACCAATAGAACAGTTTGTATATTGCTTTCTCGTATTAACTCATACAAACTCTCGGTGTCGTCGTTTTATCACAGTAAAATGCATCCGCAGCTTGCCCGCAAGCAGTTGGTATGTGCTGAGCTGTAAAATAAAATGTAACCACAAGAACAGCTGATCTACCCCGTCGGAATCAGCCCATTCTGTTACATTCCGTCTAACGATTGGTTTCTATAGAATTATACATATACTGAGTAGAGGGTAAATCAAAATTGTTTTTAATATTTTTTGGTAATTGCATGCAAATCAGTAACAAAATACGTAATAAAACGTAATTATTTATAGATTTGTAGTTTATTTCATTGTTTTTTAACATGTCTTTTAATATTATATAAAAACCATTAAAGAGATACGTTGAGAAATAGAAAGTATTTAAAGGTGTTGCTTTTTATTTTGTCATTCACTTAGAAATCCTTTTCTGCTCTCTTTCCGCCTCCCTTCCCGCCACTCCTTCTTTTTTACATGTAATTTAAAATTATAGGAGAGTCAGTAAACAACGAGGTAGGTACATAAAGCACATAGAAATTATTTATAGTGCAGTTTTTGCACTAGGTTTTCCGTTAATTTATAGCAATTTTGTTGCTTCATAGCAAGATAACAAAAACAAAATGAATACGCGAAAATTGAAATGAGAAACTTAACCATAAATAATTCCAATATAATAACGTACACGTTTATTTATTTATTTATTTATTTATTTATTTAAAGAAAAATACATGTGCACCTAGGTGTTGGCCACCTGTATGTGCAATTACATTATAAATTCTAAGAAATGTAGTAACCTAATATGAATACATATTTCGCGACAAAACTGTACGTTACTAAAACTAATTAACTAACTATAACTATAATTATTTCATTAAGAAGTAACTTGTGTCCTTAAAACATCCTCGTTAACGCCTCCAAGTTAATAAAAATTAAGTTTCTTAAGTGCATTGCATATGTTTTTATTCTTTTAATAATTTTTATTTCAGGTGAAATCTTATTGTATAGTTTCGGTCCTAAGTAACAAAATGATCTTTGGTAAAATATGGTATTACTTGTTGTTGTTTGCAGACATCCTATTATCCTGTTTCTTGTAAGGTATTTATGATTTATAGACTCTCTTCTTTCAGGATGTTTATAAAGATTTGATGTTAAGTATGTCTACAGAATATAACTGTATTGTTGGATAAAGTCTATCTTTCCTGTATATTGTTTTGAGCAAGTAGTTTTGAACAGAATTTAAGAATTTTAGAGTGTCATTATAGGCTCCGCCCCAAGCTATTATACCATATCTTAGTACTGATTCCGCCAGGCTTCTGTAGAGCATGAATAATAATTTTCTGTTCAACATTTCCCGTATTATATAAAATTTATGTATAAGACATCTAATTTTATTGCAGATATACTCTATATGTACCTTCCATTTAAGATTTGCATCTATATACATTCCTAAATATTTCACCTGGTCTGTTTCCTTTATTACCTTGTACCCTCATGTTTAATTCGTCAAAGTTGGGACGTTGTTTAGTTGTGATGGAGAAACATACGTAAGGCGTTTTCTTTATATTAATTGATAATCTAAAAGATTCTAGCCAATTTTATATTTGAATTAATCCATTCTCTGCATATTCCTTAACATCACTCCAAGTGTCCCGTTGAATATCACTGCTGTATCATCCGCGTATGATATACTTTTTCCATGAGATATATTTATTTTCGTTAAAGTGTTAATGTAGAATATAAAGAGAATTGGTCCCAATACAGTGCCCTGTGGTATGCCAATTTTTATTGTTCTGGGCTGACTTAGTGTGTCCATTATTTTAACAATTTGTGATCTTTCGGTAAGATAACTTTCAAAAACATTCAGTGCATTCATTTAATTCTTAAGTTATTGAAAAATTAATAATGCGGATTCACGCAGGCGCAGCGAAGCGCATCACTCTGACCTTAGTGTATATATTCATTATGTATTTTCTAATTACCGATCATAAATAAATACCAATCTCAAATATTATTTATACGTAAATGCGACTGATACAATTGTTTATCTAATATTCCATCTAATTACAAAAACAACATTTCTATTAATAATTTCAATTTTATTGGTGATTTTCATATAAATAAACATTTAATACTATTTTGAACATTCCATTTTAAATGACACTACATCGTATTAATTCTATTAACTGATACACCGTAGCATAACCGATGTACACGAAACCTTAGAATGTGAATGAAAATCACATGTATTTCAATATACACTGCTAAAAAAATTTGGGGGAACACTTTTTTCAAAATCTGTAACTTTCTAAATAAGAGGTCCAGGAAAATCAAATTTCGTGTACTTGAACGGCATATATTTCATTTATTTCTACTTTTGTTATATAATTTATATATGTTGCTTGTTTTGTACCTGTCATGTAGTTTATTACGAATATATATATATATATATATATATAATAAATAATTCTAAATTTTTTTTTTCTTGACCTTATTCACATATTCATGTGCATATATATAATTAAATTTCTTGGACGATTTAGAGGTCAATACTAATTTCAAATTAATTTAAAATTAGTTTAATTGTTAATTAGGTAATTTTTAATCTTTTAAAAATTACCCAGCGGTCCAGGAATCGAACCCGAAATCTCCTGATTACTAGTCAGGTGTGTTATCCACTACACTACCACGGGCTTTCGGTCTTGACTCCTTTAATTGTACTGATATACATATACATATACATATAGCAAGTAACAGATGGAAAGTATTGCTGGTATACCAGCGTATATAAGCACCGAAACGTCCATGTGCTGTATATGATAAATAATTCTAAATTTTTTCTTGACCTTATTCACATATTCATGTGCATATAAATAATTAAATTTCTTGGACGATTTTGAGGTCAATACTAATTTCAAATTAATTTAAAATTAGTTTAATTGTTAATTAGGTAATTTTTAATCTTTTAAAAATTACCCAGCGGTCCAGGAATCGAACCCGAAATCTCCTGATTACTAGTCAGGTGTGTTATCCACTACACTACCACGGGCTTTCGGTCTTGACTCCTTTAATTGTACTGATATACATATACATATACATATAGCAAGTAACAGATGGAAAGTATTGCTGGTATACCAGCGTATATAAGCACCGAAACGTCCATGTGCTGTATATGATAAATAATTCTAAATTTTTTCTTGACCTTATTCACATATTCATGTGCATATATATAATTAAATTTCTTGGACGATTTAGAGGTCAATACTAATTTCAAATTAATTTAAAATTAGTTTAATTGTTAATTAGGTAATTTTTAATCTTTTAAAAATTACCCAGCGGTCCAGGAATCGAACCCGAAATCTCCTGATTACTAGTCAGGTGTGTTATCCACTACACTACCACGGGCTTTCGGTCTTGACTCCTTTAATTGTACTGATATACATATACATATACATATAGCAAGTAACAGATGGAAAGTATTGCTGGTATACCAGCGTATATAAGCACCGAAACGTCCATGTGCTGTATATGATAAATAATTCTAAATTTTTTCTTGACCTTATTCACATATTCATCATGTATATGTATATCAGTACAATTAAAGGAGTCAAGACCGAAAGCCCGTGGTAGTGTAGTGGATAACACACCTGACTAGTAATCAGGAGATTTCGGGTTCGATTCCTGGACCGCTGGGTAATTTTTAAAAGATTAAAAATTACCTAATTAACAATTAAACTAATTTTAAATTAATTTGAAATTAGTATTGACCTCTAAATCGTCCAAGAAATTTAATTATATATATGCACATGAATATGTGAATAAGGTCAAGAAAAAATTTAGAATTATTTATCATATACAGCACATGGACGTTTCGGTGCTTATATACGCTGGTATACCAGCAATACTTTCCATCTGTTACTTGCTATATGTATATGTATATGTATATCAGTACAATTAAAGGAGTCAAGACCGAAAGCCCGTGGTAGTGTAGTGGATAACACACCTGACTAGTAATCAGGAGATTTCGGGTTCGATTCCTGGACCGCTGGGTAATTTTTAAAAGATTAAAAATTACCTAATTAACAATTAAACTAATTTTAAATTAATTTGAAATTAGTATTGACCTCTAAATCGTCCAAGAAATTTAATTATATATATGCACATGAATATGTGAATAAGGTCAAGAAAAAATTTAGAATTATTTATCATATACAGCACATGGACGTTTCGGTGCTTATATACGCTGGTATACCAGCAATACTTTCCATCTGTTACTTGCTATATGTATATGTATATGTATATCAGTACAATTAAAGGAGTCAAGACCGAAAGCCCGTGGTAGTGTAGTGGATAACACACCTGACTAGTAATCAGGAGATTTCGGGTTCGATTCCTGGACCGCTGGGTAATTTTTAAAAGATTAAAAATTACCTAATTAACAATTAAACTAATTTTAAATTAATTTGAAATTAGTATTGACCTCAAAATCGTCCAAGAAATTTAATTATTTATATGCACATGAATATGTGAATAAGGTCAAGAAAAAATTTAGAATTATTTATCATATACAGCACATGGACGTTTCGGTGCTTATATACGCTGGTATACCAGCAATACTTTCCATCTGTTACTTGCTATATGTATATGTATATGTATATCAGTACAATTAAAGGAGTCAAGACCGAAAGCCCGTGGTAGTGTAGTGGATAACACACCTGACTAGTAATCAGGAGATTTCGGGTTCGATTCCTGGACCGCTGGGTAATTTTTAAAAGATTAAAAATTACCTAATTAACAATTAAACTAATTTTAAATTAATTTGAAATTAGTATTGACCTCTAAATCGTCCAAGAAATTTAATTATATATATGCACATGAATATGTGAATAAGGTCAAGAAAAAAAATTTAGAATTATTTATCATATACAGCACATGGACGTTTCGGTGCTTATATACGCTGGTATACCAGCAATACTTTCCATCTGTTACTTGCTATATGTATATGTATATGTATATCAGTACAATTAAAGGAGTCAAGACCGAAAGCCCGTGGTAGTGTAGTGGATAACACACCTGACTAGTAATCAGGAGATTTCGGGTTCGATTCCTGGACCGCTGGGTAATTTTTAAAAGATTAAAAATTACCTAATTAACAATTAAACTAATTTTAAATTAATTTGAAATTAGTATTGACCTCTAAATCGTCCAAGAAATTTAATTGTATATATATATATATATATATATATATATATGTAATTATAAATCCAATTATTAATAATAATTTCTTGGGTTAGCGGCCTGGTATTTATTTTATATAAATGTGAATAAAAACGAAAACATTTAACGTTTCGACAATCTGTTTATTGTCTTTTTCAAAAAATTATCTGTTTAAGAATACACTTACATTTCATCTGTAACAATTACAACTTAAAACTATTATAAAATACAACGAACAATCCTGAAACTCACCACAAACCATTTTAGAAGGGTTTTTTTTTTGTACGTAAAACATCGCTAATCCCTGCAAATAGGTTTCAATTGAATAACCCTTTTTTTTATAAATAGGATTCGTCTGTAATTAAATAATATTTTAATTTGTGCTTGTGATCCTTTTTGTTTATTTCGCCCCATATGAATTTTATTATAGTCAAATTATATTTTATTTAATAACCCGACATCTAAAAAACATAAAAAACATAAAAACAGCACACTCACCAATAATCCCTTTTACATTTCTTTTCTTTTCGATATTTGATATTATATTCTTCATATTAAATTTATTTTGCGTTGCATTTGTTTATGAGTTCATATTTTCTATATATTTAACTGCTATTAGAAACTTGTGCGTTTATTCGCAAATATACATACAAATATACACTTCAATGTTGTTGCTTTATTCTTTGTGACAATATTTCTTTGTGTATGTGTTGTTTTTATTAAGTTTGAAAATTTTTACATGGATCATACCAGGCGTGTTGGTTTAGTTTGTCCAATTACTGAAATAAAGGGAAGTATATTTTTGATAAACTGTCTATTTCGTTTCTATCGTTAATTGAATTATTATTTCTCACTATTTGTATCATCTCCAAAATGCCTCTTGCTTTAGTATTGTTTTCTTTTATTAAAATTTTAGTGTTTTTGAAATTGCACGTGTGTTTGGAATTGGTTTGGTGTTTCTTAAGTGCAGTATTATTTTTTGCATATTTATGCCCCTTTATTCTTTCTTCCAGAAGTTGCTTTGTTTGTCCTATATACCGTAAGCGTCATATTTTAATTTCGGTTTACACTTCTATACCATGCAGAAGATGACCTTACAATATGCAGCGTAGCCTCCTTGCTAACAGTGGTGGGAGAGCAACGTAGTGTCGATGTCGGGGGAATCGTTTGTCGAGAGTAGTCTTGGCAGCCTCGCTTATGTTTATCCTTTAGTTTAATTCGTCGCGCTCTTTTCCTCTTGCTACTTTCCTATCAGAAATTAAAATATGACGCTTACGGTATACCTTATTACAATCAGCACATGGTACACTATATACAACATGTGATTGTTTCATTGTTGGTATTTGATCTTTTAATCTAGTATGTAGATAGTTTAAATTATTTTTGTTTTGGTAAGCTAATTTGAAGTTATACGGTTTAATGATGTTATTAATTTTTTCTGATAGACCTGTGATGTATGGTATTGGAATGTATGTTGGCTTACTGACCTGAGAATTGATTGTTTTTGCCCTTTCTGTGTTGTATATTTTATGTAATCGTTGTTTGATAATTTTTATTACAAACTTAGGAGGGTAGTTGTTCTTACTTAGTATATGTTTGATTTTATTTACAACTGTTGGTCTAAACTCTGGACTAGTTAGATTAATAGCTCTGTCTGTTAGAGCTGTGACCACATTTTTTTTGTGTGCAATGAGTTGATTTGACAAGAAATTTAGATATCTTTCCGATGATGTGGGTTTTTCATACCATTTCGTCAAAATTCTATTTTTTTGTTTAATTAAGGTTATGTCTAAAAAATTTATTGATTCATTTTCCTCTACTTCTAATGTGAAATTTAGATTTTTATGAAATTGGTTGAATTTATTTTTTATATATTGTATTTTGTGTTCCGGTACCATTGCCACACAATCGTCAACGTATCTTTTGAAGAAAGATGGCTGGAAATCTAATTCTTTCATTACTTCTTCCTCCACATATTCCAACACTAATTGGGCAATTACGCTCGATATTGGGGCTCCCATAGCTACTCCTTCCATTTGTTTATAAAAAATTTTATTATATTGGAAATAGGTGTTTGTTAAGGCTAGTTTCAAAGCTTCTAAAAGTCATCTTGAGGTGTGTCAGTAAATTCTTCAATTTTAAACCAGTTTTTTATTATTACTTTTTTTGCTAAATTTATCGGTATGTTGGTATATAACGATTCTACGTCTAATGAAATCAATTTATCATTTTCATTTATGTTTGTCTTATCTAAAAAGTTTTTAAATTCAAACGAATTTTTTATATAAAATTGATTCTTCCCCGTTATATTTGATATTATTTCTGCTAAAAACTTTGATAAATTGTAAAAAGGACTTTGTATACAAGATACTATTGGCCTCAAAGGTATGTTTTTCTTATTTTATTTTTTTATATAAAAAATTCGTTTGAATTTAAAAACTTTTTAGATAAGACAAACATAAATAAAAATGATAAAGAAGTAATGAAAGAATTAGATTTCCAGCCATCTTTCTTCAAAAGATACGTTGACGATTGTGTGGCAATGGTACCGGAACACAAAATACAATACATAAAAAATAAATTCAACCAATTTCATAAAAATCTAAATTTCACATTAGAAGTAGAGGAAAATGAATCAATAAATTTTTTGGACATAACCTTAATTAAACAAAAAAATAAAATTTTGACGAAATGGTATGAAAAACCCACATCATCGGAAAGATATCTAAATTTCTTGTCAAATCAACCCATTGCACACAAAAAAAATGTGGTCACAGCTCTAACAGACAGAGCTATTAATCTAACTAGTCCAGAGTTTAGACCAACAGTTGTAAATAAAATCAAACATATACTAAGTAAGAACAACTACCCTCCTAAGTTTGTAATAAAAATTATCAAACAACGATTACATAAAATATACAACACAGAAAGGGCAAAAACAATCAATTCTCAGGTCAGTAAGCCAACATACATTCCAATACCATACATCACAGGTCTATCAGAAAAAATTAATAACATCATTAAACCGTATAACTTCAAATTAGCTTACCAAAACAAAAATAATTTAAACTATCTACATACTAGATTAAAAGATCAAATACCAACAATGAAACAATCACATGTTGTATATAGTGTACCATGTGCTGATTGTAATAAGGTATATATAGGACAAACAAAGCAACTTCTGGAAGAAAGAATAAAGGGGCATAAATATGCAAAAAATAATACTGCACTTAAGAAACACCAAACCAATTCCAAACACACGTTCAATTTCAAAAATACTAAAATTTTAATAAAAGAAAACAATACTAAAGCAAGAGGCATTTTGGAGATGATACAAATAGTGAGAAATAATAATTCAATTAACGATAGAAACGAAATAGACAGTTTATCAAAAATATACTTCCCTTTATTTCAGTAATTGGACAAACTAAACCAACACACCTGGTATGATCCACGTAAAAATTTTCAAACTTAATAAAAACAACACATACACAAAGAAATATTGTCACAAAGAATAAAGCAACAACATTGAAGTGTATATCTGTATGTATATTTGCGAATAAACGCACAAGTTTCTAATAGCAGTTAAATATATAGAAAATAAGAACTAATAAACAAATGCAACGCAAAATAAATTTAATATGAAGAATATAATATCAAATACCGAAAAGAAAAGAAATGTAAAAGGGATTATTGGTGAGTGTGCTGTTTTTATGTTTTTTATGTTTTTTAGATGTCGGGTTATTAAATAAAATATAATTTGACTATAATAAAATTCATATGGGGGGAAATAAACAAATAGGATCACAAGCACAAATTAAAATATTATTTAATTACAGACGAATCCCATTTAATAAAAAAAAGGATTATTCAATTGAAACCTATTTGCAGGGATTAGCGATGTTTTACGTACAAAAAAAAACTTTTAAATTGTTTGTGGTGAGTTTCAGGATTGTTCGTTGTATTTTAAAATAGTTTTAAGTTGTAATTGTTACAGATGAAATGTAAGTGTATTCTTAAACAGATAATTTTTTGAAAAAGACAATAAACAGATTGTCGAAACGTTAAATGTTTTCGTTTTTATTCACATTTATATAAAATAAATACCAGGCCGCTAACCCAAGAAATTATTATTAATAATTGGATTTATAATCATATTAACACGGCCAAGAAAAAGAAACTGAAGTTAACACTTTGGAATAATAATTATATATATATATATGTAAAGTATAGAATTTCATGGGGTAACTCCGCTCAAAATGCAACTGCGGACACGTGTTTCGAACTACTTGGTTCTCGTCAGCGCAGTGTAGCCAAGGAATAGGATGGGATAACCTTGGAGCTGAAAAACAATATTCTATAATCCGCAATATTTCTTTTCTTTATTTATGTATATGTCGCAGGCAAATAGTAATTTCAGGAAAATAGTATCTACCTAGGCAAATAGTATCTGCCTTGGCAAATGGTATTTTAACCTTTATTTCTATTTAAAAGCCATTTGCCTAGGTAAAAGGTATCTGCCGGAGTCGTACGTAGGCAAATAGATTTTTCATTCGTATTTGAGGTTATGTTCACTTAATGTTTATGCTCGTTCAGTTGTTCCATTTATAATCCTAGTTATTTTCCAAGTTTCTCATCAAGTAAGTTATTATTCACTTTATCTAATCTTGTGTAATATCTGCTGTGTTCCTTTTTAGTACATTATTAGTATCTATAACATGGTAGATAAAAATGAATTTTATTTACGACTTCATGCAAAGTACGAACAAACCACAACAAAGAAGCCATGGAACCAACAACGAATCGATGAAGTTAATAATGTTTTAAAAAGTTTCCGTTCAAAATTACTTCAAAATAATGGTGAAGCCCTCACAGCAAAAGAAAAATACTACGGCAAAACATATGATCTCCTCGATATACCTGGGGTAACAAAAGTTATTTTAAAAGCAAAATCGGTTGAGGACGATCTAATTTATGTTACACCAATTGAAGAAATGTTCGATAAAATTGAAGAACAACACAAAGCTACAGGACACGGGGGAAGGGACAAAATGCTTCATAACTTAAAAAAGAAGTGTAATATTCCAAGACTGGCGGTTGAAATATACGCACAATTGTGTAAGACGTGTAACTTAAAAAAAAAACAGAAGCAGGCTGGTTTGGTTGTAAAGCCAATAACATCAAAAGATTTCAATGTAAGAGGTCAAATTGACTTAATTGACTTTCAATCCTGCTCAGATGGAAAATATAAATGGCTTTTAAATTATCAAGACCATTCGACAAAATTCTTGTATTTAAGACCATTAGAAACAAAAAGGGCTGCGGAGGTTGCCATGGAATTACTGAAAATTTTTCTCGAACAAGGTGCACCAGTGATCTTGCAGAGTGATAATGGACGAGAATTTACTGCACAAGTAATAGAAGAATTGGTTTTGTTGTGGCCAGAATGCAAAATCGTACATGGACGTCCCAGGCATCCACAAAGCCAAGGATCAGTAGAAAGGGCAAACCAAGACGTTGAACAAATGTTAAGAATTTGGATGGAAGAAAATAAAAGTTCCCACTGGTCCATAGGATGTTACTTTGTCCAATGGCAAAAAAATACATCTTACCATCGCATCATTGGAAGATCTCCTTACAAAAGTTTATATGGTGCAGATCCGAAAATAGGTTTAAGATCTACAAATCTGCCATCAGATTTTATTGATAAGATACTGACGGAAGAGGAGTTAAACATCTTAAACACAAACAATGCTGATGGTAACAGGGAATGTTCATTGCATGAAGGCACTGATGGCAGTGTTGCAGCACTAGTAGAAGCAGAAGAAAATTCAAGTGATGCAAAAATGGTAGAAATTGAAAATTATCAAATTGACACCAACATAGAAGATGCCATAGAAAGTATTCCTATAATAATAGATAACGTTGTGGTAAATGCTTCAGACCAAGCTACTAGTCAAGGTTGTGACACAGGCTCTAATGACAAATATTGCTGCGTTTGTGGCAACGAAACCACGAGTGCTCCGACTTGTTTACAGTGCAATAAAATAGTACATGTAATTTGTGGCAGTGTTGATGAAAACGATGAAGGGTCTGGAACTCAAATTATTTGCAGACTCTGCATCAATGAAAAAAATATTAGGATTAATCGAAAACAATCCTATGAAGGACAAACCAAAGCAGCAGAGATAATGAGGAAAAAGAGCAAAACCATTTTTGGCGACTTAGAAACAGGTAAATTTGTAACTGTTGCAATTCCACAATTTGATAGAGGGCCATTAGACAAAAAAAATGTAGAGGGAATTATAATTGATCAGAAGAACGATGTTTACCGTATTGGCACAAAAACAGGCGTTTTGAAGAACTGGTTGACAAGGAGCGACATAACACCTGTATCGGCAATTAGTTTCAAGTCTGAAGATATTCCTCAAGATAGGTTTATTTCTTTAAGAGAAGCCTGCGTTGCGCAATCTATGTTTTCGGGCCAGGGCTTTTCGAAATGTCAATGTCAACCTTCGAAAGCCCAGTGCCGCACTAAACGATGTACCTGTTTCAAGTCCAACAATATGTGCAACAGCAGATGTCATTCGAGCAATACTTGCCAAAACAAGTAGGTAAATACCTACCTACGTATAATAATATCCAGCTTATTTTGTCTGTTTCTTTTGTCAAAATACAATCATTATTGCAAAAATAAAGTCTGTTTTTTCCCAACATCTTACTGTCACAACCTCACCATTATTTTCACTTAAAAATGTATTTGCCTAAAAGTTACTTAGGTAAATAATATTTGCCTAGGCAAAAACTATCTGCCTAGTCATTTAACTGTTATAGAAACAAATATTCTATTTGCCAAGGCAGATACTATTTGCCTAGGTAGATACTATTTTCCTGAAATTACTATTTGCCTGCGACATATATATATATGTAAATTTTAAATAACTTTAAAATTCGTTTTCCTCAGCGTAGAAAATGTCAAATATGATTTTTCTGCTTAAGCACTGAGTAATTAAGGTAAATTTTTCTAATTAAAAATTTACCTTAATATTAATATATATATAGAAAAACAACTGTCGTATCATCAACTTAATTAATAAAGTATCCAGTCGTCGGTATTAGGATAAAAAATAAAAACAACTTAATTACACTGCTGACGTTTCGTTCATTTAATTAACGAACTTTTTCAAAGCAACACAGTAAAACACATATAACACAATCCATAAATCTACCACAGTTATTTGTTTACCTTCGTAATCTTTTTTTTTAACATACATAAAATAACATGATCATGGGCTCGTAGTCAAGATCATATACTATGAGTATAATAGCATCGTTTTAGTGAATAAGATATCGAATGCAATGTACATGTTAATATGTAATAACGAAATATCATTTACTTTTCTTATTTTATGTATGTTAAAAAAAATTACGAAGGTAAACAAATAACTGTGGTAGATTTATGGATTGTGTTATATGTGTTTTACTGTGTTATAGCTTTGAAAAAGTTCGTTAATTAAATGAACGAAACGTCAGCAGTGTAATTAAGTTGTTTTTATTTTTTATCCTAATACCGACGACTGGATACTTTATTATATAAAATATATTACAATTCTTTGCCAAAATATACAAATGTATTGAAAAATTCAAAAGATTCTTGGTAGTAGTGGCATACAATGAAGTAAAAGTAATAACAATATGACAACTGGTTGTCAATTAGAAAACAATGACAAATATAAAATGCAAATCACAATGTATAATTGAAAATGTAATCAAATAAGCAATAGGACAGTCGGGATTACTTATATAGTCACATCAAAAGGCTTGGGATTTACCACAAACTGTTCAGTCAATGCAATTATACAAATAACAACGACGCAACTATGTAATGAAAAATTAAGAGTAGAACTGTTGATATTATAATAATATAGAATGTAAAATCAGTCATGTATAAATGTAAATGAAAGCAAATAAGCATAGGACAATCGCCATTACCCATGTAATCCTATCAAATTGGATTAGGTTCACCTAAACATGTACAATCTGATTGAAATACATAGACAATCAACGATGCAACTATGTATGTGTTAAGATGTATTTGTAGCTACAGACATATATGTTTCTACCTAGTTTGGTTTCGTCAGTGCAGCATAACAAAGAAGGTGTATGTTAAAGCATTAATATGTGTTGAATAAAAATTATATAGTATTACCTTAAAATGTCAATCCAAAATGTCCAAGTGTAAAACAACAGTGCACTTACTTAATACTGTGTAATGCCTTATTTCAACCAGGTAGTTAATAAAATATATTACAATTCTTTGCCAAAATATACAAATGTATTGAAAAATTCAAAAGATTCTTGGTAGTAGTGGCATACAATGAAGTAAAAGTAATAACAATATGACAACTGGTTGTCAATTAGAAAACAATGACAAACATAAAATGCAAATCACAATGTATAATTGAAAATGTAATCAAATAAGCAATAGGACAGTCGGGATTACTTATATAGTCACATCAAAAGGCTTGGGATTTACCACAAACTGTTCAGTCAATGCAATTATACAAATAACAACGACGCAACTATGTAATGAAAAATTAAGAGTAGAACTGTTGATATTATAATAATATAGAATGTAAAATCAGTCATGTATAAATGTAAATGAAAGCAAATAAGCATAGGACAATCGCCATTACCCATGTAATCCTATCAAATTGGATTAGGTTCACCTAAACATGTACAATCTGATTGAAATACATAGACAATCAACGATGCAACTATGTATGTGTTAAGATGTATTTGTAGCTACAGACATATATGTTTCTACCTAGTTTGGTTTCTTCAGTGCAGCATAACAAAGAAGGTGTATGTTAAAGCATTAATATGTGTTGAATAAAAATTATATAGTATTACCTATTATTGTCCTATGCTTATTTGCTTTCATTTACATTTATACATGACTGATTTTACATTCTATATTATTATAATATCAACAGTTCTACTCTTAATTTTTCATTACATAGTTGCGTCGTTGTTATTTGTATAATTGCATTGACTGAACAGTTTGTGGTAAATCCCAAGCCTTTTGATGTGACTATATAAGTAATCCCGACTGTCCTATTGCTTATTTGATTACATTTTCAATTATACATTGTGATTTGCATTTTATATTTGTCATTGTTTTCTAATTGACAACCAGTTGTCATATTGTTATTACTTTTACTTCATTGTATGCCACTACTACCAAGAATCTTTTGAATTTTTCAATACATTTGTATATTTTGGCAAAGAATTGTAATATATTTTATTAACTGCCTGGTTGAAATAAGGCATTACACAGTATTAAGTAAGTGCACAGTTGTTTTACACTTGGACATTTTGGATTGACATTTTAAGGTAATACTATATAATTTTTATTCAACACATATTAATGCTTTAACATACACCTTCTTTGTTATGCTGCACTGACGAAACCAAACTAGGTAGAAACATATATGTCTGTAGCTACAAATACATCTTAACACATACATAGTTGCATCGTTGATTGTCTATGTATTTCAATCAGATTGTACATGTTTAGGTGAACCTAATCCAATTTGATAGGATTACATGGGTAATGGCGATTGTCCTATGCTTATTTGCTTTCATTTACATTTATACATGACTGATTTTACATTCTATATTATTATAATATCAACAGTTCTACTCTTAATTTTTCATTACATAGTTGCGTCGTTGTTATTTGTATAATTGCATTGACTGAACAGTTTGTGGTAAATCCCAAGCCTTTTGATGTGACTATATAAGTAATCCCGACTGTCCTATTGCTTATTTGATTACATTTTCAATTATACATTGTGATTTGCATTTTATGTTTGTCATTGTTTTCTAATTGACAACCAGTTGTCATATTGTTATTACTTTTACTTCATTGTATGCCACTACTACCAAGAATCTTTTGAATTTTTCAATACATTTGTATATTTTGGCAAAGAATTGTAATATATTTTATTAACTGCCTGGTTGAAATAAGGCATTACACAGTATTAAGTAAGTGCACTGTTGTTTTACACTTGGACATTTTGGATTGACATTTTAAGGTAATACTATATAATTTTTATTCAACACATATTAATGCTTTAACATACACCTTCTTTGTTATGCTGCACTGACGAAACCAAACTAGGTAGAAACATATATGTCTGTAGCTTCAAATACATCTTAACACATACATAGTTGCATCGTTGATTGTCTATGTATTTCAATCAGATTGTACATGTTTAGGTGAACCTAATCCAATTTGATAGGATTACATGGGTAATGGCGATTGTCCTATGCTTATTTGCTTTCATTTACATTTATACATGACTGATTTTACATTCTATATTATTATAATATCAACAGTTCTACTCTTAATTTTTCATTACATAGTTGCGTCGTTGTTATTTGTATAATTGCATTGACTGAACAGTTTGTGGTAAATCCCAAGCCTTTTGATGTGACTATATAAGTAATCCCGACTGTCCTATTGCTTATTTGATTACATTTTCAATTATACATTGTGATTTGCATTTTATATTTGTCATTGTTTTCTAATTGACAACCAGTTGTCATATTGTTATTACTTTTACTTCATTGTATGCCACTACTACCAAGAATCTTTTGAATTTTTCAATACATTTATATATATATATATATATATATATATATATATATATATATCCAGAATGAAATTAGGATTTCTGTGTTCCAACACAGAGTGCACTGAATGTGCTTTAATTTCGTAGAAGGAAAACATACTAGTTAATATGGTTCCTTCGTTAAATGAGAATAATTAGAAATTATCTCTCAAGCTTGCAAAGTTCGTCTCCCAAACTATATATACAAAATTTCGGTAGATAGGAAAACGAACACATCACAGAGCCGAGCTGATGAATGTTCACGTTGTAGTGGTTAATGAAACTAATGCATATGTGTTAGTCCTCGGAGTGGTGATGTTTCTTATCCTTAAAAATCATTAATATTTGAATGCAAGTAATTATCTTCAATTAATTAATACGCCGCTAAATTCAAGAAACTTCTCACATATTTATATATATATATATATACAAGAAAAGGAAAATTATCGGGTAAATTCCGCTATAGAGCAACCGTAGACACGTGTTTCTGACTCATTGGTCGTCGTCAGTACGGTGTAGCCAAGGAATAAGGTGGGATAACCTTGGAGATGTAAGCTACACGGAAGACCATCAGGTGACAGACCGCCATTTGTAGCTTCGGTTAGAAGAGCCTCGGTTTTGAGGATTCACATCCCACCTCGCCACGAGGAAGACAATGCCAACCTGCGTGCCATCCGAGACCCAGGAAAGAAAAATCACAAAAAAAGGAATTAATCGCGGATACATAAAATACAAGAAAAGGAAAATTATCGGGTAAATTCCGCTGTAGAGCAACCGTAGACACGTGTTTCTGACTCATTGGTCGTCGTCAGTACGGTGTAGCCAAGGAATAAGGTGGGATAACCTTGGAGATGTAAGCTACACGGAAGACCATCAGGTGACAGACCGCCATTTGTAGCTTCGGTTAGAAGAGCCTCGGTTTTGAGGATTCACATCCAACCTCGCCACGAGGAAGACAATGCCAACCTGCGTGCCATCCGAGACCCAGGAAAGAAAAATCACAAAAAAAGGAATTAATCGCGGATACATAAAATACAAGAAAAGGAAAATTATCGGGTAAATTCCGCTGTAGAGCAACCGTAGACACGTGTTTCTGACTCATTGGTCGTCGTCAGTACGGTGTAGCCAAGGAATAAGGTGGGATAACCTTGGAGATGTAAGCTACACGGAAGACCATCAGGTGACAGACCGCCATTTGTAGCTTCGGTTAGAAGAGCCTCGGTTTTGAGGATTCACATCCAACCTCGCCACGAGGAAGACAATGCCAACCTGCGTGCCATCCGAGACCCAGGAAAGAAAAATCACAAAAAAAGGAATTAATCGCGGATACATAAAATACAAGAAAAGGAAAATTATCGGGTAAATTCCGCTGTAGAGCAACCGTAGACACGTGTTTCTGACTCATTGGTCGTCGTCAGTACGGTGTAGCCAAGGAATAAGGTGGGATAACCTTGGAGATGTAAGCTACACGGAAGACCATCAGGTGACAGACCGCCATTTGTAGCTTCGGTTAGAAGAGCCTCGGTTTTGAGGATTCACATCCAACCTCGCCACGAGGAAGACAATGCCAACCTGCGTGCCATCCGAGACCCAGGAAAGAAAAATCACAAAAAAAGGAATTAATCGCGGATACATAAAATACAAGAAATACTGACGACGACCAATGAGTCAGAAACACGTGTCTACGGTTGCTCTACAGCGGAATTTACCCGATAATTTTCCTTTTCTTGTATTTTATGTATCCGCGATTAATTCCTTTTTTTGTGATTTTTCTTTCCTGGGTCTCGGATGGCACGCAGGTTGGCATTGTCTTCCTCGTGGCGAGGTTGGATGTGAATCCTCAAAACCGAGGCTCTTCTAACCGAAGCTACAAATGGCGGTCTGTCACCTGATGGTCTTCCGTGTAGCTTACATCTCCAAGGTTATCCCACCTTATTCCTTGGCTACACCGTACTGACGACGACCAATGAGTCAGAAACACGTGTCTACGGTTGCTCTATAGCGGAATTTACCCGATAATTTTCCTTTTCTTGTATATATATATATATAAATATGTGAGAAGTTTCTTGAATTTATCCGATGAAGCAATTGAAAGAATTGAATTGTGGTTCGCAGCCCATAAACTGAAATTAAATGTCGATAAAACACAACAATTAGTTGTTAAGACGAAAACAGATGATGATGAAAGTGTTAAGTTTCTGGGTCTCACTATAGATACTGGGTTAAAGTGGGGAAAGCATATAGATAAACTGGCGAAAAAACTGACTTCGGGGATCTATGCCATTAGGAGAATAAAGTTGATAGTTCCATAGCCATCTCTCGTATGGAATTCAGTTTTGGGGCCCGTCAGGCGCAGCCGGTAGAATATTTATTCTTCAAAAGATGGCATTGCGAGCTCTTTGTGGTCTGAGGTATAATGAGTCGTGCAGGGGTTTCTTTAGACGAACAAAAATACTAACTTTGGCATCATTATGCATATATCATGCTCTGAATTACGTTCACCAACACCTTCACCAATACGAGACAAATGGAATGGAACACCAATACAACACAAGGGAACGTAATAAATTGCGTATTCCGAGACAAAGGTTAACAATGACTCAGGGCAGTCTTAACTATTATGGTGTAAAGTTATATAACCACCTACCAGAAGACATAAAACAACTTAGTCACACGCGCTTCTCAAAAGAAATTAAACGAATTTTAACAGAAAAGGAATATTATACCATGGAGGAGTATATGGGGGATGCCTGGTAAATGAAGATAAATGAAGATAGAGCAGTTCGTTTAACACCTCTCTGCGTATTTAATTGTTTTTCTTACACACACATACATATATATATATATATTTTCAATTTTGTTGTTTGTATGTAAACATTCTGTTTGTTTGTCATATACCTATTTTATATTTTATTTTATTTTTTATATTTATATTTATGTCGGACCTGTAATTGTTTATATTGCAGTTTTTATGGACTATTATTGTATTTTTAAATGCATTAATAAAATTTACTACTACTACTACTACTATATATATATATATATATATATATACATATATATATATATATATATATATATATATATATATATATATATATACAGATAATGATGTACGTTCCATATACTGGATAAATATGTTGGGAAAAAATTGAATAGCTGATATCCTCGATAAATCATTTAAAGAATATAATAAATACAAAATTAAAGACACCTTCACCTTTGCTAACAACATAAACAAATTTATATTAATAGAGGGAGAGGTACTTGTGTCATTTGATGTCATAAGCCTTTTCACCAATATACCCACTGATTTAGTCATTAGGTTAGTGTCGGAAAACTGGAATCTTGTAAATCCCAACACCAACATCCCAAAAAAAGAGTTTATGTCTATCCTAGAATGGTTATTCAATAGCGTATATTTCAGTTACAATAATCAATTTTACGAACAAATACTGGGTACCCCTATGGGTTATCTCCAACTATCGCAGACTTAGTTATGAACACAGCCATAGACTTTGTTATGAAAAATAGTAAAACACCTCCAAGAGTTATTTTCCAATATGTGGACGATCTTTTTTGTATAACATCTAGTTCTGAAATTGATTCCACTTTACAATTATTTAATTCCTTTAATGAACATTTACAATTCACATGCGAGAGGGAAAAAACCATACTTTACCATTCCTCGATGCGTTGGTGATACGAGAAGAACTCATGATTAAACTCAGGTGGTACCGTAAACCATCGAACTCAAATAGATTCATAAATTATAATTCAAACTGCCCAAAGAAATTTAAAATAAACTTAATAAAATGTTTAAAAACCCGAATCATGAAAATAACGCACACAGATTACATACATGAAGACCTAAGAATTTTGAAAAACATATTAATACTTAACAATTACCCCACGAGCACAGTAAATAAAATTCTTATTTCCACAGACATTCGAAACGGGATTGACACAAACAAAACTAATGAGGGAGGTGTAGTTTCGGTGATGGGTGATGATCATAAAACCAGATACAAAAGCATCCCATACATCCCAAATCTGACCAATAAAATCAAGATGCTTTTTCAGGGTGATATTCCGATTACTTATACACTTCCGAACACGGTAAACAAACTATTCACACCTTTGAAGGACAAAATAAACAATCTAGCAAATAGTAATGTGGTATATCTCCTACAGTGTGATTGCGGTAAATACTATGTAGGTCAAACGAAACAACGCCTTAAAGAACGTAACACGCTACATATAAGCGACATTAAAAGACACCCACAAAGTTGTACACTGGCTGCCCACCTGAGCTCCACTAACCATGACATTACCTTCGATAACATTAAAATTCTCTTTCAGGAGAGTAACTTGTCAAAGAGACTTTTCTTAGAAACCGTAGCCATAAGAACCATAAGTCCCAATATTAACAACAGAAATGACTGTAGCAATTTTAGTACCATCTATTCCGCTCTAATACCACACATGACTGATAAAATCAAATTTAAATTAAAACAATAAGGCAATAAGACGGCCTTTTCTACAAAAGAATAAAGGGCATTTTTCACTGGGTCATAAATCCTGGATCCGCACCTTGCTTAAAACTAAATAAAAATTATTTTATAAATGCTATTTTAAATCTCAAACCATCAGGGATAAAAAGAAACATATGTTCCGCAAACGATTTCTTATCTGCATATGCATCGTGTATATACACAGTATTTGTTGAGTCACAAACATAAAGATATACGATTTGATAGAACTGCACTGTGACCCGTAAAGTGTATTGTTTTATCTAAGTAAATGTTTTTTTAAATGTGCTGTTACGAAGTTTTTAAAATGTTATTATAAATTAAAAATTATGTACTCAAAGATATGACGATTCAATGTCAATGATAAATTCCAACTCACCGTACAGATGCTTTCTGTAAGTACTATATGACTAATTAATTTTTTTTGTAATGACTAATTGCTGTTTTGTGTTCTTCCAAAAAATTTTGATTAAAGGTCTGAAGAAGGTTCAATAATGAACCGAAACGTCACGTAGCATCAAAGTATGTGTTTTATTTAATCTACAACCCATAATTCTGTCCAGGACAGTAACCTTCAATTTTTTCCTATATATATATATATATATACCGTGTGTTGCATCGTCGACCTGAACATAGGAAATCCCATGTTAATTTTAAACGTGGTGAATGAAAGTTTCCCAGTTTATTTTAGAGAAAAACTTATTGAGAATTTTTTAAAGAACTCATAAAAATGAAGCGAATTGCAAATTTCGATTTGTTTTTGTCAAGTATTTTCTTAGATATGAACAATAATACACTAGTAAAATAAGCCGAAATTGTAATCCAGTCATAATCGAAACAACAATCAAGTCACTTGCAAATTCAAATTAAAAAAAAAGGGAAATTGACATTATGCGATATCTTTTACACTAGAACTCAAATACATACGAAGTTATACCTATTAACTTACATATTGGAGTAAAAACATTATTAAAAAATGAACAACTAACAAACTAAATTAAATGTTCGAATATCCCACCGTTTACTGCTAAACAATGCCCCAAGCGATCATAAAATGACCTTCGTACGTTACTCAGCTGATTTTGATTAATTTTCCTACATTCCAGAGATATTGCGTTTTTTAACTGATCCAAGTTTTCATATTGTACACTTTTATAAATAGCGTTTTTTAAATGTCCCCATAAAAAGAAGTCGTTCGGTGAACGATCAGGGGACCTGGGGGGCCAGCATATTGTTTGATTTGGACCTATCACATTTCCATTAAAGGCATTTTGAAGGTGTTCTCTTACAATCCTGGCGTTGTGCGCAGGGCATCCGTCTAACTGGAACCAAACTTGCTGATTTTCACGAACAACTTCTTTTAAAGCAGGTTCAATTTGATTTTGTAATAAATTTAGAAAATATTCAGCAGAAAGATTTTCTTCTAAAAAAAGAGGTCCAATAATATGATGTCCGAAAATTCCAATAAAAACGTTAACTTTTTGTGGTCCTCGTAGAGAGAAAAAGGTGCTCATTTTCCTGACTCCAATATCTTAAATTTTGAACATTTGGCTCATTGTTGAGAGTAAACGTGCATTCATCTGTAAAGCAAATGTTTAAAAACTCCCTATCGTTATTTGCTCTCTCCATCATTTCAAAGGCAAAATTTGCCCTACGCTCTCTATCCCCGACCAACAGTTCTTGATGTTTCGCATATTTAAATGATTTAAAATTACGTTTCTTCAAAATGCGCCAAGCTGTAGTATGGTGTAGTCCCACTGTTTCTCCAAGAATTCTCGTGCTTACTTGTTTTCCTTCTTGGACTTGAAGCAAGATATCTAATTCATTTTCGTTTCTTTGTTGATGAACCCTACCATTATTCTCCTTTATACATTTACAATCTTTAATTACTGTGCCCGTTCTTCAAAACGTTCAATGGCATTTTTAATGGTCGCCTTACTTGGAATCGGCCTATCGGGAAAATGCACGGAAAACATACGCCCTGTAGACTATTTCCTCCATAATACCACTTAATCATAATAACTTTTTCTTCTGTGGTAAAATAATTCATATTTCTTAACTTAGCATTGACTTTGAGCAAAATTATCGCGAAACGTCAATTTGACATTTTTATTTATTTGAATTTGCAAGTGACTTGATTGTTGTTTCGATTATGACTGGATTACAATTTCGGCTTATTTTACTAGTGTATTATTGTTCATATCTAAGAAAATACTTGACAAAAACAATTCGAAATTTACAATTCGCTTCATTTTTATGAGTTCTTTAAAAAATTCTCAATAAGTTTTTCTCTAAAATAAACTGGGAAACTTTCATTCACCACGTTTAAAATTAACATGGGATTTCCTATGTTCAGGTCGACGATGCAACACAGGGTATATATATATATACATATTGAGGTGGTCTTGAGCCTCCTCAATACCACTCAATAATTATTTAGTTACAAGTTAAAAAACACCCATGTTTAATTTTTTAGTTTATTGTTAGGGACGAGCCCTTGTACTATAGGAAATGTTATATTTAGTATTGAATTAATTAAGTAGATGAGAGTAATGAGGAATATATCATGTTCACAGGATCCACCATACATTCTAGTTAACAAACAGTTAAATTTTTGACCATAAATCTGAATTCATACAACACAAATTAAAATACAAAGATGGACGTCAACAATGAGCATCCATAATTATACCAATTACATTTTAATTCAGTAAAGAAACTAATTCTTGCATATGAACAGAAGTAAACTACAACCTGTTTCAAATTTAGAACATATTAGAATCAGGGCATGAATAATTATACGACTCTAATTTAAGCACAAACATCACATAAAGCATGACGTATAGACCCAGATCACATGTCCTTTTAAAGTGTAAATTTCGTTACAAAATTTAGTAATTGCCTGATATATGAAGTTAAATACTTAAACTGCACATATCACAGCACAGTTAGGATAAGGATTTGTCATGTATTGCACCTTGACAAATGAGTACTTATCGAAAGCATCATTTCTAACTTAGACCAAGTAGCCATCATGTATAAACGTCAAACATCAATATTTAAAATTTAGTAAAACACCTTAAATATAAACATGTTGGGCCAATTACAGATACGAAGGACATGCATAATTAAGTGCCCTATCAAACTAAAGCCATTAGCAAGAAATTACTACTAAAATCAATGTTTAATTTGAAATGAAAAAAAACTGAATAAGTGTTGTTACAATTATACCAAAAATGGGTATATAAAAATAATCCTTTGAACTGTTAAATGTGAATGATTTGATAAAATTTTGATAACCAATTGAGCAAGATAAATCATTATCAAATTATAAAAGGAAACTGACTTTGAATTGAAAATTTAAAAACCGCATTAAGCATTTTATTTTTAATGCACAGATTTTAATCTAATAAAAAACAGAAATAAAGTTGAATGTATTTAGTAATTAAGTTAATATGTAAACCAGGTCCACATAAAGTCCAAATATCCTTATTTTTGGATAAAATCCAAAAATTATAAAGTTTCATTATTTTTTTGCACATGACTGTACAATTTATCGAAAAACGACGCTAAAATGTCCATACGCATTACAATTCCTAAAATTAGTATTCAGAGATTTTTTCAGACTGAAAATAGTTTATTTAGTTATTATAAATATAAAAACTACAGAATAACATCAATTAGCAGTGTAAAATAACCAAACATTATTATAATCAATCAAAATATAATCTCCAACGACTTTGGGTTCGAGATTATAAACAATAGACGGCCTTGACCTATAAATAAGGCATACATACTTCGCATGAGGAGAGACAGAAAAAGTAGGTCACTGGGCCAGCGTCAGAGTGACGTCACAGTAGTATATAATTCCAGCACGGGTATTTTCAAACGCCCTCGACAATTCATTCGGCCTGTCAAACACGCCGTCGAATACGAAACCAAGGACGACCGCAAGAACATCTCCGAGTCTAAAATCCTGCGGATTACAGAATATCCAACACCACCGTCGTTTTTCGATATATTTGCCGGCGTTTCCTGAACTTCGTTCCTGAAGAGGCATCCAGCCGACTCTTCGGAGGATATCCAGCCACAATACAAGATCCAGTTCACCATAGGACCTTCTATAGAGCTAATGAACATTTTGATATGTTTTAATTGAAGGTATTGTGAACAGTTTACAAGTATTTACGACCTCCAAGAAGGTGTCACGCTAACAACAGTATTTATATCAACTCATATGTAATCTGTAGTTTATTATTAAAATTAAAGTCAATCACAGTTCAGTCAAAGTCAGATTAGTATTTAGAGTTAATAGGATTGATTTCGCTAACAAACAAATCATTTGGCTTTCTAATTCACTAGACAGTAAAGGCATTATTTAATCGAACAGTCAGTCACGTTCAAAGAATTCAAACATAACCTATCATGATAAACAAGCAACTAAATAGGGTTAGAATACAGGCAAAGTAATATAATTTCTTACTTACAGTAATTTTGTGTTCCTCCAGTTACAATCAGTTGTAATTGAAGCTTAATAAGTTCATTGTACATTATTTTTGGACAGTATTGCGGTCCATTTCCAATTCACACTTTAACACTCGACAGCTGTTTGTAACTTTGTTGGTCTATGGTACAATTTATGTTGGATCTGTGTATAATCATTCGCTCATGTAGAGTATATTCCTTATAAATGTTGTATTAGTCCCGAATTAAAGACATTCCATCTACAAAATAAATATATAAATGTTAACCTGTTTAAATGAAAATATAGATAATTGTTGTATATACCTGTGTTTGTATTAATTATTGGGGTAGTAAACATGCACCATCAACCTGGATATTGCTCGCCCATTTTTATTTACCACAAGGAAGCGCATTTTATTCTTTCCATAGGTGCCTGCTAGACGAGACGTACCACCTCCAGGAAATAAGTAAAGTACAGGTAAATGAGTGTTTTAGTAGTGTATTTTTGTCTTACATGAACCCCCTCAACGACCCTGGGAAAGTATATTATCAAACCGTTCACAAGACTAATTGTAAAGGAGAATAATTCACTACAGTTGCCGGAAACAATACGCACCCCATTAAGACGAGTTCATTGGCTCAATTTAGTCATATAGGAAACCAATTATAGCGCGAAAATTTAAAGATTTTGAAATAGAATATTATCAAATTAGGCACATTAATTCTTTTAAATTCATTGGACCTACCATCTACAGGGAGCAGTCAGATAATTGTTACCCATAAACTTATTTGTATAGTCTTTTGAATATTCCATTTTATCAATATTTCCATTAAAATTAAATTATGATTCAATTAGTTTTATGATTATTATAGAGTCTCATTCTCATTGATAGTTAGTATAACCCCCCTATCGCAATATATCACACCACTCAGTTATGGGAATACATGACTTTTTCAATGCGACTAGACAGGCTCGTGTTTTGTCGGCTCTCGGGGCCTACCGCTTTCCCCGAGAGCTGACAAAACACGAGTCTGTCTAGTCGCATTGAAAAAGTGACGTATTCCCCTAACTCGCCCAACACTATCCTCTACGCACTGATATATTCACTTATCCACATAATCGCCATTGACAGCAACACATTTACGCCAACCTACTACAAGTTTTGCAAGTCCGTTATGGAAAAATTTTTCCACGATAGCATTCCCGCGCCTCCGTTATCACCTCTGCATCCGGAGTGAAACGCTTGCTTTTGAGATGTTTCCTAAGCTTCGGAAAGAGTAAAAAGTCACAAGGCGCAAGATCAGGGCAAAAAGTCATGAAACCCAAGATCCTGCACGCGCGAAATTGTCACTTTATTTGGATGAACCCTACGCAGTCGCCGCTTCAGATTTGTTAGGGTGTTAACATATCCTTCGAAGTTGAGAGTGCAGCCACGTTCCAAAAATTCAATGTGTACGATGCCGTCGTAACTCCAGAAAACGGTAAACTTTCCCGGCAGATGGAAGGGCTTTAAATATTTTCGGTTGTGGCAAACCTTTATGTCTGTACTCGATGGACTGACGTTTCATTTCAGGGTCTTAGTGGAGCGCGTACGACTCGTCACCGGTCACAATTCTGTCGAGAAGAGCATCACCTTCTGCATCACGTCCAGTCAAGAGTTGTTCGCAAATTTGTTTCCGATTGGTTTTCATTTCAACAGTAAGCATTCGGGAAACCCAACCTGCGCGTATCCCACTATACTGCAGCACAAATAAAGTGATGTATTCTTTCTTGTAAAATACTCAGCCTGTTGGCCATGTCACTTTGTTTACACCGCCAATTTTCACGAACCAATTCATTCACGAGAGCCACCTGCGTTTCACCGCAGGCAGACACTAGTCTGCCACTGCGTGCCCGGTCATAGACATCCTTTTCAGCAGTAATCGCAGTCCTGGCCCACCTCCTAACAGTACTCACATCAACACACACATCACGGTACACGGCACTCAACCTTCGAAGGCTGTCATGGGGCGCTATACTCTTTGCAGTAAGAAATTCAATGACTCTGCTTTAACCGCACATCATGCCGGTCGCCATGTTTAGAAATGTCGTGCGCACATGCAATGATGATGAGAATCTCCACTAGGGAGATTTCTTTACAAATGCTTACGGTAAATGGCAAACCACTTTTGATACCGTCTGGCTCGTCATTATAAAAATTATGACTATGGAGATAGTTTTCAATAAGCCCTCGTATATTATTCAAGCAAAGAGGTAAAGTCTTATATTGGTATCTAATAATGTAGATATCGAATAAAATTTAATACAAAATTTGTAGATAAGCATGAACTCTACAACTTCAAAATATTTTTACATATACAGAGTCTATGACAACGACAAACCACACTAGCTCTTAAGAGCTCATAATGATATCAACTTGTATTAGTCGTTTTTAACCGCTTCTGAGATATCGCAATTTTACGTCAAAAATTGTGCTGCTTTTGGAAAACTGCTATGATATAACGACTAATGATAAAGACCCATTATTGACTTAGTGGAGATATAATTATATTTCACGAATTTAATGCTTGTTTTAACATTTCGAAATATGTTCTTTAGAGTTACATGCCGTTTGCTAAAGTTAAACATTCTAAAGAGCATGAAACGGAGCGTCCTATATATTTACATGCCACTGAAGAGTACTAAAAATTTACTAATTAAAAATACCACTTTATTGCGTATGTGGGCTATATTACAAAAGTTATAGCATGTGTTATTTGAATAAATCCGAATACGACTGATTACTTTAAAAATATGAGTTGCCATGTCTTGCATTACGTATAGCACAAATTCAAAATTTTGATTCGGCAGTCGATAACTACATCTTTGATGGGACAGGAGGTCAGATCTGGTGTTGTGAGAGGGGAATAGAATATTCTAGAAAACATGTTGGATATCCGGCTTGTGTTGTCGCCACGTCAGCGGAACAAATAAAAGCTATTGCACGAAAACGGTTGGGCATTATTTATCAGTCTCAAGTTCGTTACATATTATTGTTCATCAGTCTCCAGTCCGTTATATATTATTATTTATCAGTCGCTAATCCGTTACATAACTGCATTCAGTATTAATTTATCATTTATCATATGAAACACAAAGTAATAGTGATACATTAAATCATGTATAAATCGCACCTCGCAGTAATTATCAGCTGTAAACGCCGAGGGCCGTAGAAATTGATGTCCAGGAGGACACCCGTTGCGCAGGGGATTTATTTCTATCCACACCTAATAATGTGACTTTGCCAGTTTCCTTGGGGGTTATCCCGAACTTTGTTGGGATATTTACAATTCTACCGACGCTCTCTTAAGGGCTTCGGATCATATCCGGGATGCCACGGCGAAAGGTATAGAGACAAGTTACAGTCAGATGCCGTTGAGCGAATATGGTATTTCCTACCATGCAGAAATTAAATAATTAACTCCGTTAATGAATTTCTTTTATTGGTCTAGATATTGTGAATAAACAAAGTACACATACGTCAATCATTTTTGTTTGTATCTATTTTTATATACTTACCCTTTTGTATTAATTTTTTAATTAGTATGTATTTTGTATTATTGTAGTATAATGAGTAATAAACTGAGTATTAATTTCATATTTTAGATTTACCGTAAATAATCAATTTCTATTTGAGAAGCTTTAATAAATTTCGTCTCTTTTGAATTATCTCATAATTATATAAAATTGTCTTAATTTCTTTAAATGAATTTTTGGTTAGTAATTTTAACATCGTATTTACAATGTAAGATACTGTACGTTTGACGAATTCAATTTGATGCTATTTCACTTATTTTTAGTTTCAATTTAATTTAGCCTACTTTCAATTTCTAATTTCAATTTAATATTTGCTGCACTTCATCCTGTGGTTGCATTTATCCATTTATTTTATTTTGTGTATAACGTAATGTTTAATTTACCTAGTGTAATTTTAAAATAGTAGTGTGTCGCACACTTTAAATGAGTGGCGCAATCGAGCAAAATAGTTAATATAATAAAACATATAACTAGTCAAGTAATACTACTTCATGCTCTTTAAGACTGAGTTAAAATTAAAGTGAGTCGTGGATCAACATTGTTACCCGGGGAGTTTTTCCAATCGGTAAAAAAAATACAAAATAAAACGTGGTATGTACTTGCCAATTAGCTCTAGTCCAAGCCGTGGTAACGTCTGCCTTAGATTTGCATACACAGGACGCTGCTGCTGGAGGCACTTCATTGCAGTACTGATATCCTTGTGTTTCGCATTTCTCTGTCATCAATTACATTCCTTCTAAATATATACAGGATCAATATAGCCTAATGCAAATTTTTATTAGCATTATTTTAAAATGGCGCTGTGATAAGATCATGGCTAGATGATAGTCATAAAAGTGTTCGAAAGTTGAAAGTTGGCGGCAAGAAGCTAAAGCTCTCCAATAAAATTTAGCATATTTCTAAAAATACAAATGTTGCCTTGATTTACGAGATTACGGTGTTGTTACCAGGGAAGCCTTTCTCGGTTTCGCACAGAACTAAGAATCTTTGAATCTTAATTTGATATTTTGTAGTAAGGCCTGCTTGGTTTGAAACTTATTTTTAGTATAGTTTCGAGTTTGTGAAATCACGTAGGCCTTGACAGTTGAGCAAGATCTATTTCCGTTTCAGGTAAAGTGCCTCTTTCACCGTATGCTAAAATATTACTAAGAAAAGTTGTTCAGAATGACAAACTATGGCCCTATACTAGGAAGATCTACGTACTTTGATTAAATCGTTATTTTTTATATTCAACAAAATAAAATTATATTTATTCACAAATTAAGTGTACAAAATGTAATAATAGTATTGCTCTACAATCAATCATTTATTCAACATAACCGCCACCTTTTTTAGCACACCGTCCTATACGACGCTTGAATTCTCCGTACTGTTCCGAATTTCCGCGATTTATATATGGTGTATGGCGTTTCGTATTATTTCTTTTAATATTTCTCTACTGTTAGGTATCGGCTGGGAGTAAATCATGTTTTTGAGGCGACCCCATAAATAAAAATCTAGTATTGAGAGGTCGGGCGACCCTGGAGGCCACGCAATCGAACCATTTCTATCTATCGACCTTTCTCTAATAGTCAAATAGTCGTTCTGTCACATTACATTTAGTAGTAACTTTTGGTTCATTTTAATTATAGATAGATTATGTTAACGTTACAGCAGAGTTTTTGTTGTTCAGTGTTATGGGCTCGGAGAGAGTTCGCTAATAGAAGTGATGCAGCAGTTTAACGAGAAATTTCTTGCAACTGGCAGCGTTCTTAACGTCAAGAAAAAAAAGGTATGACGTAAACGATGGCCCAACTATTGTTGCTATACATCTACTCTTAATATTAGTAAATTGCAATTGCAAAGAATTTACAAATCCAATAAGGTCAAGCCATTCAAACCAATATTTGTGCACACTATCGAAGCAGGTGATGCAGCTCGAAGATTACTATTTTGTATTACCATCGTGGACAAATGTATTGAAGAACGAAATTTTTAAAAAACATAGTATTTTCAGACGAAGCAACTTTTTGCACAAATGGCGTTATTTTCACTCAAAATTCTCGCTACTGGTCTACAGAAAATCCAAACTTTTGGATCAATTGTAGAAGACGGTATTACCAAAGCGTGAATGTGTGGTGTGCCATTTCATATCGTTCTGGCATTATTGGACCTTATTTCATAGAGGGACGGTTAAATCAGGATACTTATCTACAGCTACTTGAGAGATTCAGGGAAGAGTACTCACATGATGTGCCGCTAACAGAAAGACAAGCAATTTATTTCCAGTAAGACGGATGCCCTGCACATTCAACAGCACGCGTAGGGGAATGGATAAATTGTGTGTTTGGAGAAAGGTCGATAGCTAGAAATGGTTCGATTGCGTGGCCTCCAGGGTCGCCCGATCTCACTATACCTGATTTTTATTTATGGGGTCGCCTCAAAAACCTGGTTTACTCCCAGCCGATACCTATCAGTAGAGAAATACTAAAAGAAAGAATACGAAGCGTCATACACCATATACAAATCGAGGAAATTCGGAACAATTTCAGAGAATTCAGGCGTCGCACAGTGCGGCCAAAGGCCCCTCTGTGCGGCCAAAAGTCGAAAAATGTAGAAAATGATCCACAAATTGGTATATGGGGATTTTTGGGGTCGCTGATCACGAATCCGTTATCAGAATTAGCAAATTCAAAATGGACGACCTAATATGGCGTCATGTCATACGAAAAAACTTATAAAAAATTAAATGAATTTGCTAATTAACTAAAAGTTTTTGTTTTGATATTATTAGGGTATATAATTGAAAATTTATTAAAAATGAACAAATTTAAAATAGTGGAACGCAATATGGCGATGTTACATACTAAAAAATAATACCAGTCTTGTAATGTCACCTTCAGCCATGGTACTGAAACCTAAAAACAAATATTTATTTGTTAGTACACAGTCATACCGTACATAGGGTAAATGTATATATATAAAATTGAATAGAATATTAGGTTTGTATTTTATCACTTCGAAATTCAATTGTTTTCCATAAAAATGTCTATATCCTCTTTATTTTTTAAAATAACCATATCAAACCTTATATTATTGTAATCAACAAAAAATAAGCTTTTTAATGATGTCAAAACCAACTATGGTTTCTATTAAAAAAAACACAAGTTTGTATCATAACTCGATAATGGTGAACGAAAAGAAAAAATTAGCCAAATAGTTTTATTTGGCGTAAAATTATCTAAAACTTTTGTCTGAACACTTTTTCTCTAAAATTACTATTAACGATGCTAAGCATGTTTAAAGAAAATCGTAAAATTTAGTTTTCTTTGAATATCTAATAAGCCATGAAAGTTTCGGAGAAACAAAAGCAGTTTTAAATCAAACTCGTAAAACTGCGCATCTTTCCCCATTTAAGCGTTTTTCTATCTCCAGTAGTTTCTGAAATCCCAATGCTAAACATTAAAAAAAACTCACCCTGTATGTATATATATTGTTATGCTGTAAAATTCACTTTTGTATATAGTTCTCGTAAGATTATGTGTTTTTGTTTAAGTGCGTAGAATATGCCTGAGCGCGAGACTTTTCGAGCGCACCTTGTATATCTTTTGGTACACCGTGTGAAAAAGATCGTTTGCTGTATATCTGTGCGTGTGCTAAGCCTAGTATTGTGCTCTCGGAGCCCTAAGTCACGAACCGTGTAATTGACAGATGTGTAATGTGTAATATCGGGCAAATACACTCTTTATGTGTAAGAACTCTGTATCTTATGTAACTACCTCTAACTATCTTATCTCTAGCTTATGTGAACCTACCTGTAAATTCGTATTTTCTGCATTTGCAGTTACTTTTTACGCCTTGTTGAAGCTTTATCAATATCTGCTTATTTGTTGCCTCCGAACTCTACGAAGTGCATTTATTTGTGGCTTTAAATTCTTCGAGACAACAGTCAGGCCCGTTGTATTTACTGTCTCACGTGTTTATGCGTATTTCCAAACACAGTCTCTCGAGCATGTCCGATTAATATTCTTCCTTCGCAGTTATGTCACTAAAAATGCAAGGGGTATTAAATAGGGAAATCTTGTGTATTAACGGGCATACTTTAAATTGTTGTCGTGAACTGATTTGTTCATAGCAATCATCTACCTTCCTTGATTACCTTGTCGAGCGTCTGTCGATGTCTTCCCTTAGGAGGTTATGGCTTCGTGGATTTAATCTGCAAAACATTGCGAGGTCGGTTTTTCTTTAACCGCCTGTTTGGTGCGCAAATTAAGAGGTTGGAAATTTCAATAGTTACCTGCAGAATCCGTTTTCTTCCGTAATAAATTGTGTCTACATCTGAGGTTTGTTTTGTTTTCTATCTGTCAAACGTTGGTTACTTTGTCGCGGTGTAACGTATACTTCACGCATTGCCAACTGTTTAGCGAGTATTTTCCTTTCACATTGTCTGATTTATAATTTCTACGTACAATTGAAGGAGTGTTTCGGTTATTTTCTTTTCGTCTAAGTTATGTGCAGGTTGTGTTAATTATATAAGTCACGGTGTTGTCTCCCTTTATTGTCAAATTTAGTTTTGTGCCTACTATGTTTATTTGAATCCTCCCGCCTTTCATTCTGAGGTATTTCCGTGCTTTGATACTTATGAAAGGATGCGTGTAGTTGACGCGCATTAGATAGGAGGAAGTTCTCGCTTTCGATTTCACTTGATAGTCTATTCTCGTGTGAGAACATTGTGCAAACTGCTTATTTTCCTTTTTTAGTAACTTTGTTACTTTATCTATGTAGATATTTCGCGTAAGCGGCTCTAATGGAATAAGCAGCGAATATCGATGCCTTAGTTTTGGTTATTTATCGTGAATTTTTACCAAAATACCATTACCTAAAATTTACGAATTACAACGTGTGGTTTTTTTTTGAATCTAAATTTTGCACCTTTGAGTGACTTGTGAAGTCGTTATCGCGGGATCTCCAATACCATTTGGGGTAAGTGTTTGAAACTTTGTGTTAATTGTCGGGATTCTATCTTTGTTTCTTTTCTCGTCTAATTTAATAGGATTCTTATTGACGGGCACAAAAAGCCCACAGTAGCCATTTTCTGGTATTGTCACCCCACATTACGGTTGAAGAACGTAGTGGTTTCCATCGTTGCTGCAGTAGTTGCACCTATACGTCCATCTTGTCTGTTGAAGTGGAATTTTCATCGAGGGGGCCTCCGCCATCTTGGTTACCGTTAGCGGCCATCCTGCATCCGTCTTGACAGATAAGTGCGACTATTGTTGTAATTTTCACCGTAACTTTCGACTGAATGTCGACGACTTTATGCCAGAGTGCTGGACTTTATCTTACCTATATTTGACCTAAGAATATTTGAGTGGCTAAAATACCTGATGCACCACTTAGTTAACTGCAAGGTCACGTATAATCCTAATTAAATTACCGTTATTTTTTTTTTTATTTTTAAGCAAATTGATATTGCTGTATACAGAGTGACCCTAAGAAGATTTGATAAGGGCTCTCATTGTTGTGTTGAATATTTAATTCAATAATAACTCTAGTAATGTCATTACCGTAACAATATAGGTATCTCATTGTTGTGTTGAATGTTTAATTAAATAATAATTCTAGTAAATTCATTACCGTAGTACTATATCTCTTTGAAGTGTTATATCTTTAATTTAGTAATAATTCTAGTATTTTCATTACCGTAATAATATTTCTCTTTGATGTGTAGGATGTTTAATGTTATAACAAATCTAGTAAATTCCATACCGTAATATTATTTCTCTTTGATGTGTTGAATTTTAATCTTGAATTTGATATTAATTTTAGCACATTTATTACCGTAATTTAGAAATTTGACTTTCATGTATGTTTTTTAATTTCTGAGCTATTGAAATTAGTTAAGTCATTGTAGAAAATTAAATACCGAAGCTCAGTAGATTCTTTTGTGCTAATACTGGTTTTTCCATTGTAACTTTTAATAGCGTCATTTAATTGAATAATAGATGTAAACAGTTTATTTAGTTTTTTTTCAAAATTTTGTCTATGTAATTTCACGTTTTGCCTTTCACTTAATTGATTAAATTATTTTAAGTCCTGTGCGCTAACTTAAACCAATTTTATTTTCTTGTAACTAATTAATTTGGAACATCGCCGTTGGTGGCGTTTTATAATAACAAATGTATATTGGCCTGTAAGGCAAGGAAACGTTTCTACGCCGACCATCCTCCTGCCGAGGCGCAGAGGTTCTATTGTTTTTTAAATATCTTCCAAATTTTCATTATTTTATTTTAAAAAAAAATATATAACAATACATACAATTTTAACTGTCAACATTTTAATTTATTTTCAAAAAGAAAAACAATATTAATAATATAGCACCTTTCTTCACATCATAATTTCTTTTTTTTATTATTACCTCAACATACCTTACCTTCGTCTATTATATTTGTGACAAGCAGTTGAATAAGCGTCAGGTTTGGTGCAACTGATTATACAGGGTGATCAATAGGAAACCCGCTGGAGGAACACAGCCAGTGGTTGCTCATAGGAGGCGCAGGTAGGTTATCGTTTAGGTAACATAGTGTTCTGGTGCCCGGACAACGTCGCTCGCGTCGTTGCCGACCGACGCTCTACTATTAGGTGTTTTAGTATATCTGAACCGTCACGCCGTCTGCGACAGAGTTAGCTCGGCCCTGCGTTTTCCAGATTCAATTATCTAATATTGTGATTCTCCGTTATCTTTAACTTAATTTAGTCTGCTATCTTAGTGCGACGTGGTTCCGGCGTAACAATATATATATATATATATATTGAACTGATGTTGATTATGTGACAACACCAGTCAAATACCCACAAACACATACAGTCACCCCTTAAAACCTCTTGAATACAGGCAACCAAATATACATCGGCAATGCTTAAAATTAGACCCTTGTATAAAAGTATAGGTAAAATAAATCCCTGAAAATTAATGCAGATTTTGCTAACAAATCTAGTAAATTCTGAGAACCCCATCAAATTGTAAATATTTGAAAGAAATTCACCCCCAAATTTAGAAAACCAAACCAATGACTACTCTTTTCAGGAACCCCAACTGAAACCCCCGTATTAAATACTAAATATTAGAATTAAATACCTGATTAGTTTAAAATATACATTAGTCTTAGTTTTATACTTATATTTGGCAAATTTCCACAATACAACAATAATTAGTTAAGTGTTATATAGGCAAAGTAAAAATATAAAATGAATCTGACAGCCATTACAAATGGCCAATTTTAAATTAGAAATTTCAACATTTATCATCACACTACGAGCATATAAATGAGTACCATTTTATAGTGTGATTTCTCAAGAGTAAAATGTCACAAAAGGTTACAGGTTCAAAGTTAAAGCAAGGTTGATAGTATCGAAAGCATCATCCCAAACTTTGGCAAAAGTATAGCACATACATGACAAATTGTTATCTAAAAATGCATAGCTTAAAACTAAAATAAACTAATGGTGAACATAAAAAACATTTAAACCATAAACTAGTTTACAAGTTACAAACATGGTAACAAACAATAAAACTCTTAGATGCGCACATTAAAGTTAAGCATCATTTTAATTTTCAAATTTCGATGCGCCATATTGTCAGAAGCATAATTAACTTCAAATATTTCATATATATGATTAATGTAATTATAAATTAACTCTAGCAGTTACAAAGTCTATCGAGACGCATTTACGTTGGAATATTTTTCAATGTCATATTTACAAGTTGAGTCCAGATATTTAAATAAGCATTTTGAATAATTTGACAGTTGTCAACATAGGTAAAAGAAAAGTTTTAAAATATTAATTACAAGCTATTTAGATAATTTAAAAAAAGGTGGTAAAAGATTAAGAAAAGGTCATAGTTTCATGTTATAACAGTAATTCGTAAATAAATTAAAAGACCATTTAGTTATTACACTACAAAAACTAACAACACTAATTTTTTGTATAAAGAAAGATTTTAAAAAGGATTAAAAGATGAAAAAATATTAAATGTATTTATAAGTTTCATTTGTAAAGGTAAAGTTCTACTAAAAAGGCATTTTAAGCCAAAATTCTGATATTTTAATTTATTTTATTAGCGTCTATGACGTCATCGACATATGACAGTCGAAATGCTAAATTTGCCCTTTAATTTTTTAAAAAATGTGTTTTTCTAAGAGAAAACGAATTAAAGTAATTTTATTGTACCGATTGAAAGACGATTTAATTTAACTAAGATAAAACATGATTCCACAAATATTCAAAAATAAACTTGCCCGTAAAAAGACTTTGTAAAATGCTACTATTTGGATTACCATGGTTACTACGTCCACAACAGAAGATTGATATAAAAAGGCACATCCGACGAGAAGCGGCATTCATTTTCGAATTCATTGTTATTCAGTTTCGATTCCAGTTTTATTCGAAGCACGTTTAGATATTATTCACTTTTATTCCATTTTTGATTCGAATAAGATTCACATTCATATTCGATTCAGATTCATATTGATATTCGCATTCGATTTCAATTTTCATTAGTGATTGACGCATTAATATTCATTATCGATTCATATCGATATCCAGTCGCCGTCAAAGTTGTGATACATTCAATTAAGCCATAAATTGTCTGCTGAGTCATTTCCACGTGCGAGTTAGAAGGTCACCAATTGAAGACGTTCGAGCTAGACATCAGTAGGGTGAGACGAATCAATCTCAAGCTGCAACATAACCACAAACATTGGAGATATTACTGACCCGCCTTAAACTTTGCCGAACGAGGTCAAGGACATACCGTACGCCGACTTACCAGATAACTGTGAGGCCCACGTAGAACTAGGACACGAGCAGTAACGACGGGAAAATCACACCCCTTTGGACGAAATACCTGTCCTTAAACAATACAAGGAATTAGTACACAGAAGGTACCAAGTCTGTTTATTAGTATATGCACCTTTTTCTTGACACAAATTTGGGTCAAATCTAAATCTATGTCACATTTGTGCAACGTCTTTTAATTCGATCATTTCTATAAATTAATTAAATTCAAATCTTGAAATATAGCTAATGTAAAACTTGGAAAATCAATTTAAAATTTCAAACAATATAATGCTTATTTAAATATCAGAATATACTTACATTTAAATTTTATCCTATCTCATTGTTATGCAATCCATTTTAATAGTTTGTACATAAGGGTCAAACTCATATACTTTGCCTTGATTTCAATATTTCAAATTAGTAGAACTTTTGCCTGAATAACTGCTGTTCATGTACACAACAAAAGTGTATTGATTAATATCAAAATTTTATAGACATTGTTGATTGTCATCCTGTTTATGGAATCTGTTTATCTATTTCTCGAAACCTTTCATTGTTGTATTGTTGTAGAAATTCATTGATATGTTTTAAATAAATTCAGATCTGTTGTTTTCATGTATAAAGTGTTTGTTTTCATCACTGTTAAAACCCATTCTTCATTTATAAGAGGTACACATATTCTGTTTGGAGCTCCAGCATTAGAGCTGTTACTCCAAGTAGGCCTTACAGGTTAGATTCTTCAAGATTGTCACACGAGAACTGGAAAGTATGGTATCCCGGACTAAGGAAAATCAAATCTCGAACCTCCTTAACGCCCTGTAGATAACACAATTAGAGTCACTTAGATATCACCCACCTAGATTAACACATAACTTTTAAATTTAGTTTTAGTCACTTCAACATTTATACGTACTCGACAGTTATAACGACTTCGCGCGTAATTCAGTGTTTGTTCCACCTCTTGGATAAAGTCTATCCCGATCTTGCGCAGTCATACGTTGAATGCCGCGAAATTTTTGAATTATTAATAACGTTGTATTTACCTATTAGGACAATTTTTGAGATACTAAATGATACAGAAACTAAATATATAATTCATCTCCGTTTTTATAGAATGCAACCCCCTTTAGCTAGCCGGCCAAGTTATAATTGAAAAGTAATTAAATAATCAATTAGGGACATTAGCCAGTCAACGTCAGACTAAGTAAATAGTTCAGTATATTATTGTGTTTAGCAGTTTTTTTAGGATATAGTAAATAAAGCGCTCTAAGTCTCATTAGCTCTCCATTCACTATTACATCTTGGCCACGCAAATTAGGGCATTGTAAGGGTAACTAAACTCCCTATTACATTTTGGCGCACCAACGATTTGGGGCCGATTATAAAACTTTAGCCGGATACTTACTGTATTTTCAGCTTACTCCAGAAGACCAGAAGATCACCAGAAGCAGAGGATTTTGATAAATAAAAAAAAAAAATGTACAATAAAAATATAAAAAGCAACATGTGTCTTTAATTTTTTCTTGATTTCTTATATATGTGTACTTCTATAAATTGATGGTAAACAAACAAACACTGACAAAAGTAAAATCATTTATGTGTCTTTATTAAAAAAATATTAAAATCAAATACAGGTATTATTATTATTCACATAGTAGGTACAATACATTATACAGGGGTCTTATCATAAAGTATTATCAAATTTTTATTATTATTGTGTGTATTTGTAAAAATATAAACCTGCAAGATGAATACAAGATCCAGAAGCGTTTCTAATGTCCATCAGGAATCATCCAGCGAAGGCGAAGATGAATCTCCGCAAAATCAAGGCGATACCACGGAAATTACAGCGACGCCCACCGAACAAGGAATTTGTTCGAAGCCAGAGGAAAATGATATGCTCAAACAGATTAGTTTGATGTTACAGAACAACGAAAAGAATATACAAAGAATGGAGAACAAAATGGATGAGTCTAAACAAGAAAATAAAAGGGACTTGCAAGAACTAAGGGAAAATAACAAAAAGGAGATGCAAGAGTTAAAGGAAGGGTTAGAGAACAAAATGGACAACACCAAGGAAGAATTAGAGAAAAATAGAATTCGAGATAGAGAGGAAGATAAAAGAGAGAACAAGAAAAACTTGGAAGATTTCAAGAAAGACCTAGAAGAGAGCCTAGCACTAAAAATGGAGGAAAGTTATGTAAAATTATTTAATAAGAAGGACACAAGGGAAAATAAAACAGCTGAAGTATCAGTACCAATAGAAACAGTATCCGTAGAAATAATTAAAGAAAAAGAAAGGGAAGAAAGAACAGTAGAAAGACAACCATGCGAAAAGGACAAACAGAACTTAGCCGAAAAAAAGACATTAGAAAATTTCGAGAAGGATGTTCCAAAGGGCCTAAATAATGAAAAGGACACAGCAGAAATCAAGGAAACCTCCGAAATAATACTTATACAATCAAAAACAAAATATATGGATTCTAGCAGGAGGATCTTGAGGACGCACTTGGACGCGCTTCTAACAGAAGAGGAAGAGGACAGATATTTATGTTTCTACACCTCAAGGAAAACAACAGCTATGTTTACAGGAACAGGAAAATATACAAGTTCGTGGAAACGACAAACACTTATGACACAAATGGGTAAAATTAACAAGACATCCAAACAAGTTATCACATTTAGGGGCATAGACACAAACACATGGACAGACATGCGAAGTAAGTCAATTCACACACACATAGAAAATGCAAACACACATACACACAATTTACCAAACTTAAACGTACACACTCACACTTTAACAACACGTATACAGTACACATGCGAAATGCACACAAACTTCAAAACATTAAAGGGAATACGAACAGCTGTAATTTTGTATAAAAAGAATCAGGTAACACTTCACCACTTAGCGAATACACACACACAATTATATAAGCAAACATATAGGGAATTCAGTACACAAACAACATACACCGATGACATCCTTCGGGACAAAGAAAATATCATCGACTTTCGCCTCAAGATTTTAAACAAATAGACACACATAAATAAATATATCGGAGCAAGGCGAAGGGATTTACAGGCGACCTTCGATGGGAGTAAGGCGACCCCACTCCTACCTGAGCAACCCCAAAGTACATAGCCTAAATATATCGGAGCAAGGCGAAGGGACATTGTACGCGACCTTCGATGGGAACAAGGCGACCCCACTCCTACCTGAGCAATATCAAGAATCAATAGCCTAAATATATCGGAGCAAGGCGAAGGGATTTACAGGCGACCTTCGATGGGAATAAAGCGACCCCACTCCTACCTGAGCAATATCAAGAATCAATAGCCTAAATATATCGGAGCAAGGCGAAGGGATTTACAGGCGACCTTCGATGGGAATAAGGCGACCCCACTCCTACCTGAGCAACCCCAAAATACATTAGCCTAAAAATATCGGAGCAAGGCGAAGGGATTTACAGGCGACCTTCGATGGGAATAAGGCGACCCCACTCCTACCTGAGCAACCCCAAAATACATAGCCTAAATATATCGGAGCAAGGCGAAGAGACATTGTAGGCGACCTTCGATGGGAATAAGGCGACCCCACTCCTACCTGAGCAGTATCAAGTAACATAGCCTAAATATATCGGAGCAAGGCGAAGGGACATTGTAGGCGACCTTCGATGGGAACAAGGCGACCCCACTCCTACCTGAGCGATATCAAGATACAAAGCCGAAATATATCGGAGCAAGGCGAAGGGATTTACAGGCGACCTTCGATGGGACTAAAGCGACCCCACTCCTACCTGAGCAATATCAAGATACATAGCCTAAATATATCGGAGCAAGGCGAAGGGATTTACAGGCGACCTTCGATGGGACTAAAGCGACCCCACTCTTACCTGAGCACTACCAAGATACAAAGGCCTATCCACCCCATAGAACAATATAGGGGCACCACGAGTCCCGACACCCCAGGAGTCATTTGGTAGAGTCCAAACCAAAAGGAGCCAGGAATTTAAACAAGATTCTCTACATCGGACGAACCCAACCCGAGGATAGCGGAATCATCCCACAACCAATACAGACGAGCCCAATCTGTATATCCAAAGATGTAAATACACCCGGAATTCTACATTATAAGAGTTTGCCTATAGAAGATAAGAAGTTCATTCATAAATAATTTTAAGACACATAGTAAATAATTGTTAGTTTTTCCCATTCCTATATCAAGCAAGTAGCAACGCATAAGGAGGTAATATAAGTTGAAAAATGTCTGGAACACTTCAGTCAGAATAAAGAAAAGGTACAAATACACAGCAAGTTGATGCAAACATGTTATGGAAAAGGAATAAGAAACACTAGGAAGAACAAATCTTTGAAAGGAAACTTATAACAAAGCGTATGAAACCACTACCATTAGAAGAAAGAAAAATTACACAACTGCCTTTATATAAAATACAAAAATAATGTTACAAGTCAAAAACCAATCAAGAAACATATTCACCTACAGAACAAAAAGGATTCAAGAAGAATTGATCAAAACATGAAGGAAAAGAAAATATTTAAATATGAAGAAAGGGCCTAAGAATTAAAATATACCACGGAGCGAATATAACGCTTTTACAAATAAAGAAATTGAATCCATGAAGAAACCCATGAAAAGATATGGTATTATGGAAGAAAAATAAATATAATTAGAATTTACCTCATAAGTAAACCCATGAGAAGATATGGTGTTATGGGAAGACAAAAGGTGATGTACAACCTAAAATGGGTACATCAGCACGAAAAAGTGCAATATAAATTGAAAATATGTTCCGCAAATAGGAAGATGAATACATGACAAAATGTCAAATATAATAGGTAACAAGTATAATTATTTGAAGCAACAAAGTTAATTTAAGTGTAAATACACTCGAGGTATATTACAATAGGCCACTATTATCACAGTATAGAATTTGAATCCGAGACACTATAGGTAAAAGAAGCAGTATAAACAAAAGAAGCATAATTGGTACATAATAAAACTTTATAAAGGCAACATCCATAGAAAATACAAGAAGGAAAACATACGCGCACATACAAAGATGAACTAGTGTTCATATTTATCAATAAAAATATAGTTACACAAATACATAACTTATACATAGCATCTTACACTAATACCCATATACAGGGACAAGTCATTAAATAAATATTGTTAAAAATTACATTTTGTTAAGAAAATTTCCATACACACACACAACTTATATTACAGACATATGACAAAACTACAAATATAAAAACTCAGATAATTAAGCCCTTAGTATAATCCAAAATAAATATATCAGTTTGTAAAAGAAAGATTTTGTCACTTAAAATATATAATTTAGTTAATTATTACAATTACATTATAAGGTTTATTTATAACGAACGAATTTTTTTATATACATAAAAAACTACCTTCGTTAAGGGGCAAGTTGAACTGGTGTTGATTATGTGACAACACCAGTCAAATACCCACAAACACATACAGTCACCCCTTAAAACCTCTTGAATACAGGCAACCAAATATACATCGGCAATGCTTAAAATTAGACCCTTGTATAAAAGTATAGGTAAAATAAATCCCTGAAAATTAATGCAGATTTTGCTAACAAATCTAGTAAATTCTGAGAACCCCATCAAATTGTAAATATTTGAAAGAAATTCACCCCCAAATTTAGAAAACCAAACCAATGACTACTCTTTTCAGGAACCCCAACTGAAACCCCCGTATTAAATACTAAATATTAGAATTAAATACCTGATTAGTTTAAAATACACATTAGTCTTAGTTTTATACTTATATTTGGCAAATTTCCACAGTACAACAATAATTAGTTAAGTGTTATATAGGCAAAGTAAAAATATAAAATGAATCTGACAGCCATTACAAATGGCCAATTTTAAATTACAAATTTCAACATTTATCATCACACTACGAGCATATAAATGAGTACCATTTTATAGTGTGATTTCTCAAGAGTAAAATGTCACAAAAGGTTACAGGTTCAAAGTTAAAGCAAGGTTGATAGTATCGAAAGCATCATCCCAAACTTTGGCAAAAGTATAGCACATACATGACAAATTGTTATCTAAAAATGCATAGCTTAAAACTAAAATAAACTAATGGTGAACATAAAAAACATTTAAACCATAAACTAGTTTACAAGTTACAAACATGGTAACAAACAATAAAACTCTTAGATGCGCACATTAAAGTTAAGCATCATTTTAATTTTCAAATTTCGATGCGCCATATTGTCAGAAGCATAACTAACTTCAAATATTTCATATATATGATTAATGTAATTATAAATTAACTCTAGCAGTTACAAAGTCTATCGAGACGCATTTACGTTGGAATATTTTTCAATGTCATATTTACAAGTTGAGTCCAGATATTTAAATAAGCATTTTGAATAATTTGACAGTTGTCAACATAGGTAAAAGAAAAGTTTTAAAATATTAATTACAAGCTATTTAGATAATTTAAAAAAAGGTGGTAAAAGATTAAGAAGAGGTCATAGTTTCATGTTATAACAGTAATTCGTAAATAAATTAAAAGACCATTTAGTTATTACACTACAAAAACTAACCACACTAATTTTTTGTATAAAGAAAGATTTTAAAAAGGATTAAAAGATGAAAAAATATTAAATGTATTTATAAGTTTCATTTGTAAAGGTAAAGTTCTACTAAAAAGGCATTTTAAGCCAAAATTCTGATATTTTAATTTATTTTATTAGCGTCTATGACGTCATCGACATATGACAGTCGAAATGCTAAATTTGCCCTTTAATTTTTTAAAAAATGTGTTTTTCTAAGAGAAAACGAATTAAAGTAATTTTATTGTACCGATTGAAAGACGATTTAATTTAACTAAGATAAAACATGATTCCACAAATATTCAAAAATAAACTTGCCCGTAAAAAGACTTTGTAAAATGCTACTATTTGGATTACCATGGTTACTACGTCCACAACAGAAGATTGATATAAAAAGGCACATCCGACGAGAAGCGGCATTCATTTTCGAATTCATTGTTATTCAGTTTCGATTCCAGTTTTATTCGAAGCACGTTTAGATATTATTCACTTTTATTCCATTTTTGATTCGAATAAGATTCACATTCATATTCGATTCAGATTCATATTGATATTCGCATTCGATTTCAATTTTCATTAGTGATTGACGCATTAATATTCATTATCGATTCATATCGATATCCAGTCGCCGTCAAAGTTGTGATACATTCAATTAAGCCATAAATTGTCTGCTGAGTCATTTCCACGTGCGAGTTAGAAGGTCACCAATTGAAGACGTTCGAGCTAGACATCAGTAGGGTGAGACGAATCAATCTCAAGCTGCAACATAACCACAAACATTGGAGATATTACTGACCCGCCTTAAACTTTGCCGAACGAGGTCAAGGACATACCGTACGCCGACTTACCAGATAACTGTGAGGCCCACGTAGAACTAGGACACGAGCAGTAACGACGGGAAAATCACACCCCTTTGGACGAAATACCTGTCCTTAAACAATACAAGGAATTAGTACACAGAAGGTACCAAGTCTGTTTATTAGTATATGCACCTTTTTCTTGACACAAATTTGGGTCAAATCTAAATCTATGTCACATTTGTGCAACGTCTTTTAATTCGATCATTTCTATAAATTAATTAAATTCAAATCTTGAAATATAGCTAATGTAAAACTTGGAAAATCAATTTAAAATTTCAAACAATATAATGCTTATTTAAATATCAGAATATACTTACATTTAAATTTTATCCTATCTCATTGTTATGCAATCCATTTTAATAGTTTGTACATAAGGGTCAAACTCATATACTTTGCCTTGATTTCAATATTTCAAATTAGTAGAACTTTTGCCTGAATAACTGCTGTTCATGTACACAACAAAAGTGTATTGATTAATATCAAAATTTTATAGACATTGTTGATTGTCATCCTGTTTATGGGATCTGTTTATCTATTTCTCGAAACCTTTCATTGTTGTATTGTTGTAGAAATTCATTGATATGTTTTAAATAAATTCAGATCTGTTGTTTTCATGTATAAAGTGTTTGTTTTCATCACTGTTAAAACCCATTCTTCATTTATAAGAGGTACACATATTCTGTTTGGAGCTCCAGCATTAGAGCTGTTACTCCAAGTAGGCCTTACAGGTTAGATTCTTCAAGATTGTCACACGACAACTGGAAAGTATGGTATCCCGGACTAAGGAAAATCAAATCTCGAACCTCCTTAACGCCCTGTAGATAACACAATTAGAGTCACTTAGATATCACCCACCTAGATAAACACATAACTTTTAAATTTCGTTTTGGTCACTTCAACATTTATACGTACTCGACAGTTATAACGACTTCGCGCGTAATTCAGTGTTTGTTCCACCTCTTGGATAAAGTCTATCCCGATCTTGCGCAGTCATACGTTGAATGCCGCGAAATTTTTGAATTATTAATAACGTTGTATTTACCTATTAGGACAATTTTTGAGATACTAAATGATACAGAAACTAAATATATAATTCATCTCCGTTTTTATAGAATGCAACCCCCTTTAGCTAGCCGGCCAAGTTATAATTGAAAAGTAATTAAATAATCAATTAGGGACATTAGCCAGTCAACGTCAGACTAAGTAAATAGTTCAGTATATTATTGTGTTTAGCAGTTTTTTTAGGATATAGTAAATAAAGCGCTCTAAGTCTCATTAGCTCTCCATTCACTATTACATCTTGGCCACGCAAATTAGGGCATTGTAAGGGTAACTAAACTCCCTATTACATTTTGGCGCACCAACGATTTGGGGCCGATTATAAAACTTTAGCCGGATACTTACTGTATTTTTCAGCTTACTCCAGAAGACCAGAAGATCACCAGAAGCAGAGGATTTTGATAAATAAAAAAAAAAATGTACAATAAAAATATAAAAAGCAACATGTGTCTTTAATTTTTTCTTGATTTCTTATATATGTGTACTTCTATAAATTGATGGTAAACAAACAAACACTGACAAAAGTAAAATCATTTATGTGTCTTTATTAAAAAAATATTAAAATCAAATACAGGTATTATTATTATTCACATAGTAGGTACAATACATTATACAGGGGTCTTATCATAAAGTATTATCAAATTTTTATTATTATTGTGTGTATTTGTAAAAATATAAACCTGCAAGATGAATACAAGATCCAGAAGCGTTTCTAATGTCCATCAGGAATCATCCAGCGAAGGCGAAGATGAATCTCCGCAAAATCAAGGCGATACCACGGAAATTACAGCGACGCCCACCGAACAAGGAATTTGTTCGAAGCCAGAGGAAAATGATATGCTCAAACAGATTAGTTTGATGTTACAGAACAACGAAAAGAATATACAAAGAATGGAGAACAAAATGGATGAGTCTAAACAAGAAAATAAAAGGGACTTGCAAGAACTAAGGGAAAATAACAAAAAGGAGATGCAAGAGTTAAAGGAAGGGTTAGAGAACAAAATGGACAACACCAAGGAAGAATTAGAGAAAAATAGAATTCGAGATAGAGAGGAAGATAAAAGAGAGAACAAGAAAAACTTGGAAGATTTCAAGAAAGACCTAGAAGAGAGCCTAGCACTAAAAATGGAGGAAAGTTATGTAAAATTATTTAATAAGAAGGACACAAGGGAAAATAAAACAGCTGAAGTATCAGTACCAATAGAAACAGTATCCGTAGAAATAATTAAAGAAAAAGAAAGGGAAGAAAGAACAGTAGAAAGACAACCATGCGAAAAGGACAAACAGAACTTAGCCGAAAAAAAGACATTAGAAAATTTCGAGAAGGATGTTCCAAAGGGCCTAAATAATGAAAAGGACACAGCAGAAATCAAGGAAACCTCCGAAATAATACTTATACAATCAAAAACAAAATATATGGATTCTAGCAGGAGGATCTTGAGGACGCACTTGGACGCGCTTCTAACAGAAGAGGAAGAGGACAGATATTTATGTTTCTACACCTCAAGGAAAACAACAGCTATGTTTACAGGAACAGGAAAATATACAAGTTCGTGGAAACGACAAACACTTATGACACAAATGGGTAAAATTAACAAGACATCCAAACAAGTTATCACATTTAGGGGCATAGACACAAACACATGGACAGACATGCGAAGTAAGTCAATTCACACACACATAGAAAATGCAAACACACATACACACAATTTACCAAACTTAAACGTACACACTCACACTTTAACAACACGTATACAGTACACATGCGAAATGCACACAAACTTCAAAACATTAAAGGGAATACGAACAGCTGTAATTTTGTATAAAAAGAATCAGGTAACACTTCACCACTTAGCGAATACACACACACAATTATATAAGCAAACATATAGGGAATTCAGTACACAAACAACATACACCGATGACATCCTTCGGGACAAAGAAAATATCATCGACTTTCGCCTCAAGATTTTAAACAAATAGACACACATAAATAAATATATCGGAGCAAGGCGAAGGGATTTACAGGCGACCTTCGATGGGAGTAAGGCGACCCCACTCCTACCTGAGCAACCCCAAAGTACATAGCCTAAATATATCGGAGCAAGGCGAAGGGACATTGTAGGCGACCTTCGATGGGAACAAGGCGACCCCACTCCTACCTGAGCAATATCAAGAATCAATAGCCTAAATATATCGGAGCAAGGCGAAGGGATTTACAGGCGACCTTCGATGGGAATAAAGCGACCCCACTCCTACCTGAGCAATATCAAGAATCAATAGCCTAAATATATCGGAGCAAGGCGAAGGGATTTACAGGCGACCTTCGATGGGAATAAGGCGACCCCACTCCTACCTGAGCAACCCCAAAATACATTAGCCTAAAAATATCGGAGCAAGGCGAAGGGATTTACAGGCGACCTTCGATGGGAATAAGGCGACCCCACTCCTACCTGAGCAACCCCAAAATACATAGCCTAAATATATCGGAGCAAGGCGAAGAGACATTGTAGGCGACCTTCGATGGGAATAAGGCGACCCCACTCCTACCTGAGCAGTATCAAGTAACATAGCCTAAATATATCGGAGCAAGGCGAAGGGACATTGTAGGCGACCTTCGATGGGAACAAGGCGACCCCACTCCTACCTGAGCGATATCAAGATACAAAGCCGAAATATATCGGAGCAAGGCGAAGGGATTTACAGGCGACCTTCGATGGGACTAAAGCGACCCCACTCCTACCTGAGCAATATCAAGATACATAGCCTAAATATATCGGAGCAAGGCGAAGGGATTTACAGGCGACCTTCGATGGGACTAAAGCGACCCCACTCTTACCTGAGCACTACCAAGATACAAAGGCCTATCCACCCCATAGAAAAATATAGGGGCACCACGAGTCCCGACACCCCAGGAGTCATTTGGTAGAGTCCAAACCAAAAGGAGCCAGGAATTTAAACAAGATTCTCTACATCGGACGAACCCAACCCGAGGATAGCGGAATCATCCCACAACCAATACAGACGAGCCCAATCTGTATATCCAAAGATGTAAATACACCCGGAATTCTACATTATAAGAGTTTGCCTATAGAAGATAAGAAGTTCATTCATAAATAATTTTAAGACACATAGTAAATAATTGTTAGTTTTTCCCATTCCTATATCAAGCAAGTAGCAACGCATAAGGAGGTAATATAAGTTGAAAAATGTCTGGAACACTTCAGTCAGAATAAAGAAAAGGTACAAATACACAGCAAGTTGATGCAAACATGTTATGGAAAAGGAATAAGAAACACTAGGAAGAACAAATCTTTGAAAGGAAACTTATAACAAAGCGTATGAAACCACTACCATTAGAAGAAAGAAAAATTACACAACTGCCTTTATATAAAATACAAAAATAATGTTACAAGTCAAAAACCAATCAAGAAACATATTCACCTACAGAACAAAAAGGATTCAAGAAGAATTGATCAAAACATGAAGGAAAAGAAAATATTTAAATATGAAGAAAGGGCCTAAGAATTAAAATATACCACGGAGCGAATATAACGCTTTTATAAATAAAGAAATTGAATCCATGAAGAAACCCATGAAAAGATATGGTATTATGGAAGAAAAATAAATATAATTAGAATTTACCTCATAAGTAAACCCATGAGAAGATATGGTGTTATGGGAAGACAAAAGGTGATGTACAACCTAAAATGGGTACATCAGCACGAAAAAGTGCAATATAAATTGAAAATATGTTCCGCAAATAGGAAGATGAATACATGACAAAATGTCAAATATAATAGGTAACAAGTATAATTATTTGAAGCAACAAAGTTAATTTAAGTGTAAATACACTCGAGGTATATTAAAATAGGCCACTATTATCACAGTATAGAATTTGAATCCGAGACACTATAGGTAAAAGAAGCAGTATAAACAAAAGAAGCATAATTGGTACATAATAAAACTTTATAAAGGCAACATCCATAGAAAATACAAGAAGGAAAACATACGCGCACATACAAAGATGAACTAGTGTTCATATTTATCAATAAAAATATAGTTACACAAATACATAACATATACATAGCATCTTACACTAATACCCATATACAGGGACAAGTCATTAAATAAATATTGTTAAAAATTACATTTTGTTAAGAAAATTTCCATACACACATACAACTTATATTACAGACATATGACAAAACTACAAATATAAAAACTCAGATAATTAAGCCCTTAGTATAATCCAAAATAAATATATCAGTTTGTAAAAGAAAGATTTTGTCACTTAAAATATATAATTTAGTTAATTATTACAATTACATTATAAGGTTTATTTATAACGAACGAATTTTTTTATATACATAAAAAACTACCTTCGTTAAGGGGCAAGTTGAACTGGTGTTGATTATGTGACAACACCAGTCAAATACCCACAAACACATACAGTCACCCCTTAAAACCTCTTGAATACAGGCAACCAAATATACATCGGCAATGCTTAAAATTAGACCCTTGTATAAAAGTATAGGTAAAATAAATCCCTGAAAATTAATGCAGATTTTGCTAACAAATCTAGTAAATTCTGAGAACCCCATCAAATTGTAAATATTTGAAAGAAATTCACCCCCAAATTTAGAAAACCAAACCAATGACTACTCTTTTCAGGAACCCCAACTGAAACCCCCGTATTAAATACTAAATATTAGAATTAAATACCTGATTAGTTTAAAATACACATTAGTCTTAGTTTTATACTTATATTTGGCAAATTTCCACAATACAACAATAATTAGTTAAGTGTTATATAGGCAAAGTAAAAATATAAAATGAATCTGACAGCCATTACAAATGGCCAATTTTAAATTACAAATTTCAACATTTATCATCACACTACGAGCATATAAATGAGTACCATTTTATAGTGTGATTTCTCAAGAGTAAAATGTCACAAAAGGTTACAGGTTCAAAGTTAAAGCAAGGTTGATAGTATCGAAAGCATCATCCCAAACTTTGGCAAAAGTATAGCACATACATGACAAATTGTTATCTAAAAATGCATAGCTTAAAACTAAAATAAACTAATGGTGAACATAAAAAACATTTAAACCATAAACTAGTTTACAAGTTACAAACATGGTAACAAACAATAAAACTCTTAGATGCGCACATTAAAGTTAAGCATCATTTTAATTTTCAAATTTCGATGCGCCATATTGTCAGAAGCATAATTAACTTCAAATATTTCATATATATGATTAATGTAATTATAAATTAACTCTAGCAGTTACAAAGTCTATCGAGACGCATTTACGTTGGAATATTTTTCAATGTCATATTTACAAGTTGAGTCCAGATATTTAAATAAGCATTTTGAATAATTTGACAGTTGTCAACATAGGTAAAAGAAAAGTTTTAAAATATTAATTACAAGCTATTTAGATAATTTAAAAAAAGGTGGTAAAAGATTAAGAAAAGGTCATAGTTTCATGTTATAACAGTAATTCGTAAATAAATTAAAAGACCATTTAGTTATTACACTACAAAAACTAACCACACTAATTTTTTGTATAAAGAAAGATTTTAAAAAGGATTAAAAGATGAAAAAATATTATATGTATTTATAAGTTTAATTTGTAAAGGTAAAGTTCTACTAAAAAGGCATTTTAAGCCAAAATTCTGATATTTTAATTTATTTTATTAGCGTCTATGACGTCATCGACATATGACAGTCGAAATGCTAAATTTGCCCTTTAATTTTTAAAAAAATGTGTTTTTCTAAGAGAAAACGAATTAAAGTAATTTTATTTTACCGATTGAAAGACGATTTAATTTAACTAAGATAAAACATGATTCCACAAATATTCAAAAATAAACTTGCACGTAAAAAGACTTTGTAAAATGCTACTATTTGGATTACCATGGTTACTACGTCCACAACAGAAGATTGATATAAAAAGGCACATCCGACGAGAAGCGGCATTCATTTTCGAATTCATTGTTATTCAGTTTCGATTCCAGTTTTATTCGAAGCACGTTTAGATATTATTCACTTTTATTCCATTTTTGATTCGAATAAGATTCACATTCATATTCGATTCAGATTCATATTGATATTCGCATTCGATTTCAATTTTCATTAGTGATTGACGCATTAATATTCATTATCGATTCATATCGATATCCAGTCGCCGTCAAAGTTGTGATACATTCAATTAAGCCATAAATTGTCTGCTGAGTCATTTCCACGTGCGAGTTAGAAGGTCACCAATTGAAGACGTTCGAGCTAGACATCAGTAGGGTGAGACGAATCAATCTCAAGCTGCAACATAACCACAAACATTGGAGATATTACTGACCCGCCTTAAACTTTGCCGAACGAGGTCAAGGACATACCGTACGCCGACTTACCAGATAACTGTGAGGCCCACGTAGAACTAGGACACGAGCAGTAACGACGGGAAAATCACACCCCTTTGGACGAAATACCTGTCCTTAAACAATACAAGGAATTAGTACACAGAAGGTACCAAGTCTGTTTATTAGTATATGCACCTTTTTCTTGACACAAATTTGGGTCAAATCTAAATCTATGTCACATTTGTGCAACGTCTTTTAATTCGATCATTTCTATAAATTAATTAAATTCAAATCTTGAAATATAGCTAATGTAAAACTTGGAAAATCAATTTAAAATTTCAAACAATATAATGCTTATTTAAATATCAGAATATACTTACATTTAAATTTTATCCTATCTCATTGTTATGCAATCCATTTTAATAGTTTGTACATAAGGGTCAAACTCATATACTTTGCCTTGATTTCAATATTTCAAATTAGTAGAACTTTTGCCTGAATAACTGCTGTTCATGTACACAACAAAAGTGTATTGATTAATATCAAAATTTTATAGACATTGTTGATTGTCATCCTGTTTATGGAATCTGTTTATCTATTTCTCGAAACCTTTCATTGTTGTATTGTTGTAGAAATTCATTGATATGTTTTAAATAAATTCAGATCTGTTGTTTTCATGTATAAAGTGTTTGTTTTCATCACTGTTAAAACCCATTCTTCATTTATAAGAGGTACACATATTCTGTTTGGAGCTCCAGCATTAGAGCTGTTACTCCAAGTAGGCCTTACAGGTTAGATTCTTCAAGATCGTCACACGACAACTGGAAAGTATGGTATCCCGGACTAAGGTAAATCAAATCTCGAACCTCCTTAACGCCCTGTAGATAACACAATTAGAGTCACTTAGATATCACCCACCTAGATAAACACATAACTTTTAAATTTCGTTTTGGTCACTTCAACATTTATACGTACTCGACAGTTATAACGACTTCGCGCGTAATTCAGTGTTTGTTCCACCTCTTGGATAAAGTCTATCCCGATCTTGCGCAGTCATACGTTGAATGCCGCGAAATTTTTGAATTATTAATAACGTTGTATTTACCTATTAGGACAATTTTTGAGATACTAAATGATACAGAAACTAAATATATAATTCATCTCCGTTTTTATAGAATGCAACCCCCTTTAGCTAGCCGGCCAAGTTATAATTGAAAAGTAATTAAATAATCAATTAGGGACATTAGCCAGTCAACGTCAGACTAAGTAAATAGTTCAGTATATTATTGTGTTTAGCAGTTTTTTTAGGATATAGTAAATAAAGCGCTCTAAGTCTCATTAGCTCTCCATTCACTATTACATCTTGGCCACGCAAATTAGGGCATTGTAAGGGGACCTAAACGCCCTATTACAATATATATATATATATTGCGCTGTTATCCTTAACTCGAGTTGTTAGATAAAACTTATCCAACAAGATACTGAAGCTTTGAATATGTATCTTCTTAAAATTTCAACAAAAAAATATAAATCTCCGGCTTTTATATCTAATTATCAATTAATTATGCTCAGTCGGTTTCTACGATTTTTAAGATTAGCAAGCATGAATATAAAAACTTTATTCTCAGGTATTTAGAGTTCTTAAAAATATGAAAGTTACTTTAACATTATTTCAACAAAATCTAAATTATATTCTTGTAAAATGTTCTGTTACTTGATACAATTCAAGTAAAATAAACAATAAAAAAAAATCACATAGCATTATATGTATTTTATTCAATTGGCGACAATAATCAAATTATCTCGTATTCACTCCAAAAAAATGGATATTATAAATTTTAATACAAACCAAATCACAGATTCTCAAAATCAATGAAAATTATAATTTAATTGTCAAAATAATTAATCTGTCAAATATCAAACTGACATTGTAAGAAATTTGTATTGACATTTTTATTTCATTTAAGAAATAAGGATTAATTTTATATTCTTGAATTGGAACATTTACTTTACACTAAGAAATATTAAATTTCAAAACTTTGACACATACAATCAGAATAATAGATATAAACAAAATCAATTATCATATGATAATTTCTAACTCTAAACTAGAATTAAATTAAAAGGTCTGTTTAAACTTTTAAAATTAATAAGACTTGCACATATAAATGTATATTTGTGAGTTTTACTTTCCTTATTAAATTCATAAGCAGGTACGGTCCTTCTTCAGTGATTCTTGGTTAAATATAACAACCACAACATTCATCCGTTGTACCCATATGTTTGATTCACAACAGCACAAATACTCCAGTAACTCCTAAGTAGATGTAGTAATGACAGCATTCATCCGTCAGTCTTGTAACATTGTACATCAGCATTCTCTTCTAAAAAAAATGACGTATTCATGGATTATATTCCAAACTTCACGTTCAATTCCAATATCTTCGTAAATTCTTTCCCGTGCTTTTGGTAATGACAGCATTCATCAGTCAGACTTGTAGTATTGTACAGTTGTATTCTCTTCTAAAATGACTTTATTCCTTGATTGTTTTACAAACTTCACGTTCAAATTATAGTAATGACAGCATTCATCCGTCAGACTTGTAGTATTGTACAGTTGTATTCTCTTCTAAAAATGACTTATTTCTTGATTTGTATAACAAACTTCACGTTTAATTCTAATATCTTCGTAAATTCTTTTCCGTGATTATAGTAATATTAGCATTCTATTCTTTACTATTAAATTCTTCTTTCTATTTAATATTTCTTTTCTCATAAAATTTTTCATTAATTTTTTTAAAATTCATAAATCAATAATCCTCTTTTTTTTCCCGTAACTATGCTCTCATTAAAATTACAACATAGTTGATTTTTCTCGTATCATATATGAAAAATAATATTTCTAACGCAATATCATACAATTGAATTTGAGAACTGTTAAATTTAGATTGAATTTGAGAACCGTTAAATTTAGATTATCTTAAATGTGATGTATTTTAAACAATGCATTTTTGCCTTCCTCTCAGAATAAAAAAAAATAATTTACAGGATTATTTTTTTTTTAAATACAAGTTTGACCTTTATAATATTATTTCTATCAATCATCTATTCATAGTAATCATGAATCATTGACACATGAAATCTACCCCTTATTAAATTTGTTTCAGGTTCAACCAATTCATAAGTAGTATCACCAAATATTTTTCTTACCTCATAAGGTCCAATAAAAGTTTTTACAAATTTCGCCACCTGATTTTTATTTTTGTCTGTAACTCTTAAGTTCTTTATGATTACCTTGTCTCCAACGTTATATTTCTTAAAATGTCGATTTTCTTTTTGCTTTTCTTGTTTAGTTTTCTTCTTTTGATAATGTTGTTTAATGTTGTCAAAAATGTCTTCCAAATTAGCGTACTCTTCATCGCTCCAAAGTCTTTCTGGATTTTGGTTAGTCACAAGAAATACTGGTGCTTCGAACCCAGGTCGGATTCGTTTGTTGATACAGCGCATATCCAAACAAACTCTTAAACTATTATCACTTTTTTTTACGATTACAACAGGATTAATAAAATAGGAAGTAGATCTTTCTATAATACCTTGTTTCAATAATTTATCGATTTCTTGTTCAACTTGTTTTTGATATTGATATGGAATAGGATAATTCTTTACATTTAATGGTTCATCATTATCAATAATTATCTTATGTTTATAGTTTCTAGCAAATGTAACTTCTTCATTAAATAACTTTTTATTTTCCATCAACATTCTTCTCATATCGTTCGTTAATCCTTCTTCTAAATCCATTCCAATTATTTTCTTATTTAATTCTACAACATAATCTTCTTTCTTAACATCACCATTATCATACGTAAATACATCATTTCTATAATATAAATCATTATTAATATCATCATAATCATCATATATAAAATTCTTCTTCTTATTAAGTATTGTTCCATCTTCCAAAATATCCTCTTCATTATCCCTTAATTCTTTTATCTCTTCAACATTCCTTATAATATTATAATTATTAATGTTAATATTCTTATCTTCTTTTGCTAGTTTTATTTCATTGTTTTTAATACGTAAAACATTATTCTCAAAATCAATTACCATATCATACTTTTTAATATTATCAATCCCTAAAATACATTGAAATTTCATGTTTTCAAACACATAGAATTCAAATAAATAACTTTCCTTATTCAACATTGTTTCAAGGCAAACCTTTTCTTGAATTATTCCTAGTTTCTTCTGATTTGTAGCAATAATATCCATTTTCTTAATCTTAATTACATAATTTTCATAATTAATAATCCTGTTCAAATCTGTTCTTCTTATTAAAGAAATTTCAGCAGCAGTATCAACAATAGCTCTAAGATTTAAATTCTTAATAGTCATTTCAATTACAGGTATATCATTCCCAATTAAAATTTCTGATTCCTCATTGATTTATATAAAGTTGTGTGGATTGTCATAAAATCGATTATTTTTAGTCACATCCAGGAAATAGCTACATATTATAGGTAAATTTAATTTTAGTTTCGAGAAGTACTCGGTTGACACCGATTTAACTCCGGAATTATCAGATTTTCTGTGTCTGAATAAATCGGCGTTTTTTTTTCTGGCTCTTGTAATTTTCTTTCATATATTCTGGATTCATGGTCGATTTTCATATTACTTACTTCAACATTATTTATCTGTGGTCTATTATTACCTCTGTCTTTGAAATTACTATTGGAATTAGTATAATTGTCCTTGTTTCTATTATCATGATTATAATTATTTCGGTAATGATTAGTTTCACTTCTGTTTCCATTTCCATTTCCATTTCCATTGTCATTTCTCCTGTAATAATTATTTTCTCCAAAGTTACTTCTGAAATAATTATTTCCATTTCTTATTACATAATTTTGTTTTTGATTAAAATTACTTCTATTATTGTTTCCAAAATTATTTCCTCTTCCTTGATTTGTATAATAATTATAATTATCCCTGTTTACTGGATTATGATTAATATAATTATTTCGGGAATTTCTTCTTTTAATTTCTGTCAGATCATCCAATCGTCTTAGTGTTTCCATCAATTGTTCTATGTTGTTCACATCCTTGCTTATAACAACTTCCCCATCTGTTAAAATGAAATGATTCAAAATATGCCTAATGACTTCTTCTTCAGACATATCTGGTATATGTTTAGATTTATTAAACATATCACGCGCATAATTCTCTCGGTTTACCACACCTTCTTGATAACATCCTGTTAATAATTTCACTTTCATACGATCTTGTATATTTTTATTCCAATATTGTTGAGTGAATTCTCTTTCAAAATCTTTAAAACTACTACATCTTTCTTCAACCATCTCGAACCATTCTAGCGCTCTTCCTTCTAAGGTTAATCTAATAAGATTTATCTTTTGGAAATCATCTTCAATATCACTTGTCAGTCTTGTTATATTCTTTAGATAGGTCATAGGATGAACTTGATCCCTACTATCTTTATATTTAGGCCACATTTCCGGTCTTAAATAAGGATTATAAGAATTACTTTTCTCATTAAAAATAATCCTGTTACCAGCTCTTTTCATCTGTTCCAATTCTTTTCTTATATTTTCGAAGAAATCACATTCTTCTTGTTGGAATCTATTTATGGATGATCGGTATTCTTCATTAACCAAATTAACTTTTCCTTGTAGAATTAGTGTATCTTCCTTCAAAGTTTTAATATCACCTTTTACTTGTTTTGTCTCTTCCTTATTATCCTTAATTCTAGATGATATGACATCAAATTGATTTTGAATGTCTTTTTGTTCCTCTTGTATTTTATTTTCCACAAACTTGCCAAGATTTTCAAAATCTTTCTTCGTATTAGTTTCCAATTCTTTCGTTTTCTTTTCATTTTCCTTCAATCTTGTATTCATTCTTTGTTCCATGTCAATCACATTTATTTGTAGATCCCTCACATTATTCTGCATTTCTTTCTTTATTTCCTCTTGCAAATTATTCATTTCACTATGTAATCCTTCAATACTCTGTCTATATTCTTTCTTTTGAATATCTAACTGACCTTGTATATTTTGTATGTGTGTTTAACGTTTGACTATTTGTATCAAATTTAAGGTCTAATTGGCCTTGTATAGTTTGTAAGTTTAGTAAGTTAATGTTTATATCCTGCATATTAGTATCTAGTTGTTGTATGTTTGAATTTAAATCTTGCTTTTGCATGTCTAGTTGTGTTGTTAAATTTGTACTTTGTGTGTCTAATTGCGTTTGTAAATTTGTATTTAGTGTTATTAATTGATTTTGCATGTTTGTATTCTGTGTATCTAATTGTGTTTGTATAATTTCTTGCAAATTCTTAAACATACTTTTAATATCCAAGTTTTCTTCTGAGATTGTTAAAGAACCTTCTCCTGAAGCAGATCCAACCCCTTTCCTGGTATTAGGCATATTAAATGACTACTATGTTTTATAAATAAACAAGAAATCCCTACTAACAATATTGTTATATGTTTTTTTTTATAAATCAACCCAACACACAAAAACCATGAACAGACAAACAAGAAATAATATATAAGTAATTCAATAAAATACACAACAGCTATGACCTTTATTTACCTCAAATTGTTTTTAAATATAAAAGTAACTTTCAAATCACCCACGTAATTCTTTGACCTAGCCTCTAAGTTGGGTGCCACAAATGCGCTGTTATCCTTAACTCGAGTTGTTAGATAAAACTTATCCAACAAGATACTGAAGCTTTGAATATGTATCTTCTTAAAATTTCAACAAAAAAATATAAATCTCCGGCTTTTATATCTAATTATCAATTAATTATGCTCAGTCGGTTTCTACGATTTTTAAGATTAGCAAGCATGAATATAAAAACTTTATTCTCAGGTATTTAGAGTTCTTAAAAATACGAAAGTTACTTTAACATTATTTCAACAAAATCTAAATTATATTCTTGTAAAATGTTCTGTTACTTGATACAATTCAAGTAAAATAAACAATAAAAAAAAAATCACATAGCATTATATGTATTTTATTCAATTGGCGACAATAATCAAATTATCTCGTATTCACTCCAAAAAAATGGATATTATAAATTTTAATACAAACCAAATCACAGATTCTCAAAATCAATGAAAATTATAATTTAATTGTCAAAATAATTAATCTGTCAAATATCAAACTGACATTGTAAGAAATTTGTATTGACATTTTTATTTCATTTAAGCAATAAGGATTAATTTTATATTCTTGAATTGGAACATTTACTTTACACTAAGAAATATTAAATTTCAAAACTTTGACACATACAATCAGAATAATAGATATAAACAAAATTAATTATCATATGATAATTTCTAACTCTAAACTAGAATTAAATTAAAAGGTCTGTTTAAACTTTTAAAATTAATAAGACTTGCACATATAAATGTATATTTGTGAGTTTTACTTTCCTTATTAAATTCATAAGCAGGTACGGTCCTTCTTCAGTGATTCTTGGTTAAATATAACAACCACAACATTCATCCGTTGTACCCATATGTTTGATTCACAACAGCACAAATACTCCAGTAACTCCTAAGTAGATGTAGTAATGACAGCATTCATCCGTCAGTCTTGTAACATTGTACATCAGCATTCTCTTCTAAAAAAAATGACGTATTCATGGATTATATTCCAAACTTCACGTTCAATTCCAATATCTTCGTAAATTCTTTCCCGTGCTTTTGGTAATGACAGCATTCATCAGTCAGACTTGTACTATTGTACAGTTGTATTCTCTTCTAAAATGACTTTATTCCTTGATTGTTTTACAAACTTCACGCTCAAATTATAGTAATGACAGCATTCATCCGTCAGACTTGTAGTATTGTACAGTTGTATTCTCTTCTAAAAATGACTTATTTCTTGATTTGTATAACAAACTTCACGTTTAATTCTAATATCTTCGTAAATTCTTTTCCGTGATTATAGTAATATTAGCATTCTATTCTTTACTATTAAATTCTTCTTTCTATTTAATATTTCTTTTCTCATAAAATTTTTCATTAATTTTTTTAAAATTCATAAATCAATAGTCCTCTTTTTTTTTCCGTAACTATGCTCTCATTAAAATTACAACATAGTTGATTTTTTTCGTATCATATATGAAAAATAATATTTCTAACGCAATATCATACAATTGAATTTGAGAACTGTTAAATTTAGATTGAATTTGAGAACCGTTAAATTTAGATTATCTTAAATGTGATGTATTTTAAACAATGCAATATATATATATATATATATATATATATATGTATATATATATATATGTATATACAAATGTAAAATGTGTTCTTATGTTTTTATAATTTTCTGTATGGTGCACCCTGGTGGGTATTGTATTTTATGTTTTTTCATGTAGATATTACCGTCATCATTAAGACGAATATTTTACTTATTTTTGTAAACAATTGTACAAATATTCAACGGGCAGCTACGGGCAGCTGAATTTTATTTTATTTGTTACATAATACTTTTACTTACTATCTCCATTAGCTTAGAGAGCAGGATCTAGCAAGATAAAAAAGATTTCACTCTATCACATCCATTTTGTTTGAAAAATAAAAACAAAAAATGGTCCTTACATATCTCTTTCTAACAATTTACTATTTAGAAATTTACATTCAGATTTTAATTTTACTTATTGTACTTACCTTCAGCTGCAGAATCCGTTTTGTTGCGTTTGATTTGCTTGATTATAAAAACTTTGACACGTGTTTAACGGAAGCGTCTACTAGCCGATCTTTCCTACGGTAGTGTGTCGTTCGGGTGAAGGCCTCATTCAAACTGAAATTATGAAGGGCATTTGAGGCGAGGAACCTTACTATGAACATTTTTCATCTCCTAGGGTATTCCTTTAGCCAACCCAATGACAAAAAACCCCAACTAAAAACTTATTTTTTCGACTTTTGGCCGCACAAAGGGCCCTTTGGCCGCACTGTGCGTCGTCTAAAACGGTTTGCAGACAGAGGTGGCTGTTATGTTGAATAAATGATTGATTGTAGAGCAATACTATTATTACATTTTGTACACTTAATTTGCGAATAAATATAATTTTATTTTGTTGAATCTAAAAAATAACGATTGAATCCAAGTAGGTAGATCTCCCTGAAATTTTGTATAGGACCATAGTTTTTTATCCGAACAACTTTCTTAGTAATATTTTAGCAAACGGTGAACGAGAAAAATACTTTACCTGAAACGGAAATAAATCTTGCTCAACTGTTAAGGCCTACGTAATTTCACTAACTCGAAACTATACTAAAATAAGTTTCAAACCAAGAAGGATGTACTTACAAAAGATCGAATTGAGATTCAAAGATTTTTAGTTCCGCACACCTCTTGTAACATCAATCCTGCGACACGCTGTATACAAGGGACTAACTTTAACATTGACATTACGCCAACGGGAACTGAAGAAGGCAACGGGGCAGGACAAGTACGACTGTGCTTGTGGAAATAGCCGAAGAAGAAAAATGGTCACTATCACGTCTACAATAGCGTCTCTTCTGCTGAACTAGTTGGAACTAGTCGAAAGCACGGTTGGCCAACCTTACTAACAACGGACAAGAAGAAAAAATAATATTAGAAAACAGAAACGAACTTACACTTGCTTTGGAGATCAAACCATCTGACGTTGGACGTATCATCAACAAAGCGTTAAAATGATCGCCGATTATAGAACGGAGCCTTGAGATGATTTCGGTGCTTCTGATGTAGATGATGGTGGAAGCGCAACTTTGACTCAACTCAATCCATACGTCAAGTAGGCGCGGGACGTGTCGGGAACACAGCGTTGAGATGATCCCAGTGTCGCTTGCTATGGAGGCGATAGAGTTGAAGTCGCATCGTAGCAGAAGATTTCTCTTAGTGATATAGAAGATCGTTGGTAGAAGAAGTGCAGTCTATATCCGTAGAATTAAAGATATTCGTAGAGAAGTTCGTAATGATGTAGAAGTCAAGATGATCGTAGAGAAGTTGAGATGTTCATATATTTATTACTTGATAATTGTTATAACTAATACTATTATTAATTAAATATTTATTTGAACTTAGACGTGTATACTAAACTGTTCGCCGTCGTCGATAATGTGCGGAGACTGTCTCTATTTTCTATTGTGCGGATGTGTTTTTAAGAGATGATCAATGTTTTTTTCCTCTTAATTAAAAGAATCTTCTTTGAGGGCTTTTGACGACCCAGTATAAGGAACGGGTCCCACAGAGAGCTAGCGAAGACGACCGAAGCTCACTTCTAGAAGAAAAACTTCTAACTTTGAAGGGTTAATGTAGTGCTTGAAATACAACTTATTTGAGAGGTGCATCTTACTGTTGCAGGACAGATTGTGGTCTACGGTGTATACCGTGGAGTGTATCTACGTTGATGTTGATTCCAGAAATTTTGGGGTTCTCGTGGTCGTGATCCTGCTAAAATGATCTTGGACTTGAGAGCCAGTCAAGTTTGCTTGGGCTTGGTGAGTTCTGATAATACGGAGATTGGCAGCCTTGATGCTGCTTTAGACTTAAATCTGGGCGCAGCTGAAGGAGCTTGGCTAGATTTAAATACGGCGGTAGGTTTAGAGAGACCTGAAATCGCTTTGGTGGAGGGTTGAGGCTGATTCAGCCTGAGTTTGTATTGGCTTTGGATCAGAAGGTTGTTTCTGGAGGTTGTTGGTTAAAGTTTGCTAAGGTCTAGAAGGTTTGGACTTTCAGCTTAGGAACCAAATCGGCCGAAGAACAGGCCTGTTTTTGAGGTGCTACGATAGCTTTTGCTTCCCTGGGCTGTAGTCGGAGAGTATACCTTTTGAAGTTGTCAGGGTACTTGCCATTGCAGTTAGCGCAAGTAGCCTCTGCGTCTGGAGGTTTCTTGCACTGCAGAGAGACGTGTTTGCCACCACAGCGAACACATCTGGGAACAAGGCGGCATTGGCGCCTGAAGCATTGTTTAATATCCACCGTGATTTTTGAGGTTTTTACTATTTTGTCGAAGTTACACAACGTTTTCAGTTGGAAAGGCGTTTGGCATCTTCCGTCCTGAGTAGAGACCTTGATGAGGGTCATGTACTTCCTTTCCCTTCCTGTTATTCGGTGAACGTGTGAGAGTTTGAAACTTTGAATCTCTATGTTCTCCTTGATGAACTGAACGTCAATATTTTGAGGTATGTTGCGAACAACAGGTTTATCCCTTTGAAGGATATATGTGAAAATTTATACTTCTCCTCCAGGAAGTGGCGACTGTCCGCAAGTCCTGTACGGAAGCAGGGCTGCTATGGACTCCCTCCCTTCAGTTACGGACGTGAGTTCAATTAACACGCAGGAGGTGCGCACTAATCGAAATCCATTTAGCTTTGTCCCTCAGAGTGATCGGAAGAACTCGAGTAGCAGGAGTGGGGAGTCCTCGTCCATCCCTTCGTCGTCACTAAGAGGAGAGAGAGGGGAGACGGAGGGATCTGCATCGTCTGTGAGATACTTCCAACGATTTCTGGGAATCATCGGTGTTGGTGTTGGTGGAGGCCCCAGTGATTTAGCTGTGGCGCAACTTTGCGCATTGTGACGGATTGCTGTCCTCGCTCCTCCTAGGGAGAGTTCATGATGGTAGCCTGCAGGTTCGCTAGCTTTTTCGGCCGGAGGGCTCATAGGAGAGACAAGCTGCGGCGAGCGCAACGAACTGCGTGCACTCGCCCCGGCTTGGGATTCCCCACCAGGTAGTTCACCAGTGGCCGAACAGCTATTGCAATCCAAGACACAATAATGTGACGAAACTGAGGAATTGAACCTGGTTTTATGCTGGTTGGCACGCAGTTGAAGAGAGGGGTTTGTACGCGATAGGCGCAGATGGCGTCTGCTGTCAAAGGGCGGAATCGGGTAGAAGTATGGCGGATGTTATAAATATAAGTATGGGAAGAATTCGAAATCATTTTTGGACCGGCAGGAGTAGTGGGAACATGCTTACTCTTAAACAACGGCTTTGTAAATCAAGCCAGAGGGGACTGATGATAACAATACCTACGGCTCTTCTCTAGGGACGGCGTGACGAGAATCTAAAGATAGACAGTCATAAGCGATTATCATCTGTGAGGTGTGTGAATATTTGATCACACGCAAAGTTGCGAAAATTTATGCGCTGCCTGAAATTCAATTAATCGGACTGATTGGTCCTGGGGCTTTACATGCAATTTGTCACTTACGGACTTGGTCAGACTGATTAGTTACGCTACCCAGAGACGAGCAGCGTTGAAGTATCTGTTGTTGTCAAACACTCTGTATACCAAAATGTAATTAATTTTAAAGTGTAGAGCTCATAATTACCTACACTGTTTGTATTATAAAATGCGTATATTATTAGATACCAATAATGTACTTTACTGCTTTGCTGGGATATCCTGTATATTAAAAAAAATCATAAACCAGCATACAAGTTTAGTATTAAAACACATAGATAACCTTAAATTTAAAGAATAAGATGCAAGACCGGAGGATGTAACGTAAAAGAGAGGGAAAAGAAGGGCACTTGGTGGAAGGTTTATTTGCATATATTACACAGAAACTATTAGTAAGTATATATTAAAGTCGAATTAATTAATTTGACCTGAAAAGTCAAGTAAATATAGAATTAAATATGTCATAATTCCATCATTAAGTTTCGTTCGCTATATACATGATCATATATTAGAATCACAGTTAAACATTTAATTGAAAGATGGATGTATAAAATAAAATAATAATAATTTAAATTAAAAAGAAATTGATTCAAATAAAATTATTAATTTTATAATTATGTTTTTACAATGTATAACACGATTTAAATAAAGTATATATATATATATATATAATAAAGTATAGAATTTCATGGGGTAACTCCGCTCAAAATGCAACTGCGGACACGTGTTTCGAACTACTTGGTTCTCGTCAGCGCAGTGTAGCCAAGGAATAGGATGGGATAACCTTGGAGCTGAAAAACATCAATCAGAGACATACACAAGTAGTTCGAAACACGTGTCCGCAGTTGCATTTTGAGCGGAGTTACCCCATGAAATTCTATACTTTATTATTCTATAATCCGCAATATTTCTTTTCTTTATTGTTATATATATATATATATATAAAATATTGATATGAATTACACCATTTTTTTTTGTTTTATTTACACCAACGTTTCGGCAATTAATGAATATATATATATATATATATATATATATATATATATATATGTATATATATATATACTTTGTGTTCTTATTTTCCTCTATTAATATTACAACTTCAGGTATGGAAAATTAATGCCTTGGTAAGTAAAATAATTTCCTAAGTTGATTTACATGCAGGGAAAGTATTGAAAATTGAATAAAGAGATGGGAGGCCCCGCAAGTTAAACTCTACGGTGTGACGACCAGAGCTCATTACTATCCCTCCTGCTGTGAGCTTAACGATTATTCGTCGTCTCGCGTATTCGATGCTCGTCGGCGATACCTACTACCATTCCCGTAGCAAGATCAAGGTCATGGTCACACCTTATTAGACTTCCTGGCAGCGAAACAGCGAACCTTGCTATCGACTTGTTCTGACAGCTGACCCAAGACACCGTCTCCTTTTATTATTCCACTCGACGACGCCGACAGCCGGCCGCAAAAATGATAAACTATCACTTTTAAAATTCAAAACCAATCACACGAAGATATATGTGTGTACGTCATGTATTTTGCAGAAATCCGTATAAAATGAACTGTCAAAATAGAAGATTGAGTATGTGTTAGGATTTATTGACATTTCATATGTGTATGTACAATATATACATTATATTTTATAAATTTTTGTTTAACTACTGTGTTGAATATTTTTTAATGTCTGTAGCATAAAATATTTTTAAAATATTCGAAATCGTTCTAAAAAGTCCCAGAAATATTGAATAATATGATTGTTGGAATTCACAATTACGTTATTATTATTATTATTATTGATTTATATTATTACTATGCTAATTAATATATCACTCATGTTACATTATATGCAGATGATACTACTGTAATAATTACGAGTAATATGTGTTATTACTCTGCAAAATTTGAACGAAAAAATGCAATATAATGACTGATATTTGTATTGTTTGGGGCGCTGATTTCAAATATGGTATCCATTTCACTCAGTCACGTAAGGATTTTTCACAAAATGGGCTTGATATTTGGGGAAACGCCTATTATACATATTTGGTGAAAAGTAGTCCTTTTCAAAGTATTTATGAAAAACTTTGTTTCCAAATTTATTGTTTATAAAACTATTGGAAATGATTTGCTAAATTATTCTGTGATTATGCTGTCTTTTCCTTTACCCATAAAATATCCTTTTGGCATGTTACCTCTTGCAGGCAGCATGCAAGTCTTCTCTGTGCGGCATTAAACTGTAGTTCGCCATCATATTGATGTTTCACCTAAAAATAATAATCTACGCTCTCCTTGATATCTTCGTGGCTTGGTGGATCTCTCTGTTCTTCACTAAATTTGAATTTAGTTAACATGTTTTCCACAATACAAAGCAATAAATTAAAATCCAACACATAAAATGCAAAGGTCAGTGATGCTAATTCGTTTTGATATAATCAGTATTGACATATTAATAATTTAAAGTCAGTAATTAAATAAATATCTTTGTACAATTTGACATTTGAAATGTATGCATGGAAAAACCTCTTAAAAATACCATTTACAGACTAAGTGTATGAAATAAAAAGTATCAGAAGGCAAAGAAAGGTTCTTAGATTAATATTATAGCAACAAAGTATAAATAAATTAAGAAACTATTTCTGGAATTCAATTTTAAAATTAACCCCACAATTTGTGACTATAAATGAAGCCGATTGCAGGAATGAAGGGTGATTATTTAAAGTATGTAATGTAAACTAGAAAGTGTAAAGTTAGTATTTTCATATAAGGCATAATAATCGTAAAATTCGATAATTTAATAATTTAATTAGGTATCCATTACGTCATTAAACAAATGACTGAGAGAAGCGCAAATTAAACCTTTTGAACGTAAAAAGTGATTTTCCAAAGGAAAACTCATTAAAGTAATTTTATTTGTTTAAATGAAAGATGATTTATTATTATATATTATAAATATGACTTTGTTAAATCCTAAAAATACATTTCTTCAAAATATGGAAAAGAAAAATACGATTTTACAAGTTACTATGGCAACGAGAACGATAACAGAGAAACATATAAAAAGGACCGAACGGCATCAAGCCGGGATCATTAATCAATATTATTCATCGATTATTCATTGATCATTATCATATTCAATTATTAATTCACCAGTTGAAAAAAATAGTGTTATCAGTTCGTGAAAATTTAAAAGTCCGTGTGACCTTGCGTCTGACGCATCAAGTGAACCAACCAGTAAGGATTGTTCCCGCCGATTACCCCAAGGCCGGAAATATACGGTGTCGGCGCCTAAATAAAATGGAAAGCACATATTAGTTCCTGACATTTAAAATATCCGGACAAGAATACACAAACAACAAGGGAGAAACCAAAGGGTTAGTCAAAAATTACATTAACCAACAAAAATTCAAAAGAAAATACTCACCTGAAGAAGTCCGATGTTCATGAACAAGATAGCTGTCATTTCCTCTTAAGAGGCGGACTCCCTCAAAACCGCGTTTGGAAACAACTCTAGTTCCTACAAAAGTTGTTGTTTATTGTAAAAAATACATGATGTTGTAGACTAGAACTTAAATTAAACAACTGTTGTTTCGAAAACACGATTCCGGTAATTTTGCTCGATAGAAAAAAATAATGAAACAGGCACTGCAATTTTCGAAAAACAACTATTACTTGCAATTTAGCAAATATTGTAGTTTTAAAAAAATATGAGTACAATGGTTTCATAAATAAGTAAACGATAGTTGTTTTACTTTTTCATAAATTCAAATATTTAATTAGTAAATAAATAATTACGAAAATTGCTTATTATGCTATTTACTGCGCAGAAGCAGTGCCACATTACATTCCCCTCTGACCCGAATATCAGTTGAGATCAAACGTTCGAGGTGGTAGTCATGTCTCTCGCTACGTTTTGTCACGCATACATTTCGCTATTATCTTTATACTTTAGAATGGGGAATAAAGTGAATCAGCAGAAGAAAAACGTATTCTCGGTATCAGTATGAAAAATAATAAAAATAAAATTAATTAACTTTTATTATTTAATGATGCCCCCTTAATTTGAATAAATTTATTACATCTTGGAATGAACTTTTCAATACCCTATAAAAAATGAGGTGTGGCCACCAAACGACTTTCTTATACGTATGAGTGTTTCAATTACACAATTACACAATTTTTTGAATTTTTTTTATACTAAAATTATTCAAAATCCTATTCCAAGTACTTCTTATATCTATCTATTATCTTAATAAATCTCTGTAGAATCCATACTTTGCAAGATATTTGAAAAAAGTGCTACTTGCTAAGAATAAAAGTGTTACTTTCGGTCCGGATTTTGAAATTTCATGTATACAAAAATATTGCAAATCCAACTCTAAATACTTTTGTACTGTTGATAAATATATATAGAATGCAGAGTTTACAACATATTTGCAAAAAATCGCTATTCGATACGAGTAAAAGTGGTACTTCCGATGTGAATTTTGAAATTTTTTTATACAAAAGGTATTGAAACTTATGTTTTAAATACTTTTGTAGGGTAATGTACCTGCCTAGAAAGCATGCCTTGCGAGATATTCGCAAAAAACTGATTTTTGATAAGAGTAAAAACCTACTTCCGACAGGAATTTCGAAAAACTGCATTTTTCTCAAATTTAATGTTTAGTAGGTACATTTGAATTCTTTATTCATTTGTTTAAACGTAGCAGTCGAGGAAGTATTAGCAAAATTTGATTTTTTTACTGATGTTAACTACTACTGCCGGTCTACCGATTTTACTGAAAATCTAGATCCCAAGAGGAAGATTATGCTCGTAAATATAAAATTTGAAATTGGTAGCTATAGCCGTTTTACCGCTATAAATTGTGGTCACACACACACTGACAGACAGACAGACAGACACACACAGAAACAGACATTTTTTTAAAACCACTTTTTTGGTATCAGGAGTCTTCAAAAAGTGGACATCTGCAACAATCTCGAAGTCGAAAATTTTCAGCACCACAATACTTGCTTATACTAAGTAAAAGAAAGTAAAATAACTTTCTCTCTTATCGGTGTATGTGACCACGATAGCGGCCAAAGGGATACACGTAACCAATACCAAACCTTATATTTATGAGTGCAATTTTTCTCTTGAGATTTGACTAGATTTTCAGTAAAATCGGTAGACCGGAAGTAGTAGTTTATTTCAGTCAAAAAAATCGAAATTTACTAATACCTTATCAACTACTAAGTTTAGACATATTTTTGGAGAATAGAAATGTATTCAAAGGTAAATATTAGACAAATTTTATAAAATTTTTTTTCGAAATTCCTACCGGAATTACGTCTTTTTCTCTTATCAAAAAACGGTTTTTTGAAAATATCTCGCAAATTATGCATTCCATACAGATTTATTTGAAATACTAGTATTTATTTGAAATAATAGTATTCAGAGCTCAATTTTTGTATATAAAATAATTGAATAATTGGACCGGATATATCAGTGTTACTCTTATCGAATTGCAATTTTTTTTTGCAAATATCTGGCAAATTATGTATTCTATACAGATTTATTACAAGTGCGAAAGTATTTAGCGCTGCAATTGGAACAATCTTTGGATAAAAGAGATTATAAAATTCGGCCGGAAGTAATACTACTCTTATCAAGTAGCAGCTGGAAATTGAAGAAACAGATGGAAGGCGTATTGTTGATATCAAGTACTTTTTCGAAAACTTGAAGATGATATTAAATCATTGTCCAGCATTTGGTTGTACTTTAGCGAATTTAAGTATATACTCGGAAAAAAAAATTGGTGTTATGTCCAACCTAAAGCTAAATTGTGACATGTGCAAAACTTCTTTTTTTATAGATACTTGCAATCCAAAAGCAAAGGAAAACCTCGACATCAATACTTCTGCAGTTAGTGGTATAATAACATCTGGAATAGGATTTTCGCAATTTCAGGAGCTCTTTGCATCTATGAATATCCCAACGATGACTCAAAAACATTTTGCCAAAAAGAATAATAAGATATCCGATGAATGGTGTAAAACTGCAGTTTATACGATGGAAGCAGCAGCCAAACGTGAACGACTAGCTGCTATAGAAGAAGGTAGGGTCAAAGACGGTAAAGCCGTCATTGTTGTCGTTGTAGATGGATGCTGGGCAAAGAGATCCTATAAAAGCAATTATTCTGCACTTTCTGGAGCAGCAGCAATAGTTGAACGAAAATTTGGGGAAGTACTATACATTGGAATACGAAATAAATATTGTTCTATTTGCACACGAGCAGAAAATAAAGGAATTGCACCAAAAGATCATAAATGTTATAAGAATTATTCAGGTCCTTCGACTAGTATGGAGTCTGACATTTTGGTGGAAGGATTCAAAAATTCTGTGGACATGTACAACATTATATATGATAGGATGATAGCAGATGGCGATTCCAGCACGTATTCCAAAATCTTGGAGGCTAGGCCTTATGTAAATGTCACGGCAGAGAAGATTGAGTGCAGAAACCACTTACTTCGCAACATGTGCAATAAATTAAGGAATATAACAAAGGAACTTAAATATCCTTTACTGATGCGCAAAACTTTAAATATGCAAAGGATACTGGCAATCAGGAGGGTAATTTGTTTAGCTATTAAGCAACATGCAAATAGAACAGAAGAATTGCAAACAAAAATTAATCATTTATACGTAGATATTACAAACAGCTGTAACCATGCATTTGGTGATCATAGGTCTTGCAAAAACTATTACTGTCAAAGTAAAAAGACCAGTGAAAATCTTGCACAGACATTTAGAACTTCAACTTTTTGGACCAAAATCCAGTTTATTGTTGGTGCTGTCGCTTCTAATTCACGAAGTTCAATACACAACGTTGACAGTAACAGGGTGGAGCAATTAAATTCTATTATTGCGAAATTTGTAGGAGGGAAAAGAATAAATTTTACCCAACGTGAGTCATATCAGTCCCGATGTTCAGCAGCTGTCGTGTCTTATAATACCAAAATACCACTCTACACACTACAAAAATCACTTTTGGGTCTTAGTCCAAAATCAAAATCAAAAATATTGGAGCAAAGAAGAATCAGAAAGAACATCTTAAACGTCCGTGTTAAAAACAATTTATTTACAAAATCAAAATCCCGTATAGATACACATTACGGTGAGAATTGCCAAAGACCAGATTTACCTTCTCCAGAATTTCAAAGTTTAAAGAGCACTTTCTTGGCCAATTTACGAAAGACGGACGAAGAGAGAGCACAAGTACAAGAAGCCACTATTTTGCAAAGAGATTGCAGTGAATGGCTTGAGTTACGTAGAAAACTGCTAACAGCATTTTGGGAAAGTTATAAATAGACGAAGTAGTACCAGCTCGAGCATTGTCAAAACATTGTTATATAAAAGCAGCATTGCACATGTTGCTTCTATCAAATATGGGATAGACAATGAAAAAATAGCTCTGAATCAACTCTCGTTGCAAGAGCGTGTTACAATTCAGCCTTGCGGATTGTTTATTGACAGTGATATTCCATATCTTGTTGCTACTCCGGATGGTCTGGTAAGAGAGGATGCTATCGTAGAGATTAAATGTCCAATATCAGCGTACAAGACATCAATAGAATACGCTGTTAAAGATAAGAAAATTAGATTATGGAGGATGATTAATGGAGAAATGGTGGTCAATAAAAAGCACCCCTGGTATTTTCAAGTTCAAGGACAGTTGCATATTACTAAGAGGAATACATGTCTCTTCGCAGTCTGGTCAGGAGAAAATAAACCTATTAAAGTTGAAATCATTCAGCGAGATGATACATTTTGGGCAAAGCAAATGGTGGAAAAATTGAAACTCTTCTACATGAATCATATTTTACCAGAATTGGTTGATCCCCGACAGACAAGGAATATGCCGCTAAGAGAGACATCAAAAAAGACCACTCTAAAACAGAAGGTTAATGATCCAGAAAAAAAGCACCCCCATCTAAATTTGCACATTCGGGTACTTAAACAGACAACTATTGCATCATTTGCTTGAGGCCAATTTATACAAGCAATTTATTAAATTATTTGTGAGAATGCATTACATAATATTCAAAATGTGGTGTGGGCACCACACGACTTTCTTATACGAGGGATAAGCTACAATTATTGAGAATTGAAAAATCTGGTTACCCGTGCAAAACAAATTGTTGTTTATTAAATAGTGCATTATTTTATCTTATTATCACGAGAGAACTTTTGGATAATGATTTACTATGATTTCAAGAAAGGCTTGAGCGCGTAGGAGTGTGAGGAAAGTTTAAAATCGGCATTTGGGGATCTCGCACCATCATTGGCTACTGTTTATAGATGGTATAAAGAATTTGAGCGAGGTTGCCAGTCGGTGGTACACAAAAAAGGAGCAGGCTCTCCTTTAACTGCTGTTAACCTCGAAAACAATGCTGCGGTGAAGAAGATGGTGGAAGAGGACAACCGCATTACCTATGCAATGATAGAGTCGAATCTGAAGATTGGATCCTTGCAAGTGAGATCAATATTGCACGAACATTTACATTTGAAAAAGGTTGTATCTCGGTTTGTACCCCATCATCTGACAGATTTACAAAAAGCAGAACGTGTTAGAATTTGTCCACAAACTTTAGATATGTTGAATGCTGGAGGCCATCAAATTATTTCTAAAATTGTCAATGAAAACTGGCAATGAAACGTACATACCGTTTTTTGATGCTCCCACTCGCCAAGAAAGCCGAGTCTGGATACATGAAGACGGGGAAACCCCTACGATGGTGAAAAAACAACGAGCAATGAAAAAAGTTATGTACGCAGTATTTTTTAGTACGGTTTGGTGGCCGCAATTAAATTAGAAGATCAGAAGACAGTTACCGATAAATGGTATGTTGAAAATTGTTTGCCTACTGTGTTGTGTAAAGTGCCCAGAAAAGGGATCATGTTACATCATGATAACGCATCGTACCATACAGCAGGGACAACTGTTCAGTATTTAGCGGAAAATAAAATTAAAATTATAGAACATCCTCCTTACTCACCGGATTTGGCGATGTGTGTGAATTCTGGCTATTTTTTCAGGTCAAAAAACATTTGAGAGGGAAAAGGTTCCAGTCAGAAGAAGAGATTGACATCGCCGTTAAGAGTTTTTTTGATAGTATTCCTAAGGACAGCTGGTTAAACGCTTTTAAACTATGGGAGGAGAGAGAATGGTTAAGTGCATTATTGTAAATGGCAATTACTTTGAACAAAATAACTAAAAACCTGTATCAATCTTTCTATTCTCAATAATTGTAGCTTGTCCCTCGTACGTACATGCGCTCCGAATTCTGCAAAAGTAGTTCCAAATTAAGTTTTAAATTTTATATCCTCCTAATAAAATAAATTTGTGAGTAAAAGTGTGGACATTTGGAAAAATGTTTATACAAAAAATATTCAAAATCCAGCCCAAGTACTTTTATACTCATGATAAATGTCTATAAAATGAATAATTTGCGTAATACTAGCATAGAACCGCTATTACATAAGAGTAGTGTTACTTCCGGCCAGAATTTTAATTTTTTTACGAAGGTTATTATAAATCAAGCAATAAATATATTCATACTCTTAATATATCTGAATAGAAAGCGTAACTTGCGAGATATTAGCAAAAAACTATTTTTTGATAAGAACCTACTTCCGGAATGAATTTCGATTTTTGATTTACAATTTTTTTCTTAAATTTACTTTTGAGTGTATTTTAATTCTATTGAGATTTGTCTAAACTTGGTAGTAACCAGAAAGAGGTAAAATTTGATTTTTTTACTGAAGTAAATTACTTCTTCCGATTTAACGATTTCATTGAAAATCTAATCATATCTTAAGAAGAAAATTATACTCATAAATATAAAGTTTGGTATTGATAGCTTTAGCCGTATAGCTGCTATTATGGCGAAAGAAAGATAGAGAGAGAGACGCACAGAGATTATTCAAAAACCACTTTTCCAGTCTCAGGGCACTTCAAAACATGGATATCTGCACAAATTTCGATGTCGAATATTTTCATCATCACAATACTACCTTATACTATTTATAAGAAAGTAGAGAAACAGTAAGTTTGACTATCTTTACAAGCCGCTCAACATATTTCTTTCCAACCGTAATACCCAATTAAGAAAATAGCGCGCGCTGGATGTCCGCGTTATACTTTTTCCAGTTCCTTAGTCGGTGGATGTCGACACATACTGACTAATGTCAGCCAGCCCCGCTAGTGTCGCACGGATCAGTCAGATTATTCAAACATTGGTATTTTCGCTGAGGGATTCCGGCTCTTAAGTCGTCGCTCGCATCAACGAAGCCAGCACGAGGATAATCAGTAGCCGTACTGAACCATAGCTGTCGCTTACCGAAGAGGCCATATCCGAAGAATACCTGCACTCAGAATAAAGGTGTCAATCGTTGTACAGGTACTTTTGTCAATTTAATATGAGTCATCTCAACTATGTTTCCACATGTTTTTTTTATTATTGTTACATCTTTCATTCAAAGTAATCGCTTCTCAAGTAAACAATTCAACAAACATTTCCTTTAATTCATTCAGAAGTTAATTTCCTAAAAGTAAAAATTCAATACTTACATATAAGAAAGTCATAGCACATTTTTTTCCATTCACTTAGTTCACCAGATCAACGATGTATTAGTTGCTGTATATAAAAGTTAATAGCCTGTCAAATTTCACCTATATCAAATAGGGTTATGTATACAAATGCCATCATCTTGCCTTAATTATGAGGAATACTATCTATTTTGCCGTATGTACATATCTGATGATAATTTATCCATGTAAATCCGAATAAGGATCATTCCATTTAATAACTGTTATCAGTAATTTGCAGTGTATGTATCATATGTTTTGTAGAATAAATTAAATTGTTATGCACCAGACAAAGTTGTTTATGTCCATCAATTATTCAGTCAACACTCATTGGAGATACAATTAAACACAGACACAGATATTGCATCTACATCAAAGAGATGTACATAAGATTTACAGGTTAGATCATCGAGACAGCACAGGAGGATCATACATCGCCAGTTGGAATAGTAAAAACCAGGTAATTGTAGACATAATATCGAAGCCAATTAACCCCTGAGATTTATACCAATATCACAAACAATCACAGTATTCAATGTAATTTTAGAACACTAAAATCTTTATCCACACAACAAAATTCACGATCACCTGTTACTTGAACATTGTTCGCGCCTATTTAAGCGGTGTGGTTCCACCACCCTTCTCGAAAGACCATTTTATCGTATACGCAAAAAATCCCGCGAAGTTCAAATAAACAACGCGCTTTCACCTGTGTCTAAGGATTGAAACGATTTGTTAGAACATTGTTTATTAGCTGATCATTTTTAAAATAGACTGTATTACCGAGAGTCCATCTGAGCTAGCCTAAAGGAAATAGATTAACCCCGGATTTTTTGTCGGTAGAAATTATTCTCAAAGATTAAGTTTCAATTATGAATACTTACTTATTTAACGCCTTCCGGGTTCGTTATAATATATACATATAGGAAGAAATAAGTATTGGGGAATGCGGTCAATTTATAGACAAATTAAGTGCTCATTTGTTCTTTATTCCTAATATTTCGTTACAATTTGTAACATCCTCAGAGGAAAAGAACTTGAGTTACATAAGTAGTCCAGTTGGTGAACGGAGATATAAAATTTTAAACATTTTTAAAAATCGTATAAGATATAAAATGCACTGATAAAATTGTGTCATAAAAAATAAAATTAATTTATTAAAATTACTAATACATTAAAAAAAACATATGAATCACACTTTTTAAAATAATCATATACTTGTCAGATTGTAGGTTAGTTCACTTTCAGGCGGGAGACTGGACAAGACTCAAATAATAATATTAGGAATAAAGACCAAATGAGCACTTAATTTGTCTATAAATTGACCGCATTCCCCAATACTTCTTCCTAATGTTGTGACGGTCGTTACTTCCCTTCAACTATATATATAATTAATATTTTATATGTGGTTAATGTATATATTAAACACATATAATTTGTTTTATTGCCGTATATATTTTAAATGTCGTGAGAGATTTCTTGAATTAGCGGCATTTTTTTAATTAATTGATGATAATTACTTGCATTATTTTAATTGTTAATGATTTTAAGGAAAAGAAACACATTACTCCGAGGACTAACACACACATATATATATATATATATATAGAAAAATGTATTCTTAGGGGGGATCCAGCATCAAAAGATAAAACTTTATGTGAAGTTCTTTATTTTTTGCCAATATTTCGTATTATAATCTAATACTTCTTCAGGGCCAAAAATGCGAACTTATCGAGAGAAACACGTGCACATAACTAATACATTTTTCTTGACTTTGACAGCAGACTCCTTTCCGTTTTATATATATATATATATATATATATATATATATATGTGATATTAAATTTTTATTGACCTCATATAAGTAAATATATATTAATTTTTATTGGACGATTTGTAGGTCGTTATACTAGTTTTAAATAATTTTTAAAACTCGCTAATTTGCAGTGTTTGAAAATTATAATTTTATAATTTTACCACTGACTATTAAATTAATTAGGTAATTTTTTTTTAAAAATTACCGACACGGCTGGGATTCGAACCCAGGCATACCGATTACTAGCCGGTTGCTCTACCAACTGAGCTACCGTCGGTGTCTGAATTCGAATTTCTAAATCGTACTGATATATGTATATCATTATATGTATATCATTAAAATTTAATATCACATATATACAGCACATGGACGTTTAGTGCTTAATATACAGCTTGAGCGCGCGGGGTATGATCACCCGATGCTAGTCGATATTCTTCGGACGTATATTCGGCAAATGATCTCCGCTAGCTGTGTTCGCCAGATATAGATATATAGATTTATTTTTCCAGAGTTGTTATTTCGTTATATTTACTGGAGAGAATCTCTAATTTTAATTTCTATTTCAAGGGTCGCTTTTATGTTATTTTATGGTATTCCTGTTGTACTTATTTATAGTTTTTTTTACCATGAAATTTCTATTTATTTATTTTTCTCTAGAGATCTTAGTTTATTCTGCAGATGTTTCAGGCGGGTTGTTTTTATTTCATTCTAAAACCCAGTTGTACTGCTATAACTTTGTACACAACTACATTATTATTTAATTTCATTAGGATAATCATAATTACGTTATAAGTATTACAATCTTCGCGTTATTATCGACTTAGTTATCTAAGCAATCGTCATCACTTAAAGAGAAAATTTAATTTGTTCTTTTTGTCAATCTGCAAAAAAATAATCAGATCACTATGAGTTCGAATATGAGCAGGCAATGCTAGTATGTTGTGCCGTTACTCTAATATGTATTATCGGACCACGTTTAGATGCGAGTTTACGTATACCATCGGGTGATCATACCTCGCGCGCTCTTGCTGTATACATTCTCATTTCCATCTGTTACTTGATATACATATATCAGTACGATTTAGAAATTCGAATTCAGACACCGACGGTAGCTCAGTTGGTAGAGCAACCGGCTAGTAATCGGTATGCCTGGGTTCGAATCCCAGCCGTGTCGGTAATTTTTAAAAAAAAATTTCCTAATTAATTTAATAGTCAGTGGTAAAATTATAAAATTATAATTTTCAAACACTGCAAATTAGCGAGTTTTAAAAATTATTTAAAACTAGTATAACGACCTACAAATCGTCCAATAAAAATTAATATATATATATATATATATATATGTTCTCTTTAAAGTTTCCTCGGCTAGTAGTATGTCACTGGATTCCGGTTTTCTTCCGTGTTTCCACTGCTTGGTCTTTGAAAAGACTGGTGCTGGTTTCTGGACGACGTTTCGGCAAAATGATACTTGTCTTTTTCAGGTCTGCGATAACTGTCTGCTTCTTCTTGTTGTTCGTAAACTGACGTTGTCGCGGTTCGTATGGTGGTTATATACTCGTTTAGCGTTTTGGGTGGTTATGCTTGGATGAGTGTGTGCATGGTTCCGGATCGTTGGGCCCGCAGTTGGAGTGTATCAGCTAGTTTGCAATATAGGTGTATTAATTTTGTGTTTCTTATTAATGCTGGTTTCCATGCTGTTTGTAACTTCTGGTTATCATCTCGTGAATTTAGATTATTAGGGGAATTCTTCAATTTCGATGGCTTCCCTGGTTTTCGTGCGTTCGATGTTCGCTAATAGTTTGGAATTATTGAAGTCTATCATGTGGGATGTTACTTTTACATATTGGGCCAAAGATGAAGTCTTTTCTTACGGAAGCTTTTTGGGATGCAGCATCCCAAAAAGTTTTGCCTAAAATGTTTAATTACGCAATAGCTTCTGCCCGCATACAAGTCGAAGAAATAATTTATGGAATAGTAGCAACTATAGCTAAGAGTGTCAAGAATGCAGCCGAAACTATCCGCCAACGCAAATACTAAGGACAGACAAACTACCAACAAACACCCTACCACACAAAGAATTCCTGGCACTAAAACAAATAAGGGAAAACGAAAACATTATTATACTACCTGCCGATAAAGGTAATGCAACTGTGGTAATGAACACAACCGACTATGACGCCAAAATGAAAACCCTCGTGAAGGATCCGGCATACCAAACAATTTCCACGGATCCAACAATATACCTACAGAAAACAACTAAAACTAAAATCAAGGAGAGTCCCATCGACAAGGAAATCCAAACAACACTCATTGCAAAGGAGAAGGCAGCAAGATGCCACAAATTCTACAGCTTACCTAAAGTCCACCAAGAAGATGTAACTCTAAGACCCATAGTCAGCTTCATTGGACCACCTCTGCAACAGTTGGAAAAATACCTAGCCCAACAACTACAGCCTCATGTCGAAGAAGCAGAGTCTAACGTCAAGAACGCAAGCCATTTCATCGAGCTATTGAGAAAAGAAAAGCAGAACCAGATTGGCTATTAGTAAGATTCGACGTAATATCAGTATTTACCAATATGCCAGTTTCCGAAACTCTAGAGACCATCGAACAAATATACAAAACTCTACCACATATAATGAACCTAGTGAAACACTGTCTGAGAAACACCTACTTTATCTACGAAGATCAACGTTACAGACAAATAGAAGGCGTACCAATAGGATCCTCACTGTTCAGTAATAAAGAACCTCTTCATGGAAAACTTAGAACCCATACCCAAACTCTGGCTAGGCTACATCGATGACACTTTTGTGATCTGGACACATGGAAAAGACCACCTCGAGAGCTTCTGAACAAAACCCATCTAAAAATAAAATTTACGGTGAAATAGAATCGAACAACCAATACCATTCCTCGACGTTTAGGTAAAGAAAAAAGGAAATGGGAAGTTAAGTCATACGGTATACCGGAAATCCACGCATACAGACCGACAACTCAACGAACATTCCCACCAATACCCAGCTCAGTTACAATCAATAGTGAAAACCCTACCGACAAAATCGCAGAGATTAGCCGATGAAGATAACATCACACACGAAATAGACAAACTCCACAAAGCACTCCAACAGAATGGGTTCAGTGAATCAGCTACCAGCAAAGCTTCCAACCAGAAACGAACAATACCGCAAGAGGAAAAAGAAAAACTAATTGCCAAAACCTACTAATCCTATGTCAAATTGTAATTTTATAGTGCCGCTACACCATAATAAATATTCACTTTTAATACATTTCTTGTATATTCGGTAAAGAATTTTAATATATTTTTATATATTCAGGGTGTCATTAGTAGCCGCTTCTTCGATTGCTCTTTTGTGTCTTAAATAAAGGAAAAAACAATTAGTGGAAGATCCATGGTTGCTTGTGGCGCATATTGTAAAAATACCTTAAGCTCTGACGCACTTCCGGTTTCAGCGAAATTGCACGAAACTTAATTTTTTTAAATTACTCACCCTATATATTTTTGGATTTTCTTGTACTGCTTTAAATTGTCTGTTCAACTGTTTTTTCTTTTTCAGAATTGAGTCAATAGTTTTTGAGTTATTAATTTTTTTTTGATAATATTTGACCAAAACACGTGTTCAAAAAAAATCATTTTCACATTGTTTTTAAAAGTAAAAACATTAATTTTGGTGGTGCTTGTAGCCAAGAAAATTCTGCATCATTTGGTAAAGTTGCACTCGACAATACCTCAAAAAACTTTGTTTTATCAAAGCTTAATTCTTGAAATATTCCAAAAACTTATTTTTTGTAAATGGAACACATAGTATTTTATTGAGGTATTTTGTTTCTTGTTTTATTCTCTTTCATTTTTGTTAACAATGTCCTATACCTATCTTTTGAAATTTCTGAGATAATCACCACAGGAGCAGTTAGCTGTCAATTAAAGAACTACGAGCGCTGTTGTTCTATGCACCAAAATATTCGTCAATCAATGGAAGGCAGGAAAGGTGCCCGACTTCCTTAGTCAACTGTAAAACAAAGTAAATGTTAAATCCAACTATCCCAAAAGTAATAATTTTACAGAATGAAGAGCATCGCATTTCAATTTTTTAATTCCGGCAATGTCCAGTTGTAGTATTTCATTTTTGACACTGTTGGTTAACATCGAAAAAAAATATGTTTACTGACATATTTAAAGATGTCTTCAAAAAGTTTTGAAAATTCGTCCGTAGATAGCGAAGATACTCTCTCTCCTCCATTAACATTTTTATCAAAGAAACAAGGTCCAATTATATAATTACCCACTATTCCTCCCCACAGTTTTAATGACCAACGATTTTAAAACTTTACAGGTGTGATAAAGTGGGGCTTTTTTGTGTTATGATAACGGAAATTGTGACGATGAACGTATTTTTTTATGTTATAAAAACGGAAATTGTGACGATGAACGTATTCACTTTATTATAAGGTGGCTTCGTTGGTAAACAACAAAAAATTGAGAAAGCCAGGATAATTTATCTGTTGCCAATTGACAAAAATGTAAGCTATTCTGAAAATTTCTTGTATCTAACCATGTGTATGAATATGCTACGGTTGAATTTCATATTTTTTAATTATTCTGGGTTTTCAAATTTGACTTACATCTAACTAACTAATTTTCGTAGTACTAGTATGGGGGTGTTCGACTACACTCGCAAGTACCATAAGCGTCTTATCCTCACCAGTTATTGCTTTTTCCACTCTTACTTTCATATTCAATACTTTCTGTTCACTTAAACCGTCCCTTTATACTTTCGAAGGTTTCTGGCTTCGGTTGACTTCTACCAGGGATCGCTGTGCATAAAGTCTGGATGCTAGCATAGAGTTTCTTTCAGATTTACCCAAAACGTCAATCATATCTATTAACTCTTCATAAGAATAATTCATTTGGATGATAACTAATAGCGATGCTTTTATAAGTTTGACATAAATGTATACCGACTTTCTTTAACAGTTGACTCAGGCAGTCAGCCGCATTCCAGCCTTAAGTGGACGAATATTTGGGTGCATAGAACACCCGTAGTTCTTTAATTGACCGCTAATTGCTCCTATAGTGATTATCTCAAAAATTACTAAAGATAGGTATAGGACATTGTTAACAAAAATGAAAGAGAATAAAAAAAGGAACAAAATGCTTCAATAAAATATCGAGTGTTCTATTTAAAAAAAATAAGTTTTTGGCATGTGAAGATTTCAGGAAGTAGGCTTTGAGGTATTGTCGAGTGGAACTTTTCCAAATGAACAGAATTTTCTTAGCTACAAGCACCACCAAAGTTAATGTTTTTACTTTTAAAAACAATGAGAAAATGATTTTTTTCTGAACACGTATTTTGGTCAAATATTTTCAAAAAAAGTTAATAACGCAAAAACTATTGGCTGAATTTTGAAAAAGAAAAAACTGTTGAACAGACATTTTAAAGCAGTATAAGAAAATTCAAAAATATATAGGGTGGGTTGTTTTAAAAAATTAAGTTCCGTGCATTTCCGGTGAAACCGGAAGTGTGTCAGAGCTTAAGGTATTTTTACAATATGCGCTACGAGCAACCATGGATCTTCCACTAATTGTTTTTTCTTTTATTTAAAACACAAAAGAGCAATCGAAGAAGCGGCTACTAATGACTCACCCTGTATGTGAATTTGTGTGTGTAACAATAAGAAATATTTATAAAGTGTCATACTAATTAGTACATTTAAGTGAAAATATTAAATTTTGAAAACAATCGTCTTTAATTGAACGTACATTTTATCTAAATATTTGGTAAGTAAGAGCATATTTTATATTTTATGTGCGATGACTGGCCACCCATAACCCCTAGTGTATATGTTCATACGGAAATTGAGTTTTATCGTCTTGGTTATAACCCTACTCACTTTTTCCCCAAAGAATTTTGACAGTGCCCTTGATAACCCATTATTTGCTTTATTTTTATTGCTTCATAATATTGTATTATTGATTGTCAATCACATACCACTCAGTGGCCGAACGGTCAAAAAGAAAGTGCTTTGCTTAATAGCAGTACGATGTTAGATATATTTGATTGCAAGGTAAAAGCGTTTGGTAGAATTAAAAGTATACGAACAGCAGCGTAACATGGATTGAGATATAAATGATTTAGGTAATTACTAGATTACATTTTAGGTAAAAAAAAGAAACATGTAAATGTGTGTATAGATGTATTGGTGTATATGTGTAAACAATAATGTATTACCCTTACAAAACGTATTATACAAATTGCTTTTGGATAACCTTTTCTTCTTTTCTCATTGTATTGACAACAAAATGATAGACTTTGTAAAAGTTACAATTTGTATTCAGCTTAAGAATTGTAATAAAAGAAATATAAATAAGAAGGTACTGTTCGCCCAATATCACTTGTCACGTCTAGCAACACTAGCGTTTTGTCACGTATATTCAGAATAAAAACCGTTTCGCCTAAATTTATTTGTTATACAGCTACGTATATCTAAATATTGTATTAAATGATATGTTTTGTTATTAAGCAATAAATAATAATAATAATAATAATAATAATAATAATAATAATAATAATAATAATAATAATCGGTTAATTATTCAAATACAAAATGAAAGAAGTACAAAAATTGATACTATTCTATTGATTTAGATTAATTGGTACGAACACAGCTGCCCCAGCAGTTGTGGAGCAGCTTTGACTTGCTTTCCTAATAATCGTGTTTGCTTTAATTTACCATTTTTAATCAATATAGCTTTCATACCATGACGACACATTAGTTTAATTATTATTCTTGTATATTTGGCTACCAGTAATTCATTGTTTTTACTAATATGCCTGGCTGAAATTTGGCATTTATGCAATACAGATACATTACTATCTAGTTTTGCTATATATATTGAGATTATAAAGTTAAGACATTATACTACACACATAATTAATTAACACACACCTGTTAGTTTACATTTTAAAGCTTGATTTACACAATTCGCTATTATCATTTTTCTTTGTCTTGTCACTTATATATCAAACATAAGTCGCTATTATTTATGTTAAGGTGGCTACACACATGCATCAAAACATCGTACCGAACTCCGTCGCGTCTCAAGTGTGGACGAAACCACGTAACATTGCAACAGCGAAACATCGCAACATAACGGCGTCCCATCAGTTGTCGGTTTTCTGCCGTCGCATCAAAAAAATGTTGCGCGTTCACGTTGCGCCACATGTTCGCATGTCTGGACGGACCTTGCTGATTATGGGAGGGTGGGGCGGCATTATGTTCGTGTTGATGTTGCGCAACGATGTTCTGTTGCACATCAAAACTTCATCACATCGCAACCTCGTCTCGCAACAAGGAATGTTGCGCGACGGAGTTCGATACGATGTTTTGTTGCATGTGTGTAGCCACCTTTAGATGTGGTTCATAATAAATCAGAATCTTCTAATAGAAGTATATGGATAGTATGCGGTTGCTCTACACCTAAATGTCTAATTTTCACTTTTAATTACATAAATCGCGTTTACAACTTTCTATGTTTTGCCGACCTGCTCAGGACCGTTAAGGAAAATGTGGATCCATACAAGGTGAGGGTAAAAGTTAAAACTATAAAGAGAACAACGGGTGGTGATCTAATATTTGAAGTAGAAAGAGACACACAAAAAACCGCAGCAATGAAAGTAGCAATAAGCAGAAAAAGAATTCATGAAGTAAAGATGCAAAAAACGAGAGCATCAAGTAATTACGTTAAATAATGAGACCTCTTAGAGATGAAAACCAAATTGCAAAAAAGCAAACACCCTGTCAAGTATTGGAAGAATAAGAATTGGATGTGTGAGTTGCAGAATCCGGGAGAGAATAATAGTACATAGGTGCTACAGGTGCTTAGAGTACGGCCACGGTGCAAAAGTATGCTAAGGCTAAAGACCGAGAAAGGTGTTCACTATTGCCCACCTTCCAAAACGGAAGACCACCGGGCAGATACAACCAGATGTCCTAAATTCCGAGAGTTAATAAATTCACAAGGGCAGGCAAAAGATCCACAAAACATGCCTCAATGTAACAAAATTAAAAAACTTGGGGTTCTACAAATGAACCTATGTAGAGATAGGACGGCACTCGACCTGGCTTATACCATCGTGTGCAAGGAACGTCGATATTGTCATCATAAGTGAGCCCAAATATAGTAATCTTGAGGTAATATAATTACATTTTGGACAAAAAGAAGAACGTTGCCATCTACCTAAGAACGAAAGATCTAGGCATACGCGGGCACTCCAATGGTGACAGTTACGTGTGCTTGAGATGGAAGAAATGGTTCCTAATCGGGTGCTACTGCTGTCCGAACGTGGACTTTGAAGAGTTTGAAGCGTTCACGAGATCAGTATTTGTCGAAGTGAACACTACTAATATAGAGGCAGTCATTGCGGGAGATTTTAGTGCCAAAACCCCAATGTGGAGATCCGCTGTTACACCGTCAACATGGGAGACACCCCGACCTTTGAGACAGGGAACAGTAAGTCATTCATTGATATCACCTGGGCGACAGACGGAATGGCAACACGAGTATCAAACTGGGAGGTTATAACTGGTGAGTTATACACGAACCACAACTATTTCTCTCAGAAAAAGGTGTATTTGTCATCAAGAAGTAGTCTGGAGGTCAATCCTGGTGTACCACAGGGTTCAGTTATGGTACCAACGCTATGGAATATTTTATACGATAAAATTTTAAACGTGCGTCTTATAGATGGAGCCACAACAATAGCGTATGTCGACGATCTAGCACTCATAGTAAAAGCGAAGGATGTGAGGAACTTGTGTTCAAAGCTAACGAATCCCTGGAACAAATAGTTAAAGGAATGATGGAAATAGACCTGGAGATTGTCCCAGAAAAGACAGAGGCTGTTATCCTCAAATGGCCTTATAGACAGGCGGACATACACTTTGATGTAATGGGGGAACCAGTCACTCCTGGGAAAGATCTAAAATACCTCGGTGTAACTCTAGACCATAGATCAACGTTCCGACCACAACTGAAACTAGTAGTGGTACAGGCAGTTTCTACTCTGGCAGCATTGCTCAGAATTATGCCCAATGTTGGGGGACTTACCAGCAACGCAGGGAGATTCGACACGGGGTAATACAGTCGCAAGTGCTGTATGTGGCGCCAGTCGGGGCACACACCTTGGAGAAAAAAGGTCAAAGAGAACAACTGGAAAAGTTTCAGAAAAGAGTGATACTGAGGGAGATTCTACACGGGTTGATACAGTCGCAAGTGCTCTGTATGCGGTACCAGTCTGGGTACACACCCTGGGAAAAAAAACGTCAAAGGGAACAACTGGAAAAGCTCCAGAGAAGAGCGCTACTGAGGGTGATCAGTGGTTATAGGACAGTATACACCAGGGCAGCGCAAGTGATAGCAGGACTACGACTGTCTCCTCTTGGTAGAGGAACGAGAGAGGATGTTCTCTGCCAAAAAAGCACAATTCTATCATTAAAGACAATGGAAAGAGAAACAACGATAAAACGGTGGTAAAAGAACTGGAATGACCTGGAGTCCACAGCTAGCTGGGCTAGGACCTTCATTCGCGACGTGAACGCCTGGGTGCGCTGTGGGTTTAGAGTGGCAAATTACTAAATGGCACAGCTCCTTTCAGGACACGGTCATTTTAGAACATGCTTAAAGAGGTTCAAGCAGTAGCAGATGATATTTGCCCGGACTGTGGAATGGTCGAGAGATCAGACCATGCGGTTTTCGTATGCCATAAGTGGACGGCGGACAGATGAAAGAAGGGCATTCAGCTTATTACATTAAAGAACGTTTAGACGGCGTTTACGGTGATTCATCTCCTTCGTATTCAACTGTAAAAAGTGGGCAAAATGTTTCCGTTTGACAAGAATCCCTGGAAGATGCTGATCTGTCGAGTCGACCAATTGGAGTGATAACGCCTCAACAAATTTCAATTATTGAACATTTAGTGCTAGAAGGTCGCCGTTTGAAAGTAAAAGGATTAGCAGTGATAACAAATATTTCTGAAACATGTGTTCGCCGAATTTCTATGACCATTTGGTTAAGAATAAAATTTGTGCTAGATGGGTACCGCGACTTCTTTCTGCTCTCCAACGTCAACGTCGAGTCGAATGTGCGCAGTCGTTTTTAAACATGTTTGGAGACGACCCAAAACCGATTTTGGAGTCCATTGTCACAGGGGATGAAAAAATGGTTCTGTTTTACGATCCACTATCGAAAAGGGAGTCCATCAAATGGCGGCGACCTGATGAACCTCATCCCAGAAAGACGAAAGTCGTTCAATCAACGAAAAAGGTGATGGCCACAATATTCTGTGGTTGTGAGGGCATTTTGCTAATTGACTTTAAAGAGCGCAATACAAGTATTATGCGTCTTTATTGCATAAATTAAGAGACAGTATTCATGCAAAACGTCGTGGAAAATTGACAAAAGGTGTGCGATTTTGGCACGACAATGCGCCCGTCCATACTGCCGCCATTTCACAAGCTGCTATCCGGAAATGCAAGTTTCAAGAATTGGAACATCCACCGTATAGTCCGGATATGACTCCTTGTGATTTTTTTTTGTTTTCTAGTTTAGAAAAAGATCTTAAGGGACGTAGTTTTAAGGACGACAGTGAATTGCAAGCGTCTCTTATAGAACATTTTGCCGGAAAAACCTCAGATTATTTTTACAAGGGTATCGAATTATTAATTAATCATTATAATAAATGTATAGAAGTTAGGGGAGATTACATTGAAAAATAAAACTTCTTATATTGTTCCAAGCTTCTTTTTTGTATATCAGGCCAAGAGTTTATGGCGCCTATCTCGTACATATGTCGGATACGAGTGATAACGTTAATGCTTTGTGTAGAAAACTAAAATTGTGGAAAAGAAGTGTTTTGCTTTACACTTTAAATAATGCAAATGTGGATGAATGTCTCAAAACTTACAAGGCTGAAGAACATGTAGAAGTTGTAAACTTTAAAAATCATTTAATCATGCTGCCAGATAATTTTAAAAAGTATTTTCTTACGGACTTCAACTTGATACCATGTTAAGTTATCTCAACTGCCGAAGAAGAAATCTTTATAGACTTCACCGCAAGTGTCGAAATCAAAAAACAATTTAGTAATAAATCACTTTTAGAAATTTGGGCAAGGTTGGATGATGAGTTTCCAGTAAATTAAATAAATTTGTTAATAATTCTCAACCAGGGGGGGGGGGGGCGCAGGTTGAGGGTCGCTCTCATACTCTAATAGTTGGTTTTTGTAAATATCTCGCAAATCATGCATTCTTTACAAATTAATTGAATTATAAAAGTATTTAAAGCTGGACTTGAAATAATGTTTGTATACAAATAATTTTATAATTCGGACCAAACGCAATGCTTGTACGCACAGGTTTATTAAGAAGATAAAAGTATTTAAAATTTATTTTGGAAGTGGTATTCAGCCATCCTTTTTTCAAAAGTTCTACCAGTTTTACTAACGTATTGCTGTGCCCCATACAATTTACAATGCATTGCGTATTGATCCTTTTCACCCATACATAAAAAATGAGGTGTGGCCACCACACGACTTTCTTATACGTATGAGCGTTTCAAATTATAGAATTTTAAGAATTTTTTTTACAAAAATCATTCAAAATCCTATTCTAAGTACTTCTATTCTCTTAATAAATCTCTATAGAATGCATACTTTGCAAGATATAAGAAAAGTACTACTCGCTAAGAGTAAAAGTGCTACTTCCGGTCCGAATTTTGAAATTTCAAGTATACAAAAAATATTGCAAATCCAGTTTTAAATACTTTTGTACTCTTGATAAATTTATATAAAATGCATAACTTACGACATATTTGCAAAAAATCGCTATTCGATAAGAGTAAAAGTGGTACTTCCGGTCTGAATTTTGAAATTTTTTTTATACAAAAGATATTGAAAATTATGTTCTAAATACTTTTGTACCCATAACGTACTTGTCTAAAAAGCATGACTTGGGAAATATTCGCAAAAAACTGATTTTCGGTAAGAGTAAAAGACCTACTTCCGGTAGGAATTTCGGAAAACTTTTTAAATAAAATTATTCTCAATTTTAATTTTAGGTATATATGAATTCTTTATAAATTTGTTTAAACTTAGTAGTTGACGAAATATTGGCAAAATTCGATTTTTTCGCTGTAGTGAACTGCTACTTTTGGTCTACCGATTTTACTGAAAAACTAATCAGATCTCAAGAGGGAGATTATACACGTAAATACAAAATTTGGAATTGATATCTACAGCGGTTTGACCGCTATTGTGGTCACACACACACACACAGAGAGAGAGAGAGAGAGAGAGAGAGAGAGAGAGAGAGAGACATTTTTTAAAAACCACTTTTTCGGTATCAGGGGACTTCAAAACGTGGACATCTGCAAAAATCTCGAGGTCGAAAATTTTCATCATCACAATACTTCCTTATACCTACTACGTATAAGAAAGTAAAAGCAATGCACCTGGTCGAACAGACATTACTGTATGCGATTGGTTTTGCAGCGGTTAACTTTTATCCACTCAGGTGATTGTGTGATGAGTTTCTCTGATCTTTTACTCCTCGCTGCAATGTAAACTTTCTCTGTTTTGAAATAATCACTGCTTTACTTAGAAGGTAAAAATAAATAATTTGCAGATTTATTTACATAGTAGGAATGAAGTTAGATGCAAAATTGAAATAAGTAAAGAAATTCATGAATATAATAGCATATACGATAATACACATATAAGTTCGTATAAATGTTGGTGTAAAGTAAGTAAAATATATAAAAGTTATAATTACCATGAAATATGGGTGTCCAATATTTATTTTGGATAATTAGTAAAACAATAGCATAGCCCAAGTGTTATCCCAGTTATCCAAATCATTCTCACGACATGAATAACCGTCTCTGGTTCAGCTCACTGGTAAATTAAAAGCCTATCCCCTGGACTATTTTGTAAATCCAGTATGTACGAATCTTTTTCACACATGAATCTTATTCACCTACCAACGCCAGATAAAAAACGCGTAAATATTTATATGTCCTGGCATTGATATCATATTCATGCATTTTCACTCTTGGTCAATGATATCTCCAAAACACATAACACACCTATTGATTGTACAAGTGTTCACCTATATATAATTAATTGATTTATTGAAGGAGTGCTTGCCCAAAACAATTATGTGTAGTTATTCGGAAGTAAATATTAATATCTCCGAATATTAATAAAATTTTAAAAAATAAACTACTCAAAAATGAATAAGGAATTTTTACTTTTTTGTATTTTTTAGAAAATATGGGTAAATATTTGTTGTGTATTATTATATTAGATACATAATTGTACACAACAATTTAAAATTTTCAAGTATATTTATTCAGAAAAATCGTTAGATTACTAAGAAATGATCAATTATGAAATAAGCAACTTTTTTATCAATAGCTAAAATAAACATTTTTCTGTAACAATTAATTCTAATATCGTGTATAATGGCCACGGACATCTCTCACAGCTGTACATCTTCGGGGCATACTCATAATGCAATTATTAATGTGTTCTTGTGGCACTCTTCTCCAATATAGTGGTAAAATTTCCCGCAAGCGTTAACTGGGGGGTGGATTATGTTCGTTGAGCTGTTCTTGAAGTCTGTCCCAAATGTGCTCAATTGGATTCAAGTCGGGAGACGTTAGTGGTAAAGGTAGATGGTTAATATGGAAGTCATTTATTGCTTGCATTAAAATTTGTGCACGATGAGGTCGTGCATTATCATCAATAAAAACCATGTTTTCATCCACAGCCTCACGAAAGTCGACCACATATTGCTGAAAAATGTCATCTCCGTATATGTGTCCATTGACATTGTTTTCAAAGAGATGGAGGTTCGTACGTCCATTCAAACTAATGCCCGCCCACACCATGATACCACCGCTGCCAAAAGGCACCACAGCTTTTGTAAACTCGCGTCTATAACGGTCTCCTCGAGTTCTCCAGACCCTTACTCTACGATTATCACTAAATAAGCAGAATCTGGATTCATCGGTGTATAAACCATGCTCCCATTTAAAATTTTCTGCTAGTCGTTGGTTAACCCAAGCTCTTCTAGCCATTCTGTTGACATTAGTTAATTTTGGGCGTCTCGCAGGTCTGCAGCTATGAAGATCCAGTTCCCTAAGACGGTTTCTGATGTTTGATCCGAAACTCCAGTGGCGGCACGTAACTGTGTTTGCAACCATACAGCACTTCTAAACGGATTTATCCTTATCTGAATTCGTATGTAGCGGTTTTGTCTTTGATATGTTTTCCTCTCAGATCCACTACCGGGTCTTCTCCTTGCAGATCCTGTCTGTTGGAATCTTGTTAGAGCCCTACTAACAACACTTGAAGGCACATTAAAAATTGCGGCAATTTATGCTCCAGATTGCCCTCGCTAATACAATAACGCAATTAAATCAAAAGTTTCTTTATTTAAATGACGTCTTGGCATCGTGAAAATGTGAAATGACGTTTAAAATGAATACTATTTGTCAAAAAATGCGATTTTTATAATTTTTTATTCTAAATTAATTTAAGGTTAAAATACAAGATTTTATCACACAGAAAAGACATTTACCAAATAAAATGTCAATAAACGACTGTAGGCCTTCTAATTTATCTATAGTTTGAGAAAATACGTTAAATTTAATCGAATTAATTAGATCTGTTAAAAAAAGATCTAATTCCCTATTCATTCTTGAGTAGTTTATATTATGGATTTTAAAGAAATAATTACCCAGGTATCTTTAAAGTATTATCCTCAATAAAAGTTTATATACACATATGAAATACATTCAACTCCCCTCTATTTTAACGTTTATATACCAATGTTAAATACTATTGTTGATAGATCTTTTAAAATTTAAAACCTCACACTTTCTTTCAAATTTTAAATTTAATTGCTGGATTGGTCTCATATAGATAATCTTTAATATAAAAAATTAAAAGAAAATACAATTTTCGTCCTGCACAGGAAGGATAAAGGAAATTTATAATTCGCAATGCCAATCTCTACATAATAAATTCCCAGATATGACATTCAATAAAATAACGTCATGGCTGACAAGTAAGAATATTTACAAATAAATAAATTCATACAACTACAACATAGTGTTGAAATACTAAGAGAAAAACAATTGAAATAATAAATTGAATAAAGTAAATACATGCAATTATTATTAATAATTATTACAATATCAGATATACTACTAATAAATTTTAACTAATACCTATTCAATGATACATTTGTTGTTACTAGCCCTTCCATTTCTATAAATAACTTTATTGTTGCTAAACATTTTTTAAACTCAAACGTTTCCTTGTTGTTCTTATAAAGAAAAACGATAAGAAATTCGGAATTACAGGCAATAAACAAGAAAAAAACTATAGATGTTAACAAACGTGCTGGACTGTTCTAGGGTAACAAAATAACATTAATTCTTTACACAAGACTACTTTACATGAAAATTACTCTTCAGCAGACCTAATATTATACCCGTACCCTACATACGTCCAGCAACAAGATGAGTGACTCGAATTACGTTGCCATCAAGACACATTACCCGCAAAATGTCTGTGGTGTTGCGACTGTGGGTACTTGTTATAATAGCAGTACTACATAGTATGGGTAAAACTTTTAAAGCACATTTGCATTACATAAAATTAACGTGACAAAATTTACAGATGTGATTTACAAACATTCTGGACATGATTGAGAAATCAATACATATCCCAATAACAAATGCAGATACTGCATGTAATAATAAAATAAATGTAATGGAACAATATTCATGTGTTTTTGTTCATTTTTAATTAAAATATGAAGAACTATGCGACAAATAACTCAAATGAAATCATAGTCACTATATGTGCATATAGGCAACCCCTCATGCTACTATGAGATAAATGTGAGAAAAACAAATAAATTATCAATAATTCAGTACACACCATACTGTTGTCAATTAAATGAGATAAAAGCACATATTGAGTGTTCTAAAATTATCAAAAATGAAGTTTAGTTTTCTAAATATAAACAACAAAGACGTGCAAAACACATATTTGCACTCTCATTATGCTTTTAATTAATATCATTAAGTTTACGGCAATATGATTTACCGCATCCACTAATTTATTTATATAACTTGCGCTTTTTTATTTTCTGTTTTTATTTTATTATTCTATTTATAGTTTTACTATTTATAATAATTATTGTTGATTTGTGGATGTTAATAAATAAATTATTATTATCATTTATTTGATTTTTAAAATTAATCATTTTTTCTATTTTGCGTGCCTTTTTTCAAATTTGGTAATGCAATCTGCTATCTTTTTACAAAACACTCGGAGAACAGTGTGAATTTTTTTCAAACTGTTTTTGCTTTATCATTTTCTCCGCTCAAAAAATGTAAATATTACTTGCATACGAGAATCTGGGACACTGGGAGATGTATACTAATTATAGAAAACATAATAAATAAATAATAAAGTAAAGTTGATTTTACAGCACTAATATCATTTCATTAAATTCAAAGTGTGTACTATTATTATTTTGCTAGGATACTGATTATATATAAGTAAACTCCATATCGTCGTCCAAACTTTCAATAATAGACATCCCTTTATGTTAAGGTGTTACCGTGACCTTCAATTTGTTTACAGAAATCCCTAAGAGCTGACAGTTCTAGACACGGAAACCAGAACGTGAGGTAAGAAATAATCGTGAAGCTTATAGTTCAGCGGTTGTTATAAGCTTGCGTATACACACCTTTCAATTTAACTTTCCAACCCCTTCTATTCGCCCCCAACCCATTCCACTTTCTTGTTCAGTTTCCGATACTTATATCTTAGTGTAAATCAATTTGAATATTTGTTTTAAATTACAAATTGTTTTATTATTCGCTTCTTTATATCACAAATATGTAATTGCATATTGTCTAATTCCTTTGATATTCAAGGAAGCGCATGAGCGAAACATGTAAGAGCCGACCAGCCGCCTACATATATGCAGCTGCACCGAAATAATAGCATTTCTTCTTAATTTTATCGTGTTATAACCACGTATGTGTGAAGTTAACCGCCGTTTTTTTCGAAAATCGAAATCCTGACGGTTGTTTTAGGTTATTCAAGATTTGTTTTAAATTGTTCCAAAGTATTTCAAAGAAACCATCATAATTGGCCGAGTTATTAGGAAATAATATAGTGTGGCCACCACACGACTTTCTTATAATTATGAGTGTTTCAAATTTTACAAAATTGTTCTAAATTGTTTTAAATAGTTTTATATTTTTAGAAAAATATCCTGTAAGTAATTTTACACAAAGATTATTTAAAATCCTATTATAAGTACCTAGTAAATCTCTATAGACTGCATACTTTGCGAGATATTCGAAAAAAAATGCTACTCGCTAAAAGTGTTACTTCCAGCCCGAATTTTAAAATTTCATTTATACAAAAAATATTCCAAATCCAGTACTAAATATTTTTCACTCTTGATAAATATACAGGGTGAGTCAATTCTGCGGGTAAGGCCGATTGTGCCTCTGCGAGTAAAGATATTTCAAAGCGGTTTTTTTTTTCACATTCTAAAAATATTTTGTATTATACAGAGTGTGTCATAACTTGGTGACTGACGATAGTTATAATTTTTTAAATAGAATACCCTATGTATTATTACATTTTTGTATTCCCGTATAATTTTTAGTCAAAAAGTACTAAGGTAGTATGGGCCTAAATTCTAAAGTTTGCGACTTATTCCCATTTTTCTGAAAAATTCAATGCTTGTATAAAATTATATTAGATGGGCACAACTTTTTGTATTGTTGTTCATAATAAGACGTCTTAATAGAAGCAGATATTTTTTCCCAGTTACTAATTGCATGTGCAGAAAATTGGATTAAAATTACATGACACGTTTTTGTATAAAAGTAATTTTTTTCAAATAGAACACCCTGTATATTAGTTCATTTTTGAATTGCCTATTTAATTTCACATCAAAAACAGTTAATACTTTAAAAGAGTAAAAGTTTTACTTCATGTCCGAATTTTGAATTTTTTTTATGCAAAAGTTATTGAAAATTAAGTTCGGAATACTTTTATACTCGTAATGTACCAGCCTAGAAAGCATGACTTGCGAGGTATTCGCAAAAACTGATTTTTGATAAGAGTAAAAGACCTACTTCCGGTAGGAATATAAAATTTTTTTTAATAAAATTCTCCTCAAATTTAAGTTTGAGTACATATGGATTCTTTATAAATTTGTTTACTTTGTAATTGACGAAATATTGACAAAATTCGAATTTTTCACTGAATTAAACTACTACTTCCGGTCTGCCGATTTTACTTTAAATCTAACGAGATCTCAAGAGAGAGATTATACTCGTAAATACAAAATTCGGAATTCATAGCTATAGCGATTTGACCGGTATCGTGATGAGAGAGAGAGAGAACGAGAGAGAGAGAGAGAGAGAGAGAGAGAGAGAGAGAGAGAGAGAGAGAGAGAGAGAGAGAGAGAGAGAGAGAACAGATTTTTAAAAAACCACTTTTCGGAATCAGGGCACTTGAAAACGTGGACATTTGCAAGAATTTCGAGGTCGAAAATTTTTATCATCACAATACTTCCTTATACTATAGACGTCTTTTTGTGTTGAAATGTGTTCAAACTGGATCAAACTGTTTCAAAAGATTCCATTTTCGTGTTGCAACGGTGACGTCATACATGACACCGGTTAAACCAGTTTTGAAACGAGTTTCCAATGTGTTTCAATCATTCTATCTCTGTTTGTTGGCGTCTGACAACAAAAACATAACCAAGAATAGTAAAACAGTTTGTGTTACTTTTTCGTTTAGTTGTTATAATTTTTTGGTTTTAAATTTTCCTAATGGATGAGGAAGTCGAAATGGTTGACTTTCAATTAGGTAATTTCGTAGTTACAATAGATTCAGCAACTGCGAAATCGCTATGCGAAAGTAAGTGTAATTCATTATTTATATTTGTTGGTTATAGGTATCTGAAATATTATTACTCAAAACTATTTTATTTATAAATCCACATAGTGCAGAAATATATCATAATGAGCTGCGTTTACAGTACCCAGAAGCTGAGGCTGGCACTTCGAACTCTTTTGCCCCTACTGGTACCCCTCGAGGAAGTCGAAATGGTTGACTTTCAATTAGGTAATTTCGTAGTTACAATAGATTCAGCAACTGCGAAATCGCTATGCGAAAGTAAGTGTAATTCATTATTTATATTTGTTGGTTATAGGTATCTGAAATATTATTACTCAAAACTATTTTATTTATAAATCCACATAGTGCAGAAATATATCATAATGAGCTGCGTTTACAGTACCCAGAAGCTGAGGCTGGCACTTCGAACTCTTTTGCCCCTACTGGTACCCCTCCAACTGTTAGCACTGCTCCAATCGATATTCAAAAAAAAATTTGGACTACATCCAAATACCAAACACCTTTAGATTTGGAAGCGACTGCATTTTTCCTATCAATGCGCAAAGACTTTGAAGACAAATTTAAAGATAAAAAGACTACTAACACCAGTCTTTGGCAAGAAATATGTCAAAAAATGAATGCAAATGGGTATTTTGTTGGCCATGGCATAGAGGGAAGAGAGCGGTGCAGGCAAAAGTTTGCGAATCTGCAACAAACCTATCTATAATATATAGACCGAAGGCGGCAAACTGGAGAAGGTACTTTTACAATATATTCAAATTTTTAGCAGTTATTTTGTAAATCACCAAAAATATTATTTACACCTTATCTTCACATTCTCCAATATTTAAAATTCACATGCCCGCAATGTAAATAATATGAATGCATATCTTTCATATATTAAGGATTGTTGGTTGTAGAAGTGAAAATAGTAATGCTTAGTGCAGGTACAATGAACGGACCTATTATGACCAATGATTTTCAGATTAACCGATAGATAAATACACATACAAATATTAATTTGTTTTTAGGGAAAATAGAAAAGCCTCCATATTTTGAAGAAATAGATGCTATCTTAGGGAAGTCTGACAAAAGTGATCCTGTTTTAATATTAGATAGCTTACCATTAGAAAAGAAAACAGAAACAATAACTAGTGATGTGGGTAGTCATCGGGAATTGACAGATGACACAATAATTAAAGAATCCGTACCACCTCAACCAAAACAAAATATAGGAGATATTTAAAAAAAAAAGTTTCTTTGTGCTAAAAAGAAAGTTAAACCAAACAAAAATGATTTCTACGAAAAATTTTATGATTTGTCTGTAAAGGCAGAAGAGAGAAGACAGAGTCAGTTCGAGAACCTTATGGAATTTATGAGGGACGAGTCTCAAAAGAGACATGATCAAGTAATGGAAATGTTAAGGATTATGGGTCAAAAAAAACCAAAGAAAAGGAAGCGTGATAGTAGTTCAGATGATGAGTAGAGTGCTATAGTTTTATTAGATTGTTTACCCATTGTCTTTATTTTTACTTTACAAATGAAATGAGGAAATTATGTTTATGTTTTTATGAGAATCTATTTTGTTTTGTTTATGTTTTTTTGAGAATCTATTCTTTTTTGTTTAAGTTTTTAAGATTTTATTTATAAAATTAGGATTGACTTTTGTTTTCCAACTTAAATATAAATGTGATATACTTCAAATGTCGTTTTATTACATTATATATTTATATACACATATGAATAGAAAAATAAACAACATATGTGATGTTATGTAGCTTCATTTCTATGCTAAACAACAAAAAGTTGGGACTTGACTGCACAAAGTTTTATCTTTTGATTTCTACAAAAATTTATTATATCAAAACATTCTTATATATACAATTTATGAAATAATAAAAAAGTTCATTATGGATTTAAAATAAGAGTTCAATTTGATTTCTTTTTAAAATTGCTGCTGGGTGATTTTCCCCTTCCTCGGCATCTCTATCTTGAACAACTTCCTCCATCTCCTCTTCATTATACTCCCAAAGATCTGTTTTTAAAATACAATAATTGTGAAGGACACAGCACGCTACACTGGTTGTCACTGTTTTCGTAATAGTGTTGCTATTAATGTATTTTAAGATCCTCCATCTAGTTTTAAGCCAGCCGAACACGTGCTCAATACCTATGCGAGCTCTGCTCAAGCTTTTATTATAATTCTTTTTTCTTTGTGAAAGGTTTCCATAGTCTCTGTAATGAAAAAAAAAATTTTTCTGAGTTTATTGTAGAAATTTATTACTAGTTAGGATTCTGTGTCTTACAAATGGCTAAATTTACCTTAATGTGAATAAATAATCTAGATATAATGGTCAACATGAATATAAATAAGTTTAGTAAATATTGTAAACTTATTTTTATTTAGGAGACCAGTATTACCAGTAATTTTTTTTATACTAACTAGTAATTACAAAAACAACACATTATTACTATACTTCTTACTTACTTGAAAGGGGTCATCAGCCATGACAATAAAGGATATGCTTTGTCACCAACAAGGTGGTAAAAATCTCCAGGGAAGTATTGAGATTTATTATTATTTCTAATAACTTCCTGGTACAAATTGGAATTACTAAACATTAAAAAATAAATAAATAAATAAAACAAACAAACTTACTCTTATATCATGAACTGATCCCGGCATACCAACATTGATATTTGTAATAACTTTATTGACAGTAGCAACGGCTTGTAACTTAATGCTGTAGTTTGCATTTCTGTCAATATAGCTATCATGTTGATGTTTGGGTGGTTTCAATTTTATATTGCAACCATCAATAGCACCAATGATACCTAAAATATATTAAAAGTTTATTAATAAACATTATGATCTACACCTTTTGGTATATGTACTGATAAAATCAATAACAGAATTGAATTAAATTGAATATAATTATTTTAAATTTTGGAAAAAAATAAGAGTTTTAGTTTGTTATCTGAATGCTTATGATTTATGAAATTTGAGTTATTCATAGCATAGAATATATAGTTTTACAAACAGTTAAAGATCTACAAATGTAAAATAAACCTCTAATATATTATATGTTGCTTAAGATATCCCGTCAAACTCACAGGGAAAACCTCCACTTTGTCATTGAAACTGTTCTGCTATTGATGCCATTTCTTCTTTAGATGGACGAACTATATACTGATACCGGAGTGCTACAATTTTATTTAATATTTTCTCTGTCCAAAAAATTACTGTCGATTCTGCTACAGAGAAACGTTCTGCAATGCTAATAAAAGTATCCCCCTTTCCAAGCCACCATAGGGTCATCAATAACTGTATATGAGCAGCAGTTGGTTCAGCTCCCCCGTGGAACCGTATAGCCATATCTGGTCCATTTATTGTATTCAGAAGAATATTAAATGACTCTTGAGTCATTCTGAACATTTTAAAAATATCATATTGAAGATATTTAGTAATCCAAGCATCTATTTCTAATTTATGATGGTAGGTCGTTCCAAAAACTATTAACAAATTCGACATTGCTTGCTCATCTAAATCACATAACTGCGGGTATAAATATACCAATGGGCAGTATTTGTTAATTAATATCAGAATTGGAATTAGTTCCTTCATGTTAAAAAGATAACACCTTGTCTCTGCACAAGCACGTAGAAGAGAAATAATCGAAATTCGACAGCATATTAAACTCGCCTGCAAAAACAAATTTTTCAAAACACAAATAACCACGCAAATAACATAACCTTACAAATAGATGTCACGTGATACGTTTTAAAACAGGTGCATTTATGTGATACTAAATATTGATGACGTCGCGATCGCAACAGTTTCAAAACGTTTTCGAAACTGTTTCATGATCAAAAAGACGTCTTATATACCGTGAGTTTTTTTAATCACTGAACATAGCACATAATAATAACTATGTTCAGTTTTAAAATAAAAGTGTCAATGCATGGAACACTATGCAACCAACATTGCGATAATTGCGAGTATCATCACTTGTCATAATAAGGCATTTTAGTTGTCAGTCAACAAAGAGTGAAAATTAGTATAATAAATTTATTTAACACTTATTATAATGAATTTTAAGACACATCGAAAAAAAAATTATTTATTGTTATTTATATGCTTTAACTTTTTAATAAATGTTCGAAATGTTCACTTTCACATTCCATACAATATGCGAGTCGATTATGAAATTCCTGCAAAAAGTGAGTTCAAAATTCCGGTTTGGTTTGTAATTCGTCGCAGGATGTACTTATGCGTGCTTTTAAATCTTCAATGTTAGTTAAAATTACATTATTATAAATTTTAAATTTAAGATATCCCCAAAGAAAAAAGTCATTTGGCCATAAATTTGGGGAACGGGCCGGCCAAACTATCAGACCACACCTCCCTATCCATCGACCAGGAAAACTTGAATTCAGAAAATTTGTAATTTCTGCAGTTGAATGACTTGGGGCTCCATCTATTTGAAACCAGGGATTCCCAATGTTTAAATTTTCAATTCGAGGAACAATACGTGTTCGAAGTAATTCAAAGAATTTATTGGAATTAAAATTTGTATAAATAAAATATATACATTAACTCTAGCGTTATACTGTGTATGTGTTAAATTTTGAATATGATCAATCGTCCGTGACCAGTACCTAATAATGTAAATGAAGTCACTGATTTAGTGAAATAAGGAGCTGTTATAACATGCCGATAATTTTGAGAGTTAACAGAACCATTTAATGTAAAAGACGCTTCATCAGTAAAAAGTATTTTCTTCAACATATTATGATTTTCATTTAATAAATTAAATAGTGTTTCGCGAAAATCAACACGTCTTATTTTATCTTCGTCAAATAATTGTTGAAGATTTGAAAACTTGTAAGATTTGAATTTATACTCTTTGAGAATTTTAAATATAAATGTCTTCGAAATATTAAATTGTTGTGCTACTTTACTTAATGGTGTAGTGGGGCTTTCTTCAAAGTAACATTTAATTTTAGTGCTGCTGTTAGGATGTGAGGAGTTTTAATTTTCTTTCTGTGAGTATTTATTATACAGTCATCAGAATCAAATTTCCTACTAATCGCCTGAATTGTTCCGATAGATGGTATGGGCTTGTCAGGATATTTGACAGAAAACAGAACCTGCACTTTCCTTAAACTGTTTCCCGCTTTATACCAGTTTAAAATTTCTATTCTATAATCTTTTGTATAAATTTTTTAAATTAGGTGAATACAAATGTGAAATATTCAACATGTCATTTCTGTTATGCCCATTACTGACATTGATTTTGACGTTTGTCAAAACAAATAACTGACCGATGTTCCATGCATTGACGCGTTTATTTTAAAACTGAACATAGGTATTATCGTGTGATATGTTCAGTGATAAAAAAAAAACCACGCTATAAGAAAGTAAACACGATTTTCTTACAGGCTTCTTTTTTGCGAAAATTGAAATTCTAATGGTTGTTGCATGTACATAGTTCTAGATTTGTTCTAAACACTATTCTAATACACCAAAACCGTATCTCTTACATATCATATATTGCAAAAAAACAAAATCCAAAAGTGCGAACTTACCCTCCTTTTTTTTCGAAAATCTAAATTCTGACAGCTGTAACAGGTTGTTCTAGGTTTGTTGTAAATTGTTCCAAAGTATTTCAACGAAAAAATCGAAATTGACCGAGATAAAAAGAAAAAACGATATTACAATGGGCGGAATGACTTACACTTTCCGAACATTATAGTGTAGTTGAACGTTTTCGCATGCAGTGTTATTTTGGGTACTCTAAAAATGAAAATATTATATTCAGGGGTAAAGGTTATCGTTTGACAAATAAAAAATCAACTATAAACATGAAAGTTACGTTTGTCAAAACAGAATTCAAGTGTCGTTGATATCCACAGAAGGTTTCTGCGTTAAGTGTATAATGATGGTTGAAAGTTCATATGTCCTCGCTTCTAATCTCTTCGTCAAAAATTGAATGAAGAAGGAGGTAGACAAGATAGATACCTAATATAATAAGTAAAAGGTATGAAAAGGTCAGAATTTGCATTTCAAAATAGTAATAGTAAGGACCTTGCTTTTCTTTTATTTAAGGCATTTGTTAGACGAGATGGAATAGCTTCGATTTTAAATAATTAGTCCACTATATTAATATAGTTATAATCTGGTGTTAGCAGAGCAAACAAAACTAAAGGTTTTCATAAATTTTCAAAGCTTAATGATTCTACTACTACTTATTTTAGTTCCAATAAGGTCATGTCAAGAAGTCATGTTGAACGTGGAATTCCTTATTTCAACCATACATAAAATCAGTCAATTTTTGGTAAATAATTCTACAAATACTATATTAGCCATGTTGACATTCTTAAATAATGTTGCGCTAATAAACAGATTGTACACATGTTTTCTTCTTTTTTTACATTATTTAATGGGTTATGCAATACTTTTAAATGTTAAAATTTATTACTTAATCAGTGTGTTAGATTTTACGTGTCACAGCAAATATTTATAACTTCAGTTAAAAGGCAAACCGTCAATACAAATATTTAAATGTACGTTATTGAAAGCTTCTATTATTTTCGCAATATCTGGAGGAACATATAAGCTACTATTTCATATAACAAATTAAAAAATGTTTGGTTTTAGTGTATGTTCATATTTTTTAATATTTGAATATATTAAATATGGAAACAAATACATTTACGGTAAAAAAATAATTGCAGATTCTCAGTGGCGCAAAAATGTTATTGATAAGACCATTACTCTTAAAAGTAGCTTCATCACAGAATAAAATCTGAGACACAACACTGTGGTTGTGATTTATTTTGTGCAACATCGTATTACAGAAGGCAACCTTATTTATAAAAACTTTCCTCTGAAGATCTTGAAGTAATACAGAGAGACACGCACGCTTTTGCGTGCGTGGCGTGTGCGTGCGTGTATGTGTAGCGAAGGGCATAATAATGTAATTATCAATTCTCATAGCGATCAGTATTGTAATCCCAGTATGAATTTCTATAATATTCAAATATATAAATTTAATGTAGTTGCGTTTAACATGTGAAAATGAAATTAAATACCACTGTTCAACAAAAATGCACTTTAGAATTATTTCCTTGATCAAAATAGCTAAATCACCCTAATTTTGGATCAAAAAAATGAATATGATATCATATTTTGCTTTCAGCCCTAGTTTTTAAGATATACTAATTTCGAGTAGAAATACTAAAAATATAATTTTAAAATCTATCCTTTCTGAAAACAGCTAATATACCTTAACTCTTCGATTTCCCAAGAAGCCATTCACAATATCTTTAAAAGCCTTCCATGCTGCTTTTTCATGGCCCTGGCGAACATGATCGAAGTTTTCATCTTTAAGAAGATCTGCGCGCCAGTGAAGAGACGTCTTTAACTTTAGCATCACTGATGTGTGGAAATTGTCCTCTGATGTACTGAAAAGCTTCTCTTGCCTTGTTTCATCGCCTTTACAAAGTTCTTCATTAATCCAAGTTTTATGTGTAAAGAGAGTAAAAGATTTTTATTAATAAATGTTAGACTTGTACGTTTACTAAAAGTTTAGATATATCCTTTTAAAGCATTTAGTGCTCTAATTTTATCCTAGAATTAAGCTTTATTGTTTTGGTCGTAGAAAAAAAAGTTCTTCTCAAGTATTTTTGGCCTTAGACCCTCTGGATGGGCTATATCTGAGAACCAAGAGCTAACTGAAAGTTTTAAATGTTATTTTCGGTTTTTCGATGATGAAGTGAATCAGAAACAGTTATTTTCAAGACGGAAAGATTTTCACTGTTGACCACTGTAATCAGCGGTATAGAAAAGCAAATAAAAGTTGTAATGCATGATAAAAAATTTAGTACCAAATGCAATAAAAAATAATAAATGTGTTACAAATAATATATCTATTATATTTACATCTGAACAAAAATAAAAAAAACAAATATAACACTAGACCAATTAAGAGAAAGTAAAACTGACAACAGTATAATTCAGAGAAGAATATTTTATAAAAGTTCTATCAAGTTCTATCATTTAAACATTTTATTTTCTTCATATCGCAAATAATGACCAATTAATTATTATTACATATAAAGGTAAATTTCCTTCCATATCTTTTAATTAAATTTTGCGAGACTAAAAATCTCCTCTTTGTCAGGTCTTCTCTAATAATTATCTTAGAAAAATTTAATTGACGTTAAGAATTATGTAAATATATGACTTCCTATGGAACGCAAGCAAAACGTTAGTATAATAGCTAGATAACCGGTGGCAGTAATCAATATCAGTAAAAGTAACTTTGATACTCAGTTTTTCTTCACATAAACTAATTACTGAGGCAGTTATATTTTCTGATGGCATTTCGGGTAAACCAAACAGACGAAAACTGTTTGATGTTGAACATTGCGTTTGATATTCCATATTATCAAGTATTTAACTTTGTCATTTGAAACGACAATACCAATAATAAAAATAACAAATTGAACTACTACAATCAACTACAAAAACAAAACAAAAATACCTATAATTTGTTTTAATTAATTATGTATTAGTTTTATAATAATAGATTGTATTGACAATATCATGTATTTCAATAAAAATAATACTGCTCGGCTGGGGAGTGGACGAGTTGTATTTATGCGTAGAAGGGAGCATTTGAGAATGAGCGTTGGGGATAATATTAATAATATACTATTTATTACATTAAAATTTCCCATAGGCATGAGCTATCCGTGTTGTTTGTCTTTAGTAAAAGGTTTGCCTTAAATTAATATTTACGCCTGAGTTATCTCACTAAACCAAGATTTTTTTAGTAGAGGAAAGGCGAGTAATATACATAGTTGTTTTCTTTCCACAAGAATCGAATCTATGAAAAGTTAAATACGAGGTTTTATTTAAGAAGTCGTAGCTGGTAGGATTTTTTATGATGTTAGGCAGAAAGAACATCATTGTTATCAAGCGCATTATTGCCAAAAATTGAAAACAGTAATCTTCATAAAAGACCATCTTACTTACTTACTTAGCTTCACCTCTTGAACCTCTAGGGTGTCGTGTCTAATTTATTGCTTCCTCCGAAGTAAGTATTTTAGCACTTAAAGTTTTAGCTACACTTTCATTTCAAGTTGCTTTCGGGCGACCTCGTGATCTCTTCCCACAAACACCCGTTTCCCACACTTTCTTAACTATGCTATTTCTAGGCATACGTACTAAGTGGCCGAACCAGCGCAACTGATTATTTTCTATTGTTTCATTAACTGATCTCACTAATAAACGTCTTGTAATGTCTTCGTTTCTGATACAGTCCCTACGCGTCAAACCTGCTATTCTTTTGAGTACTCTCATTTCAAGTGCCTGTAATTTGCTTTTAAGCTGCTCAGTGAGTACTTATGCCTCACTCCCATACGTCAGAATGGGAGCTATTACGGACTTAAAAACTCTCACTTTTGTTTCCTTTGAAATTGTCCTTCTTGCCGATAATAGATTTCCCTAACGCGCAGCAAACCCTTGAAACACTACTTATACGGCTGTTAATTTCGTACTCTAACCTGCCTTCATAGCTAATTTTTGATCCCAGGTATTTAAACAAATCTACCTGTTTTAACCTATTTCCATCGATATTGATATTTAATTCGATTTTAATTTTTAATACAATCATTACCTCTGTTTTATTAACATTCACATTTATTCTGATTTCCTTAAAAACTTTATTGCACTTTTTTATCAATTTCCGTACTACGTCCTCATTTTCCGCCATTAACACCATGTCATCAGCACATATGTGTCCTCTTATGTGGCTCTAATTTTCTCACTCCTACTTGTATTCCTTTCAGTTCATTTTAAACCGTGTGTGATAATTCGTCCATGACTATTGTAAATAATAACGGACTAAGTATCCCACCCTGCCTTACCCCTTTATTGGTATAAAACTCCTGCGACGTGATATTACCAGTTCTCACAACATTTTCGCATTTTTTATAAAATGCCCTAATTGCACTCATTAAGTTTTGTTCTACTCCTGTTTTCCGTAGTACGTCCCATATCACACCCCTGGGGACACTGTCGAAAGCTTTTTCCAAATCCACAAAGCATATACAGAGGTTTTTGTTGTACCTCAACGTCTTAGATGTTAGTTGACGCAAGCAGAATATCAGGTATTGAGTCTACCTGATCTAAATCTCTATTGATTGAATGTTTCATCTATCTTTTCTCTCAATCTTCTTTCCAGGATTCTTTCTTATATCTTTCCCACCTGACTCAACAAAAATATACCTCTGTAATTGCCGCAAATATTATTATCTCCATTTTTGTATATAGGAACAATTATGGCTATTTCCCAATCACGGGGGACATCTCTGCCGAACCAAGCTGCAAAAAATATTCTATGTAGCAACCACGTGCCTTTTTCTCCCATGGATTTTATCAGCTCCATCCCAATTTCATCTTCTCCTGGAGCCTTACCGGTTTTTGCTCTAGCTACCGCTCTCTTGACTTTCCAAAGTTCTATTTTATCTGTTACATTATCCCTTTTCGTTCTTGCTGTCCTTTCTTCTTCCGCGCTTCTACCTTCTCTTTCAAGTATGGTTTTAAAATGATTTTGCCATACATTTATAATTTCTTCCTCCTTAGTGATTAGTTTACCTTCTTTCTCTCTAATAAATTTTATTGTATTATTGCGCCCTTGCCGCTATCCCTTCATTACATTATAGAAAAGCTTCTGGTTTCTCTTGAAATCCGTCTCCATTTTTCTTCCAAATTCCTCCCATTATACTTTCTTTGCTTCTTCAATTATTTTCTTCGCATTTTTACTTTCTTTTTTGTATTCACCATATGTCATATCGTCTCTGACAAATATTTTTTCCATAACGCCTTTTTCCTTTTTACCTCAGTTCGTATTTCTTCTGACCACCATGCAATTCTCTTTATCTGACACTTTCATTCTACCACGTACTTCTTCAGCTGAGTACACGCATATTTTCTTAAAACATCCCCAAAGCGTTTCAGTACCTCTAGATCGTAGTTTATGACCATATCGCTCAATTTGTTTCTCCACACTTTCTTGATATTTTCTTTTTATTGCTTCGTTTTCCAGATATTTGGTCTTCATATCTTACTTTTTTTTACCTTCCCACCTATTTCCATCTTTGTTTCCAAGCTCATAGTTAGTAGAAAGTGATCACTCTTCAGTTCCAATCCTCGTTTAACCCTTATGTCCTTAACCTCCCTCAGCTTTTCAGCCTAAATCAGCATGTAATCAATTATTGATTCTTCATTTTTTGTCTTTTCGCACCTTGTAATATGATGAACTTTTTTTTGTTGGAAGAAAGGGTTTTCTAGGACTAGGTTTTTAAATATAAAGAATTCTATTAATCTTTTCTCCAAACTTTCCTAATGCGTCTATTGTTTCTTCATATGTACTCCCCACTCTGCCATTAAAGTCCCCTGTTATTATGGCTTTGCATTTCTTTCTCCACAGTGCTTCTTGTATTTCATCCCAGAATTTTTCTTTGTTGTCTTTATTATTAATTTCTCCTGAGCCATACACACTAATTATTGACATGGCATGGTGGTCTATGTTCATGTCCAAACACTCTATCCAAAATAAAAGACCAACCAGTTTACATAATCTTTCTAACCAAACAGGCTATTCCTGATTTTGCATGCAGGTTTGGGTCTACGCCGCTATACTATACTCGAGCACCGCCAGTCATATCATAATAACTGCCTTCTTCTTTGTTTTTGCTAATTCTTCCTTTAACTCCTTTTCTTTATTGTTCATATCTCTAATATTAAAAGTTCCTATATTAAGATTTGTTTTGTTATTCTTATCTTTGCTTATCTGTTCCACCATTATTTGTATCTTGCCCTTATCCTTTTTCGTAACAGGCATGAGTAGTTTTCAAGAATATTACTAAAAGCTTGTTTGAGTTCCTTGAGGTCTGAAGTATCAAGTGACCTCCCGTAAAGTATAATATTATTTTCTTGGCTTTCTTTTCTAAGTATTATATTTTATTATTTGCGTTTGGAATTCTTCCTAATTTTTTCCATATTCTGCGTTAATAACTTCATTTTCTACCCTTCGTTTCCCATTTTCTTCTTTAACTTAATCTCTATTTTAAACTCTTTTTGTTCCCTTTGTATGTCTTTCAAATCATTATTCATCTCGCTCATTTACTTTTTCATCCCCGTCATTAGTTATATCAACTGGTCAATTTTCTCTTCATATCTTCCTTCTCTCTTCTTTGAGGCTGAAGTATTTCCTTCCTTTCTTGGGGACCTTTTTGTTTTCTACTTTGTCCAAATACTCCACCCTGTTCTTCTCTCTCTCGTTTTTCGCTTGTGCAAGAACTGGACTCTATATCAAACATATTCCCTTGATTCACTAATTACACTTTATTTTCAATTTTTTCTCACTACTTTAGTCAGTATAATATTCACTCTATGTTATCGCACTGTAATCTTGCCTATTCACATTAAAATAGAAAAAACAATTGGTCGCCGACACCAGATGTGGTTCGTCGAATCACACGACAATATTCACTTTAATATTATTTTATTCAATCCTTCTCAGCTCGATATGTCTTTTATATTTCATTTATTTTAGCCGATTTGACTTGAGTTAATTATTTATAACAGAATAGTTTACTTGCAAATTGTTTATTGGCAATACCGAAACACAAAACAATAAATTTAGACTATAAAACGTCTCATCGTAGCAGAGTCGATGTTCACGGTACGCCAGCTGCCGATAAACCACAGTATAAAATATATAAAATCAAAATAGCTGCCGTGCTAATGTGCAATGAAAATAAACATTATACTAAAATGTATATCAATAGTTGCCGCTTACTTTTAGCACACCTCACAAATGAGCATTCTTGATTCGTTTGACAGACCTGTGCACTCTGCATGTCACCATGCAGAGTGCGCAAGTCGGCACTACTGCCGGAAAAGAACAATAATAACGAGAAGCGGTAGTATAGTCATATCCTTTGATATGTCCAACTTCGCCTCTTCCTATTTGAGTGATGAATATCCTCCAAGTACACTCAGAAAACTTATTTCCTTTAATACTAAAAGAACAACCACATAATATTGCTTGTATAATATGTGCGCAGATGTTAAAATTATAAAATGTATTATAATTGAACACTCGCTTAAGTACTTCTTAATATATACGAAGGATAGAGTACGCATTGTGGTCGCTTTTTAAACTCGAAAGAAGTAGTTGTGTTAAACAAATAACCATCGTAAAAAAATTAAAAGATATGCTTTTGTTTACGAAACATATTAGGTGATATTTTGCAAACATGTGGTGTTCTATAGATGATCTGAAATTTTTAATAGTGTTAATTACACTTTTAGTTAGAACGCCTTGATAACCACCAGTTTTGCGCTTAGCAGCGTTTCATATATTACTCTGAGGAACTGGCGACAGTTCATTCAAGATATCTTCAATACTATCTCATGCATACAGAAAAGTACCTTCTTGGATCAAGTATATCTGTCTTGAGTCAAGTAAACGGCACGTTTGTATATATGGAAGAACATATTTACTTCAATCAAGAAAACAAATTCTTGTTATTTAAGAAAATATATTCTTGCTTCTTAATTCAAAGATATTTTGTTTTGGTTATAGAAGCATTTTACTTATTTCAAGAAAGAGAATGTTTCTCTTAAGTAGACTATTTCTCAATTGAATAACTTGATTACTTGATACAAGAAATTAAATTTTCTAGTCAAGAAAGCATTACCTTCTTGTTAGAATTTTAAATACTTAATTCAATTCTGCCTTTTCTCAACCTAATATATGTATATCTGAATAAAATAATGGATTTCCTTAAAATGATAATTCATTATCTTTATCCAAGAAAATATTTACTTCAAATAAAACTATTGAAATATTTGAGCCAATAAACTGTTTTTTTATTGCATGAAGTAAATTGTATTTTTAATCAAATGAGTATCTAAATTGTAATTTAATACTACCAGAATAATTATTAATTATATAATTATAATTAGTTTTTACTTTTCGTACTAAATAATAGGCGTTGTAAAGATGACTACATAAATATTAATAATTATGCAAGCATAATCATTAATATTTACAGTCATTATTACAACGCCTATTATTTAGTACAAAAGGTACTAATAACAATTATATAATAATAATTATTCTGGTAGTATTAAATTACTATTTAGATACGTATTTGATTAAGTAAATAACATACTTTGCTTAAGAAACAGGCTAATCTAATTACATTAGAATTTGAGGTACTATAATAGATAGAAAAATGAGGTGTGGCCACCACACGACTTTCTTATACGTATGAAAGTGTTACTTCCGGTCCGAATTTTGAAATTTCATTTATACAAAAAATATTCCAAATACAACTTTAAATACTTTTGTACTCTTCATAAATATATATAGAATGCATAACTTACGACATATTTGCAAAAAATCGCTATTTGATAAGAGTAAAAGTGGTACTTCCGGTCTGAATTTTGAAATCTTTTTTATATAAAAGATATTGAAAATTATGTTTTAAATACTTTTATACTCGCAACGTACTTATCTAAAAAGCATGACTTGCGAGATATTCGCAAAAAACTGTTTTTCGATAAGAGTAAAAGACCTACTTCCGGTTGGAATTTCGAAAAACTTTTTTAAGACATTTTGTTTCAAACTTAAGTCTAAGTACATATGAATTCTTTATAAATTTGTTTAAACTTAGTAATTGACGAAATATTTGCAAATTTCGATTTTTTCACTGAAGTAAACTACTACTTCCGGTCTGCCGATTTTGCTCAAAATCTAATCAGTTCTCAAGAAGGAGATTATATTCTTAAATATAAAATTTGGAATTGATACCTATAGCGGTTTGACCGCTATCGTGGTCACACACACACACACGGACAGACACACAGAACACACACAGAGAGAGAGACATTTTTTAAAAACCACTTTTTCGGTATCAGGGGACATCAAAACGTGGACATCTGCAAAAATCTCGAGGTCGAAAATTTTCATCATCACAATAGGTACTTCCTTATACTACGTATAAGAAAGTAAAAATACATATTAATGAACATCGTGTATTAATAATATAGATATAATAAACATTACATATTATTTAAAGTATAACAGTTTTACAAATTAAAAAAATAACAGTGTTTATATATATATATGTATATAACAATATGTGTTATTATTTAGATAGTACATATAACTTCTAAATTGTATGTATTTCGGTAATACTTGGCAACACATGTTCTACAGTGGAATATTTTGAATATGTATTTGGAAATGGTATAAAATTGGAGTATTATGCTGCTCCACTAAATAAGCTTTATAGCTATATATATATATCATAGTCCACAGTGTTATATGTCACAATAAAACATAATATTACTAGAATCCCGGTGTACCAAAATATGATTAATTTTTGCAAATTTAGGAAAATTCAAATCATTAGTATAATGGAGTACATCAGTTTAATTATAAGTAATTCCATTTTGGTAATACTATTGCAACATATAAAAGACATTGTAATTAATATTTATTTTTTATAAATTTAAGTAAATTCTTGCTTCTAAAGAATCGCTTAAATCTTTATATATATATATAAATCTTTCATACAAAGTCAGGCCAAATATAGCACGATGAATGCACAATCTTGAGCCAGGCAAACAAACCTGAACCATATATATGGCTCAGGATCGTTTTCCCTATATAACTTCTTTAACTCGAGCCGTACAGTACACATACCAATACAATTTGAAGTGACCTTCAATTTCGCGGTCACCCAGCAGGCTTGTCTTTGTTTAGTACTTGCCGGTTACGAAAAAAATGGACATTTATGATGGTTCAGCTTTGTAGGAATAACCGTTTGTTTAGTTCTAGGTTATGCCGCTTGAAGTCGTTGTGGTAATATACTGTATATAGTTACATATGCACAATTCTGAGCCAATTAAGCCTGGCAACAATGCTTGTTTTCTAACATAAAGGTCTAGATGCATCGTGATTCTTACTACCTGCTATCCTCACTTTTACACCACATGATTGCTTCCGTGCGGATTGCCATTGCGTGGTATATTGTATATTTGTACGAGTATTTCCACAATGAAGCGGCGCGGAACGATGGACTTTGTGACCCTTTGCATTGCTTTAGGAATAGAGGTGATTATCGGGCGCTTAAAACACCGCGCATTTACGTTTTGAAACATTGGGCTCTCTTTTTTAATTTATTCCCATGCACGCGGTATTTATTGCGCGGTATTAGTAAATGTAAAGAATGTTTTTATCGAAAATGTCTATTATTAAATACCTACAAATCACTGAAATTTTTAATATAAAATCTTTTAAAAAAATTTTTAAAGGAAAGCTTTTTATTTTAATTAAACAATATTTTTAACTGCAAAAGGAGATAAAAAAATGAATCATGTCTTTATTGCGCAAAATGACATTATTTGACATTTAATGATTTGATAATACAATAATGTCTTTCTTAATGTTGCCTGGACAATTTAGAAAAACTTTACATGTCTCTACATGATTATCTTGAGATTTTGGGCCTATTTATGTCTACTTTAAATTTAGAATTGCCCCATAAACTAAAACCATAGGAGACATAGGACAAATAGCAAGATCTAATTTAGATCGCTCACGTGGAACGTAACTAGGTACATTTGCGTTCTAACTTCCAGTTCTTCTTAATAAATTCGTTAATACATATGTAATTGTCTGTTCTTTAGAAACATTTACTCTTCAGCAAATTTTAGACCCGATGTGCAATTGTGTGCAGAAAAATCTCGTACACTTCAAAATCAAGCAATCATCTTTTTAGGTATTTTGTACTCTGTAAATGTGAATCTTGAGATTATATTTGCAAATAGGTTAGAAACTGTCAGTGAAATTGTCATTTTTTTTAATATGAAAGCCAGTAAACTTATTTATTAATTATTATTTATTGAAACCAATTTATAAAATCCTTATTAGGTAAATAAAAACAACCAACAATTTTAATAATATATTTTATAAAGAACTGTAGATAAAGGTCGCTTCAATAATTTTCATCCAGACACAATTTCTCTCTCTGTGTGTGTGTTTGTGTGTGACCACGATAGTGGTCAAACCGTTATAGATATCAATTCCAAAATTTGTATTTACGTGTATAATCTCCGTCTTGAGATCTGACTAGTTTTGCAGCAAAATCGGTAGACCGGAAGTAGTAGTTTACTTCAGCGAAAAAATTAAATTTTGCCAATAGTTGGTCAATTACTAAGTTTAAACAAATTTATAAAGAATTTAAATGTACTCAAAATTACATTTGAGAAAAATTTTATTAAACAGTTTTTTTTTAATTCCTACCGGAAATAGGTCTTTTACTCGCATCGAAAATCAGTTTTTTGCGAATCTTTCGCAAGGTATGCTTTTTAGACAGGTACGTTACAAGTATAAAAGTATTTAGAACTTAATTTTCAATACCTTTTGTATAAAAGAAATTTCAAAATTAGGACCGGAAGTACCACTTTTACTCTTACCAAATAGCGATTTTTTGCAAATATGGTAAATTATGCATTCTATATATATTTATCAAGAGTACAAAAGTATTTAGAGCTGGATTTGCAATATTCTTTGTATATATGAAATTTAAAAATTTGGCCCGGAAGTAACACATTGTCTTAGGGAGTAGCACTTTTTTTCGAATATCTTGCAAAATATTCATTCTATAGAGATTTATTAAGACAATGGAAGTACTCAGAATAGGATTCTGAATAACTTTTGTATAAAAGTTTTTTAAAATTGTATAGTTTAAAACGCTCATACGTATAAGAAAGTTGTGTGGTGGCCACACCTCATTTTTTTCCTATATCGTACTCAAAAAGTATATACTAGAAGAAAGGCGTCTACTTCTTGCATTTACTAACTTGCGATTAACACGGAAATACCCCGTCTATCATTTACGGAGTTAAGAAAAGAATTCCAATAACTTTTTAAAATTATTTCAGTACCTATGAATAAAAATTACTGGCAAGATTAAATATAAGGTTTAGATGAATGAGATTTTCTATACCTTCTACAGAAACGTTTTTGAAATAATTTTTGTAATTATCTATTTGTTCTTTCATTTCAAAAAATAATGCATTATTATGTAATATATGAATCAATAGCCTACACAGTATTATTATAATTTTTACGATGTCAGGAAAATACCTTTACATTAATTTAACACAGAGTTTAGGAATAATTATAGCTTGAAAATAAGCCTTTAAGATTTATGGCTCTCTTCACAGGGAGTCATACATTTAAAAAGGTCAGAAAAAAACATTGGCGACCGTTTTTTTTTCTAACTTCAGTTGCAAGAAAAAGATCATAAAACTACTTATCTAAGTACGACATGACAGTTCCTTTATATCTATTAAAACAGGAATGTTTTTTATATTCGCCATTCATAAATAATTAAGTTCGACAAGCTCGACTTCAGAAAAAGGGGTGTTGTTTTGCACAATGGTATACAAGTGTATTTGTTATTGTTTCGATATTGTAACCAATTTTAACTTATAGTGAGGATTTCTTTCTATTATTTTTCAGAATGGTTGTTTTTAAGTTATTTAAGGCGAAAATAGTCACACATCTTTTTATCTAAAGCGTGGGGGTTATAAAGCCAATAAAAAGTATAGGTATTCCCTTCTCTAGTTTTGTGATAAAAGAATATTTTTCTATAAACTTCAAAACAGTTTGTAACTTCGGTTAGACTAAGATTAAGCTCATTTAGTCTATAGTGGATGTTTACATGGTAGTCATTTACAAAAAAAAAATATTGGTTCAGTGAATGTGTGATGAATAGATATTTTTTTTATATTAAATAAATATTATGCTTCTATCAAGAAAGTACTTTCCTATAACAAATCGCCAAGTTACTTAGTTCAAATGTGTAATTGAATTGGCGCAAATAAATATTTGCTTTTAGGAAATAAATCCCATTTTTTTAAAGTGATAACCAACTTATACTACTGAAGTAACTTATTTACTTAAACCAATTTTACCGTTTTCTTAAATTGAATAAATCTATTTCTCACGCAAGAAAAGCATTTTACTTACTTTAATACCAATTTTCTTAATTTAAAAAAACGAAAACAAGAAAATATTTTCTTCGGTATATGCAAAGCTTTAATTTACTTAACTTTTATTACAAATAAATATTTCTAACAATGTACTTTATTTATATAAGTATTTCTCCTATAAATATATTTTTTATACACGTTTTATACGTTTCATTTCAGCCCTAATAGTATTACTAAAGTTTGCGATAATTGAAAATATACTACTTGTAATTATTCTGTTTATCTTTACGGTATATATTAACTGCAATTTATCCATTATTATCACTACCTATTGTAAAATAAATTTTTAACATTTCTTTTCCGCAATATTGTATCAGCTTTGTGTTCTTACATTCGTAATAAGAGAATCAAAAATGTTTAGTCATCAAATTTAAAACAAATTGATAAAGATTTTATATTTTGATCAAGTTTTTTGGAATTGGGAACACTGCGCGATAGTTGACGCTCGGCATTAAGTCTACATACACATACATTATTCAAGCAATTCAGTCCTAATGTACATAATATTTTAATTTGTTAATTAATTTGTTTGAATTAAGAAACTTCTTTGCTTGAAAAAGAAAACTATTAAACGCAAGCATTACAAATGCGTAACTCTTATCTGAGCTTTCGGGGTTAATCATTTCGATATTAATAAATTAATCAGTCAGAAACTGTTTCTATCAATTTTTGTGAGATGCCTTATGATCGAAATTAATAACTTTAGCATTCAAATAGGTTTCATTAATTAATAAAATAGAACTAAACATGAACTGTAGTAGAATACAAAAAAATAACTCATTTAAAGTTCCATTATAATTCCCAACCTATAATCATTTTCCATACCGCTTCTTACTCTGTCTTGCTTTGTACGAGGCAACAAAATGTAAACCACATTGCACTCGCAAGTTAAAATCACCCTTCTCATGTGTTAAGTTACGGCAACCCTGCTCTGGTTCAGGAAAAGCGGTGCTATTACATGTTTGTGTATATACTGGACTGAGTTGCTACCAAAAGCCAATGGCTTGAGATTGCCGTATTTTTGAGACGATATACAAAAACTTTATTATAAAGAAAAAGTGTTGTATATAATGATTTCCATGTGTACCATATGTCATTTAGGTCCGCCTATGTAAGAATTTTTTGTCTACGGTTACTAGAAATAGATGGTTCAGAATTGTATGAAATCCTAGTTGGCCTGACTTTGATAGAAAGATGTATATATATATATATATATATATATATATATATATATATATATATATATATATATATATATTAATTTTTATTGGACGATTTGTAGGTCGTTATACTAGTTTTAAATAATTTTTAAACTCGCTAATTTGCAGTGTTTGAAAATTATAATTTTATAATTTTGCCACTGACTATTAAATTAATTAGGTAATTTTTTAAAAATCGTGTCGGTAATTTTTAAAAAATTACCTAATTAATTTAATAGTCAGTGGCAAAATTATAAAATTATAATTTTCAAACACTGCAAATTAGCGAGTTTAAAAATTATTTAAAACTAGTATAACGACCTACAAATCGTCCAATAAAAATTAATATATATTTACTTATATGAGGTCAATAAAAATTTAATATCACATATATACAGCACATGGACGTTTAGTGCTTAATATATACATTCTCATTTCCATCTGTTACTTGATATACATATATCAGTACGATTTAGAAATTCGAATTCAGACACCGACGGTAGCTCAGTTGGTAGAGCAACCGGCTAGTAATCGGTATGCCTGGGTTCGAATCCCAGCCGTGTCGGTAATTTTTAAAAAATTACCTAATTAATTTAATAGTCAGTGGCAAAATTATAAAATTATAATTTTCAAACACTGCAAACTAGCGAGGTTTAAAAATTATTTAAAACTAGTATAACGACCTACAAATCGTCCAATAAAAATTAATATATATTTACTTATATGAGGTCAATAAAAATTTAATATCACATATATACAGCACATGGACGTTTAGTGCTTAATATATACATTCTCATTTCCATCTGTTACTTGATATACATATATCAGTACGATTTAGAAATTCGAATTCAGACACCGACGGTAGCTCAGTTGGTAGAGCAACCGGCTAGTAATCGGTATGCCTGGGTTCGAATCCCAGCCGTGTCGGTAATTTTTAAAAAAATTACCTAATTAATTTAATAGTCAGTGGCAAAATTATAAAATTATAATTTTCAAACACTGCAAATTAGCGAGGTTTAAAAATTATTTAAAACTAGTATAACGACCTACAAATCGTCCAATAAAAATTAATATATATTTACTTATATGAGGTCAATAAAAATTTAATATCACATATATACAGCACATGGACGTTTAGTGCTTAATATATACATTCTCATTTCCATCTGTTACTTGATATACATATATCAGTACGATTTAGAAATTCGAATTCAGACACCGACGGTAGCTCAGTTGGTAGAGCAACCGGCTAGTAATCGGTATGCCTGGGTTCGAATCCCAGCCGTGTCGGTAATTTTTAAAAAATTACCTAATTAATTTAATAGTCAGTGGCAGTTTTAAAAATTATTTAAAACTAGTATAACGACCTACAAATCGTCCAATAAAAATTAATATATATTTACTTATATGAGGTCAATAAAAATTTAATATCACATATATACAGCACATGGACGTTTAGTGCTTAATATATACATTCTCATTTCCATCTGTTACTTGATATACATATATCAGTACGATTTAGAAATTCGAATTCAGACACCGACGGTAGCTCAGTTGGTAGAGCAACCGGCTAGTAATCGGTATGCCTGGGTTCGAATCCCAGCCGTGTCGGTAATTTTTAAAAAATTACCTAATTAATTTAATAGTCAGTGGCAAAATTATAAAATTATAATTTTCAAACACTGCAAATTAGCGAGGTTTAAAAATTATTTAAAACTAGTATAACGACCTACAAATCGTCCAATAAAAATTAATATATATTTACTTATATGAGGTCAATAAAAATTTAATATCACATATATACAGCACATGGACGTTTAGTGCTTAATATATACATTCTCATTTCCATCTGTTACTTGATATACATATATCAGTACGATTTAGAAATTCGAATTCAGACACCGACGGTAGCTCAGTTGGTAGAGCAACCGGCTAGTAATCGGTATGCCTGGGTTCGAATCCCAGCCGTGTCGGTAATTTTTAAAAAATTACCTAATTAATTTAATAGTCAGTGGCAAAATTATAAAATTATAATTTTCAAACACTGCAAATTAGCGAGTTTTAAAAATTATTTAAAACTAGTATAACGACCTACAAATCGTCCAATAAAAATTAATATATATTTACTTATATGAGGTCAATAAAAATTTAATATCACATATATATATATATATATATATATATATATATATATATATATATATAATAAAGTATAGAATTTCATGGGGTAACTCCGCTCAAAATGCAACTGCGGACACGTGTTTCGAACTACTTGGTTCTCGTCAGCGCAGTGTAGCCAAGGAATAGGATGGGATAACCTTGGAGCTGAAAAACAATCAGTCCCGGTTTCGGGACTGACAACGTTTCTTGTGTTATTTCGGTCTATTATTCAATGCTTATGATAAAAAATGATATTTCAAAAAAATTTTTTTGGGTCCGCTAGCGCGGTATAATATCAACTTATATACAAGTTTAGTTCAGGCATTTTCTGGGAGAGGGCCAGGCGTATTTGTGTAAAAACGTTTACTCTTACGTTCCCAAGCCCACCATATTATACCGACGTTCCCAAGCCCTAAACTTGGCAGCTACGTAAATGACGATAAGCGAAACACTTCTAGGAATAATACTTGTAGAACTAACATATTGCCTTTATTTTAATACTCTTCATTTGGTCGAGTAATGCAAAATATTATTTTGAGACACTTGCTTCTAGATTCTTTGGAATACTATCCTTAACTATATTTCGAATGAATTAATGATGTAGGGCAATCTACTTATTTATATTATATTATGTTTACCTATCACTTAAAGTCATATTTTCTATAAAACAGTGTTAGATTTTATGCCACAGCAAATATCTCCACTATTGTGTTAATGATTAATATATAAGAAAGTTAGTAGATTATTTTTTCTTAATAATGTGTCAAAATCGGCAAAAACAATTTTACATCAAATGATTCAGGTAAAGCAAAAAACTTAATATTTTAAATGGAAAGTACCCGGTATTATTACATATTCTACACGAATTTATCTTTACAATCGTCTACCATATGTTGTACTTAATTAATTTACCGCATAATACAATAATAAAACTGATGCACACATTAATAGAAATCTGTGTTGCAACGTGCATTCCCGAATTTCATGACGATTCTTTGTATTCCAGAAATGATGTTTTCTTTTGTTAGAAATACCGTTATTATTGAAATTACAGTTATTACTCCAAGGAATGACATCCATTTAATGCTGATTATTGTTAAGCCATTTCCAGCAAGCCATTTCCAGAATACCCAACTATTAAAATGAGAATCAATTTAATTTTATAGGATTATTTTATGTTTTTTTTAGAGTGGAAAATACTTTGTAGTGTCTTATTGCTCTATCGAGTACTGCTTCACGTACTGAATTTATTGGATGTGCTTTAAAATATGCCAATACCATAACATCTTCACTTGCTGCAGGTTAACTTCTTGGTCTTAGCATTAAAGCATTGAAACATCCGTTTCTTCGTAAATTACGTTAAATTCTTGCAACGTGCGAGTATATGGCTGTACCCTTTCTGGTTACAAGTTTCGCTACAATGCAGAAGCTTCTCCACGATTTACATTGCATCTGACGTACGTTCTCAACATATCCATTTGTTGATTATGTGTCACAAGATTAAAATGAACACTGTCAATTTACTGTCACTTCGACATGCTAGCAATAACAAGTGAGCTCACACCATCTTTTTGTTGAACTGTCTGTTTTGAGCGCGCTCAGTTCTTTATTCTACTACGCGGTAAATTAATGATAAGATGTGGTATAATGTAGTAAAGATAAAATCATGTAGTTTCAGAGTAGGCAATAATAATGCGTACGTTCCATTTTAAATATGAGATTTATTTTTTTTATTTTTTTTTAATTCTTATATTCAATTATTTGATGTTGTTTTTTCCGACTTTAACACATTATTAAAAATAAATAATCAAATGACTTTCTTATACGTAATTTTTTCCTCATTCATACAATAGCCGCGACATTTGCTGTGACACATAAATTCTAACATATCGATTAAGTAATAAATAAAATAATAAATTAAAAACATTTAAATATGCTGCATAAAAACGCAAGATTATTTAAGAAAATAAACATTCCTAATATAATATTGACAATTGTAGAATATTTACCAAAAATTAACGTCTTTTATCTAAGGCTGAAACTAGAAATTCCACATTCAACATGGTCTAGACCTTCTTGGAATTAAAGTAAATAGAAGAATCATTGAGGTTAGGTTAGAAAGCTTTATCAACGAATTTACGAAAACCTTTAGTTTTATTTGCTGCGATAACATCTGCTTATAACTATATTTTTATAATGGACTAATTATCTAAGATCGAAACTATTCCACCTTGTCTTTGCTAATAGATGCATTAAATAAAAAAAAAAAGAAGCAAACCTATTTAATAATGAACTACATATATTATATGTATGTTTGAGTCCAAGAGTTAAAATTTGCATATATGTATAACTTCTGTAATTGTCAAACGACAACCACGATTACCCACCCCTGAATGTGTATCATTTTTGGGGTACCCAAAATAACAAGTTGTTTGCAATAAGTGTATAATTAATGTATTTAATTTAATTATAAAGCCTAAATTTAATTTGTTTTTAATTTTATCAATTCGAAATACTTTATTTCTTGAGACTTTCTTTTTTTTTATTGAGCTAGCGAATTTGACATAATTTAACATAATTTCCGATTTGTTCGAAGTTTCGGCATTGGCTCTTTTCAAAAGCAGGATTTTTTAAATACGTAAGCATTAACATAAAAGCTATTGTTGTAATGGGATTTAATAAAATAAATATTTGAATAAATCCTTTACTAACTCTAAAATTGATTATATAAAAGTAAATTATAAAGAAAGCAAATCAAGTAATTTTGATAAATCAGCTGTTCTATGACGGTTATTAAAGAAGGATTTGCTTCTTCGTAATAGTCCAGACAATCCCAAATATCAGCTGAGTTGAATAAATAAAATACTCGACTAATAAATAGGAATTTTATTATATACAAAACAATAAATCTTTGCCGGCAACGTAAGTTGTGTTGTATTGTTTGTTATTCTTTCAGATAATATTTTGTTGACTGCTTATGTAATATTTTATCTACGTATAACATAAGTATCTGTTACATATTGAGAATGGAGACCGCGTTTCTTTTGGGTGTCCTATTCTTTTTCTGGCGGGTTATTTAATTATAATTAGGTACATGTGTAGTTCTTGAATAGTATACCCCTGCTTACAATTTCTATAGTTGGTCTTAAAGTAGTCTGCAGTAAATAATTTTCTGATTACATATACAGGGTGAGTCAGTAGTAGCCGCTTCCTCGATTGCTCTTTTGTGTTTTAAATAAAAGAAAAAACAGTTAGTGGATAATTCATGGTAGCTTATGGCGCACATTCTAAAAATACTTTAAGCTCTGACGCGTTTCCGGTTAGACCGGAAATGGATAGAACTTAATATTTTTATCGCATTCTATATATAGGTGGCGTACCTATTACAAACAATGTAACAGAAATTCTTGGAGAGTAAGCGCTCTCACACTATTTAATCACTCAAGTATACATATACGAAAAAATTTTTTTTGGATTTTCTAATACTGTTTTAAATTGTCTATTCAACTGGCGGGCAAAATCAATAACTGGTGAGGATAATAAGTTTATGGTATTTGAGAGTGTAGTCGAACACCCCCTACTAGTTCTACGAAAATTAGTCGTCAGTTAGATGTAAGTTAAATTTGAGAATCCAGAATTTGGAAATATGTAATTCATTTGTATCAGATTCATACACAGGGATAGAAGAAAGAAATTTTCAAAATCGCTTATATTTCCCCGAGTTTCTCAATTTTTTGTTGTTTACCGACGAAACCACCTTCTATTAAAATGATACGTTAATCGTCACAATTTTCGTTATTATAACACATAAACTCTCAGTTTGTGGTTATGTTAAATAAACATATTCTTTAATGAAATTTGTTTTTTACTTTTGATAGTTGATACGTTGCTCGATAGTTTTAGGTTATCTAAATTGCGTTATTTTGTTGCAATATTTTTTTCTATTAATGTTTTAGGACATCAATTTATAATTTTGAAAAACTACAGTCATCTCTTATGAAGAGCTTCAACAATAAAATTATACGAGCAATTAGGCAAATTAAATTGAAGATAGCAGCATTGTTTCATGCACCTTAGTGGAGCGGCATCTTTAAATATATCAGTAAACATAACCTCTATTTTATTTCGTTGTTAACCAACAGTGTAAAAATGAAATACTGCAACTGGACATTGCCGGAATTGAAAAATTGAAATGCAATGCCTTCATTTTGTAAATTTATTACTTTTGGGATATTTAGATTTAACGTATACTTTGTTTGACAATTGACTAATGGAGTCGGGCCCCATTCCAGCCTTCCATTGGTTGAACGAATGTTTGGGTACATAGAACAGCGCTCGTAGTTCTTTAATTGACCGCTAATTTCTTCCATAGTGATTATCTCAGAAATTACAAAAGATCGGTATAGACCGTTGTTAACAAAAATGAAAGAGAATAAAACAGGAACAAAATGCCCTACTAAAATCCCGGGTATTCCGTTTAAAAAAAACAAGTTTTTGGTATGTGAATATTTCGGGAAGTAGGCTTTGAAAAAACAAAGGTTTTTGAGGTATTGTCGAGTGCAACTTTTACCAAAGGATGTAGAATTTTCTTGGCTATAAGCACCACCAAAGTTAATCTTTTTACTTTTAAAAACAATGTGAAAATATTTTTTTTCTGAACGCGTTTCTGGTCAAATATTTTCAAAAAAATTAATAACTCAAAAACTATTGGCTCAGTTGTGAGAATGAAATAACAGTTGAATAGACAATTTAAAGCATTACTAGAAAATCCAAAAATTTATAGGATGTCATTTAGAAAAATCAAGTTCCGTACACTTCCTGTGAAACCGGAAGTGCGTCAGAGCTTAGGGTATTTTTAAAATATGCGCCAAAAGCAACCATAAATCTTCCACTTCTTTTATTTAAAACGCAAAAGAGCAATCGAAGAAGCGGCTACTAATGACTCACCCTGTACGTAAAAAAGCAGGGTTTGCAGTATCACTTCACTTTTATATCAGAAGTAGTATCTGTACAATAATTCCAATTATATGAAGAAGAATATTAATTTATTGTGACTTTTCAAATCTCAACCAAAAAAGATTTAATAAAACTAAAACAGAATTATGTAGTTATGTAGATGTAATTTGATGAATATGTTAGCATATTCTAAAAAAACGCTAATGGAAGATATACACATTGTTTACATTATTTGATATATTTAGAAGAATCTAGATATCTAAGTGAAACAACCAAAAATACGGCAAATATCTGAATTACATTTAACACAATCTATTTTAAAACTTTTTATTTTAAAATCTGATTTTCCTCTTACTATTAAAACATTTTAAATATATCTAAGCCGAATTTATAGCACGAACAGGACTATCCAATTACATTGTTTATATATGTATACTTGGCAATGCTGCCGGGAATGACAAGGTCTGATAAATGTCGCTTTTTTACACACTGGGTTTGGAAAGACGGTGGAATCGCTGGGTTTGAAAACGTCGATTGAATAACAACTCGTGTGTTATACACTGGGATTGACTTGGTAGCATGAATATAGCGGGCTTGGTTACGTCGGTTGAATAAATATATATATATATATCAGAAAAAGAAAAATATTGGGTATAATCCGCTGTAGACCAACCGTAGACTTCCTCGTGGCGACGTTAGTTGTTGTCCTCAAAACCGAGGATCCTCTAGCTGAAGCTGCAAATGGTGGTCTGTCACCTGATGGTCTTCCGTTTAGCTTACATCTCCAAGGTTATCCCACATTATTCCTTGGCTACACCGTACTGATGACGACCAATTAGTCAGAAACACGTGTTTACGGTTGCTCTACAGCGGATTATACCCAATATTTTTCTTTTTCTGATATTTTATGTATCCGCGATAATTTCTTATCTTTCATTTATATATATATATATATATATTATTTTTGTTTATTTCGTGGGTAATTTCGGCAGGTAAAATGAAAATGCTCCTGTAGACTAGGATGTAAATTCTTTTATTTTACGTTTCGACCTTTTATTTTCGGTCTTCCTCAGAAATTTTATTTAATTCTGTAAACAAGTCAATTTTTGGTAAAAGATAGTACAATTACATCGATTTTTCTAAAACTCAGCATATTATTTAGTGAAATGGTCAAATTATTTTTTTAAGTTGAATTCCATATCTAACATTGATCACAATTACATTAATTAAAATATTAAGAACATTATAAAAACACAAAAACTGTATATAATTACTACGTTAACACATTATGTTCAAAATAATAAAAGAATTTTAAAAATGTTAAACTAAATCATTTTTACCAAACTTTCCTTTTCAATAAAAGGGAGGGTCTATTGTTACAGTGACTTAATATAATTCTAATAAAATTTTAAAAAACATAGCAAGACACCTACCTCTTAAGTACATGGATTTTTTCTTTGTTGTCAGTTTCCATATTACACTTAAATAAAATTCTCATCACAAACACCACATCTGCCACATTTCTTATTTTTTTATTTAAATTTAAAATGTGAAAGGTTTGTGTAACTCATTTTTATTTTTATTTCTAATTAATAAGCTGTTTACAATATAAAAGATACATTCGTATGCTTTGCAGTTTCGTTGGAATGAACTGGCTAAGCTGTAAAGGTGTCGAACAACTTTTTGTCATTTTTCTTTTCCTGTTTCATGTTATTATATGTGTATTGAATCGGTTTCCAAAACTTTATCAGTATTCGGGGGTTTTTAAAAAAATCTTTTAAAACAGAAATTATTATTGCAATAATAGGGAATATATTTTTGATAAATTTTGTATTTCATTTCGATCGTTCACTGAGTTTTGCTCTTTTTTAATTTCAATCATTTCAAGTACGTTTCTTGCTTTGGTGTTTCGTTCTTTCCCCAGAATTGATACGTTGTCATAATTAAATGTATGGGAAAATTGATTAGTATGCTTTTTGAGTGCTGTACTGTTTTTTGAGTATTTGTGGGCTTTTATTCGCTCCTCTACGTATTGCTGGGTTTGTCCGATATATACCCCTTGGCAATCATTGCACGGAATCTTGTAAATGACGTGTGTTTGTTTTTTTATTGGGATTCTGTCTTTTAATTTTGTATATAATGGTTTGAGGGTGTTATTATTTTTATGTGCTATTTTGATGTTATATGGTAAAAGTATATTGTTTAATTTTTGTGATAAATGATTGACAAATGGCAGAGATATATATTTCGTTTGGTGGTTGTTTTGTTGACTGTTTTTGGTATTATTGGTGTTATTATATATTTTGTGAATTTGTTGTGTAGTTATCTTATTAATGAATTTTGGAGGGTAATTGTTATTTTTTAAAATGGTTTTTGCTTTGTTAATGGTTTCTTTTCTGAATATTATATCGCTTAATTTTACTGCTCTATTTATTAGGTTACTTGCAATATTTTTTTTAAATGACATAGGTTGTGATGAATGGAAATTCAATACTCTGCCAGACGTAGTATCTTTTACAAACCATTTCGTTTTAATACTTTCGTTTTGGTGGATTAATGTTATGTCTAAAAAGTTTAGTGTGTTGTTTGATTCAATTTCTGTTGTAAATTGTATACGTGGGTGGTAGCTGTTGAACTGATCCAGGATAAGTTGTAGTTTTTCCAACGGGCAGGCTATGATACAGTCATCCACGTAACGTTTATAAAACGAGATGGAAGTGTCTAATTGTGGAACAATATTCTCTTCTAGGTCTTCAAGGACAAATTGTGCGATTATGCTGGATATTGGCGCACCCATAGCAAGACCAAATTTTTGCTTGTAAAATTTATTTTTAAATGAGAAATAGGTTGTGGAAAGAGTTAGTTCTATCGCTTTTATAAATTCTTCCAACGGTAATTCAGTGAATTGTTCTATCTTATTCCATTTCTTAATTATAAGTTTTTTAGCAAGATCTATGGGGATGTTGGTGTACATGGATTTTACGTCTAATGATACCAGTTTTTCATTATTTTTTAATTTAATAGTGTTTATAAAGTCTTTGAAGTCAAACGAGTTTTTTATATAATACCTATTTTGGTTTACGACGTTTTTAAGTATATTTGCTAGATATTTCGATAGATTATTGAAAGGACTTTGTATACAGGAAACAATAGGTCTTAGAGGGATATGTGTTTTGTGTAATTTTGGGAGTCCGTATATTTTTGGGCATTGAGAATTGTGAATTTTCAATGATATTGCAGTGGTGGGTGAAATAAGATTTTTCTTTTCCCAAGAGTTTATGAGGTTGTTGTTGTTTTTTTGATAGATGGTAGTAGGATTGGACTTTAATGTTTCGTAAGTTGTTCTATCATGTAGTAATTCCAGCATTTTACTCTCGTATTGTGTAGTGTCCATAATTATTGTGCTATTACTTTTGTCTGGTTTTAATATTGTAATGTTGGGGTTATCCTTGATAAATTGCTTTGTTATTTTAATATCTTTGGTTTGAATCATCGTATCTGTATTAGCCGTCTTGGTATTTAAAAAATTCGATTGTTTAAAGTTTTGAATAGTATTACTTACTTTAGATCTAATTTCATTTTTTTGGTCATCTTGTAAATGTCCTATGGAGGATTCAATGTTTGCGATAATATTGTTAGTGGGTATATTTTTTGGATGCGGTTGGGTTGCAAAATTTGGTCCAAGGCTCAATACTTTTAGAACTGGATCTGGTATGTTCGTACTTGAAATGTTCTTAACAAAGGCGATGCTGCTCTTGGTAGAGTCGTTAGAGGAGGTCTGAATGTTTTTCAATTTTTTTAGTTTATATATCTTTTTGATTTGATTATTTTTTGTTTTTTGAAATATATTCTCTATTTTTTGGCATTGTGTGTCATAAAAAAATTCAAATGGTTTCGAATGAAGAATATTAGATAGTGCATGCTTGAGTTGCTCGACACCCCTTGTGAGGCTTCTAATAAGTTTGGTTGTGTCTGTGAGGAGCAGATTATTTATTGATAGTTTAAAATTTTCAAGTTTTTTAGAAAAGTTGTCCTGCAGTGTTTCATCATTAAAAAGTATATGTGACATATTAAAATTTAGAAAGTTTGGCGTGAGATTTTTACTTTTACATTTCGTGAGAAAAATTTTTCTGTTTTTTGCCTTTACTAGTTTAATTTTAAGTTTAAATAGTAGTTTTATTTTGGCGAGGGAATTTCTTCCATAAATATTTCTAATGTCGTTGAAGGATGTTACAGTTTTGTCCATTTCTTCACCCATGGATATAATATATTTTCTGTGGATTTTTTTCGTTGCCTGATGATTATTTATTATTTTTGTTTATTTCGTGGGTAATTTCGGCAGGTAAAATGAAAATGCTCCTGTAGACTAGGATGTAAATTCTTTTATTTTACGTTTCGACCTTTTATTTTCGGTCTTCCTCAGAAATTTTATTTAATTCTGTAAACAAGTCAATTTTTGGTAAAAGATAGTACAATTACATCGATTTTTCTAAAACTCAGCATATTATTTAGTGAAATGGTCAAATTATTTTTTTAAGTTGAATTCCATATCTAACATTGATCACAATTACATTAATTAAAATATTAAGAACATTATAAAAACACAAAAACTGTATATAATTACTACGTTAACACATTATGTTCAAAATAATAAAAGAATTTTAAAAATGTTAAACTAAATCATTTTTACCAAACTTTCCTTTTCAATAAAAGGGAGGGTCTATTGTTACAGTGACTTAATATAATTCTAATAAAATTTTAAAAAACATAGCAAGACACCTACCTCTTAAGTACATGGATTTTTTCTTTGTTGTCAGTTTCCATATTACACTTAAATAAAATTCTCATCACAAACACCACATCTGCCACATTTCTTATTTTTTTATTTAAATTTAAAATGTGAAAGGTTTGTGTAACTCATTTTTATTTTTATTTCTAATTAATAAGCTGTTTACAATATAAAAGATACATTCGTATGCTTTGCAGTTTCGTTGGAATGAACTGGCTAAGCTGTAAAGGTGTCGAACAACTTTTTGTCATTTTTCTTTTCCTGTTTCATGTTATTATATGTGTATTGAATCGGTTTCCAAAACTTTATCAGTATTCGGGGGTTTTTAAAAAAATCTTTTAAAACAGAAATTATTATTGCAATAATAGGGAATATATTTTTGATAAATTTTGTATTTCATTTCGATCGTTCACTGAGTTTTGCTCTTTTTTAATTTCAATCATTTCAAGTACGTTTCTTGCTTTGGTGTTTCGTTCTTTCCCCAGAATTGATACGTTGTCATAATTAAATGTATGGGAAAATTGATTAGTATGCTTTTTGAGTGCTGTACTGTTTTTTGAGTATTTGTGGGCTTTTATTCGCTCCTCTACGTATTGCTGGGTTTGTCCGATATATACCCCTTGGCAATCATTGCACGGAATCTTGTAAATGACGTGTGTTTGTTTTTTTATTGGGATTCTGTCTTTTAATTTTGTATATAATGGTTTGAGGGTGTTATTATTTTTATGTGCTATTTTGATGTTATATGGTAAAAGTATATTGTTTAATTTTTGTGATAAATGATTGACAAATGGCAGAGATATATATTTCGTTTGGTGGTTGTTTTGTTGACTGTTTTTGGTATTATTGGTGTTATTATATATTTTGTGAATTTGTTGTGTAGTTATCTTATTAATGAATTTTGGAGGGTAATTGTTATTTTTTAAAATGGTTTTTGCTTTGTTAATGGTTTCTTTTCTGAATATTATATCGCTTAATTTTACTGCTCTATTTATTAGGTTACTTGCAATATTTTTTTTAAATGACATAGGTTGTGATGAATGGAAATTCAATACTCTGCCAGACGTAGTATCTTTTACAAACCATTTCGTTTTAATACTTTCGTTTTGGTGGATTAATGTTATGTCTAAAAAGTTTAGTGTGTTGTTTGATTCAATTTCTGTTGTAAATTGTATACGTGGGTGGTAGCTGTTGAACTGATCCAGGATAAGTTGTAGTTTTTCCAACGGGCAGGCTATGATACAGTCATCCACGTAACGTTTATAAAACGAGATGGAAGTGTCTAATTGTGGAACAATATTCTCTTCTAGGTCTTCAAGGACAAATTGTGCGATTATGCTGGATATTGGCGCACCCATAGCAAGACCAAATTTTTGCTTGTAAAATTTATTTTTAAATGAGAAATAGGTTGTGGAAAGAGTTAGTTCTATCGCTTTTATAAATTCTTCCAACGGTAATTCAGTGAATTGTTCTATCTTATTCCATTTCTTAATTATAAGTTTTTTACCAAGATCTATGGGGATGTTGGTGTACATGGATTTTACGTCTAATGATACCAGTTTTTCATTATTTTTTAATTTAATAGTGTTTATAAAGTCTTTGAAGTCAAACGAGTTTTTTATATAATACCTATTTTGGTTTACGACGTTTTTAAGTATATTTGCTAGATATTTCGATAGATTATTGAAAGGACTTTGTATACAGGAAACAATAGGTCTTAGAGGGATATGTGTTTTGTGTAATTTTGGGAGTCCGTATATTTTTGGGCATTGAGAATTGTGAATTTTCAATGATATTGCAGTGGTGGGTGAAATAAGATTTTTCTTTTCCCAAGAGTTTATGAGGTTGTTGTTGTTTTTTTGATAGATGGTAGTAGGATTGGACTTTAATGTTTCGTAAGTTGTTCTATCATGTAGTAATTCCAGCATTTTACTCTCGTATTGTGTAGTGTCCATAATTATTGTGCTATTACTTTTGTCTGGTTTTAATATTGTAATGTTGGGGTTATCCTTGATAAATTGCTTTGTTATTTTAATATCTTTGGTTTGAATCATCGTATCTGTATTAGCCGTCTTGGTATTTAAAAAATTCGATTGTTTAAAGTTTTGAATAGTATTACTTACTTTAGATCTAATTTCATTTTTTTGGTCATCTTGTAAATGTCCTATGGAGGATTCAATGTTTGCGATAATATTGTTAGTGGGTATATTTTTTGGATGCGGTTGGGTTGCAAAATTTGGTCCAAGGCTCAATACTTTTAGAACTGGATCTGGTATGTTCGTACTTGAAATGTTCTTAACAAAGGCGATGCTGCTCTTGGTAGAGTCGTTAGAGGAGGTCTGAATGTTTTTCAATTTTTTTAGTTTATATATCTTTTTGATTTGATTATTTTTTGTTTTTTGAAATATATTCTCTATTTTTTGGCATTGTGTGTCATAAAAAAATTCAAATGGTTTCGAATGAAGAATATTAGATAGTGCATGCTTGAGTTGCTCGACACCCCTTGTGAGGCTTCTAATAAGTTTGGTTGTGTCTGTGAGGAGCAGATTATTTATTGATAGTTTAAAATTTTCAAGTTTTTTAGAAAAGTTGTCCTGCAGTGTTTCATCATTAAAAAGTATATGTGACATATTAAAATTTAGAAAGTTTGGCGTGAGATTTTTACTTTTACATTTCGTGAGAAAAATTTTTCTGTTTTTTGCCTTTACTAGTTTAATTTTAAGTTTAAATAGTAGTTTTATTTTGGCGAGGGAATTTCTTCCATAAATATTTCTAATGTCGTTGAAGGATGTTACAGTTTTGTCCATTTCTTCACCCATGGATATAATATATTTTCTGTGGATTTTTTTCGTTGCCTGATGATTATTTATTATTTTTGTTTATTTCGTGGGTAATTTCGGCAGGTAAAATGAAAATGCTCCTGTAGACTAGGATGTAAATTCTTTTATTTTACGTTTCGACCTTTTATTTTCGGTCTTCCTCAGAAATTTTATTTAATTCTGTAAACAAGTCAATTTTTGGTAAAAGATAGTACAATTACATCGATTTTTCTAAAACTCAGCATATTATTTAGTGAAATGGTCAAATTATTTTTTTAAGTTGAATTCCATATCTAACATTGATCACAATTACATTAATTAAAATATTAAGAACATTATAAAACCACAAAAACTGTATATAATTACTACGTTAACACATTATGTTCAAAATAATAAAAGAATTTTAAAAATGTTAAACTAAATCATTTTTACCAAACTTTCCTTTTCAATAAAAGGGAGGGTCTATTGTTACAGTGACTTAATATAATTCTAATAAAATTTTAAAAAACATAGCAAGACACCTACCTCTTAAGTACATGGATTTTTTCTTTGTTGTCAGTTTCCATATTACACTTAAATAAAATTCTCATCACAAACACCACATCTGCCACATTTCTTATTTTTTTATTTAAATTTAAAATGTGAAAGGTTTGTGTAACTCATTTTTATTTTTATTTCTAATTAATAAGCTGTTTACAATATAAAAGATACATTCGTATGCTTTGCAGTTTCGTTGGAATGAACTGGCTAAGCTGTAAAGGTGTCGAACAACTTTTTGTCATTTTTCTTTTCCTGTTTCATGTTATTATATGTGTATTGAATCGGTTTCCAAAACTTTATCAGTATTCGGGGGTTTTTAAAAAAATCTTTTAAAACAGAAATTATTATTGCAATAATAGGGAATATATTTTTGATAAATTTTGTATTTCATTTCGATCGTTCACTGAGTTTTGCTCTTTTTTAATTTCAATCATTTCAAGTACGTTTCTTGCTTTGGTGTTTCGTTCTTTCCCCAGAATTGATACGTTGTCATAATTAAATGTATGGGAAAATTGATTAGTATGCTTTTTGAGTGCTGTACTGTTTTTTGAGTATTTGTGGGCTTTTATTCGCTCCTCTACGTATTGCTGGGTTTGTCCGATATATACCCCTTGGCAATCATTGCACGGAATCTTGTAAATGACGTGTGTTTGTTTTTTTATTGGGATTCTGTCTTTTAATTTTGTATATAATGGTTTGAGGGTGTTATTATTTTTATGTGCTATTTTGATGTTATATGGTAAAAGTATATTGTTTAATTTTTGTGATAAATGATTGACAAATGGCAGAGATATATATTTCGTTTGGTGGTTGTTTTGTTGACTGTTTTTGGTATTATTGGTGTTATTATATATTTTGTGAATTTGTTGTGTAGTTATCTTATTAATGAATTTTGGAGGGTAATTGTTATTTTTTAAAATGGTTTTTGCTTTGTTAATGGTTTCTTTTCTGAATATTATATCGCTTAATTTTACTGCTCTATTTATTAGGTTACTTGCAATATTTTTTTTAAATGACATAGGTTGTGATGAATGGAAATTCAATACTCTGCCAGACGTAGTATCTTTTACAAACCATTTCGTTTTAATACTTTCGTTTTGGTGGATTAATGTTATGTCTAAAAAGTTTAGTGTGTTGTTTGATTCAATTTCTGTTGTAAATTGTATACGTGGGTGGTAGCTGTTGAACTGATCCAGGATAAGTTGTAGTTTTTCCAACGGGCAGGCTATGATACAGTCATCCACGTAACGTTTATAAAACGAGATGGAAGTGTCTAATTGTGGAACAATATTCTCTTCTAGGTCTTCAAGGACAAATTGTGCGATTATGCTGGATATTGGCGCACCCATAGCAAGACCAAATTTTTGCTTGTAAAATTTATTTTTAAATGAGAAATAGGTTGTGGAAAGAGTTAGTTCTATCGCTTTTATAAATTCTTCCAACGGTAATTCAGTGAATTGTTCTATCTTATTCCATTTCTTAATTATAAGTTTTTTAGCAAGATCTATGGGGATGTTGGTGTACATGGATTTTACGTCTAATGATACCAGTTTTTCATTATTTTTTAATTTAATAGTGTTTATAAAGTCTTTGAAGTCAAACGAGTTTTTTATATAATACCTATTTTGGTTTACGACGTTTTTAAGTATATTTGCTAGATATTTCGATAGATTATTGAAAGGACTTTGTATACAGGAAACAATAGGTCTTAGAGGGATATGTGTTTTGTGTAATTTTGGGAGTCCGTATATTTTTGGGCATTGAGAATTGTGAATTTTCAATGATATTGCAGTGGTGGGTGAAATAAGATTTTTCTTTTCCCAAGAGTTTATGAGGTTGTTGTTGTTTTTTTGATAGATGGTAGTAGGATTGGACTTTAATGTTTCGTAAGTTGTTCTATCATGTAGTAATTCCAGCATTTTACTCTCGTATTGTGTAGTGTCCATAATTATTGTGCTATTACTTTTGTCTGGTTTTAATATTGTAATGTTGGGGTTATCCTTGATAAATTGCTTTGTTATTTTAATATCTTTGGTTTGAATCATCGTATCTGTATTAGCCGTCTTGGTATTTAAAAAATTCGATTGTTTAAAGTTTTGAATAGTATTACTTACTTTAGATCTAATTTCATTTTTTTGGTCATCTTGTAAATGTCCTATGGAGGATTCAATGTTTGCGATAATATTGTTAGTGGGTATATTTTTTGGATGCGGTTGGGTTGCAAAATTTGGTCCAAGGCTCAATACTTTTAGAACTGGATCTGGTATGTTCGTACTTGAAATGTTCTTAACAAAGGCGATGCTGCTCTTGGTAGAGTCGTTAGAGGAGGTCTGAATGTTTTTCAATTTTTTTAGTTTATATATCTTTTTGATTTGATTATTTTTTGTTTTTTGAAATATATTCTCTATTTTTTGGCATTGTGTGTCATAAAAAAATTCAAATGGTTTCGAATGAAGAATATTAGATAGTGCATGCTTGAGTTGCTCGACACCCCTTGTGAGGCTTCTAATAAGTTTGGTTGTGTCTGTGAGGAGCAGATTATTTATTGATAGTTTAAAATTTTCAAGTTTTTTAGAAAAGTTGTCCTGCAGTGTTTCATCATTAAAAAGTATATGTGACATATTAAAATTTAGAAAGTTTGGCGTGAGATTTTTACTTTTACATTTCGTGAGAAAAATTTTTCTGTTTTTTGCCTTTACTAGTTTAATTTTAAGTTTAAATAGTAGTTTTATTTTGGCGAGGGAATTTCTTCCATAAATATTTCTAATGTCGTTGAAGGATGTTACAGTTTTGTCCATTTCTTCACCCATGGATATAATATATTTTCTGTGGATTTTTTTCGTTGCCTGATGATTATTTATTATTTTTGTTTATTTCGTGGGTAATTTCGGCAGGTAAAATGAAAATGCTCCTGTAGACTAGGATGTAAATTCTTTTATTTTACGTTTCGACCTTTTATTTTCGGTCTTCCTCAGAAATTTTATTTAATTCTGTAAACAAGTCAATTTTTGGTAAAAGATAGTACAATTACATCGATTTTTCTAAAACTCAGCATATTATTTAGTGAAATGGTCAAATTATTTTTTTAAGTTGAATTCCATATCTAACATTGATCACAATTACATTAATTAAAATATTAAGAACATTATAAAACCACAAAAACTGTATATAATTACTACGTTAACACATTATGTTCAAAATAATAAAAGAATTTTAAAAATGTTAAACTAAATCATTTTTACCAAACTTTCCTTTTCAATAAAAGGGAGGGTCTATTGTTACAGTGACTTAATATAATTCTAATAAAATTTTAAAAAACATAGCAAGACACCTACCTCTTAAGTACATGGATTTTTTCTTTGTTGTCAGTTTCCATATTACACTTAAATAAAATTCTCATCACAAACACCACATCTGCCACATTTCTTATTTTTTTATTTAAATTTAAAATGTGAAAGGTTTGTGTAACTCATTTTTATTTTTATTTCTAATTAATAAGCTGTTTACAATATAAAAGATACATTCGTATGCTTTGCAGTTTCGTTGGAATGAACTGGCTAAGCTGTAAAGGTGTCGAACAACTTTTTGTCATTTTTCTTTTCCTGTTTCATGTTATTATATGTGTATTGAATCGGTTTCCAAAACTTTATCAGTATTCGGGGGTTTTTAAAAAAATCTTTTAAAACAGAAATTATTATTGCAATAATAGGGAATATATTTTTGATAAATTTTGTATTTCATTTCGATCGTTCACTGAGTTTTGCTCTTTTTTAATTTCAATCATTTCAAGTACGTTTCTTGCTTTGGTGTTTCGTTCTTTCCCCAGAATTGATACGTTGTCATAATTAAATGTATGGGAAAATTGATTAGTATGCTTTTTGAGTGCTGTACTGTTTTTTGAGTATTTGTGGGCTTTTATTCGCTCCTCTACGTATTGCTGGGTTTGTCCGATATATACCCCTTGGCAATCATTGCACGGAATCTTGTAAATGACGTGTGTTTGTTTTTTTATTGGGATTCTGTCTTTTAATTTTGTATATAATGGTTTGAGGGTGTTATTATTTTTATGTGCTATTTTGATGTTATATGGTAAAAGTATATTGTTTAATTTTTGTGATAAATGATTGACAAATGGCAGAGATATATATTTCGTTTGGTGGTTGTTTTGTTGACTGTTTTTGGTATTATTGGTGTTATTATATATTTTGTGAATTTGTTGTGTAGTTATCTTATTAATGAATTTTGGAGGGTAATTGTTATTTTTTAAAATGGTTTTTGCTTTGTTAATGGTTTCTTTTCTGAATATTATATCGCTTAATTTTACTGCTCTATTTATTAGGTTACTTGCAATATTTTTTTTAAATGACATAGGTTGTGATGAATGGAAATTCAATACTCTGCCAGACGTAGTATCTTTTACAAACCATTTCGTTTTAATACTTTCGTTTTGGTGGATTAATGTTATGTCTAAAAAGTTTAGTGTGTTGTTTGATTCAATTTCTGTTGTAAATTGTATACGTGGGTGGTAGCTGTTGAACTGATCCAGGATAAGTTGTAGTTTTTCCAACGGGCAGGCTATGATACAGTCATCCACGTAACGTTTATAAAACGAGATGGAAGTGTCTAATTGTGGAACAATATTCTCTTCTAGGTCTTCAAGGACAAATTGTGCGATTATGCTGGATATTGGCGCACCCATAGCAAGACCAAATTTTTGCTTGTAAAATTTATTTTTAAATGAGAAATAGGTTGTGGAAAGAGTTAGTTCTATCGCTTTTATAAATTCTTCCAACGGTAATTCAGTGAATTGTTCTATCTTATTCCATTTCTTAATTATAAGTTTTTTAGCAAGATCTATGGGG